>CM059446.1:2574305-3179305 GCA_030390025.1 Squalus acanthias | reverse complement strand
CCTGCTCTTCTACGAAATAGTGCTTTGGGATCTTTTATGTCCACCTGAGAGAGCAGATGGGCCTTGGTTTAACGTCTCATCTGAAAGATGCCGCCTCCGACAGTGCTCCCCGTCAGTACTCCCCCTCCGACAGTGCGGCGCTCCTTCAGTACTCCCCCTCCGACAGTGCAGCGCTCCCTCAGTACTCCCCCTCCGACAGTGCGGCGCTCCTTCAGTACTGCCCCTCCGACAGTGCGATGCTCCCTCAGCACTGCCCCTCTGACAGTGCGGCTCTCCCTCAGTACTGCCCCTCCGACAGTGCAGCGCTCCCTCAGTACTGCCCCTCCGATAGTGCGGCGCTCCCTCAGTACTGCCCCTCCGATAGTGCGGCGCTCCCTCAGTACTGCCCCTCCGACAGTGCAGCGCTCCCTCAGTACTGCCCCTCTGACAGTGCGGCGCACCTTCAGTACTGCCCCTCCGACAGTGCGACGCTCCCTCAGTACTGCCCCTCTGACAGTGTGGCGCTCCTTCAGTACTGCCCCTCTGACAGTGCGACGCTCCCTCAGTACTGCCCCTCTGACAGTGCAGCTCTCCCTCAGTACTGCACCTCCGACAGTGTGACGCTCCCTCAGTACTGCCCCTCTGACAGTGCGGCGCTCCCTCAGTACTGCCCCTCCGACAGTACAGCTCTCCCTCAGTACTACCCCTCCGACAGTGCAGCTCTCCCTCAGTACTGCCCCTCTGACAGTGCGGCGCTCCCTCAGTACTGCCCCTCCGACAGTGCAGTTCTCCCTCAGTACTACCCCTCCGACAGTGCAGCACTCCCTCAGTACTACCCCTCCGACAGTGCAGCACTCCCTCAGTATTGCCCCTCCGACAGTGCAGCGCTCCCTCAGTACTGCACTGGAGTTTCAGCCTGGATTATGTGCCAAGTCTCTGGAGTGGGCTTGAACCCACAACCTTCTGACTCAGAAGCAAGAGTGCTGCCCACTGAGCCACTGCTAGCACCATCTAATTGTTGTTCCCATTTCTTTTCAGTGCGTTTTGCTGATGCTCTCGTTGTGTTTGGTCATTTTCAAGTACTTGGCTTGTGCCAGCCCAGTGTAGGAATAATGGATCATGACACAGCTCATATCTAAGGAACTGTACAGAGATGCTCTGAGTAGCTCCGGAATCATCCTGCATAAACCAGCTCGCAGGGACTGTCACAGCTAGTGGTTAACGTGAAACTAGTGCAGTAATTCAAAGTTTTATTAACTCAACACATTTGGATGAGGATAGGAATTGATACAGGAATCAACGTTGTACAAGTCCATCTGCAACTTTACAGTCATCAGCATTGTAAAACTCGATCCCTGATTATAACAC
Organism: Squalus acanthias; assembly: GCA_030390025.1. NCBI lineage: Eukaryota > Metazoa > Chordata > Chondrichthyes > Squaliformes > Squalidae > Squalus > Squalus acanthias. The sequence continues at coordinate 3,177,958 of CM059446.1, read as the reverse complement.
AGCTCAAAGGGCTCATGATCCTTGGCACAAGTAAATAGAATCTAAATCATCAAAACCAAAGTAATAAATTCGATGATCCAGTATTACAATGTCACAGCACTCGCGGGATTACATTATGATAGGAGAATTCGACATCCAAGATTGCATTACATCCTTGGCAAAGTTCAAGGTAGCACTGGCCTGCTTCCACTGTTAATCACATGAATCTAATTATTATAAAGGCCAAGATCACCTGGGGTATCACGTTGTGCTGATTCAGGTTCTTTGTAGTCAGCTTCTTGCTCGGTTCGTGACAATCTTTATCTCTCATTTTTTCTCTCTCTCTTCCTTTCTCTCCAAAACCATCTTCTTCTTGAAGACCTTCCATTTCAGGTGAACAGCATTGAACCTTACAACAACAACTTGCATTTATAAAGCGCCTTTAATGCAGTAAAATGTCCCAAGGTGCTCCACAGGAGCGTTATCAAGCATAATTTGACACTAAGAAATTAAGCTGTACAATATTAGTAACAAGCACATTTAACGTCACCATATCAAGTTCATTCGCCCACTATTTTAATGATAATGCTAAAAATCGATAAGTTTTGTTCAAGTATTGGACAAAGAAATTTCCTTTGAACACATTAACAGGTTTGTTACTATTATTGGATGGCGTGATTTCAACCCAGCTCAGCTACAAGATCAGAGAGAACTAACCCCGTTTCTGGTTTGATTCCGCTCTCGGGTGACTCTGCTGGAAGATACACGTCAGATGAGGACAAGTTCAGTCTCCGTTCTGTCCAATACCCTGTTGATACTTGCTGTCAAAGCTCACACATTGGAGGATGGCCATTTTGAGGGCTGTCAGCATCTGTGGAAACATCTGGGGCATAGGACAGAAGAAGAGGGGGAGAATGGGAAGAAAATTGAGGACAAATGTGTTGGGTTGTCTTCATAGTCCACTCCTCCTGTGACTGTAATGGGAGTGACCTTTGTACCAGATGAAAGTGCGCTAAACGGGGAAAAACTGGACGACTGTGTATTTTGTCAGTCAGAGCCTATGAGTTTAACTTGTCTGTGGGGATTGGGAGAGAAGGCAGGCATTGGGGAGACAAAAGGAGTCAGAATAAAACTCTTCATTATCCCACATTGGCAGAGGATAAAGTCACAACCTATACTTCGGGGGCAACACTCCAAGACTATTGTAGTGATTATAAGTTATTAAGCAGTCTGTCATATATTTTTAACCCTGATATTTCCTAAACTTATCTGTCTTTCTGTATCTTGTTAATAAATTGTCTTCCCCCTTTCTACATCATGTATCTTTACCCAACCACTGCTGAGGGACAATGTGAATCAGAAGCAAACTCGCTGTGTCTGGTTTATATAAATCACTTCATCTCTCACCGAGGCTGAAGCTGGATCTGGCTCAAAAAATAATTAATCTCAGGAGGGAGAAATGTTCGATTGGTAAAACAGAAAACAAAGCAGATGCATTCAGGGATAAAAATGCTGTTCTTACAAATAAAACTAGACAAGTTTACCCAGTTAGTTTGGTAAAGCAAAAGCTGACCCTTTTTGGCTGACCTTTCTCCTTCAGTTATGAACGTGGCAAAGAATCTCTCTTGTTTGCTCCGTTGCATTTGACCATTATAACCGCAATCAAGGTTATTCCCACCTGGTGAGTTGGAGTTTCTGATCCCTAGGCTTCAGTGGGATCTTTGGTCTTGTTGTATCTCTTCCAGCACCCTCAGAATATCTGCCTTTGAATTCACTTCAGACAGGCTAATCTTCAGTCTTCAATCTTGTCTCCAGTCCAGTGCTGAGGGAGTGCTGCACTGTCAGAGGTGCCGCCTTTTGGATGAGATGTTAAACATCTGCTCTATCAGGTGGATGTAAAAGATCCCGCAGCACTATTTCGTAGAAGAGCAGGGGAGTTCTCCTCAGTGTCCTGGGCAGTATTTATTCCTCAACCAACATCAATAAAACAGATTATTTGGTCAATAACACATTGCTGTTTGTAGGAGCTTGCTGTGCGTAACGTTTCTGCCGCGTTTCCTACATTACAACAGTACACGTTTCCTACATTTCAAAAGTACTTCATTGGCTGTAAAGCACTTTGGGACGTCCTGAGGTTGTGAAAGGCGCTGTATAAATGCAAGTCTTTCTTTTTTGTCATCCCCTTCGAAGGAAAATGATCCGTCATATCTGTCTAACAGCCTTCCTATTGTTTTTATAACGGGACTGCTATTTACCCAAAGTGTCCATCACCTTCAAAGTTCTGGCCTTTCAGTTTCGTTTTTGAGATGGTTGTTCCAATAGTGTTCTTGCTGCCTTTATTATGCAGCTTGGATCCTCTGCCTTACAATGAATCATCCATCATTGCCTTGTATATCTCTGAAGCTTTTGACAGGGTCTGGCACTATACACGCATTTTATGGCCCCCGCCAGATTTATGTTCATGGCTACCTTTTTTAAAAATTAATTCTCGGGATGTGGGCGTTGCTGACAAGGCCAGCATTTTATTGCCCACCCCTAGATGCTCCAAGAAGGTGGTGGCCTTCTTCAGTCTCTATGGTGAAGATACTCCATAGTGCTGTTAGGGAGGGAGTTCCAGGATTTTGACCCAGCGACGATGAAGGAACGGCCGATATATGTCCAGGTTAGATGGTGTGTGGCTTGGAGGAGAACTTGGAGGTGGTGGTGTTCCCAGGCACCTGCTGCCCTTGTCCTGCTAGGTAGTGGAGGTCATGGGTTTGGAAATCATCTAATTTCCATTAGCTCACAGGTTCCCCAGAGCTCAGTATACTTTTCCAGCCTATTCCTCCTTCATAATAAGAATCTCTTCTTCTTATCATCCAGCCCTATCCACTCTTTTGCCAAGTAAGTTTCTGGCTATAACCTCTTATTCTGAGCACATGCCAAGAGGAAGCAACACTGGGATTCAACCGCTGCAGTTACTTCCTTACAGAACTCTCCTGACAATGTGTTGTCCTGCGGCTCCAGTTATTCATATTTATACTAGACATTGATTGATGAGAAGTGAACTTTCGATCTGAACGTAACATGTGTGAGGGTTTATCGGAAGATGGTAACTCGAATTATTAATGAAGGAAGAGCAGTCACTGAGATCAGCTGTGCAAAACACTCAACGTCTGGTAGAGGTGCTACACTGCCTTCCGAGCAGTGACAGCTCACCTTCCATTGCCCTCTCCTGTTTGTGCTTTCCAGCATTTTCACATCGTTGTTGAAATTTTGAACCAGCAAATAGCTGGACATTGTGGTAGTTCAGTTGAATTGGACAAGTTTGGTGGAATTGGGATTTTTTTGTCTGGGGAGTGCAATTAGATCTATTTCCCATGCATACGGCATCAACAACTGGCATTTAAACAGCGTTTGTCATGTAGTAAAACGTCCCACAGCGCTTCATAGCAGCATAAATCAGACAAAAACTGACACTGAGCCAAAGAAGGAGACGTTGGGACAGGTGGCCAAAAGCTTGGTCAAAGAGGTAGGTTTCCAGGAGCGTCTTAAAGCAGGAGAGAGCGGTGGAGAGGCAGAGAGGCTTAGGGAGGGAATTCCAGAACTTAGGGGCCTCGGCGACTGAAGGCACGGCCGCCAATGGCGGAGCGATTAAAATCAGTGACGCGCAAGAGGCCAGAATTGGAGGAGCGCAGAGATCTCGGAGGGTTGTACGAGGTTACAGAGACAGGAAGGAGTAAGCCCAGGGAGGGATTTGAACACAAGGTTAAGAATTTTAATCGAGGCGTTCAGGGACTGGGAGCCAATCAGCGAGCACAGGGATGATGGATGAACTCTCAAAGCAGGTTCGTCACTCTATACGAGAATTTATTTTTGCCAGTTCACTTTACATGATTTCTATTTATTTTATATTTAAGCTTTTAATGATCAAGAAAATCTCTTTGAAAATGTTCACACACTTTTAATTCCCATGTTAAGAACAGGAGCCGGCCATTCAGCCCCTCGAGCCTGGGTCTCATCAAGAGCAGCCGACGCTCCAACCGAGAGCTAATGTGTGTCCACAATTCTCGATGAGAAAAGGCAGAGCAAGTGGGGCAAGGGGGGAAACGGCCGCCCCTCCCCCACTCCGAGGGGCTGTCCTGTCAGAGTCCAACATCATTTCTGAGACACAACAAAAAATAAAACTAATCATTGTAACTCGCCGAGGAAAGAAGGGGCTTTGCTGAAAGGCATGAACATCATAAGAGCAGAGAAAGTCTGACCGCCAGCCTACTCTCTCTTACAGATTGTACCGAACTTTTCGAGACTCGAAGTATGTGTACATGCTGCTGGAGGTGTGTCTGGGCGGGGAGCTGTGGAGCGTCCTGCGTGACATGTGAGTGTATGTCATTTTCATGATCCCATGTTTTATTGCACATTCAAAACTTCCCGTATGTCTCAATGCCTTGTATATCAATACAAATAATATGTATCAGTGTGAAGCAGCACCTGTGTGATAGGCATGCAACTAAGAGCAGAAAGGGGCTGGAATATAAAGGGGAGGAAATGAATGGTCATTTGCACACAGCCTTGGTCAGAGTCTATCTGGACCCTGTGTTCAGTCCTGGGCCCCGCACCTCAGGAAGGAGATATTGGCCTTGGAGGAGGAGCAGCGCAGATTCACCAGAACGATACCGTGAGTTAAAGGATTAAATTATGAGGACAGGTTGTATAAGCGTGGCTTGTATTCCGTTAGAGTTTAGCAGATTGAGGGGGTGATCTAATTGAGGTGTTTAAAATGCTGAAAGGATTCGATGGGGCAGATAGAGAGAAACTATTTCCTCAGGTGGGGGGAACAACCTTAAAATTAGAGCCAGGCCGTTCAGGGGTGATGTCGGGAAGCACTTCTTCACACAAAGGGCAGTAGAAATCTGGAACTCTCTCCCCCAAAAAGCTGTGGATGCTGGGGGTCAATTGGAGTTTTCAAGACTGAGATCGATAGATTTTTCTTAGGTAAGAGTATCGAGGGATATGGGTCAACGGCGGATAAATGGGGTTGCATTTTTGATGCATTTTAAGTCTTTTAATCAATGCCTGGTTGTTGGGGGACATCAGGTCACTCACACCAAACAATTACAAATGCTAATAGCGGCAGTAACATTGAGTACACCAGGGACGGCGCTACGACCTTGCTACTGAACAGGGTCTCGAGTCATTCAGGGACACTGAGCGGATCCAGGAGTCAATGTCGAGGCCCCAAACCGAACGCACAGAAGCCCCTGCAAGGTAAACCCCACTCCTGGAGCAAAATCTCTACCTGTGGGATCGAGGAAGCCAGGATTTACGGAGCAGACATTGAGGCACAACTGCGGACCTACAAAAATCTACAGCTTGTAGAACTGCCTGAGGACAGACTTATTAATATTTACTCGTTCACAGGATGTGGGCGTCGCTGGCAAGGCCAGCATTTATTGCCCATCCCCAATTGCCCTCGAGAAGGTGGTGGTGAGCCGCCTTCTTGAACCGCTGCAGTCCGTGTGGTGAAGGTGCTCCCACAGTGCTGTTAGGGAGGGAGTTCCAGGATTTTGACCCAGCGACGATGAAGGAACGGCGATATATTTCCAAGTCAGGATGGTGTATGACTTGGAGGAGAACTTGGAGGTGGTGATGTTCCCAGGTGCCTGCTGCCCTTGTCCTTCTAGGTGGAAGAGGTTGTGGGTTTTGGAGGTGCTGTTGAAGAAGCCTTGGTGAGTTGCTGCAGTGCATCTCGTAGATGGTACACACTGCAGCCACGGTACGCCGGTGGTGGAGGGAGTGAATGGTTAAGGTGGATGGGGTGCCCATCAAGCAGGTTGGTTTGTCCTGGCTGATATCGAGCTCCTGAGCTGTTGGCCATCACTCTGGCACTACCAATAATGAAATGGTGTGAAGATTGCCAGAGAGAAGATCATATTCTATTGCTGGATTAGTGGGAGCCGTAGAGGGACCCATACCCTGAGGCCACTGGTACCTGTGGAGGAGCGAGTGGCATCATTTTACACCATGGATTCTTTTGGTGATGGCAAAACCAGTGCAAATTCTGGTAAGTGTCTGGATGTAAATATCAAGGTCGAAATGAACTGTGTTTCTCAGTGCGTGTAAAATACAATGGAGGTGAGTTCCTGCGGGGGTTTTCCTGATCCTCTCCCGTAACTTCGACAGAATGTCCACGGAAACTCCGGTGAGTCAACGTAAAGTCCAATTCTCCTGGGTTTTCACGGATCTTCTGTCAAAGTTAAGGTGGATGATCGGGAGAACTCCCTTGGAGATGTAACCGCGTTTAGCCATTGATAAAGGACAAACTGTACATCTGTTTACTGTTCTGTTATGATTTATACATAACAAATATTCTATAGTTACAGAAACATAACAATTCATTATGTTGTGTTCAGGATTTTCGTTTTTTTTTACCTACATGCCAGTTTTGACCTTCAAGGATCCCAAGATGAGTAAGTGCAAGGATCCAGCCGCATGACCTCACCTTGCAGACTCACTGCTACCTCCCCAGTTCCAATACAACCAGTGTAAGGGAGTAGACAGGCCACCAATAACAACAACATACACTTAGAAAGCAAAACATCCCAAAACCCTTCACTGTCGAGGTTGGGACCCATCAGTAGGGAGGTGACCAGAGGTGCGTTCAAACGGGTAGGCTGTAAGGAGGTTTGTAAAGACGTAACAAGCTGGATGGGTTTAGCCAGAGAGTTCCAAATTCTTGGGAGAAGGTGGCTGAAAGCTCAGCCACAGAAAGGAGAAAGAAAGTAAGCAATGAATCAATTAAGTAATGAATTAATTAATGTAGGAAACAAGGCAGCCAATTTGTGCACAGCAAACTCCCACAAACAGCAATGAGACAGTAACCAGAACATCTGTTTTAGCAGGTGTTGGTTGAAGGATGAACTGGGCTGAATTGTTACTTCACAAAGGTTGGGCCCAGTTGAATATTTACTGCTGCTGTTCATCATTTTGGAGTCCACATTTTTGAGGTGAATTACTGACCTTCCCAGCAACCAAACTGAGATGCAGTAAACGGGGCCGTGAGTTGACCTTTTCCAGACCGTTAGGCTTTGGATTGGGAGCTCCATGAATTTAGGATATCCTTGAAACTGATTCTGAGGATGAAATCCAATCACACTGCCACGCAGGTTCCGATTGATGGGGGCTGCCATTGCGACCTCCCTTGTGTATTTGGGCTAAACACAAACACAGACCTCCACACGGGGAACTGGACACAAAGTTAACACGGCCCCCGTACGAATCAAATGTGGACCCTTCTCCTTGACTGAGTGAACTGCCAGAACCATTCTGGGTTAATAGGCACTCCAGCTTTGACCATCAGAGACTGATAGGCCCGTTAACAATGACAGACGCATACTACCACAACAACAACTTGCATTTGTATAGCGCCTTTAACATAGTAAACCCGTCCCAAGACACTTCACAGGAGCGTTACCAGACAAAAAAAACCTAGACTCCCTTTCCCCTACAAGAGCTGAATTTGTGTGTGTTTTTGCAGGTGTTTCTTCGATGAGTCGACAGCTAGATTCTGCGTTGGGTGTGTTGTCGAGGCCTTTGATTATCTGCACAACCGAGGAATCATTTACAGGGATCTGAAGCCAGAGAACTTGCTGCTGGACACAGATGGATATGTGAAAATGGTACGTGCTGCTCCAGTGGAACTCTACCTCCCATCCTGCGTCTGGGCACGACATTCACCCTCGCTTACCAAATAGATTCAGCCTCCTTCAGGCACTACCATCTGGAGGGATCTTGTGGTGATAAAAACACTTGAGGATAAAAGTCAGTTGAAACTAGGGTTGCCAACTCTGGCTGGCTGTATTCCTGGAGGCTCCAAACACTCCAAACACTCCACCCGGCCTAACAGCCTTTTTCTCCCATCTCTAATACTTTAATAAGGAAAATGTTCAAAGAAAATGAGAAAAACGCACCATTTCTTTCACGCCCCTTTGATTTTTCTCTCTCCTGAAAATTAATCTTTAATTCCTGGAGACTCCAGGGCAATCCTGGAGAGTTGGCAACCCCTGTATTTTCAGATGTGAGCAGATCTCTCCAAGAGTTTAAATTTACAACGGTGAAAGAAATTCAGCGTTCAGTTATTTATGTATTAACCAATCACAGTTTCCATTCACAGCGCAGGCATTGCAGAGCACGAGCCTTCCCAGTACCTTGAAATATCTCTTGCCTAAGTTTGAAACGTGTCCAGGGTCTCCAGCGGAGCCTCTGATCATTCGGTGTGCACGATTTGGCTCTGTGTTGGGTTTCTAGTGGTGTCAGCCGTGGCTCAGTGGGCAGCACCCTCGCCTCCGAGTCAGAAGGTTGTGGGTTTAAGTCCCACTCCAGAGACTCGAGCACAAAAATCTAGGCTGACACTCCAGGGCAGTACTGAGGGAGTGCTGCACTGTCGGAGGTGCCGTCTTTTGGATGAGATGTTAAACCGAGGCCCCGTCTGCTCTCTCAGGAGGACGTAAAACATCCTATGGCGCCATATTGAAGAAGAGCGGGGGAGTTCTCCCCGGTGTCCTGGGGCCAATATTTATCCCTCAATCAACATCACCAAAAACAGATTATCTGGCCTTTATCACATTGTTGTTTGTGGGTTCTTACTGTGCGCAAATTGGCTGCCGCATTTCCTATATTACAACAGTGACTGCACTTCAAATGTACTTCATTGGCTGTAAAGCGCTTTGGGACGTCCTGAGGTTGTGAAAGGCGCTATAGAAATGCAAGTCTTTCTTTAACTCCATGCAGTGTCAAACCCAAGTGATGTGCGGGTGCCTGTTGTAGGAGGTCTCGCACTGCTCTCCTCCAGAGCCTGAGCAGGACCCAGCTGCAGAATCGCAGCGGCACTTTAACATCCAGAAGCATTGCCAAATTTGCAGAGGTTTCAATTTTTATACTGTGTTCACCCGGTGCTTTGGAGACCCATTGATCCCAGAACAATCAACTCAAAGCTCCGCACTGACCAGTTATGTGGGCAGTGAGCTGACCAGAGTGTTTTTTTCATAAAAGTCCTTAAAATCCACGTTGTAAATAGAACACAGAACCTTTCATTGCCCAGACAATACAGCGAGTGAATTTTCAAACTGCATATGGTGCAAAAATTCTACTGTAATCCCCAATGAGCCTTTGTTTCTAAATTCTGAAGGGTTTTGATGGCATAAATAAAGAGAAAGTGTTTCCAGTGGCAGGAGGGTCGGTAACCAGAGGACACAGATTTAAGATAATCGGCAAAAGAACCAGAGGGGAGATGAGAAGAAAGTTGTTTTTCACGCAGCGAGTTGTTGTGATCTGGAACACGCTGCCTGAAAGGGTGGTGGAAGCAGATTCAATAGAAACTTTTAAAAAGGAATTGGATAAATACTTGAAAAATTTGCAGGGCTATAGGGAAAGAGCAGGGGAGTGAGACGAATTGGAGAGCTCTTTCAAAGAGCCAGCACAGGCACAATGGGCTGAATGGCCTCCTTCTGTGCTGTATAAATCTATGAACTTGATCCTACACCATTGATGTAAATCATCATATTTGTGAATCTCACGTTGACAAGTACTGAAGGTTTGGGCTATCAGACATTTCGAGTATCTCCTTCTCCCAATAGGTCGATAACAAGTTCCTTGGTTTTAATATGTCGGGATGGTTTCTCCTTTCTCTAACCGTGTTAGCACATCTCTCACTCCCTCTCTCTCACTCCTCTCTCACTCCCTCTCTCTCACCTCCTCTCGCTCCCCTTCTCTCTCTCACTCCCTCTCACTCTCCCTCCCTCTCCCTCTTAGGCTGATTTTGGTTTTGCAAAGCGAATCGGTCTGGGCAAAAAGAGCTGGACATTCTGCGGAACCCCTGAGTACGTCGCTCCGGAGATCATCATGAACAAGGGACATGACTTCGGGGCAGATTATTGGTCCCTGGGAATCCTGGTCTTTGAGCTGCTGACTGGAAAGTGAGTATTGAGGCAGAGCGTTTATATCACAGCGTCGGTACAGCACACACTCACAGCACACACTCACACAGCACACACTCACACAGCACACACTCACAGCACACACTCACACAGCACACACTCACACAGCACACACTCACACAGCACACTCACACAGCACACTCACACAGCACACACTCACACAGCACACTCACACAGCACACACTCACACAGCACACACTCACACAGCACACACTCACACAGCACACACTCACACAGCACACTCACACAGCACACACTCACACAGCACACACAGCACACACTCACACAGCACACACTCACACAGCACACTCACACAGCACACACTCACACAGCACACTCACACAGCACACACTCACACAGCACACACTCACAGCACACACTCACACAGCACACACTCACACAGCACACACTCACACAGCACACACTCACACAGCACACTCACACAGCACACACTCACACAGCACACACAGCACACACTCACACAGCACACACTCACACAGCACACTCACACAGCACACACTCACACAGCACACTCACACAGCACACACTCACACAGCACACACTCACACAGCACACACTCACAGCACACACTCACACAGCACACACTCACACAGCACACACAGCACACACTCACACAGCACACACTCACACAGCACACTCACACAGCACACACTCACACAGCACACACTCACACAGCACACACTCACACAGCACACACTCACAGCACACACTCACACAGCACACACTCACACAGCACACACAGCACACACTCACACAGCACACACTCACACAGCACACACTCACACAGCACACACAGCACACACTCACACAGCACACACTCACACAGCACACTCACACAGCACACACTCACACAGCACACACTCACACAGCACACTCACACAGCACACACTCACACAGCACACACTCACACAGCACACACTCACAGCACACTCACACAGCACACACTCTCACAGCACACACTCACACAGCACACACTCACACAGCACACACTCACACAGCACACACTCACACAGCACACACTCACACAGCACACTCACACAGCACACACTCACACAGCACACTCACACAGCACACACTCACACAGCACACACTCACACAGCACACACTCACACAGCACACTCACACAGCACACTCACACAGCACACACTCACACAGCACACACTCACACAGCACACACTCACACAGCACACACTCACACAGCACACTCACACAGCACACACTCACAGCACACTCACACAGCACACACTCACACAGCACACACTCACACAGCACACACTCACACAGCACACACAGCACACACTCACACAGCACACACTCACACAGCACACTCACACAGCACACACTCACACAGCACACACTCACACAGCACACTCACACAGCACACACAGCACACACTCACAGCACACACTCACACAGCACACACTCACACAGCACACACACAGCAGCACACTCACACAGCACACACTCACACAGCACACTCACACAGCACACACTCACACAGCACACACTCACACAGCACACACTCACACAGCACACACTCACACAGCACACTCACACAGCACACACTCACACAGCACACTCACACAGCACACACTCACACAGCACACACTCACACAGCACACACTCACACAGCACACACTCACACAGCACACACTCACACAGCACACTCACACAGCACACTCACACAGCACACACTCACACAGCACACTCACACAGCACACACTCACACAGCACACACTCACACAGCACACACTCACACAGCACACTCACACAGCACACACTCACACAGCACACACTCACACAGCACACACTCACACAGCACACACTCACACAGCACACACTCACACAGCACACTCACAGCACACACTCACACAGCACACACTCACACAGCACACTCACACAGCACACACTCACACAGCACACACTCACACAGCACACACACAGCACACACTCACACAGCACACACTCACACAGCACACTCACACAGCACACTCACACAGCACACACTCACACAGCACACACTCACACAGCACACACACACAGCACACACTCACACAGCACACACTCACACAGCACACACTCACACAGCACACCTCACACAGCACACACTCACACAGCACACTCACACAGCACACACTCACACAGCACACACTCACACAGCACACACTCACACAGCACACTCACACAGCACACACTCACACAGCACACTCACACAGCACACACTCACACAGCACACACTCACACAGCACTCACACAGCACACACTCACACAGCACACACTCACACAGCACACTCACACAGCACACACTCACACAGCACACACTCACACAGCACACACTCACACAGCACACTCACACAGCACACACTCACACAGCACACACTCACACAGCACACACTCACACAGCAACACACTCACAGCACACACCACACAGCACACACTCACACAGCACACACTCACAGCACACTCCACAGCACACACTCACAGCACACACTCACAGCACACACTCACACAGCACACACTCACACAGCACACACTCACAGCACACACTCACACAGCACACACTCACACAGCACTCACACAGCACACACTCACACAGCACACACTCACAGCACACACTCACAGCACACACTCACAGCACACTCACAGCACACACTCACACAGCACACACTCACAGGACACACTCACACAGCACACACACAGCCACACTCACACAGCACACACTCACAGCACACACTCACACAGCACACTCACACAGCACACACAGCACACACTCACACAGCACACACTCACAGCACACACTCACACAGCACACACTCACACAGCACACACTCACAGCACACACTCACACAGCACACACTCACACAGCACACACAGCACACACTCACACAGCACACACTCACACAGCACACACACTCACAGCACACACTCACACAGCACACACTCACAGCACATACTCACACACTCACACAGCACACACTCACAGCACACACTCACACAGCACACACTCACACAGCACACACTCACAGCACACACTCTCACAGCACACACTCACAGCACACACTCACACAGCACACACTCACAGCACACACTCACACAGCACACACTCACACAGCACACACTCACAGCACACACTCACACAGCACACACTCACACAGCACACACTCACACAGCACACACTCACAGCACACACTCACGCAGCACACACTCACACAGCACACACTCACACAGCACACACTCACAGCACACACTCACACAGCACACACTCACAGCACACTCTCACACAGCACACACTCACAGCACACACTCACACAGCACACTCACACAGCACACACTCACAGCACACAGCACACACTCACACAGCACACACTCACAGCACACACTCACAGGATTTAACATTAAGTGGTAGATCTTGACTTTATGCAAACGTGTAAACCGGGCGATAGTGATCCGACAGCCCGTTTATATCATAGGATGATACAGTGCAGAAGGAGGCCATTCGGCCCATCGTGCCTGTGCTGGCTCTTTGAAAGAGCAGTTCGTGTTTAGTCCCACATCCCCGCTCTTTGTCCGTTACCCTGTGAGCTCCTCATCCTCTGTCCAACGCCCTTTTAAAATTATTGATGGAATCAGCTTCCACCACCTCTTCAGGTCGAGAGTTCCAGATCCCCACAACACTCAGTGAAAAAAATTCTCCTCGTCTCCCTTCGAGATCTTTTGCCAATGATTTTGAATCGATGACCTCTGGTTATTGACCCACTCGCCAGAGGGAATATTTATTCCTTATTTACTCTGTCAAAAACTCTCATCATCTTGAAAACCTCTATTCGGTCACCTCTTAACCTCCTCTGTTGCAAGGAGAACAGTCCGAACATTTCCATCTCCTTTCATTTGCAGAAGGAGACGATCCATTAAGTGATTCGTTCCAACAGAATTTATGTCAGTGGATCACGAGTTTGTCATCAAACCGAGCTGAAGGGATTGCCAAACACAGTCGTGTGAGGATCGTGTCCCTGTAACATGTTCTCATCATCTCGCTGGCAGCTCAAAACGCGATCCTGTTAGAGGAGAGATTAGGTCGACTAGGCCTCTATTCACTAGAGTTTAGAAGAATGAGAGGGGATCTCATTCAAACATATAAAATTCTGACAGGGTTAGACAGACTAGATGCAGGGAGGATGTTTCCCCTGGCTGGGGGGGTCTAGAACGAGGGGTCACAGTCTCAGGATACGGGGTAGGACATTTAGGACTGAGATGAGGAGAAATTTCTTCACTCAGAGGGTGGTGAACCTGTGGAATTCTCTACCACAGAAGGCTGTGGAGGCCAAGTCACTGAATATATTTAAGAAGGAGAGAGATAGATTTCTAGACACAAAAGGCATCAAGGGGTATGGGGAGAGAGCGGGAATATGGTATTGAGATAGAGGATCAGCCATGATCATATTGAATGGCGGAGCAGGCTCGAAGGGCTGAATGGCCGACTCCTGCTCCTATTTTCCTAATGTTTCTATGAAACGCACGGTTATCATAAACAGGCTTTCCCTTGGAAATCACTGGCTAACGTGGAGATACAGATGTGCCTTTTGGTGATAAATTTGTACAGAATAAATTCCGGTGCTGAGGCCCCTCCTTGTGATATCATTCCTTTTCAAAGGGTCCTTCAACAAATGATACATATGCTAATCAACTCTCCGCATTCTAATGAGGTGGACAATTAACATATTCATTTTCTGAAACCTGTCCTTCTCTCCCTGTTGTAGTATTACTGGGATTCCAAACATTGAGGCAGGACGTTAAAGGCGTCACTCTGGGGGATCAGGAAGTGGGTGGACACTCTGGTTAGGTTGGGACATTATGCTCATGTCTGTAAGGATCGGGGATTACTCTGGTCCTTGGAGCTACAATGAGTAATTCTTCACTCTCTGATTCCTATTAAGGGGACAGTGATTTGGATTAGCATTGCTCTCAATGCAGATTTTTCTCCTCTTTACCTACAAGCAGTAACTAACGCTACAGCAAGAATTCACAAAAACCTGCAACCATCTGACCATCTGACCAATGTCCATATGTGGGCCCAATCAGTGAATGCCAGCCAGCACAGAAACAGGCCATTCGGCCCCACTGGTCCGTGCGGTGTTTATGCTCCACACGAGCCTCCTCCCACCCCTCTTCATCTCACCCAATCAGCATATCCTTCTGTTCCTTTCTCCCTCATGTGTTTATCTAGCTTCCCCTTAAATGCATCTATGCTATTCGCCTCAACCACTCTCTGTGGTAGCGAGTTCCACATTCTCACCATTCTTTGGGTAAAGAAGTTTCTCCTGAATTCCCGATTGGATTTATTAGTAACTATCCATATTTATGGCTCCTTGTTCTGGTCACCCCCCGGAAGTGGAAACATCTTCTCTACGTCTACCCTATCAAACCCCTTCATTATCTTAAAGACCTCCAGCAGGCCGCCCCTCAGACTTCTCTTTTCTATTCTACCATGAGAGCTTCACAGCCAAGTCCTATCCTCCACACCTACGCACATCCCAGCCGGAGTGTCCGAAAAAGTAGCAGGAGCTCACGCCGGACTCCTCTTGTCCTTAACTTGGGAGACATTGAGCATAATTGTCACACCGACCATAGCCCAGCTGAGAAGAGCTGGTCAAGGTGTCAAACCTGGGACCTTCCTGGTCTATGTGACTCAGTATCACGTGCTGTGTTCACCCACTGAGACACTGTGGGACCCTTAACAACAGCAACAACTTCCTCTTACAAGGTGCCTCACAGGAGCGATTATCAAACAAAATTTGACACCGAGCCACATAAGAAGATATTAGGACAGGTGACCAAAAGCTTGGTCAAAAAGGTATGTTTAAAAAAAAAAATGTATACAGCGCCTTTCACGATCGCAGGACATCCCAAAGCGCTTTACAGCTAATGAGGTACTTTTGAAGTGTAGTCACTGTTGTAATGTAGGAAATGCAGCAGCCAATTTGCACACAGCAAGCTCCCACAAACAGCAATGTGATAATGACCAGATCATCTATTTCATTGATGTTGAATTGAGGGATAAATATTGACCAGGCCACTGGGGATAGCTCCCCTGCTCTTCTTCGAAATAGTGCCATGGGATCTTATACGTCCACCTGAGAGAGCAGACGGGGGGGCCTCGGTTTAACGTCTCATCTGAAAGACAGCATCTCCGACAGTGCGGCACTCCCTCAGCACTGCACTGGAGTGTCAGCTGGGATTTGTACAGTTCAGGTCTCTGGAGTGGGACTTGAACCCACAACCTTCTGACTCGGGGGCAAGGGGTGCTACCAACTGAGCCACTGGCTGACGCTATCCTCCTTTAAGAAAGTTAAGGAACATCTTAAAGGAGGAGAGCGAGGTAGAGAAGTTTAGGGAGGGAATTTCAGAGCTTAGGGCTTATACGGCTGAAGGCACGGCCGCCAATTTTGGAGAGAGGCTACAGGCACGAAGAATCTGTGAAATAGAGGAGACCATACAGAACCTTCAGCCTCTGCAATGAGTAGATCACCCAGCACAACACATGAATAGTAATAAAGGCACAAGTGGTGTTCTCTCCAAATACCTTCCGAGGAGTGTACGTCCGACAAAAGTACTGAGAAATGTTGCACATCCATTATATCAAAGGAGTTCTCCATCTGATCCGCACAATGAAAGATTGCGTTGATGGTTTTGTTACAGAGAAAGTCTCTCCCCCCGAACCCCGACCCTGACCCCTGACATTCTACCCTACATTTCCATGGTAACCAGAGGGGAAATGACGCTAGTACAACCCCCCGACCCTTTGAAGGATAAAGAGCAGCATTCTAACTATTCTGAAGGAGTTGTACCTGGACCTCCCACCTGTCTCCTCTCCTTCAGATTCTGATGCATTTTCTGGGTCTTTCCAATACTTCCAGTTTTCACAGTTTTTCTTTATTAACTATCCGTACTGCTGGCGTGACTTCCTAGTTTGTATTTACGTTGAACTTTATTGACACCTCCTGCGTTGCTAGATGTGTCCACATTGAACCACTCGCCCAGTTGTGTAGCTGTGTCACTGAACATCGAAAGGATGCTCAGATTACGGACACACACAGGCCCAAGTTGATTCATGATCCTGTCTTTCTGTCTCTCCAGCCCTCCTTTCACTGGACCCGATCCAATTAAAATTTACAACATGATTTTGAGAGGAATGGAGAAAGTGGATTTTCCAAAGCGAATCCCCAAACGGCCAGAGGATCTGATCAGGAGACTGTGCAAGTAAGAAAATGTTATTTACAAACATGACCCTTTATTGAAAGGTGATGGCTAAAAACAGCAACCAGAGCTTGGCTTCTCTGAGAGAGATCTAGCCCATCTGGCCCAGGAGCATTTTAATCCTTCATATTTTTGTACAGAGTGCTATCTTCATTTCTACAAGTCTTAGCCACACTTACTGTATCTGGGGATTGTCCACATTCTTCCTTTGTGAAGACTGATGTGAAAAATCCATTTAAAACCATCTGCCATATCTTCATTATTTATGAAAGATTTACCGAATCTATTCCTTAATAGGCCATCCTATTCTTTAACTTTCCTACTGTTTTTATAGTCTTTGCTCCCTCCTACTGCTGTCTTCAATTGTCTCCAAATTGCTTTCTTCCTTTTTCTAATTCCTTCTTCAACTATCTTCAACTGCTTGCATTGAATCCCAATCCTCATTACTCTTGTCTTCTGAAGTATTTCTGCTTGTTTTGTTAGGTTCCATCTAACCTCACGACGTAACGATTGTGGTTTGTGCCTCATCTCTTAAACTAGCCTCAAATACATTCCCTCTTTCTTCTGTTACGATTTCACAATGAATTTGTCCTAAGGTTTTTCACGTGGCTCCCAAGGTTTTCTCACTTGGGGTAGATTTTAGGATCTCGTGCTCCCAACCTCACCCCCAAGTTCCTGACACACGGGTCTGTCCCATGAAGCTGCCCGCCAGGAGTGAGGTGTCAGCTGTGGCTCAGTGGATGCGTAAATCTTCATCAGGATGAGCGATCAATGGTCGTTCACCTGAAACATCAGAACCGGTCCTTTCACTTTCCTGCTGTGTATTTCTGCCATTTTATGTTTTTAATGGAATTTTATTTTATTTTTCTTATGTTTCAAAGAGGAAACTATTGCTCTTTAAATGTTGTCAGATTTTAATGTGTTTGCTGAATGAATTACTGACTTGAAACTGGTTGATGAATTGTGTTCGTATTTTAACGTGGCTGTTTAATAATTGTGCAGAGTTAATCCAACAGAGAGATTAGGAAACAAGAAGAATGGAATAAATGATATTCGGAAACACAAGTAAGTGACGGGACAAGTAAAGGGCCAAGTGGGGAATGGAACTGTGATATTGGGCTAGAAATTAGGGTCCTGGTGGGAATTGGGGGAGGCCAGAACAAGGGGCCATAACCTTAAAATTAGAGCCAGGCCATTCAGGGGTGATGTCAGGAAGCACTTCTTCACACAAAGGGTGGTGGAAATCTGGAACTCTCTCCTCCAAAAAGCTGTTGAGGCTGGGGGGGGTCATTGAAAATTTCAAAACTGAGATTGATAGGTTTTTATTGGGTAAGCGTAGTAAGGGACACGGAACCAAGGCGGGTAGATGGAGTTAAGATACAGATCAGCCCTGATCTAATTGAATGGCGGAACAGGCTCGAGGGGCTGAATGGCCTCCTCCTGTTCCTATGAATGGATTTGAGGTGCGCACCACACCTCTGGTCATTGGAGAGTTGGCTTCACTGGGAGCCTGAGGTCAGCTCATGTGAATAAGTTCTTCATGCTCTCAGTAGGGGTCGTTCTGTGCTCGCAGAGAGCCTCACCCACCCTCGGCCCTTCAGTACTTGGGACACACACAGCCGGCAATATTCCCATCTGATGGTCAGGAAATCCTGGGGCAGTGTGTGGCCGGATTTCCGCTCTGCGTGGCCAGCGAGCAAGGCTCACACTGGCAACAGACTCTGTAAAATGATCCCTTTATCTAGACCATGCTGAATCTGGGTCGGGAGCGAGTGAGAGCAAAATCCTCAACTCCATAGCAGTGATGGTCTTCACGTTGACGAGCATGAATATTCACCATAAAAAGATTAACTACGAAATAAAACAACTGTGAAGGGGCCATAAATATAAGATAGTCACTAATAAAACCAACTGGGAATTCAGGAGAAACTTCTTTACCCAGAGACTGGTGAGAATGTGGAACTCGCTACCACAGGGAGTAGTTGAGGCGAATAGCACAGATACATTTAAGGGGAATTTAGATAAGCACATGAGGGAGAAAGGAATAGAAGGATATGCTGATAGGGTGAGATGAGAAGGGGTGGGAGGAGGAACACCGGCAGGGACCAGTTGGGCTGAATGGCCTGTTTCCGTGCTGTACATTCGATGTATTTATGGGGCCAATAAGGAGGAGGTTACCAGAAATTTTGGGTAAATGACAAAAAAACTCCGACAAAAACAACCGGCAACCATATCATGCCCCAAGACCAACTAATAAACCCTTTCAGTGACATCACTCCTGGGCCACACACAATGTCCAGGAAAAAGAAAGACACAACAGGTGTAAAAAATAAAGGTTATAATAAAGAAAGACTTGCATTTCTACAGCGCCTTTCATGATCTCAGGACGTCCCAAAGCGCTTTACATCCAATGAAGTACTTTTTTTGAAGTGTAGTCACTGTTGTAATGCAGGGAACACAGCAGCCAATTTGTACACAGCAAGCTCCCACAAACACCAATGTGATAATGACCAGATAATCTGTTTTTAGTGATGTTGGTTGAGGGATAAATATTGGCCAGGACACTGGGGAGAACCCCCCTGCTCTTCTTCAAAATACGTCCACCTGAGAGGGCAGACAGAGCCTCAGTTCAATGTCTCAGCCTTTCAACCATCTACAAGGCACAAGTAAGGAGTGTGATGGAATACTCTCCACTTGCCTGGATGAGTGCAGCTCCAACAACATTCAAGAAGCTCGACACCATCCAGGACAAAGCAGCCCGCTTGATTGGCCCCCCATCCACCACCTTAAACATTCACTCCCTCCACCACCGGCGCACCGTGGCTGCAGTGTGTACCATCTACAAGATGCACTGCAGCAACTCGCCAAGGCTTCTTCGGCAGCACCTCCCAAACCCGCGACCTCTTCCCCCTAGAAGGACAAGGGCAGCAGGCGCATGGGAACACCACCACCTCCAAGTTCCCCTCCAAGTCACACACCATCCTAACTTAGAAATATATCGCTGATCCTTCATCGTCGCTGGGTCAAAATCCTGGAACTCCCTCCCTAACAGCACTGTGGGAGTACCTTCACCACACGGACTGCAGCGGTTCAAGAAGGCGGCTCACCACCACCTTCTCAAGGGCAATTAGGGATGGGCAATAATGCTGGCCTTGCGAGCGACGCCCACATCCCATAAAATGAATAAATAAAGAAAAAGAAAGACACCACCTCCCTCGGTACTGCACTGAAACTTCAGCCTAGATTTTTGTGCTCAAGTCTCTGGAGTGGGACTTAAACCCACAACCTTCTGACTCAGAGGCGAGAGAGAGAGCTGCCCACTGAGCCACGGCTGACATTGAGAGAAAAGTGTTGCTGATGTCAGAGGACTGGCAAAATGGCAGGTTTACACGCCATTAATTTGCTAACACCTACCAGGGGGCTGGGGAGGAGGTGAATGTGAATGTTGTACGGTTGCTTTTACTCCCGCCTTAATTCAGATGTGGGCCCTTTTGAAAGTAACTAAGATTCTGAACTCAGTTCTCCGAACGCAATGCATAACAGTCACTGCACCGTCAGAAATAACAGTGTGAGGCACATGGCGATATCTGGATGGGAGAGGTGCTTTATAAATGCAAGATGTGCAGGAAAGATCAAGGTGAAATCCAAATACTTTCCGGTACTCTTTTATGAAAATATTAAAGCTTTGATATTCAGTGGAATAAAAGTCATTGTCGTGCTTTGTTAATAGGCACACTGCTCTCAGAGAGTACTCGAGCTGTCAGTCTCTAATTGATAGTTGCGACCTCACTGATATGAAGAGAATAAATTACCTTTGTCTCTTATAACCACGTTACAAATGCATTGTTTATTTTTCACTTTGTTTTAGATGGTTTCAAGGCTTTGACTGGGAAGGGCTCAGAACTCGGAAAATGAAGTCCTTTCTTCAAAGAGAGGTAATTACGGCTTTACCCATGGCTCTTAGTTAGGCACTTTCTTTATACTGTTCTTCACGTTTCTGAACTAAGGAGTGACGCCGATAGCCCCACGCATCTCAGGGAGCCAATCCCATTGGACCGTAGGAAGAATGAGGAGAGGCAATATAAATGTAATGAAAGGAAGAAAAAAAAAGACTTGCATTTATATAGCGCCTTTCACGACCTCAGGACGCCCCAACGCGCTTTACAGCCAATGAAGTACTTCTGAAGTGTAGTCACTGTTGGAACGTAGGATCAATGGTACAATTTTAAAGGGGTGCAAGAACAGAGAGACAGAAATCTTTCAAGGATAGGTTGATAAAGCTGTTAAAAAAAATATGGGATCCTTGGCTTTATAAATAGAGGCAGATTACAAAAGCAAGGAAGTTTTTGCTAAACCTTTATAAATCACGGGTTAGGCCTCAGCTGGAGTATTGAGTCTAATGCTGGGCACCGCACTTTAGGAAGGATATCAAGGCCTTGGAGAGGGTGCAGAGAAGATTTCCCAGAATTATAACAGGGATGAGGGACTTCAGTTCCATGGAGAGACTGGAGAAGCTGGGATTGTTCTCCTTAGAGCAGAGAAGGCTAAGGGGAGATTTGATAGAGGTGTTCAAAATCATGAGGGGTTTTGATACCATAGATCGGGAGAAACTGTTTCCAGTGGCAGGAGGGTCGATAACCAGAGGACACAGATTTAAGGTCACGGAGTGACTCCTGCCAACGACCGGAAGCTGTGCAGAAGCGCATTGCACATTAATCTGGAACCAGAAGCTTCTTTTTTCCACAGAGCATTTTTACTCACGGCCCGCTCTCTCCCGGCATTTTTCCTCACGGCCCGCTCTCTCCCGGTATTTTTCCTCACGGCCCACTCTCTCCCGGCATTTTTCCTCACGGCCCGCTCTCTCCCGGCATTTTTCCTCACGGCCCACTCTCTCCCGGCATTTTTCCTCACGGCCCGCTCTCTCCTGGCAATTCCATTTTTTTTTAACGAACCTGCTCCCGTGACGAACCGGCAGCGCTTGCGCAGTCCACTTCCGGTTCGTTGGCAGCAGTCGCGTCCTTAATTGGTAAAAGAACCAGAGGCGACATGAGGAGACCGTCTTTTCCGCAGCGAGTTGTTGTGATCTGGAATGCGCTGCCTGAAAGGGCGGTGGAAGCAGATTCAATAGTAACTTACAAAAGGAAAAAATTTGCAGGGCTCTGGGGAAAGAGCAGGGGGGAGTGGGACTAATTGGAGAGCTCTTTCAAAGAGCCGGCACAGGCATGATGGGCCGAATGGCCTCCTTCTGTGCTGTACGATGCTATGACTCTATGAGACTCCCAAAGACCAAATAGTTGAACATTCCTGGCTTGTCCCTTTGGTCTGAGATTCCTCGCTCCCATACTTTAGTGGGCCGTTCACCCAATCGAAATAAACAGGATAACATCACTGCTAAAATACCGGGGAGAGGAATTTCAGATGAACACATTTGAGCATTTAGACAGTCGTACCCCATGGTCTATGTCAAAGGGGAACACCATCTCCTGTGGAAGAAATAAAATGAGCAATGCTGTTAAAACCTCTCCAGCTCCTGATCCTCCTCCTCTCCAGATTCTGACCCAGCTCCTATTTAAAGACATCGAGTGACTCTAAGAGGAGTCGCCATTGTAAATGGTGATTGAGAATATTTTTTTTTACTGTAGATTTAAATTTTTTTGGCCAATTTTGTTGATTATTTCTCTCCCCGCCTTGGTTCCATATCCCTTGATACCTTTGCCTAACAAAAATCTATCAATCCCAGTTTTGAAATTTTCCAATTGACCCCCAGCCTCAACAGCTTTTTTGGGGAGAGAGTTCCAGATTTCCACTACCCTTTGTGTGAAGAAGTGCTTCCTGACATCACCCCTGAACGGCCTGGCTCTAATTTGAAGGTTCTGCCCCCTTGTTCTGGACTCCCCCCACCAGAGGAAATAGTTTCTCTCCATCTACCCTATCAACTCCTTGAATCATCTTAAACACCTCGATCAGATCACCCCTTAATCTTCTAAACTCGGGGGAATACAAGCCCAGTCTGTGCAACCTGTCCCCATAATTTAACCCTTTTAGCCCCGGTATCGTTCCTCATATAATCTTTTGCTAACTCCTTGCCTTAAGTTGAAAGGACCAGCAGATCACAGTCACTTCGACAGCTTCTCTCCTGAGAATGATGAGCCTCTGGATGAGTTCTCCGGCTGGGATGAGGACTTTTGAGGAATGATCCCCACACCTGGGACATTTCTGGGATGAAGATCGAAAACTTCAGGAATCTTCAAGGAGAGAGAATAAGATAACGTTTTATGATAAGCTTTTTTTTAAAAAAAAAACAACTCAATTCCAATCTGATAGTTTTGTTCAGATTGGATGGGCCCTGAAGTTTGGAGGCCTGTGTATGTCCGCAGCCCTGGAGTGACAGCGGCTCAGCTCAACGCCCTGTGGTCATGGCTTTAAGGAGCGATGTGAAGTGGTGATCAGATCTGGCTCCTGTATTACACTCGAGACGCATTCAGTTGATGCGCGAGTTGTCCCAGCAGATGGGAAAAACCACCAGTGTTATTTACCGCAGAGAGACTGTCAACGGGAAAAAATAGGAGGAACGATCGATGAGTATGGGGCAGGTCTTGGTAAACTTTATTGTATTAACGTAACTCTCCAGCGGCTTAGTGACTGGAACCCTGTAGGAATTGGCCATAATTCATCGCTTTGCCGAAAGATCTTTACTCACATATAGAGAGGCAGCACGGAAGAAAGCACTATTTGTATAATTATTGTGGAGCTTGGAGAATAAAGTTATGGCCCAGTATTTATCTGTGAGAGAGACAAATCTAATTTACTGAGGCAGAACTGAATGGATAGAACATAGAAACAGGAGGAGGCCATTCAGCCCCTCGAGCCTGTTACCATAGGAACAGGAGGAGGCCATTCAGCCCCTCGAGCCTGTTACCATAGGAACAGGAGGAGGCCCATTCAGCCCCTCGAGCCTGTTCTGCCATTCAGTTAGAACATGGCTGATCTGTATCTTAACTCCATTTACCCGTCTTGGTTCCGAAACCTTTAACAGATCTCAGTTTTGAAATTTACAATTGATCCCCAGCCTCAACAGCTTTTAGGAAGCGAGAGTTCCCAATGAATTTGCCTCATAATAGGTTATTTTCTTGTATTCTGTTTAATAGGTTATTTTCTTGTATTCTGTTTAATAGGTTATTTTCTTGTATTCTGTTCATAAGTCACATGTATTTCATTAAATAAAACAGCATGATTTACTCAAAGGTGTTGATTATTAGGATATGTGTGGGATCAAGTCCCAGATCATGAAAATAAGACACTGCATGTAATCGGGGAGGAAACCCTATGGCTTGCAGTCAGATCAGGGCCTATCTGTTATTTTATTTATTTCTTTATTCAGTCAATGGCAATGCGATTCAAGTTGTTAAAATGTTTAAAATGTTGTTAGAAACAAATAAAGGTGAAACAAATTTAAGTCCTGTTATATTTTTGTGTGATCACAGAGATGTGCGGAGTCATTCTGTTAATGTGCTGATTGTTGGAACTGGGTCTACACGGTGTGTGAACATTGCACGTGGTTGTGGTGTAGCCTGGGCCTACAGCCGGGCCCCACATCCTGGGCCTACAGCCGGGCCCCACAGCCTGGGCCTACAGCCGGGCCCCACAGCCTGGGCCTACAGCCGGGACCCACAGCCTGGGCCTACAGCCGGGGCCCACAGCCTGGGCCCACAGCCTGGGCCTACAGCCGGGCCCCACAGCCTGGGCCTACAGCCGGGGCCCACAGCCTGGGCCTACAGCCGGGCCCCACAGCCTGGGCCTACAGCCTGGGCCTACAGCTACAGCCTGGACCTCCACCCTGGAGCTGTAGTTTGGCAGTTTCACTGTCGCTGCTGAGGGCCAGTTCTGGTGTCACGTGAGGCTATGAAATGGTTGAGCCGTTGGATGATGATGATGTGTTTTGCTGGGAAATGTGAGCGGGGTTGATTCCAGAATGTGATACTTTGATTACTCTGTTCTTTCTGAGGTAGTTTTGATTTATTACCATGGTTACTGAAAATTAAACTTAGTGACCTGGGTGAAAAAAGAGTAAAGTTGATTCTCAACGAGTGTCCATGGAGATAAACGGTGAGGCCTGTTGTTACCCAACATTCTCAGACAGATAGAGTTGATGATCAGCAACTCAGGTTCATTTATTTGTTTAAGAACACCTGGACCAGGAAAAGGACATTCACCCATCAAGCCTGCATCTTCCACAGGCCATCCAAAAAGAAAAAGAACGACTTAGAACATAAGAAATAGGAGCAGGAGTTGGCCATTTGGCCCTTCGAGCCTGTTCCACCATTCAATGAGATCATTACATTTCTCCAGCGCCTTTCACGACGTCGCAAAGCGCTTTACAGCCAATGAACTACTTTTTGAAGTGTAGTCACTGTTGTAATGTAGGAAACGCGGCAGCCAATTTGCACACAGCAAGATCCCACAAACAGCAATGTGATAATGATCAGATCATCTGTTTTGAGTTGTTGATTGAGGGATAAATATTGGCCCCAGGACACCGGGGATAACTCCCCTGCTCTTCTTCGAAATAGTACCGTGAGATCTTTTACATCCACCTGAGAGGGCCGGCGGGGCCTCGGTTAAACATCTAATCTGAAAGACGGCACCTCCGACAGTGCAGCACTCCCTCAGCACTGCCCCTCCGACAGTGCGGCGCTCCCTCAGCACTGCCCCTCCGACAGTGCAGCACTCCCTCAGTACTGCCCCTCAGACAGTGCGCCGCTCCCTCAGTACAGCCCCTCCGACAGTGCGGCACTCCCTCGGTACTGCCCCTCCGACAGTGCGGCGCTCCCTCAGTACAGCCCCTCCGACAGTGCAGCGCTCCCTCAGTACAGCCCCTCCGACAGTGCGGCACTCCCTCAGTACTGCCCCTCAGACAGTGCGCCGCTCCCTCAGTACAGCCCCTCCGACAGTGCGGCACTCCCTCGGTACTGCCCCTCCGACAGTGCGGCGCTCCCTCAGTACAGCCCCTCCGACAGTGCGGCGCTCCCTCAGTACAGCCCCTCCGACAGTGCAGCGCTCCCTCAGTACTGCCCCTCAGACAGTGCGCCGCTCCCTCAGTACAGCCCCTCCGACAGTGCGGCACTCCCTCAGTACAGCCCCTCCGACAGTGCGGCACTCCCTCAGTACAGCCCCTCCGACAGTGCGGCACTCCCTCAGTACAGCCCCTCCGACAGTGCGGCACTCCCTCAGTACTGCCCCTCCGACAGTGCAGCGCTCCCTCAGTACTGCACAGGAGTGTCAGCCTGGATTTTGTGCTCAAGTCTCTGGAGTGGGACTTGAACCCACGACCTTCTGACTCAGAAGGCGAGGGTGCGACCCACTGAGCCACAGCTGACACTATCATGGAATCTACCTCACTTATTTAATAAGCAGAAATTGTTCCTTCGCCAGCATTGCCAATATCACTCTGCCTCTGGGCAATCTGACATTGACATCCTGCACATTAAGCACCAAGTTCATAAAACAAATAATTAGAAAAAAATTGTAGTTTGCCAAATACACAACGGAGTCAGGCCCAGCCTACACACACAACCAGAGCCACACTATACATAAGAACATAAGAATTAGGAGCAGGAGTAGGCCACACGGCCCCTCGAGCCTGCTCCACCATTCAATAAGATCATGGCTGATCTTCGACCTCAACTCCACTTTCCCGCCCGATCCCATAACCCTTGATTCCCCTAGAGTCCAAAAATCTATCGATCTCAACATTGAATATACGCAACGATTCAGCATCCACAGCCCTCTAGGGTAGAGAATTCCAAAGATTCACCACCCTCTGAGTGAAGAAATTCCTCCTCATCTCAGTCCTAAATGGCCGACCCCTTATCTGAGACTGTGCCCCCTAGTTCTAGACTCCCCAGCCAGGGAAACAACCTCTCAGCATCTACCCTGTCAATCCCCTCAGAATCTTGTATGTTTCAATGAGATCACCTCTCATTCTTCTAAACTCCAGAGGCCCAATCTGCTCAATCTCTCCTCATAGGACAACATATTGCCAGGCCCAACCTTACTGAGATGCACTTATCTACTGGGGGATAATGACAGAGAGCCCTGGACGGCAGCCAGAGCAAAGCTTACAGCAAAGACCAGCCTGCTCGGCGAGCCAAAGGAAAAATAGAGTGAGAGAGAAAGAGAAAGAGAGAGAGAGAGGAAGAGAGAGAGAGAAAGAACGCGAGAGGACTAAAGATAAAAAATAGCTCAATTAACTGATCATTTGTTTCATTATAATTTTGTGTAGAATTGACTGAGCTGATTGTGTCATTTGAAGCTTAACTAATTACAATATAAGTGGCTGAATTATTCCGTATTCGGTGGTAAAATGGGGTGTACTTAGAAATTAGACGACTGTTTCCATAGCAACATGTTATTGACAGAGAAATCGACAAGAGGCAATGTGTGCTGGTACCGTGGCAACGGCATCATAATTGAAGACTTTCAATCAAGCTCAAAACAAAATGTCATATCAACGTGAGGGATTCGGAATTAATTTGCTGTGTTCAGTATTCCCAGGAACCGCATTGGCGCACAATTTGCTGCCAAAGTCGCGGTGAGTTTAATGGCGCTCGCCGTTATTACTGTGTGAATCGTGCAGTGGCCTGTGGTGAGGGAGAGCTTCCCCGTGAATCGCTGCCAGCTGCCCGGAAACATCAGCTCTCCCTCAGACTCCCCGTTGTTTTTAAGCACTCGCTGGGTTTGCACATTAAACCCGAATTAAACAGAAACATGGAGCTGGTACTTAAGAGCACAAGGACCCTTTTAATGATGTGATAATTGCTCCTGCAATGCCACTCAACCTCTTCGGCCCAGAAACCAAACTATTTAAACTGTGGAGTCTCATTCCTGCAGGTAGTAAATTGTCCTTAGAGATTTATAAAAAATTTTAGGCCGCAATTTTGTCATTGGAGGCAGGTTGGGAGCGGGTCAGATGGTTTCCGGCTTCCAGTCCCGCCCCCAACTGCATCCGGCCCACGGACGTGATTTTACGTTGATTGACCTTGTTAAGCCCGCCCTGCGGGCTTGCCAGCCAATTAAGAGGAAGCCGGTCAGATGACGTCATTTGATGGCGCGTCATCTGCCGGTTTTCTTAAAGGGACCAATGGTTTTTTGACAGCTCATTTCTCAGTGTTTGACAGCATTGAGGTGCTGCAAACACTGACAATGACTGTACAAAAGTGAGCTCTTGCACCCAGGCTCTCCAGTGACTCCCTCCATAGGCTGGAATAGATGGCAGCTGCAGGTGAGGTGACAGAAGTGATCTGTCAGTGGTGAGAGAGGTTCTCCCAATGAGGTGGGACTAAACATCGATTTCAAAACTTGTTGCCTACAGAAAAGGTGTAAATGCATTAAAAATGATTTTCCCAACATTTTCTTACCTCTGAAACTCACCAGTGCACCATTGGATCCTACACATCACTTCTGCAGCTGTCATCAATGCATAAACATTACAGCAGACTCACATCACGCCACACTTACCTGGCGTGGTGTCCGGATGTCAGAAACCTCAAGGCAGAAGCGGCAAAATTAAAAAATAGCCTGTTTAACAAGTATCAAGTACCTGTTAACAACCAGGTAATTGGCTATAATCCTCTTCCCGCCGCTAGGTATTGGGTCCATGTGCAAATCGGAGACCCGACACTTGGGAAAATTGTTTGGAGGCGGGTTGACGGCAGGATTGGACCCCGCCGTCAACCAAAACGATTTTAACCCTTGACCCGCCTCCAAACCCGCCCTCTCAGTGCCGATAAAATCACGGCCTAAATTTCATAATTTTTTTCCTTTCTGTCTTTTTTTCTCTCTCGCTTAATCCAATCTTTCTTTCCCTCTCTTTATTTCTCTTTCTGATTTGACTCTAATTCACCCGATTTCCTTCTTCGTCGTTACTCTGTTTCTTTCTCGCTGATTAAGGGGATGGACCGTTGGTCCTGTCGTTCACCGAGGTCCCAGATGCCCTGCTGCCCTCGCCGCACTGTTATTAGCCTCGCACTCCCAGCAAGTTACGGCGCAAATTATATTCGAGCTGAAGGATGAGGGGTAAAGTCTAACTGACGGGGCACACGGCGAGATGCCCCACTCCAGCAAATGTGTGAGGAGATGTTCAACAGCTGCCTCACTCTAGAAACCCCCAGGTGCTGGGAGGCAGCAGTGACCCTGTGCGCCTTCAGTTAGCAGGTCGAGGTTTCAGAAGTACGGAAGCGTAGTGATTATGTTGCTTGACTAATAATCCAGAGTTCAAATCCCACAGTGGGCAGTTTAAGAATTTGAATTCAGTTTTTTTTTAAATCTGGGAATACAAGGTTGGTGTCGGTAACAGTGACCATGAAACTATCGGATTGTCGTAAACACCCAACTGGTTCACTAACGTCCTGTAGGGAAGGAAATCTGCCGTCCTTACCCAGTCTGGCCGATATGTGGCTCCAGACCCACAGCATTGTGGTTGACTCTTAACTGCCCTGAAATGGCCTCGCGAGTCACTCAAACCGCCTCTCAGGGGCAATCAGGGATGGGCAATAAATGACGGCCTTGTCAGCGACGCCCACTTCCCCAGAATGAATTTTTTTAAAGTTAGTCTCGTCGTCCCATTTTCAATGTGGGAGCTTGAAAGGCAGGCGTGAAGTGACTCCGTAATGCTTTTGTTCTCGAGCAGAGGCACCTGTCCTCCGAGAAGCAGTAACGATGGACTGGATCACTCGGAATAAATGAGTAACTTTGTGCTGATGCAGTGATGTGTTTACCATTGGGAGGGAACTGTGAACATTGTGAGGCGCATATTGGGGATATAAAATGGGGGTAATATAGGAAATCCACAGCACAAGCCAGGAGCATCAGCTATCGCTAATAAATCCCACAAATCCTCACTATCACTACAAATGAGGAAGGCCATTTGGCCCGTCTTAACTCGTCGATCCAGAATAACCCGAAAGTCTCCTTATTCGTTTTAAAATGATTTCAGGGATTTCTCCTCCACCACTCTGTCTGGGCATCCATTCCATGAGTGACTCTGTGCAAGAACAATTTCCTGATACCAGTCTTGGTTTAAGCCTGTGCCCCCTTGTCCCTGAACCTCCAATTCTGGCCTCTTGAGTGTCCCCGATTTTAATCACTCCACCATTGGTGGCCATGCCTTCAGTTGCCGAGGCCCTAAGCTCTGGAATTCCCTCCCTAAACCCTTCTGCCTCACTCTCCTCCTTTACATAGAAACAGAAACAGGCCATTCGGCCCAACCAGTCCATGCCAGCATTTATGCTCCACTCGAGCCTCCTCCCATCTTTCCTCATCTAAATCTATCAGCGTAACCCTCTATTCCCTTCTCCCTCATATGTTTATCTAACCACCCCTTAAATGCATCTATAATATTCACTTCATGGGGATGTTCGCTGATGACTGCACAGTGTTCATCTCCATTCACAACTCCTCAGATAATGAAGCAGTTCATACCCACATGCAGCAAGACCTGGACGACGTTCAGGCTTGGGCTGATAAGTGGCAGGTAATATTCGCGCCACAGAAGTGCCAGGCAATGACTATCTCCAACAAGCGAGAGTCCAACCACCTCCCCATGACATTCAATGGTATTACCATTGGCGAATCCCCTACCATCAACATCCTGGGGTCACCATTGACCAGAAACTTAACTGGACCAGCCACATAAATACTGCGGCTACAAGAGCAGATCAGAGGCTAAGTATTCTGCGGCGAGTGTTTCACCTCCTGACTCCCCAAAGCCTTTCCACCATCTACAAGGCACAAGTCAGGAGTGTGATGGAATACTCCCCACTTGCCTGGATGAGTGCAGCTCCAACAACACTCAAGAAGCTCAACACCATCCAGGACAAAGCAGCCCGCTTGATTGGCACCCCATCCACCACCTTAAACATTCACTCCCTCCACCACCGGCACACCGTGGCTGCAGTGTGTACCATCTACAAGATGCACTGCAGCAACTCGCCAAGGCTTCTTCGGCAACACCTCCCAAACCCGCAACCTCTTCCACCTAGAAGGACAAGGGCAGCAGGCGCATGGGAACACCACCACCTCCAAGTTCCCCTCCAAGTCACACACCATCCTGACTTGGAAGTATATCGCCAATCCTTCATCGTCGCTGGGTCAAAATCCTGGAACTCCCTACCTAACAGCACTGTGGGAGTACCTTTACCACATGGACTGCAGCAGTTCAAGAAGGCGGCTCACCACCACCTTCTCAAGGGCAACTAGGGATGGGCAATAAATGCTGGCCTTACCAGCGACGCCCACATCCCATAAACAAATAAAGAAAACAAATTCTCACCACTCTCTGGGTAAAGAAGTTTCTTCTGAAATCCCTATTGGATTTCTTGGTGACTATCTTATATTGATGGCCTCTAGTTTTGCTCTTCCCCACAAGTGGAAACACTCTCTCTGTATCTACTCTATCAAGACCTTTCATGATTTTAAAGACCTCTATTAGGTCACCCCTCAGCCTTCTCTTTTCAAGAGAAAAGAGACCCAGCCTGTTCATCCTTTCCTGATAGGTATACCCTCGCATTTCTGGTATCATCCTTGTAAATCTTCTCTGCACCCTCTCCAGTGCCTCTATATCCTTTTTATAATATGGCTACCAGAATTGTACACAGTACTCCAAGTGTGGTCTAACCAAGGTTCGATACAAGTTTAGCATAACTTCACTACTTTTCAATTCTATCCCTCTGGAAATAAACCCTAGTGCTTGGTTTGCTTTTATAACCTGTGTCAATACTTTTAGTGATTTGTGTATTTGTACTCCGAGTTCCCTTTGCTCCCGTACCCCATTTAAATTCTTATTTTCCAAGTAATATGTGACCGCCCTATTTTTCTTACCAAAATGTAATACCTCAGATTTATCTGTGTTGTACTTAATTTGCCAATTAAATGCCCATTCTGCAAGTTTATTAATGTCCTCCTGTAATTTGTTGCAGTCCTCCTCAGTATTGACTATCCCCCCCAATTTGGTGTCATCTGCAAATTTAGAAATTGTGTTTTTGATTCCAAAGTCTAAATTGTTAATGTAAATTGTGAACAGCAGTGGTCCCAGCACTGATCCTTGTGGAACACCAGTTCCCACCTTCTGCCACTCTGAATAACTACCCTTTACCCCTACTCTCTGCTTTCTGTCTTGAAGCCAGCTAGCTATCCATTCTGCTACTTGTCCCCTGACTCCGCATTCCCTGACCTTATTCATTAGTCTATTATGTGGTACATTATCGAAGACCTTTTCAAAATCTAGATAAATTACATCTACTACATTATCCTTGTCTACTCTCTCTGTTACCTCTTTAAAAAATTCAATTAGGTTGGTCAAGCAAGACTTTCCCTTTTGAAATCCATGCTGACTATTTATTATTATATTTTTCATTTCTAGATGTTCTTCTATTTTCTCCTTTAGTAGGGATTCCATTATATTTCCTACCACCGATGTTAAGCTGATGTTCCCTGGACATGTTCTATATCCCTTCTTAAATATAGGTATTATGTTAGCTATCCACCAGTCCTCTGGCACTACACCTTTTTCTAACGAATTACTAAATATGTGTAGAAATGCCTCTGCTATCTCTTCCCTAGATTCTTTTAAAATGCGTGGATGTAATCCGTCCGGACCAGGGGTTTTATCCTCTTTGAATTTCATTAGTTTATTTAATATATCTCCTTGTTTTATTTTAAATGCAGTTAACTCATTACTAGTCTCATCATCCGATGTCATCTCCACCTGTTCTATCTCCTTGGTAAATACTGAAGCAAAGTAATTATTTAATATTTCTGCCATCTCTCTATTGTTGCCTGTAGTATTATCCTGTCCATCCCTTAATGGCGCTATTCCCATCCCAACCTTCCTTTTTTTATTTACGTGCCTGTAAAATATTTTACTATTTTGTTTTATGTTCATTGATAATTTAATTACATAGTTCCTCTTTGCCTTCCTAATTGTTTTTTTGACTTCTCTCCTAATCTCTTCATATTCTCTCTTTTCATGCTCTCCCCTGCTGTCCATGTACTTAATGTAATTTTAATCGCTCCGCTATTGGCGGCCGTGCCTTCAGCTGCCTGGGCCCTAAGCTCTGGAATTCCCTCCCTAAACCTCTCCACCTCACTACCTCTCTCTCCTCCTTTAAGACGCTCCTTAAAACCTACCTCTTTGACCAAGCTTTTGGTCACCTGCCCTAATATCTCCTTCTGTGGCTCGGTGTCAAATTTTGTTTGATAATTGATCCTGTGAAATGCCTTAGGACATTTTACAACGTTAAAGGCGCTATATAAATGCAAGTTGTTGTTGTTGTTGTTGAACGGCCTGGCTCTAATTTTAAGGTTCTGCCCCCTTGTTCTGGACTCTCCCATCGGAGGAAATAGTTTTTCTCTATCCAACCTATCAACTACTTTAATCACCTTACCAAGTCCCGCTCCCCTTTCCATACCATTTACTATCTTACACCCCTCTATAAGACTGTATCTTGGGTGCCTCCTTTCAAAGAAGAAAAAGAAAGGCTTGCATTTATATAGCGCCTTTCACAACCTCAGGACGTCTCAAAGCGCTTTACAGCCAATGAAGTACTTTTTGAAGTGTAGTCACTATTGTAATGTGGGAAACGCGGCAGCCAATTTGTGTACAGCAAGCTCCCTTAATCTCATATACTCAAAATAAAGTGATTAACCCACTTTATTAGTTAACAGTAGTAACATTAGTTACTGGTTAACAGGACTGACCGAAACAGAGGGGAGGGGAGGGGAGGGAATTTTAATTCAACCTCGTACAACTTCCATCGATCTTCTTCCTGGCCAGGTCTACAAAGTAAATGGTTGAATTTGATATTATAATCCCTTCATTTCAGGTGCACTCTGACTGGCTCCTGCCTCAATACTCACACCAATGTTCAGTAGTTCAATCAGGGGTTTTTTTTTGTTGAAGATTAAAGGAGAAGGTTTCTCAAGTGCTGCAATACTTTTAATCAGTGATTGCTTTCACAAAATGTTAAAAAAAATCGAGAGGAACCAAACAGGTTTACAAAACTTCCCTTTTGATCTAAAAATAGAAAGTTCCTACTTGACACTGAGCTGTGAGCGCCACCTGCTGCTGACCAGTGGCTCTGCATGCTGGGATCAACTGCAGAAAATGCTGATCTCAGTCAGCATCAAAAAGCAGTAGGTAGGTTAACCTTTCACATCCGCCCCTCCGTCACAACGCCTTGTGATGGAGCATCTTTAGTAAAAGCACATTTTTTTCATCCGGCCGTTTGGAGCATACGGATAACTTACTCAATAAAGTACAGTGGGAGTGTCACTGTATATAAAGATCAATAGACAGCAACAGTTAGAGGCATGTTTCTCAACTATTTTTGCTGTAACATAAATGCCAGGCCACGGCTATTTATTCCAAGTGTATGGCTGTTCAAATCCCTCCATGGCCCTCGCCCCTCCCTAACTCTGTAACCTCCTCCAGCCCTACAACCCTCCGAGATCTCTGCGCTCCTCCAATTCTGGCCTCTTGCGCATCCCCCAATTTTAATCGCTCCACCGTTGGTGGCCGTGCCTTCAATTGCCTGGGCCCTAAGCTCTGGAATTCCCTCCCTAAACCTCTCCGCCTCTCTACCTTTAAGACGCTCCTTAAAACCTCCCTCTTTGACAAAGCATCTGCCCTAATATCTCCTTACGTGGCTCGGTGTCAAATTTTGTTTGATAATCGCTCCTGTGAAGCGCCTTGGGACGTTTTACTATGTTAAAGGCGCTATATAAATGCAAGTTATTGTTGTGTTACAGTAACAAAAGGAGGGACAAGGCCATGGAGGGATCTGAACACGAGGATGAGAACTTTAATTTGGAGGCGTTATTGGACCAGGAACCATTGTAGGCCAGTAAGCACAGTGGGTAATGGGAGAGCGAGTCTTGGTGCGAGTTTAGTGATTATTTCAGCGTCACAGTGTGTGAACTGTGAAAACCGGCCCGTCCAGAGGGTGAGAAATTGCCTTGGAACTATCAGCAGTGAAAGAGTTAAAATAAATCACCGCCTTATTAATCATGTTATTCCAAAAAGTAAATTATATCAGGACGGTGATTTGTGCCGTGGGATGGATGAGCTGGAACAGGGGCTGTCCTGGAAGGATAAGTTGATGGGGTGAGATGAGGCAGGTGGGAGGAGGCTGGTGTGGATGGACCAGTTGGGCTGAATGGCCTCTTTCTGTGCTGTAAATTCGATGTAATTCTATTCATGGACAAGGTGATCTAAATGGTGTTTATTTCCTAGTTTGGGCTGTGACCTTCTCCCGATGTGGAACAGTTTGGAATTCCGACTGCTCTAAGAATGCCAGAGTGGGATGATTTGGGAACGATGCCAGGTTCTAGGATCTTTACAAAGCTCATAATAAATACGGACTCATTTTTATGTGAAAATGAAACATACGCTGTAATTAAACTTGAATGTACAACAGCAGGAAGACACCACTGCTCTTCAAACCGCACCTTTCGATGGTGACACTGGCTTGTCGCTGATCTTGCAATCTCTGAGGACGGCAACACTGGGAAAGGACCAAGCTGCAATGGCCCAGGTCCAGCCCACAGCACAGAAACAGGCCATTCGGCCCCACTGGCCCGTGCCGGTGTTTATGCTCCACACGAGCCTCCTCCCACCCCTCTCATCTCACCCTATCAGCATATCCTTCTATTCCTTTCTCCCTCATGTGTTTATCTAGCTTCCCCATAAATCCATCTCTGCTATTTGCCTCAACCACTCCCTGTGGTAGCGAGTTCCACATTCTCACCACTTTCTGGGTAAAGAAGTTTCTCCTGAATTCCCTATTGGATTTATTAGTGACTATCTTATATTTATGGCCCCTAGTTCTGGTCTCACCCGCAAGTGGAAACATCTCCTCTATGTCTACCCTGTCAAACCCTTTCATAATCTTGAAGACCTCTATCAGGTCGCCCCTCGGCCTTCTCTTTTCAAGAGAAAAGAGCCCCAGCCTGTTTAGTCTTTCCTGATAGGTATCACCTCTCAGTCTGGTATCATCCTCGTAAATCTGTTTTGCAGCCTCTCCAGTGCCTCTATATCCTTTTTATAACATGGAGACTCGAACTGTGCACAGTGCTCCAAGTGTGAATATACGCAGGCATCCACCCATTTATCTCCAATGAGTTTGTGCTTGTGTTAAAATAGCAGAATGTCCACAAACAGGCCACTAGCAACTTGCTCACCTGCAAGAACCAGCAGCACTGCTCCATTCGGCCACAAGGGGGAGACTTCAACCTTTCCCCATTGTCAGATTTTCACATTTTAATCAGTTAGCTTGTTATAATCCAAAGTAAAGATTAACAACCTGTGTTTGCATAAAATGCATAATTCATACCAGTTGAATTTAAAGTACGTTCCTGATGTGATTGGTTTTCATGTTACTGTAAATTAACAAATGTGAATTAAATAGTGATGTCAGCACCTTCCCTTTTAAAGACTTACATTTCTACAGTGCCTTTCACACACTCAGGACATCCCAAAGCGCTTTACAGCCAATGAAGTACTATTTTTAAGTGTAGTCACTGTTGTAATGTAGGAAACGCGGCAGCCAAATTGCGCACAGCAAGCTCCCACAAACAGCAACGTGATAATGACCAGATCATCTGTTTTAGTGATGTTGGTTGAGGGATAAATATTGGCTAAGACACCGGGAGAACTCCCCTGCTCTTCTTCGAAATAGTGCCATGGGATCTTTTACACCCACCTGAGAGAGCAGACGGGTTTAACGTCTCATCGGAAAGACGGCACCTCTGACAGTGCAGTGCTCCCTCAGTACTGCACTGGCGTGTTAGCCTAGATTTTTGTGCTCAAGTCTCTGGAGTGGGACTTGAACCCACAACCTTCTAACTCAGAAACGAAGTGCTGAGTTGTGTCACCAGTAATATCAACGGTCCATTCTGTTGTTCACAGAGAGCTGGAGGATGCATTGTTTAATACAGGAGCGTTATACCGTAAAACACACAAGATTTTATACAAAGCGAAGTAAGTGATCACAGACAGTCCAGCAGACTGGGTCATGTATGTGCCATGTGGTGATCATGTGTGCAGAGGCTGGGAGAAGCTACAAACACAAATATTTCCCCCCGGTGAGTCACAGGATACGCTGTGTTGTAACAATCGGGCATTTTCTACACAGTGTGACAGGGAAAGTGTTACAGGAAGTAAATGTGACATTGGCAGGAAGTGTGCACACTATACCAAGACTCTTCCCAATTCTGTGCTGTACATTCTATGTAATTCTATGTGATTCCACTCTGGAGATCGCTGTCAGTAAACACTTGGTATTCTTTACAATGTTAGTCCAGATCGTTATGGCTATATCTTTTTAATATAAAATGTACTATCCCCAGAATTCAATCCCCCCCTTTAACTAACTGCTTTTTTATTTAAAATAGAACAATTAATCAACATAACAAGTGTACATATTCCACTCACTCTAACAGTGAGCCATAATATCCGAGGTTCTCATTACGTTCAAGATTAGATTGTGGCCCCTGTTAAATCTCTTTCCCCAGTGAAAAGCTCAGCTCTGTGAGGCTCACACAATCTGAGCATCATCCTCATCGATCCCTCAACTCTCCAAAACCCTAAAAACTCCAGAAACGCCTAAAACGCAGAGATCTTGGAGGGTTGTGGGGCTGGAGGAGGTTACAGAGATAGGGAGGGTTGTAGGGCTAGAGGAGGTTACAGAGATCTTGGAGGGTTGTGGGGCTGGAGGAGGTTACAGAGATAGGGAGGGTTGTGGGGCTGGAGGAGGTTACAGAGATAGGGAGGGGTTGTAGGGCTGGAGGAGGTTACAGAGATAGGGAGGGGCGAGGCCATGGAGGGATTTGAAAACAAGGATGAGAATTTTTAAATCGAGGCGTAGCCAGACCGGGAGCCAATATAGGTCAGCGAGCACAGGGGTGATGGGTGAACGGGACTTGGTGCGAATTAGGATACAGGCAGCAGAGTTTTGGATGAGCGGATGGTTACGGAGGGTGGAAGATGGGAGGCCGGCCAGGGGAGCGTTGGAATAGTCAAGATTATGGAGCTTAATGAAATGTCAATCTTAGCCATTTGCGTTGGTGCAGAGAGTGTTCAAAGTGAAGCCTGTTCTCTAAAGTCAGAGGGAGAGTCATCCCAGGGCTGTCCTTATTTCGCTCGCAGCAAGTGAGGGAAGAGTAGGTTGGACAGCGATCTGGGAGTAGGTCACCCTTTCAGTCACAGGTCTGAAGGAGAGGGGCAGAAAGGGAGAAGCAAAGCAAGGCAGCATTAGCAGTCTGACGTGCTCTTAAAAATTAAAACAAAATCATTCTCAGCTATGCTTCATCCTGTGTCCGTTGCAATTTCTTCACGTCGCAAATTGCAATAATTTTTGCAGCAGTTTCAAAACCTGCAACAGTCTCCAATATTCCTCTTTGCTCCCCTTGGATTGTCAAGATCAGGAATTCAGTAGAATTTAGCGGAACAATTTAACCTCAGTTACATTTTAACCGGAGCGTTAACTGGAAATCTGCAAAGCCTATCTTTGTGATTTAAAGTGAACGGAGGAGGAGCCGAAATTAAACTAGGCGTTGAAATAATAGACCAATCAGCTGAAGGGAAAATGGAAATGAACATCTGGTCTGTCAGCATCTGTAATGAGGAATTACTGGCTAGGGTTGGTGCAGAGAAGCAACATTGGAAAGATTCATCCATCCTTTCATCTTTGCGACGCTGAAAGATCTTGTTTTCTGTTTCCAGTATTTGTGATAGCTGGCAGGCGGCTGGTGTGTTACAAATACCTTCAGTGCACCAACTTTTAAAATGAATGTTGCTCTGTTGGGGGCCGCAGTTTGCTAAACTCACGGCGCATCCTCATCCTCTGAAGCGGTGGGACCTTTGGTTATTCTTCATTCTGAGGCTGTCCCCCTTCTGACTGAGTGAAGGCGGTTCAGAGAGACGCGCTGTGGCAGAGAGTGGAAATCAATGCAGGTGGCTTTCATTCACCCCGCAAACATACGAAGCTAATCGCATTTGTAGATTGTTGCCGCAGCCTGGGCCGGAGAATAAACCCTGACTGCAGGAAAGGTGTCCTGCCCACATCGCCACATCCCGGATTTGTGTGCTGGCAAAATGGAACTGCGCCACAATAAAGCTCATGTACAACTCGGGGGCCTGATCTGCAGACTGTTCAAGTGTCACTCTGAATTTTCAGCATGACTGCCCAGGAGGAGGCCCAGACTTAACCCCCAGTGACAGAGAGGGGCGGCCACACTGAATAGGAATTCACAAGTCTATACAGCTTCTCCAAACTGAAGCGCATGTGTGTGGAGGAGCTTTCTCCAGCTGCCCTCCTTAGTTACAGGGCACTCCGAGCAGTTTCATGCCTCGCCAAAGGAACGATTTCTTTCTAACGAGACCTAATTCGGGCTGAATAGAGGCACCGATATATATGACATTTTCATTGCAAGCTAACAAGTGAAGAAATTCAATTACAGCTGAAAGCTTCTTTCTAATAGCTCATTCATTTAGTTTGTCTCCAAATTACTTTGCATATAAAAGCCACCCTGATCATCCATCAGTGGGCACAGAAAGCAAAGGAAAATATTTTTTTATCGTTTTTTGAAGAAAAAAAAACAGGGACAAAACGGGGGAATGAACAATGTGAGCAGATTTCAGGGGCGAAGAAAGGAACTGCTCGTCTGCGGGCTGTCTGAGGTCTTCAGTCAGTGAGGTCGAGAGCAGGAGCCGTTTATATAGTCTAACAGTCAGATAATGTCTCTCCAGCAAAGCCGGCTGGCCGCAAAGTGACAGTGTGGGCCCGGCAACCGTCACAACATAAAGTACCAGGCCACAAATCAGCAACAAAGGCCACGGGGGGGGGGGGGTTCTTCTGCCCAATGAGGTCACCTCGTATAAAGGTTTTTACTTCAGTCGCCCGGAGTTGATTGCAAAGCTCCTTGAGTAATGTTCATTTTACTGAACCAACATCACTGAAACAGACGATCTGCCCATTATTGTGGGAGCTTGCTGTGCGCGACTTGGCTGCCGCGTTTCCTCCAGTGACTTCCTACTCTTCAGAAGCAATGGATTGGCTGGAAAGCGCTTTGGGACGTCCTGAGGGTGGGAAAGGCACTGTACGGATGTTGTTTGATGGCCAATGTCAGTTGACGTTGCTTTGATGTGAAGGATCGTTTCTTGCACCACGAGTCTCGAACGTTCTGTTTGGGTTTTTTGTCTTGGGCCGGGCTCACGGTGCTGCCATTGGCTGTGTTGAGAAGTGGCCGAGGGGACCCGTGCGTTTAGGGGACAAGTTACACTGGGATTGGGAACCAGAATAGGAGGGGTCAGAGGGAGGGCACCTCACTGCCATTGGCCAACAGGTGTCTGCACCTGTCCAGGGGCTTTGGGCAACTAGCAGCCCACAGTCCTCAGGTACCAACCCCCGCCAGATAAACAGGTTGCGGCCCCCGCCAGATAAACAGGTTGCAGCCCCCGCCAGATAAACAGGTTGCGGCCCCCGCCAGATAAACAGGTTGCGGCCCCCTTCAGTCCCTCTTCAAAGAACCTTGGGATGTTTTACTGTGTTAAAGGCGCTTTATAAACCGAGGGGGAGAGTGACTGTGAATTGGGGGGTCGGGGGCGGAAACGTACCCCCAGCTCACAATCACCCCAATTCACAATCACCCCAACTCACCATCATCCCAGCTCACAATCACCCCAACTCACAATCACCCCAACTCACAATTACCCCAACTCACAATCACCCCAACTCACAATCACCCCCAGCTCACAATCACCCCCAGCTCACATTCACCCCAACTCACCATCATCCCAGCTCACAATCACCCCAACTCACCATCATCCCAGCTCACAATCACCCCAACTCACAATTACCCCAACTCACAATTACCCCAACTCACAATCACCCCAACTCACCATCATCCCAGCTCACAATCACCCCAACTCACAATCACCCCCAGCTCACAATCACCCCAACTCACAATCACCCCAACTCACATTCACCCCAACTCACAATCACCCCAACTCACAATCACCCCCAACTCACAATCACCCCAACTCACAATCACCCCCAACTCACAATCACACCCAACTCACAATCACCCCAACTCACAATCACCCCAACTCACAATCACACCCAACTCACAATCACCCCAACTCACAATCACCCCAACTCACAATTACACCCAACTCACAATCACCCCAACTCACAATCACCCCAACTCACAATCACACCCAACTCACAATCACCCCAACTCACAATCACCCCCAACTCACAATTACCCCAACTCACAATTACTCTCAACTCACAATCACCCCAACTCACAATCACCCCAACTCACAATCACACCCAACTCACAATCACCCCAACTCACAATCACCCCAACTCACAATTACTCTCAACTCACAATTACCCCAACTCACAATTACCCCAACTCACAATCATCCCAACTCACAATCTTTCCCAACTCACAATTACCCCAACTCACAATCTTTCCCAACTCACAATTACCCCAACTCACAATCATCCCAACTCACAATTGCCCCAACTTACAATTGCCCCAACTCACAATCATCCAAACTCACAATCACCTCAACTCACAATCGTCCCAACTCACAATCACTCCAACTCACAATTACCTCAACTCACAATCACCCCAACTCACAATTACCCCAACTCACAATCACGCCCCAACTCACAATCACCTCAACTCACAATCATCCAAACTCACAATCACCTCAACTCACAATTATCCCAACTCACAATTATCCCAACTCACAATTACCCTCAACTCACAATCATGCCTCAACTCACAATTATCCCAACTCACAATCACCTCAACTCACAATCTTACCCCAGCTCACAATCACCCCAACTCACATTCACCCCAGCTCACAATTACTCTCAACTCACAATCACCCCAACTCACAATCACCCCAACTCACAATTACTCTCAACTCACAATCACCCCAACTCACAATCACCCCAACTCACAATCACCCCAACTCACAATTACTCTCAACTCACAATCACCCCCAGCTCACAATCACCCCAACTCACAATCACCCCAACTCACAATTACTCTCAACTCACAATCACCCCCAGCTCACAATCACCCCAACTCACAATCTTTCCCAACTCACAATCACCCCCAACTCACAATTACCCCCAACTCACAATCACCCCAACTCACAATCACCCCAACTCACAATTACTCTCAACTCACAATCTTTCCCAACTCACAATCACCCCCAACTCACATTCACCCCAACTCACAATCTTACCCCAACTCACAATTACCCCAACTCACAATCACCCCAACTCACAATTACCCCAACTCACAATCACCCCAACTCACAATTACCCCAACTCACAATCACCCCCAACTCACAATTACCCCAACTCACAATCACCCCCAACTCACAATCACCCCCAACTCACAATCACCCCAACTCACAATTACCCCAGCTCACAATCACCCCCAACTCACAATTACCCCCAACTCACAATTACCCCAACTCACAATTACCCCAACTCACAATCATCCCAACTCACAATTACCCCAACTCACAATCATCCCAACTCACAATCTTTCCCAACTCACAATCTTTCCCAACTCACAATTACCCCAACTCACAATCATCCCAACTCACAATTGCCCCAACTTACAATTGCCCCAACTCACAATCATCCAAACTCACAATCACCTCAACTCACAATCGTCCCAACTCAAAGTCACCCCAACTCACAATTACCCTCAACTCACAATCATGCCTCAACTCACAATTATCCCAACTCACAATCACCCCAACTCACAATCTTACCCTAAACGCACAATTACCACAACTCACAATCATCCAAAATCACAATTACCCTCAACTCACACTCTTACCCCAACTCAGTCACCCCAACTCACAATTACCCTCAACTCACAATCATGCCTCAACTCACAATTATCCCAACTCACAATCACCTCAACTCACAATCTTACCCCAGCTCACAATCACCCCAACTCACAATCACCCCAACTCACATTCACCCCAGCTCACAATCACCCCAACTCACAATCACCCCAACTCACAATCTTACCCTAAACGCACAATTACCACAACTCACAATCATCCAAAATCACAATTACCCTCAACTCACACTCTTACCCCAACTCAAAGTCACCCCAACTCACAATTATCCCAACTCACAATTATCCCAACTCACAATCGCCCCAACTCACAATCTTTTCCTCTGCCCCCTCTCTAACCTACAATGTAACCCGCTCCCCTCCCCCATTGCTACTCTGACTCGGATTGGGTTTTGAACTGAACAAAATGTGCGACCTCAGGAAGTGTTTAGCTGCCGCTATTTTTTTTTGCTGCAAGGTTTAAAGTGCGGGGTGAGAGTTGGGGCAGGAGGGGGGTTGCCCTGCCCCGGTCCGGCACCCACTGGCCCCGCGGTCCTGCGGTTTGCAGAGCGAGGTTTGAGGAAGGGAAGGAGCCGCTCGCTCGGAGTTCATTCGCTGTAACACACTCTGATGACTCCCATTTCCTTTCGGTTTGTTTTGGTGACGGGGAGTTTTGAGATCGCGAAGCAGCGAGGAGAGGGTCCGCTGGATGGGACAGGGACTGGAGAGGTATTGCAATAGGAAGGCATCTGATCTGCATCTTGCACCTTTGCTGATTCTGTCTTCTCTCTCTCTGTTCTTCCTTCCTTAGGCTTTTGGACCGATTGCAGGAAAATGGTTCGCATTCTGGCAAATGGGGATATTGTGCAAGATGACGATCCCCGCGTTAGGAAGGCGCCTCAACGCAGGGAAGATCTGAACAGACCCCGACAGGTAAGTGTCCATCAGAGGTCCATCGGAGGGCTGGCCAAAGCGGCGACAAGAACGCTGCATGGTTGGGGCTCGTTTTTGCAAAGCTCAGCAGTTTTAACAGACTGACCTTTGCAACCTATTAATGCCAAAGGGTGACAAGGTTGGCAGGTTCCAGGCTTGAATTGGGAATTTATTGAGCAAAGTTGCATCAGTCCCAAGACATTTCTGCCCATTTTCCTTCTCATCCCACTTCACAAAACAGAAACAAGTTGCTCTAATTTTTTTTTTAAATTTACATCCGCTGCTCTTGAGTTTAGAAATAGTGACCCCCCCCCCCCCCCAGCCCCCCAAAAGTTCCTGGGACCCTGCTGTGCCGCCTGAGGCTCAGTGGAGCAGGGTCTCCGCCCCACTGACCAGTCCCAAATCCATGGGGCGGGGGGGTAATTCGAGCAGGTGAGTCCTGGCATTCCTTGGGTGCCCATCCAGTGAGAGACGGCCAGGAATTTCCCATTCCCACAGGGAACATTCACAACAGCTGCGGTTTCGAAGTTGCCACTTTTCCGAACACCATTTTCACCTTTCTGGGATCTTACCCTGGTAGACAGCTGTGGCCAATCAGTCAACGTCCTTTTGGTTTTGGGGGCAAGTGAGGCCGAACCGGCGGGATTTCTGTCAGGTGATATCATAGAATCATAGATTGATACAGCACAGCAGGAGGCCATTCGGCCCATCGTGCCTGTGCCGGCTCTTTGAAAGAGCTCTCCAATTAGTCCCGCTCCCCCCTGCTCTGTCTCCATAGCCCTGCAAATTCTTCCTTTTCAAGTATTTATCCAATTCCCTTTTGAAAGTTACTATTGAATCTGCTCCCACCGCCCTTTCAG
The DNA here is from genome assembly GCA_030390025.1 of Squalus acanthias. Taxonomy (NCBI): domain Eukaryota; kingdom Metazoa; phylum Chordata; class Chondrichthyes; order Squaliformes; family Squalidae; genus Squalus; species Squalus acanthias. Next base: position 3,132,999 of record CM059446.1, on the reverse strand, counting down.
GCAGCACATTCCAGATCACAACAACTCGCTGCGTAATTTTTTTTGCTCATGTTGCCTCAGGTTCTTTTGCCAATTACCTTCAATCTGTGTCCTCTGGTTACCGACCCTCCTGCCACTGGAAACTGTTTCTCCTTACTTATTATATCAAAACCCTTCAAGATTTTGAACGCCTCTATCAAATCTCCCCTTAGCCTTCTCTGCTCTAAGGAGAACAATCGCAGCTTCTCCAGTCTCTTCACATAACTGAAGTTCCTCATCCTGGAACCATTCTAGTAAATCTCCTCTGCACCCTCTCCAAGGCCTTGACATCCTTCCTAAAGTGTGGTGCCCAGAATTGGACCCAATACTCCAGCTGGGGCCTTTATAAAGGTGATATCATCCTACCTCTTCTAGTGAGATCTACAAGGCAAGGGGATGAGCAAGCAGTGACCAAACCCCGTCCCACATCCGGTAGAATTTCACCAAAGAGTAAAATGGGGCACAGATCGAGCAGACCCAGGTCCGGCCCCAAATTACCCCTCACCCATCCATCTTGTGTTGCCACTGCACCCTCCCAGCCCAGGAGTTTGGTGTTTACCAGCTCCCTTAGTCAACCGTCCCTCTGACAGTCTACAGCTGTCGGAGCCCAAGCTCAGCTTCACCCAATCAGTGTTCCTGTACTTGTTTCATATTCTCTCCTGGTCTTTTCAAGCTTGGGGCCATCCTGCACTTTGAACCTTCACTCTCAATCTCCATTCTGACCTCTTATGGCCTCGTGTTGTACAGAAAAACATCGGTGTTTTAGGGCCAGCGAGACACAAGGAGCCAGGCCCCCTTGTCAACGACATCAAGTCTCCAGTTTCGGGCGATAACGTGAATCTAAATGTAAACATGTGTCAGCCCGACCTTTGACACTGCCTCTTGTACAGATATTGTTGTGTAAGTTGTTTTTGCTGTCTTTAATTCTAAGATTTAATTACAGAATATAAAAACGGAACCTAGCATAAGTAATTCTTTTGCGCAAAATGGATTTTTAACTATTTATCAGTTTTAATCTTTAACAGAGGCCAGTGTCAGGAGTACACACTTAGTGACTCCACAATGCCCCCAATCCACAGTCTGTGCATCATTTTATTCCATCCCCATTCTTCCCCACCACCTCGAAACCCGTCCATCTCCTACATTACAGAACATTAAAGGGCCGTTTCAGTGAGGCTGCTGTCCCAGTCGGGAGCTCGTCACAGTCCGGATGCCCGTGATACACTCGCTGGTACACTGGGAGTGTGGGACTGCAGAATCGGCCTTTAGTCCCCCCCCACCCCCCCCCAACACAAGCTCGATTTTAAAATTCTCATCCTTGTTTTCAAATCCCTCCATGTCCTCGCCACCTCCCTATCTCTGTAACCTCCTCCAGCCCTACAACCCTCCGAGATCTCTGTGCTGCTCAAATTCTGGCCTCTTGCGCATCCCCTGATTTTAATCGCTCCACCATTGGTGGCCGTGCCTTCAGCTGCCTGGGCCCTAAGCTCTGGAATTCCCTCCATAAACCTCTCCACCTCTCTCTCCTCCTTTAAGACGCTCCTTAAAACCAACCTCTTTGACCAAGCACCTGCCCTAATATCTCCTTAGGTGGCTCGGTATCAAATTTTGTTTTATAACGCTCCTGTGAAGCGCCTCGGGATGTTTTACTGTGTTAAAGGTGTTATATAAATACAAGTTCATAGAATCATTGAATAATACAGCACAGAAGGGGGCCATTCGGCCCATGGTGCCTCTTTGGTAGAGCTCTCCAATTGGTCCCACTGCCCTGCTCTTTCCCCAGAGCCCTGCAACTTTTTTCCCCTTCAAGTATATATTCAGTGTTCCTATTGAATCTGCTTCCACCGCCCTTTCAGGCAGCGCATTCCAGATCACAACAACTCGCTGCTTCCTCCTCTCCCCTCTGGTTCTTCTGCCAATCACCTTCAATCTGTGTCCTCTGGTCACCGACCCTCCTGCCACTGGGCACGGTTTGTTGTTGTTCTTGTTTATATCTCCTAAAAACATTGAGCGGCGCAATTAACATCTCCAAAACCCCCAATTCCATTTCTTAGCACCTCTCAGTCCAACTCCCTTTTAAAGGTGTTAGTTGATCTTGAATCAGCTGTATTTCCTGAGACTTTGATCCTGTGCGAGAGGGGCGGTGATTTATTCCAATCTCTAATCTTGACCATGGCTTGTGAATGTTGTCCTTTACGCTGCCTGACTACATTGATGCTGACTATGAATGAGTACGAGGGCACTGTAGCAAAATAATCCCGAGAATGTGAGTTCAAATCCCACTAGTTTCACAATTTGAATTCCGTTTGTTTTTTTAAATCTGGAAATAAAAATTGCTACCAGTAAAAGGGACCGTGAGGCTGTCAGATTGTCGTAAAAACCCATCTGGTTCACTGACGTCCTTTAGGGAAGGAAACCTGCCGTCCTTACCCGGTCTGGGCCCATATGTGACTCCAGACCCACAGCAATGTGGTTGACTTTTAGCTGCCTCTCTGAAGTGGCCCAGCAAGCTCACTCAGGGCAACTAGGGATGGGTAATAAATCCCGAGAACTAATTTAAAAACAGATTAAATGATGCTGGAATGTTGATTTTTTTTTGTCGTCCCATCAGGGTTTTATCCGTAACTCCGGGAATGCAAACCAGCCTCACCAGGGACAAGGCAATCAAGGTCGCTCGCTGTTTATGGACATGAACCAGCGATTGATTAACATGGGTTTTCCGCGCTGGAATCTGGGAAATCAAGTCATTGAGCCAATCATGTCTGTCCTTCTGATACTGCTGCTAATGCTGGTCGGAATGCGTGGCCTTCTCCTGATTGGCGGGCTGTACCTCTTCTCTCAATTTAGTCATCGGTAACTGGATTATTTGCCTGGTTTTTATACGCGACTATGTACAAGTATTCATGATTTTTCTTTTTCCTTCTACTTGTAAAACCGGTTCACAGAAAATATTTACAGTTTGGAACATAAAAAGCGAAAGTGATTGTTTAACCATCAGCTGCTCGATTGTCTGGAATGTTTGGCTATTTTCTCCAGTCGGATCGTCATTGAATAAGTGTTTTGTAAATGCGAACTTTGAACAAAAATCATTCCTCAGTTTCATTGCTTTATCAGCAGATCTACTTTTGAATCTTTGTGCGCTGATTTGCCGAGTTCATTTAGATCAATCAGTGAGGAAATAAAAAGCTGCTCTCAGTAAAAGTGACCACGAAGCTGTCGGATTGTCGTAAAAACCCAACAGGTTCACTAATGTCCTTTTAGGGAATGAAAGCTGCCGCCCTTACCCGGTCTGGCCTATACGTGACTCCAGTCCCACACCAATGTGGTTGACTCTTAGCTGCCCTCTGTGTGCTTGGTGCGTACACTTCAAACAGAGACTGGGCAAAACAATGCAACACTTCCCGACCTTGTCAAGCCAGCCATACATCGGCTTAAAGAGGTTGGGTGCACAAAAGGTCACCTCAAATAATGAACTGATTCTCGCTAACATGGGAGGCAGTTGGACCTGGGGAAGCTTTCTCTGTCGCGCTTTGCTCTGTGTCACATGTTAAGGGTACAAGTGTGACTTTTATACATCAGTCACGCCAGGATGGAGAGTTATCCAATGTTCTGTAACTTAGAGAAATAGCCCGTGACTGGTGGGACCAGGAGACTTTTACAGAATTGCTGAGCAGGAGGTGGCCATTCAGCCCCTCGAGCTTATTCCGCCATTCAATCAGATCATGACCGACCTGTACTCAACATTTCCCCTGCCTTTGATCCACATGTCTCGATACTCTTACCTTAACAAACATCTATTGATCTCAGTCTTGAACATTTCAAATGTCCCCCAGCACCCACAGCCTTTTGGGGAGAGAGTTCCAGATTTCCACTACCCTTTGCGTGAAGAAGCGCTTCCAGACTTCACTCCCGAATGACCTAGCTCCAATTTGAAGGTAGTGCCCCCTTGTTTTGGATTCCCCCAAGTTTTGGCCAACATTAAGAGAAGCTCAGCGAGTCTCCTGCTCCCACCAGTCACAGTCCTTTAAACCAGTTTGAACCCGGCTTTGTTTTGTGTGTTTCCAGTCTGACCTGTGACCTCCCGTGATGCAAGAACTCAGCAATGTCATCTGGAGTCTTGCTCTGCCAGATTGGAAATGTTCCCACACATTGTTTCACACTTAATGCAACGTCTCCTGATCGTTCCCAACACCCAGCGTTCAAGGCGGGTTTCGTAGCTGGATGTTCATAATGCATCTGAAGAAAACCTCGGATAAAATTCATTGTAACAGTGCAGTGTAGTGGGTGGTACAGTGTTGGAGCTCCGTGCCTTTATATCTAACCCCTGGGCTGGAATCAGATTCTGATACAACTAAACTCACTTTTCTCTTAGTCAAAAGGTGATAACAGCACAGATATTCACCCATATCGCGCCTGTGGTCACTTCCAACTAAAACTGCTCTACTCTCATTCCCCTGCCCTTTCCCCACATTCTTTCCAAATACGCATCCATGTCGCTTTTAAATAACCTTAAAGCCTCTGCCTCAGTGGCCATTTGTGGTAAAGCATTTACGTCTCATTAAAGGCACAACAGTTTTTTTGCCCCCAGATGTGGCAGTGTGCCTTTAACTCTCTCAGCAGCCCTTTAAGGACAGTTTCCACCTCCCCCCTCTCATCCTCGTGCCTTTGCTGATCTCCCAGTCGGATTCTGAAGATGAACCTTGAAGACCGACCCCAGGAAGTCCTCGGAATCCTGCTGCCCTCTGCTGGAGTCCAGCGAGATCTCTGCCCGCCATCTCTCCGCTTCCTGGAGCGCTGGAGGGAATCGCGCCTATCGCCAGCTCGGACACATTACAAGGAAGTCCCGACTGCGAGCTGACACTGTGAAAGCTCCTCCAGCCAGATCACAGTGTAAGTGAAGTGACCAACCAGGCACAGAGGATCTGGATGCTGCCCAACAATTTCCGCAGACCTCTTGGGAGCTCCCAATGACCGAATCACCCAGGATGGAGCTAGTCAACGACCGAGACAACCCGCCTCATCAACCAAAGTGCACAATCTGGCGCAACATCGTCACGTCACTGTGCATTTGGTATAACCAGACTGTGCAGCTTCTGAATGGCGAGAGGTATCAGCCTGCCTTCCTTCTGGGCTATGGGTGGTGAAGATCCAGTAGTTTTCCTTCACGAAAAGCTAACCCTAACCCTAACCCTAATTCATTGTGTCACCCTGTCTGCTTCACTGCACTCTTGGTTGTACGGTGCCATTGAGGGTAGACCAAGTGGAGGATCCGAATTAAGATTGTATAATCCTCACATGGTTCAATAGCACACTCACTAAATTGGACTTCTAGGTCTCCTTGCTTCAGGGTGATGGTGTGCTCTGCTTCACCCAACATCTCACCCTTACAGTCGCCTCTGAGATGATGCTGGTGCCCTATAAAGACGCGAGGATATGGATTCGAATCTTCTGCTCAAGTTTGAAGGAGTGATTCTTGGACTTACCATGAACTGGAACCCTTTACAAACAACTGTTTCGAAAGGATAGAAAACAATGAAATAAATCTTATTTCCTTTGCCAATTTATAGATTATAGACAATGGACGGTGTGTATCTGATTTGTAAGACCTTATTAAAACTTATATTGTAGAAGGGATGAAATTTGACATCTTGTGGTTTCTTATCAATGAGTAGTGTGTGTTTTTAGCTTTTATTTTTGAAAAACTTACCAGGAATTTTTAAAAAGCAGGAAGAAAAATATTAAAAGATTTTTTTTAAATGGGTAGAAATTGGAGAAAGAAATAATCATTGAATGAAATTTTGTGCACATCATCAATCTTCATTCCCCATTGTTCCTCTTACCTTGGTGCTTTTTTTCAGTCACGGGATGTGGGCATCACTGGCAAGGCCAGCGTTTATTGCCCATCCCCAATTGCCCTTAAGAAGGTGGTGGTGAGCCGCCTTCTTGAACTGCTGCAGTCCGTGTGGCGAAGGTACTCCCACAGCGCTGTTAGGGAGGGAGTTCCAGGATTTTGACGCAGGGACGATGAAGGAACGACGATATATTTCCAAGTCAGGATGGTGTGTGACTTGGAGGGGAACTTGGAGGTGGTGGTGTTCCCATGCGCCTGCTGCCCTTGTCCTTCTAGATGGTAGAGGTCGTGGGTTTGGGAGGTGCTGCCGAAGAAGCCTTGGCGAGTTGCTGCAGTGCCTCTTGTAGATGGTACATACTTTGGGGCTAGTTGAAGTAACTTGTGCCTCAGAATCAGGGAGGGAAGTATGGGGGTTTGGAACAGAAGAACATTTGAAGTTCACACCCATCTGAGATAGAATCATAGAACTTTACAAAACAGGGAAAAAGCCATTCGGCCCATTGTTCCTGTACCAGCTCTGAAAGAGCTACCATTCAGGCCTGCTCCCCTATATCCTTTTAGGATTGTCCTGTTGTTTTCATGAATAAACTGTCCCTTCCTTTAGAGAAAAATGGATGTTTATTAGAAGATAATGTAAAGCCAAATGGAAAATAAAAAGTCAAGAAAATCTAAAAGGACTGAGGGTGTAAACTGGGAATTATTCAGTGGTAGAAACTGACAATCGCAGCCATATTTTAAACTGTACATGTTGGACCCTCTCTGCAGCCGCTAATATTGGAAAGACTTGTTCGTCCGTTTGTACCTTTTATGAGGAATATGTCACTTATCCATCAACAATTCGGTGCTATTTTGAATCTGGCTGCAGATTTTGAGCATTCATTTTTATTTGTGGTCTTTTGCACGCTCCAGAGCTTTTGAAAAGCTGGTGACTTTGTTCAGTACAAATACCCACAGCTCCAACAGCCTTCTGCTGTCGTTAGGGTGTTGAGGTTTTTGCAACCAAGAATTCCATCTTTCTATATGATATGTTGCTTCACCAGCACAGAGAGACTGAAATGAGTAAAGTGTGGTCTGTCTTACACTTTCCCTTCAGCTCCCATTTCCGTTCCCTTAACACCAAAGTCCTATAAGCTACGTTCATCCACAGAGTCAAGTTTCTTGTTTCAACTTGTTAAGAGCGATTTGGTTTTACTCCGATGAATTTCACAGAGTGGCCAGTGACGCACACAACAACAACTTGCATTATATAGCGCCTTTAACATAGTAAAACGTCCCAAGGTGCTTCACAGGAGCGTAATCAGACAAAAATTGAGACCGAGCCACATAAGGAGATATTAGGGCAGGTGACCAAAAGCTTGGTCAAAGAGGTAGGTTTTAAGGAGCGTCTTAAAGGAGGAGAGAGAGGCGGAGGGGTTTAGATTCCCGATTATAATCGCTCTGCCATTGGCGGCCGTGCCTTCTGCTGCCTGGGCCCTAAGCTTTGGAATTCCCTCCACGAGAGATCTCGGAGGGTTGTAGGGCTGGAGGAGGTTACAGAGATAGGGAGGGGCGAGGCCATGGAGGGATTTGAAAACAAGGTTGATCATTTTAAAATCGACACATCCCATGAATGAATAAATTTTTAAAAAGTGTATTGCTGGCTGGTTTTTGGGATTGTGTATTTCTGTTCTCGATAAGGTTTTGCTCGGGTTGGTGGAGTCGAACCTGTTTTAGAGAGGAAGAGTCGGTAAAGTATAATTTGCACCAAAAATAGCCCAGCAGTGCTGAGCTATTGCCCGCAACTCGAAACACACAAAGCACAAACAGCGGTGGAGACAAATCCTGCCAGACCTGCACTCCGCACATTAAACAGCAACGGTTCACAATGACTCTCCTGTCAGTGAGCAGACTGTCGAGTTTGTTCAGTCCTATAAACTACAATTGCAAATAAAGACTCGGACAAACGCAGGTCTGTGAGATGTTGATGTTTCAAATTTAAGTTCAGCTCATTGTTCTGTTATTTTCAGAAATCTTTCCTCCCCCTCCCCTCCCCCCCTTTTCGGGTTCTGTTCAAAACCTTTAATTCAGTTTGGGAACTTGAGTAAGATTATTTCAAGCTCCATGGTGCTGCCCTTTATAAATTGACCCCTAATTGCTGGACTGCCATCTCACCGTGGAGTTAATTCAGTTATTTTCCGTTCCAACTTTTAGAGCAACAGTTTTCAAACTTTCCTGTGAAGGACACCTTGCGATAACAATCCCATCGCAGGAGCCTCCTGTCCAAAACTTCTTAAAGACAGTGTCAACTGCTCAAAGGATAAACAGGGCCATCACTCCAGAAATTGATTTTTTTTAAATTAATATGTGACAATAGTAACAGGGGCCTCGATTTGTAAGAGGCTGGCCGGTGTGGGGCTGGAGGCTGTGGGACACGCTCCCCAGCAGTTAGTGGGAGAGGGGGGTCCCAGGGCAATGGGGGGCGATCGGGGAGTGCTGGGGGGTTCCATCGCGTTGAGCGATCAGAAGGGGCGGTCCAGGGGCGGAGGGGGAGTTAAAATCGAGGCCAATGTTGTAGTGAGTCAAAAATTGCAGCAAGTTATAGAATACAGAATTTGAAAAACACCAGACTCAAGACCTACAGTGTGCCTGAGCCCCAGGGAGACGGAGATCTGAAGACCTTACTGGGAAGTGTCCGGAGCCCCAGATCCCAATGTGGATCCCACTGGGGTATCGGGACCTGGTTTGAAAACCTAAGCTTGAGAGAATTCTCTGAGGGCTGAGGTTTATGGTGGTTGGGCTGCAGTTCTTGTCGAGGTCAAAGGAAAGGAAGGCAGTCGGCTTCTACACTCAGAGAACAACAACAACTTGTATTTATATAGCGCCTTTAACATAGCAAAACATCCCAAGGCGCTTCACAGGAGTATTAAAAGACAAAAAATTTGACACCGAGCCACATAAGGAGATATTAGGGCAGGTGACCAAAAGCTTGGTCAAAGAGGGAGGTTTTAAGGAGTGTCTTAAAGGAGGAAAGAGAGACGGAGAGGGTTAGGCAGGGAATTCCAGAGCTTAGGACCCAGGCAACCGCCAATGGTTGAGCGATTGAATGTACGTTATTGTCAGTGAGGAAGATCTGAAGGTGGATCTTCAGAGTCTTCGCCTGGTGGGTGAGGATCGAGATACCACGAGCTGCACAGCCACCGCTTGCTGACAACTGCTCACCGACAACAAAGACTCAGAACATTGACCCCACTTTACCGAAATATCGCGGCGCAAGTTCTGCGGCGGTTCTCCCAAATCCACCGCCGTTACTTTGGCAGTCAACCAGGAGAACCTTGGCAGAAACTCAACTGCCTCATTCCGACCAGGAATCCACTTTTCAGCTACGTCCTGTCCCGAGTTAACTTGTCAAGTGACTGTAGGTGGGCTGACCCGGAAAAGACACAGCACCTTGATAACCAAGTCAGCTAACCCACATTAAACCCCAAACCCAACCCAACTCTTTCTTTGAAGGGTTGCCGGGAAGAGGAAGATGTGCAAATTGCAGAACTGGGGCCACAATGTCATCATGGATCATTTCTGCTGCAACAAGTTGTACAGCAGAGAATTACAGACTGGACAGCTCGCCGCCCATGGTGGGACAAGGAGGGTGGACAAGAGGCCAGAGTCGGAGGACTGGAGAGTTCGGGGGTTCTGGAGCTGGAGGAGCTATGAAGAGATTTAAACAGGAGGATGAGAATTTTAAATTGGAGGCACTGGGGGACCGGGAGCCAATGTAGGTCAGCAAGGACAGGGCCGGTCGGTGGATAGACCATAGATTGTTGTTCGGCAAGGGTATTAAGGGTTACCGAACCAAGGCAGGTAGAGGGAGTTGAGCTAAAGGTCAGCCATGAAGGAACAGGCTAGAGGGGCTGAATGGTCTACTCCTGTTCCAGCGTTCGGGACTTGGGGCGGGTTAGGATACAGGCAAAAGCATGCTCCTATAATGGATCCCCTGAATGGCTCAGTATTTGGTGTAGTCTGACCTACACTGAAACATTAAAGAAAGCCCATTCAGGACAGATATTTCCATCAAATACGATGGCGAGATCTTCCTGCACACAACCGATTATTTACATTGATCATTGTATACCAATGGTGGAACAATGCGATTCTCACACACACCTCCCAGAGATACAGCTGGCTGAAGCCATTCTTTGTTTTATAATGTATTTACCCCAACTAATTAAACTCACAGAACGTAAAGACAGATATCTCCTTAATATTCCTTATAAGCTGGCACAGAGACTCAGGAGGTCTGTGCACTGGCCAAGCCCAGTATGTGACCAGCAAATTACAATCAAGCGTGTGTATGCGTTGAGATTTTGTTCAATAACTGTGGTAATAAAAACTGACCTTATCAAGTAAGAGATGAATGGGGCTGGAAGGACCCTTGAAAGTTTAGAACAAACCGTCAAAAGCAGGAAATGATGGCGAAATGTTGATTTCTCATTCGCTGAAAGAGACTGAAGCAGGAGCAATGGCCCACGGGCAATTCAGATTTTGGAATGTTTGATATCTGGCCTCAAATCTTTTACCTTTAATCTATCCCAGTGGGAGCCAAAAGGCTTCCGGCCCTCACCTCACGGATATTAAAACAATGTCCTCAGAAAACTTTTTAAAAACACAAGGCAGTTGGAACATCAGGGACAGGAGGCGGCCATTCAGCCCCTCCAGCCTGTTCCACCATTCAGTTAGCTGGAGGCTGGCCTGTACCTCAACTCCATTCACCCGCCTTAGCTCCATAGCCCTCGATACCCGGCGGCCATTCAGCCCCTCGAGCCTGTTCCACCATTCAGTTAGCTGGAGGCTGGCCTGTACCTCAACTCCATTCACCCGCCTTAGCTCCATAGCCCTCGATACCCGGCGGCCATTCAGCCCCTCGAGCCTGTTCCACCATTCAGTTAGCTGGAGGCTGGCCTGTACCTCAACTCCATTCACCCGCCTTAGCTCCATAGCCCTCGATACCCGACATTAATCTATCGACCTCAGTCTGGAAAGCTCCAATTGACCCCCAGCATCCACAGCCTTTCGGGGGAGTGGGTTCCCGATTTCCACCACCCTACCTGTGAAGAAGTGCTTCCTGATTCCACTCCTGAACGGCCAGGCTCTAATTTTAAGATTATATCCCTTGGTTTCTCCACCAGAGGAAATAGTTTCTCAGTCTCTGCCCTATCAAATCCTTTTAACTTTTTAAACACCTCAATCGGATCGCCCCTCACCCTTCGAAACTCAAGGGAATACAAGGCAAGTTTATGCAACCTGTCCTCGTAATTTAACCCTCGAAGTCCCGGTGTCATTCTGGTGAATCTGTGCTCCACTGATGTGTTCATATTACTCTGATTATAATCTCTTGGCTCGATTGTAATTCACAGTTGTTTGATGTTTAAGTGCAATTTCTAGTGTTACGGCCCAGTCAGCTAAATAAATCTATTTTCTAAAAAGAATGTGTTTGCTTTTGGTTTCATTCACACTGAAATAGAGTACGTCGTTATCGCGAAAACTTGATTCAGGATCAGTATTTATTCCACCTAGAACATGATTGCTGCCAGCAGAATTTTACCAAAGTGTGACCATGTCAGTATTGGCAGCATTGCAGACTGATAGTCTGTAGCATCTTGAGGGGCTCAGCTTTGTAGCGATCTCTGGGTCTCGCTGTCAATCATTCACGCTCTGGGAATGCTGCGATGGAAACAGTGCGACAGAGTTACCCCCCCTTGTAACACTCGTAGCAACTGCATCCCAGGCACACACGGGCATTCTATCTCCCTCAAGCTTCAGCTTCACGGTGCAGGGTGTAACCCACTCGATACTGGTTTCTCATTATGAATGGTTCGTTTGCCTGAAAATGTAGTCAATACGCAACAGGCTGAATCTATTGATCCAAACTGAATCCGATCTCCCCTGGCATTTCCGCAGTGCCACACCCCAGGAGTGAGCCTTGCCTCGGAGGGTATTGCATTACTGACCGACATATGTGCCGTGTTGTCTGGGGACGGTGGGAGAAGGCCATTGGGGAATCATATCAGAATGATTAAATGTTGCTCATTCTCAGGTCATGTTATGTTACACTGCAAGCGAGTGTTTAGACTGCTGTATGTTGGCAACATCAAGTTATACTGCTAGCTTCACAGCACAAGGTCGAGTCCTGTGTCTGTGTACATGAGCCGAGCTCTGCTGACCAGCCTCTGTGCGGTGGCATCATTCTTTTACTTTAGCTGAGAGAAGGCAGTCCTGTTCGCTGTGGGCATCTCTCATTATCCTGTTTTAATTATTAAAGACTGGAACATCCTTCTTTTCAAATCCCTCCATGGCCTCACCCCCTCCCTATCTCTGTAACCTCCTCCAGCCCCACAACCCTCCGAGATCTCTGCGCTCCTCTAATTCTGGCCTCTTGCGCATCCCCCAATTTTAATTGCTCCACCATTGGCTGCAGTGCCTTCAGCTGCCCGGGCCCTAAGCTCTGGAATTCCCTCTCTGAACCTCTCCGCCTCTCCACCTCTCCGCCTCTCCACCTCTCTCTCCTCCTTGAAGATGCTCCATGAAACCTCCCTCTGTGACCAAGCCTGTCCTAAAGTGTCCTTATGTGGCTCGGTGTCGAATTTTGTTTGATAATCGCTCCTGTGAAGCACCGTGGGACGGTTTGCTATGTTAAAGGCGCTATATAAATACAAGTTGTTGTTGTTGTTGTCATCTAATTTCAGCCGTGTCAGGACATTACGAAGATCTTTGCGACCTCCTCAGTTCCCTTTTCAGGTGACTTTCGCATCACAATGAGGCTGAATGTAAGGATGCAGATTCCTCTCTCTATCCCAGCATTGTGCTGGTTATAGTAAATTCCCTGGATCTCTTGCCGTAGTGCGGGTGAGCATCTGCTGAATGTTTTTGAGTGTAAAGTCTAACCTCACTGCTATCTGCCATCAGCAACTCTGAGATTAAAGTCTCTCCCTGTTCCCATGTTCACAGTAAAACCATTCTCTGAATAAACTATTCCTTCTCTTAAGTTGGGGTTCCATTTTCAGACGGGATGTCAGGACAGGCTGGGCTATTTATTTCACCAGGACTCTCACTATCAATTTTTTAAATTATTCGTTCATGGGATGTGGGCATCACTGGCAAGGCCGGCATTTATTGTCCATCCCTAATTGCCCTCGAGAAGGTGGTGGTGAGCCACCTTCTTGAACCGCTGCAGTCCGTGTGGTGAAGGTGCTCCCACAGTGCTGTTAGGGAGGGAGTTCCAGGATTTTGACCCAGCAACGATGAAGGATCGGCCGATATATTTCCAAGTCAGGATGGTGTGTGACTTGGAGGGGAACTTGGAGGTGATGAATGCCGTGAAGTAGCTGTCTCCCCACAGGACACATTCCATCAGGCATCCTGCGTGAGATGTGGTACAATTTCCCCAAATTGTTAGGGGTAAAAATTGAGTCGCGCCCCATTTGGGGCGCTAACCTCGCCGGGGTGCGACTTTTAGCGCCCCGAAAAAATTAGCGGCCCCGCGCCGGAACTTCAGTGGTTGCGCCCCAAGAGGGAAGCGGGGCGCAACTGGAAGCAGCCCGCATCCCTCTTGGGGCGCTGCGAGTGAATATCCTGGCGCTACGTGCCGCAGCGCCACGCGCTGCGGCACGTCGCGCCGCGGTATTGCAGGCCTTCCTCCCCTTCTTAAAGGGGAGGGACCCTGCGCAGCGCGAACCGGGGCCCAGCTGGGCCCCCAGGGATCGGGAGTGCCGGCAAAAGAGCCCGGCACTCAAGAGAAGTGCCGGGCTCTTGGAGCGCAGCCGGCACTTCACGGTGGGGGGGCTTCACGGGGGCCGGGGGCAGGTGCTGGCAGGCGGCCTGCAACAAAAATGGCCGCCTGCCACCTCCGCTTTAAATATCGCCGCCCCGGCCGCACGTACGCCTCCCTGAACCCGTCGGACATAGCGTCTGGCGGTAAATCAGGGGGCGCGACTGAAGATCACGGCCGGGGCGCGAGCGGGGTGCTGCGCACGGCGATGACGTCATCGCCGGCGGCGCAGCGCCACAGGGCGCTACCGGCTGCCGCCGCCGCTAACCTCCCACTAAATTTTTCGGGAGGCATGGGCGGCGCTGCGCCCGGGCGTTAGCTGCTTTACGCCCCATTAGCGCCCTCTTAAGGCGCTAACGGGAGGCACAAGCAGCTGAATTTTTCCCCCTTAATGTTTTCAGGGATTTGAACACTTGTCTTCTCGCTCACTGGTTGTTCCTGTAAGTGGGTTTTTGTCCCGTCCGCCCCCCCCCACCCCGATTCTTGAAGCTTGACCTTTTCCTCAGCCTTGTCCTTGTGGAGATATCTCACGTGGGATGACAATTGTCTCACTTACTGTAACGTGCTTATGTAGTTTTGCACCAAATTCACTCAAAATGTTGGTTATTACTCCTTAGGCCAGCAATTTACTGAGAACTTTATCTGCAAACAAATAGTAAAACAAGCAGCAAATATTAAAAGTACCATTAACACTGTGCAATATTAGTAACAGAATTAACACACTGCTTTAATATCTTTTTAGCCCTTATTTTAATAAAAGTGTTATCCCATTTATTTTTTTATGTATTAATCTCTTAGCTGAATTAACAGACACAGGAATTTCACACCAGCATATTATCAGCAAGTTGTTACCGGGAAGTGATTCCATTTGTTTCTACTCCAGCGCAAACCTCTTCTGGGAGAGTAATTCATGGGACCAGCTTTCCGAAGAACTCACATTGCTGCCTCAAACCTCCAGCTTTTAACTCCACAGCTATCAAAACAGACACATCTGGGTCATTGTCAGATGTTCTTTCTGTCTTATCAAATCAAACAACTCCTCATGCAACTTTTTGATTCACACTAGGGATTGCTACAGGAAGTCAAGCAATACTTTCCGATTATAGATTTCACTTTAACAGAGCTTTTAACTCACTGGCAGTAAATGAGCAGATTTCATGTCTCCAAATATAGATCAAAAATACCCTTTGAAGATAAAGTGATTCTTGACAACACTTTTTCATAACAGGTGATATATTTTGTGTGTTACTGTGCCTTTAAATAAACTGAACTGTTGTGTTACTGGGGGTTCCCCGTTGGTATATATATCTGAGAATTTTACAAAATTAGTTATTTAGTTTTATTAAACTTCGATAGTACTTTTCATTCTGTTACAGGCACCTGTTTGGTGTCTTAACTAAAGTGTCCTGTCGGGAGACAAGGTCAAATGTGAAAATAGAGCAGAAAGAGAGAGAAGGAATCCTGGCTGGAGTTTGAGTTCTAAAATTGTCTTGTCCTCCAAGGGGACCAATCAGAAACCTGGTGTTGCAAATAGACGCAGCCAATTATGTTCATTCTCTGTATGTAGATTGTGGCTGCTCTGCGTCCTTCAGTCTGTGAGTAACTACCTCTCAAATATCAATTGGGAAATTAAGATGTAGCTACCATTTAAGTGTAAGACAGAATAACAGCAGCCAGTTAAAATCTTGTAGAAAATGAGTGGCAGTGTGTTTAATTGAATGAACTAATTTTCTGTTGAGCTGGTGTGTGTCTCCTGTAACGGATCAATGAATTGTCCTGTTTCAGACCATAAGAATCTCTCTGCGATGTATATTTTCTGGGAATTTGTAGATTGCCAGTATTGCAGCTTTTGTAAACTGTCTCTGAGGAGGATGCGGAATGGGCTGTCCCCAGAATGAAATGAGGCATTTTCCTCCATTGCTGGTAGAAAGTCAGTTTGATTGTTCGAGTGGATGCATTAGTTTAAGACTGAGCTCGTCATGTTGCCTACTAAATGCTAGTCGATGCCAAGTACAGCGAGGTAATGGGAGTAATTAATATGTATCATATTAATATTGATCACGGGGATGTCAAGTGCCTTTGCTTATAGTTTATTGGGTTTGTAATTGCTCCATTCCTTTAGAAGGGACATTAACTGTGATGTCTGTCTCAATAGGGAACTTCTGGTCATTGACCTGGAATCTGCTGTGTCCTGAAGGTGGCCTGATTGCTTGAGTCAGGTACTGGAGAGGCTGCCCTGAAGCTTAAATTGACTGACCAGCCTTTCACTGCAAGAAGTGTTTCAAACATCATTCGAACTGACACTCACATTATATTATATTATAATTATATTGAGCCATGTAATGCACGATTATATTACAATTTATACATACCTGAGTTACAATGTTCATTCCTAATTCAAGATCATTTTGTAATAAATATCTGCTTTGATACAGCCCTTGGTGTGATGTTTAAATCTAAGCGCTGACTATAATACCATGTCTCCACCAGGAGGCAGCATTTTCTTAGAGCTGACAAACTATTCCACAGACTCTGGAAATAAAGCAAAATGTAGGTTTTTTTTAAAAACAGTTACATCACTCTATTTTGTTCACAAATAGCTTGTTTTAAAAATAACCTATTAGCTCTCACAGATTGTTCCACGCCTGTTTAATTCTTGTGAGAAGTCGCACAACACCAGGTTATAGTCCAACAGCTTTATTTGAAATCACAAGCTTTCGGAGCGCTGCTCCTTCGTCAGGTGACGAAGGGGCAGCAGCTCCGAAAGCTTGTGAACTATAACCTGGTGTTGTGCGACTTCTCACATTTGTCCACCCCAGTCCAACACCGGCATCTCCACATCATGTTTAATTCTTGAGCACAAAACAATATGCAAAGTGGTCGAGGTTTTAAAGTGTCAACCTTTTCAACGTTACGATACATTGTAAGCAAATCACTGAAGTTGGCAAAATAGACACATCGATCATCAATTTATTTTTAAAAAATGCACAGATAGTTAAGTTTGTCTCCTTAACCGAAGCGTGTTATTTGATTATTCACAGGATATAAGCTCTTCACATACATCATGTTGACAAACTACAACAAAATGGAAAGACTGTCCATTTCTCGATCTTCTAGTAAGTGCCCATAATCTGCCTCTGATAAATTACTGATCGTACCATAGCGCAGGCACAGGAGGAGGCCACTCAGCCCATCGAGGAAATTCTGCCATTTTGTTAGCCATGTTACCATTTTGTCTTTTTAATCCCAATTCCTGACCCTTTCTCCATATCCCAGACTACCCATGTTTTCCAAGTTGACATCCATCTCTCTTTCAAAACAGCTCAATTTGATTCTGCGTCTATAGCCTCTGGGCAGTGCATTTGAGTTCTCTTAACCCCTTTGAGTGAAAAAGAATTGTTGGATTCTCCCTTAACTGGTTTAGTTGATGGGGTGAAATGAAGAAGGGTGGGAGGAGGCTCGTGTGCTTATGGAGCATAAGTCAGTTAAAATAGCATATGGGACCTTGCTTTATAAATAGAGACACAGAGTATAAAAGCAAAGAAATTTACTAGAATGGTACCAGGGATGAGGCACTTCAGTTATGTGGAGAGACTGGAGAAGCTCCTTAGAGCAGAGAAGTTTAAGGGGAGGTTTAATCGAGGTGTTCAAAGTTATGAGGGGATTTGATAGAGTAAATAGAGAGAAAGAGTAGATAGAGAGAAAGAGTAAATAGGGAGAAAGAGTAGATAGAGAGAAACTGTTTCCAGTGGCAGGAGGGTCGGTAACCAGAGGACACGGATTGAAGATCATTGGGGAGGGACCAGAGGACACGGATTGAAGATCATTGGGGAGGGACCAGAGGACACGGATTGAAGATCATTGGGGAGGGACCAGAGGACACGGATTGAAGATCATTGGGGAGGGACCAGAGGACACGGATTGAAGATCATTGGGTCGGTAACCAGAGGACACAGATTGAAGATCATTGGGGAGGGACCAGAGGACACGGATTGAAGATCATTGGGGAGGGACCAGAGGACACGGATTGAAGATCATTGGGGAGGGACCAGAGGACACGGATTGAAGATCATTGGGGAGGGACCAGAGGACACAGATTGAAGATCATTGGGGAGGGACCAGAGGACACGGATTGAAGATCATTGGGGAGGGACCAGAGGACACAGATTGAAGATCATTGGGGAGGGACCAGAGGACACGGATTGAAGATCATTGGGGAGGGACCAGAGGACACGGATTGAAGATCATTGGGGAGGGACCAGAGGACACAGATTGAAGATCATTGGGGAGGGACCAGAGGACACGGATTGAAGATCATTGGGGAGGGACCAGAGGACACGGATTGAAGATCATTGGGGAGGGACCAGAGGACACGGATTGAAGATCATTGGGTCGGTAACCAGAGGACACAGATTGAAGATCATTGGGGAGGGACCAGAGGGGGAGATGAGGAGAATTTCTTTTACGCAGTGAGTTGTGATCTGGAATGCGCTGCCTGAAAGGGCGGTGGAAGCAGATTCAATAGTGACTTTCAAAAGGGAACTGGATAAATACTTGAAAGGGATAAATTTGCAGGGCTATGGGGAGACTGCAGGGGGGAGTGCGACTAATTGGAGAGCTCTTTCAAAGAGCCGGCACAGACACGATGGGCCGATTGGCCTCCTTCTGTGCTGTATGCTTCAATGATCTATTAATGCAATAGCAAAATACTGCGGATGCTGGAAATCCAAAATAACAACAGAAAACGCTGGAAATACTCAGCAGGCCAGGCAGCATCCGTGGAGAGAGAAACAGAGTTAACGTTTCAGGTCGAAGACCTTTCGTCAGAACTGGAAAAAAGCAGGAAATGAAATAGATTTAAAGCAAGTATAAAGCTGGGAAAAGGGGGAGTTAATGCATCCTCATTATCAAGGTTGCCGTCCGTGGTCAAATGGATGGGATTGTGGAATACGCTGCCCAAACCAGCAGCAAAATTCCATAATCGCATGCAATACAATAGACCTGAGTATTGAAGTACTGTAAGGCAGAGGCTCCGTTATCACTTGTACAAAACAGGAAGAAATATTGGATAAAAGTTCTATCACAATCCTGGTATGAACTAGTTATCATCATCTAGTCCGATAGAAACCCTCTCCATGAAAAGCTTATTAAAGTTTGTCTGAACCTGTTTTTATTCCAAGTGTATTTAAATTAAAACCTATTCAGATATTTTTATACCAGCACCAAATCCCTGGTGGGGCTGGGAGCAATAGTCCCAATGTCTTGTGGCGTTTAGAGTACAGACTCGCACAATACAACAAAAAGTATGTTGATAGCAAAATAATGCTTGCAAACTCTTTTCAGTAAGTAGCTGTGTGGAATTATGCATAATAGCCCTGTGTGCTGCCCATTTCCTCACACCTTCCAAAGCTTGTGAGCTTATCCTGCTTTCTGAATAGCTGTGAATTACCATAATTATCAGGGCCTCCTAGTCCAGGAGCACCATTATCACATGACTGTACAGAGGATTATTCCAATTAGCTGAAGTGGTGCTTTACCCCCCTGTCCTTTTAATGATGGATTGGATGCTAGGGGTGATGACTTGAATGCAATCAACAGATCGGATCTTGCAGTGCTCTTTTCACACACAAAAACTTAGAGGGTCCCGGGACAAAGGAAGGGTTGGTGCTCAGCCTCGCCAGCTCACCAGCAAGAGAACATCTACCTTGACCCTTGATTTTTTGTTTTCTATTCAGATTATTTTTCTTCAAGGAGTGAGGGGATTTATTAGGCATTTTGAACCCTGCCTAATAAGTGTTCTCCTTTGCGGCGAGCTAACACAAATCCCCCTTCAATCCCCTTGCAATGGTCGGGACCACCAGTAACTCTCGTGTGCAGATGTCTCCTCAGTTTACCAATGAACACATGTAAAAGCCCATCTGTTGCAGCCCGGGATTTAGCTCCAGTCGTCCATTGGGCCCAGATTAAACCCTCATCAAAAAGTAATGCTCCTCCCCGTGATATCACTTTCAGTTTGGAGTGCCCAAAGCCCTTCCACACAATCAGCCCAGAGAGCAGAAACCCAACCATTCTTCTCCGGCCCTGCCCACATTTTCCCTTTACCAGAAACACCTTCTCCAGAATTTCTTTCCATAAACAGAAGGATTGCAAAAAAAAAGTAATTGATTAATAGAAGTAAGATTTTGTTTTTGTATAAAAGTATGTAATCTATATATAGTCTGTAGAATTTTCTAGAAAAAAACCCAGAAAACTATTGCCCCAGAAACTGGCATTAATGAAAGAAACTCCGGCACAGCCCAGCAATGTGTCGAGCCTGGCTCAGTGGGCCGCATTCTTGCCTCTGAGTCAGAAGGTCGTGGGTTCGAGTCCCACTCCAGAGACTTGAGTTGCATAGTTTGTGCAGTATTGAGGGAGTGCTGCACTGTCAGAGGTGCCGTCTTTCGGATGAGAGGTTAAACTGAGGCCCCGCCTGCCCTCTCAGGTGGATGTAAATGTTCCTGTGGCACTGTTGGAAGAGCAGGGAATGTATCCTGGCTGATATTTATCCCTCAACCAACATCACTAAAACAGTTAGCTGGTCATTGCCTTTAGTGGGATCTTGCTGTGCGCAAATTGGTTGCTGTGTTTCCCTACATTACAACAGTAACTACACTTCATTGGTTGAAAAGCACTTTGGGATGAACTAGGGTTGTGAAAGGCGCTATATAAACACAAGTCTTTCTTTCTGTAATTTTCTACAAGCCTTTGTAATGTAAACAAATGCGGAGTGAGGTCTGGCTGATGGTGAAATGAGCAGTTTCTCATAGATACACTCTGGATTATTTATCTTTCTGCTGAAGGTGCTGCCTTTTGCTAAGCTGCACTTTCCCAGGTAGCCATATGGTCATTCTCCAGGTGTGAGCCTGGTCGGTGGTGTCAGCGGGATATTCGACCATTGGAGGAATCACCACCGGGCTCAATCTTGTCCTCGCCCATCATCCACACGAGTACTTCACACCGGGGGCAGTGGACAGCAATGAGGAGTGGGCCATTTGCTCCCCTTCTCAACTTGAAGGGTGCTGAACACAATTGTAACGCCCATAACAGTATGACTGAGATTGACCAACTCAACAGAGAGAGTGGACCAAACCTCGGACCTTCCTCGTCAGGGTGACTCAGTTACCAACTAAATTCGCTGAGGGTCTCAACAGTGGCCTGAAACTGAAATACCTGTTATCACTTCACTGGGCAGTTTGAGGGGGTAGGCTCAGTTCCTGAGCAAATCTAGGAACAGTCTGATCCAAAATCTCACCGTGTAGATCAGTGTATAAAATACGTACTAAATCGGATACTTGCTCTCACTGTAACTGAAACGGTTAAAATGCGGTTCTCAAGATATGTGTTTTATGGCAAATACAATCACATTGCTTCGCTCTCATTAGTTTACTGACCAGATAAAGTGACGAACACAATCATTCTCTGGATGACTGTAAACCTTTTGACTGAGGACTTGTATATTTAAATCTCCTGGACTTAACTTTAGTCGATGCCTCTCTCTGTCTCACCGTTAAAAGCTCCCAGAAATCAGTTGACCAAAAGTGGTGACGCAGAACATAACCGTGGTGTAAAACAGATATTTGTAACTTATTTCATTGGTGTCCCATTTGATTTAATCACTGTGTTGTTTCTTTATTAAACAGAGTCATTAAGTAAGAAGGATCACTTCTGACTGAGTGAAGGCGGTTCAGAGAGACGCGCTGTGGCAGAGAGTGGAAATCAATGCAGGTGGCTTTCATTCACCCCGCAAACATACGAAGCTAATCGCATTTGTAGATTGTTGCCGCAGCCTGGGCCGGAGAATAAACCCTGACTGCAGGAAAGGTGTCCTGCCCACATCGCGACATCCCGGATTTGTGTGCTGGCAAAATGGAACTGCGCCACAATAAAGCTCATGTACAACTCGGGGGCCTGATCTGCAGACTGTTCAAGTGTCACTCTGAATTTTCAGCATGACTGCCCAGGAGGAGGCCCAGACTTAACCCCCAGTGACAGAGAGGGGCGGCCACACTGAATAGGAATTCACAAGTCTATACAGCTTCTCCAAACTGAAGCGCATGTGTGTGGAGGAGCTTTCTCCAGCTGCCCTCCTTAGTTACAGGGCACTCCGAGCAGTTTCATGCCTCGCCAAAGGAACGATTTCTTTCTAACGAGACCTAATTCGGGCTGAATAGAGGCACCGATATATATGACATTTTCATTGCAAGCTAACAAGTGAAGAAATTCAATTACAGCTGAAAGCTTCTTTCTAATAGGGTTTGTGTCCAGACTAGTTTGCATATAAAAGCCACCCGGATCATCCATCAGAGCGCACAGAAAGTAAAGGAAAATGTTTTTAATTCTCCACATGAGAAAACACAAAGTTAAAGACCAAGTAAAAGGCTCAAGCCCTTTTGTAATTTATTTTGTACATTTGCAAGTGGAATGTGAGTTGTTCAACTCACTTAGGTTCAAGAGACAGAATAATATACAATCTGCAGTTTCTTAAAGGAGCTTCTCGGAAGAAAATTAAATCTGCCCTGGGCACCAGGCATTAGAAAGGAGAAACAAGGTGCACAAAGGATGGGGAGAGACAGATAGCACTAGAGTAAGAAATAGTACGGTATTAGGTCGAGTCAGAATAAGAGAGAATACAAGAAGGGCTAAGATAGGTTTACAGTGCATGTGTGTGAATGCACGAAGTGTGGTAAATAAGGTTGGTGAGCTGCAGGCGCAAATAGACACATGGGAAAATAATGTCATGGCGATAACAGAGATCTCACTCAAAAATGGCCAGGATTGGGTACTAAATATTCCTGGATATAAGGTGTTCAGGAAAGATAGGGAAGGAAAGAAGGGAGGTGGGGTGGCAGTATTGATTAAGGAGAATATTACAGTGCTGGAGAGAGAGGATGTCCTGGAGGGGTCAAGGACAGAATCTGTTTGGTTAGAGTTGAGAAACAATAGAGGTGCCATTACACTACTAGGTATATTCTAAAGGCCGCCAATTAGTGAGAAGGATATAGAGGAGCAAATTTGCAGGGAAATTACAGAGAGGTGCAAGAACTATAGAGTAGAGATAATGGGGGACTTCAACTATCCTAATATAGACTGGGATTGTAATAGTGTAAAGGGCAGAGAGGGGGAAGAATTTCTGAAGTGTGTTCAGGAGAACTTTCTTGATCAGTATGTTTCCAGCCCAACGAGGAAGGAGACATTGCTGGATCTGGTTCTGGGGAATGAGGTCGGTCAAGTAGAGCAAGTGTCGGTAGGGGAACATTTAGGGAACAGTGATCACAGTATCATAAGGTTTAGACTAGCTATGGAAAAGGACAGGGAGCAATTTAGGGTAAAAATACTTAATTGGAGGAAAGACAATTTCAGTGGGTTGAGAATGGATCTAGCCCGGGTAAATTGGAATCAAAGATTGGTAGGCAAAACTGTAATCGAACAATGGGCTGCCTTTAAAGAGGAAGTGGTTCGGGTACAATCGAGGTACATTCCCATGAGGGGAAAAGGTAGGGCAACCAAAGCCAGAGCTCCCTGGATGACGAAAGAGAGAGAGAGTAAGATAAAGCAGAAAAGGTGGGTGTATGACAGATGTCAGGTTGAGAATACAAGTGAGAACCAGGCTGAATATAGAAAGTTCAGAGGGGAAGTGAAAAAGGAAATAAGAGGGGCAAAGAAAGAGGATGAGAATAGATTGGCAGCTCACATAAAAGGGAACCCAAAAGTCTTCTACAAGCATATAAATAGTAAACGGGTAGTAAGAGGAGGGGTGGGGCCGATTAGGGACCAAAATGGAGACCTACACATGGAGGCAGAGGGCATGGCTGAGGTATTAAATGAGTACTTTGCATCTGTCTTTACCAAGGAAGAAGATGCTGCCAAAGTCATATTGAAAGAGGAGGTAGTTGAGATACTGGATGGGATAAAAATTGATAAGGAGGAGGTACTAGAAAGGCTGGCTGTACTTAAAGTAGATAAGTCACCAGGACCGGATGGGATGCATCCTAGGATGCTGAGGGAAGTAAAGGTGGAAATTGTGGAGGTACTGGCCATAACCTTCCAATCCTCCTTAGATATGGGGCTGGTGCCAGAGGACTGGAGAATTGCAAATGTTACACCTTTGTTCAAAAATGGGTGTAAAGATAAACCCAGCAAGTACAGACCAGTCAGTTTAACCTCAGTAGCGGGGAAGTTTTTAGAAACGATAATCCGGGACAAATAACAGTCACTTGGACAAGTATGGATTAATTAAGGAAAGCCAGCATGGATTTGTTAAAGGCAAATCATGTTTAACTAACTTGATTGAGTTTTTTAATGAGGTAACAGAGAGGGTTGATGAGGGCACAATGCAGTTGACGTGGTGTATATTGATTTCCAAAAGGCGTTCGACAAAGTGCCACATAATGGGCTTGTCAGCAAAGTTGAAGCCCATGGAGTAAAAGGGACAGTGGCAGCATGGATATGGAATTGGCTAAGTGACAGGAAACAGAGAGTAGTGGTGAACGGTTGTTTATTGGAATGGAGGAAGGTATACAGTGGTATTCCCCAGGGGTCGGCACTAGGACCACTGCTTTTCTTGATATATATTAATAACTTAGACTTGGGTGTACAGGGCACAATGTAAAAATTTGCAGATGACACAAAACTTGAAAGTATAGTGAACAGAGAGGAGGATAGTGATAGACTTCGAGAGGACATAGACAGGCTGGTGGAATTGGCGAACACGTGGCAGATGAAATTTAACACAGAAAAGTACGAAGTGATATATTTTGCTAGGAAGAATGAGGAGAGGCAATATAAACTAAAGGGTACAATTCTAAACAGGGTACATGAACAGAGAGACCTGGGGGTATATGTGTATAAATCGTTGAAGGTGGCAGGGCAGGTTGAGAAAGCAGTTAAAAAAGCATACGGGATCCTGGGCTTCATAAATAGAGGCATAGAGTACAAAAGCAAGGAAGTTATGATGAACTTTTATAAAACACTGGTTCGGCCTCAACTGGAGTATTGTGTCCAATTTACAAGAATTGTTCCAGGGATGAGGGACTTCAGTTACGTGGATAGACTGGAGAAGCTGGGGTTGTTCTCCTTAGAGCAGAGAAGGTTGAGAGGAGATTTGATAGAGGTGTTGAAAATCATGAGGGGCCTAGACAGAGTAGATAGAGAGAAACTGTTCCCATTGGTGGAAGGGTCGAGAAACAGAGGACACAGATTTAAGGTGATTGGCAAAAGAACCAAAGGCAACATGAGGAAAACCTTTTTTATGCAGCGAGTGGTAAGGATCTAGAATGCACTGCCTGAAAGGGTGGTGGAGGCAGACTCAATTGTGGCTTTCAAAAGGGAATTGGATAAGTACCTGAAGGAAAAATATTTGCAGGGCTACGGGGAAAGGGCGGGGGAGTGGGACTAGCTGAAGTGCTCTTGCAGAGAGCCAGCACAGGCTCGACGGGCCAAATGGCCTCCTTCTGTGCTGTAACCATTCTATGATTCTATGATTTTAAAGGGACTGTCTCCTCTCAGGAGGCGGGGGAGTGTGATGGTCGTGACAACATAGAAACGACCGAAGTAGTTACCATAACAACAACAATAACTTGTATTTATATTGCGTCTTTAACGTAGTAAAACGTCTCATGGCGCTTTACAGGTGTATTATAAGACAAAAAATTGATATCGAGCCACATAAAAAATTAGGGCAGGTGACCAAAAGCTCGGTCAAAGAGGTAGGTTGTTAGCAGTGTCTTAAAGGAGGAAAGAGCGGTAGAGGGGCGGAGAGGTTTAAGCAGGGAATTCCAGAGCTTAGGGTCTAGGCAGCTGAAGGCACGGCCACCAATGGTTGAGCGATTATAATCAGGGATGCTCAAGAGGGCAGAATTAGAGGAGCACAGATATCTCAGGGGGTTGTGGGGCTGAAGGAGATTACAGAGATAGGGAGAGGCGAGGCCATGGAGGGATTTGAAAACAAGGATGAGAATTTTGAAATCGAAGCGTTGCTTAACCGGTGGCTAATGTAGGTCAGCGAGCACAGGGGTGATGGGTGAACAGGACTTGGTGCGAGTTCGGACATGGGCAGCCGAGTTTTGGATGACCTCAAGTTTATGTAGGGTAGAATGTGGGAGGCCGGCCAGGAGTGCGTTGGAATAGTCAAGTCTAGAGGCAACAAAGGCTTGGATGAGGGTTTCAGCAGCGGATGAGCTGAGGCAGGGGCGGAGATTGGCGATGTTACGGAGGTGGAAATAGGTGTTCTTAGTTGTGCCACGGATATGTGGTTGGAAGCTCATATCAGGGTCAAATATGACACCAAGGTTGCGAACAGTGTGGTTCAGCCTCAGACAGATGTTAGGGAGAGGGATGGAGTCGGTGGCTAGGGAACAGAGTTTGTGGCGGGGCCCGAAGACAATGGGCCGAAAATTGATCCCGGGACGCGAGAGTACGCACTGCATACTCTCGCGTATTCCCACTCCAATTGCCGGTTTTCTGCATGCCCTGCGCATGCGCTGAAAACCGGCAATTGCTCTTCCGAAAAGGGGGCGGGGCCGGAGTGCATCGCGTGCGCGCTACAGGCTGCGCGCACGCTGTGCACTTCATGCTTTGGACGCGCAGGTAAGTACTGAAGATTTTGGAAATGTAAAAAGGAGGAGTAAGACCCGCTTTTAAGAAGGTAAGTAGTGAATTAAGTATTTTTTTGAATTTTTTTTTACAGGTATATCTTTTTTATAGACTTTAAAGACAGGTAAGTTTATTTTTATAACTTTTTAAAAGATTTTAAATTTTTTCAAAAATTTAATTTTTTATTTAAAATGGTTAATTTAATTAACTATACTTATTTTATTAATGTGATGGTTTTTTTTTTAAATTTAATTGAGGTTTAGCTGTTATTTTGGGGGGGTGTAAGATTCATAAGTCTCTCAGCCATGCTGTGAGACTTATGAATGGAAGATGGTGTGCTGCCATTGGCTCTAACTGAGTCACGTGATCCCACAGCTCGCACGAATTAACTACGCCGCTGGGATACGCAACAATGGCTTCGGTCTTCCCAATATTTAATTGGAGAAAATTTCTGCTCATCTAGAACTGGACGTTGGACAAGCAGTCTGACAATTTAGAGACCGTGGTGATCTAGTATATGCAACCTCTTCCTATCATTAAACTTCATGTATTGATCAAACTTTAAAGATAATGAAGGACGTAGGTTTTCTATTGTTATAAAGATGTTTTTGAAGTTGGGGAATTTCAGTCGTTTATTCTCTCTATAAA
The DNA here is from genome assembly GCA_030390025.1 of Squalus acanthias. Taxonomy (NCBI): domain Eukaryota; kingdom Metazoa; phylum Chordata; class Chondrichthyes; order Squaliformes; family Squalidae; genus Squalus; species Squalus acanthias. The sequence continues at coordinate 3,106,051 of CM059446.1, read as the reverse complement.
TGTGTCTGTAGAGGGAGATGATCAGTCCACCCTATTCCCCAGGGGAGGTTCTTCATCTGAGCTACGTTAGACGGAGGAGGTGGTCACAGAGGGCCTTTACTCTGCTCACCCACCCCCCAGAAGGTACATGAATCCCCCTCCCCATTTTGTCCTGGGTATTTCCTGTTGGATGGTTACAGAGAATCGATAATAGAGGTCTTTGAAATAGGTCAACTGCCCACCCTGCCAACCGACCAATAACGTACAGCACAGGGTGGGGAACCGAAAGGAGAAGAGAATCAGCTTTTGGAAACACGGTAAATCTTGTTGCATGAGGGTGACTATGAATAAAAAGTAAAAGTACATTCCCTCTCCCTCTGCTGTAGCCATCCTCGGGTCGCCAACTCTGGTTGGATATATTCCTGGAGGTTTCATCACATGACCTCTCGCCTCCGACCACCCCGCCCCCGCACTCCCGCCATTGGCCGCCCGACACCTCCATCACCGCGGCGCCCACCTTCCCACGGCCAATCAGAAAGCAAACAGACTCTTCATCACCAATTGGATGATCCTTGGCTGTCGGTCCCCTCCCATCTCCAGTATTTTTATAACTAATAAATGAAAGAGTTGAAAGAAAATAAAGAAAACACACCATTTAAAAAAAAAATTCTCTCGGGTTTTGCTCGCCGCAGTGTCCGGGAGATTAATCTTCAATTCCCGGAGACTCCAGGACAATCCTGGAGGGTTGGCAACCCTGAACTGACCACTTTCTCTGAACACTGGTGTCCTGATTTCAATCTCACCGAGTTTCGTGGACAGAAGCTGTTGCCTGGGATCCTCGTCGATTGTGACAACACTTTGAAGGCAGAACTTCTGAGCAGTTTCCAAAGCAGTCTTTTGAAGGAAAGTGAACTAATTCCTGGGAACAGAAATATTGTCTCATTCACTGACATTCTCACTTCCGAGCTCAGTTTCTCACATCTCAGTTCTGACGAAGGGTCATCGACCTGAAACGTCAACTCAGTTTCTCTCTCCACAGATGTTGCCTGGCCTGCTGAGTGTTTCCAGCATTTCTGTTTTTATTTCAGTTTCTCACTTGTGGACTAGAAATGACGCATTAATTTAAAACAATCTGTTAAAATAAAGCATGAAATCATCACCCCCCCTATCTTGGGATTGATTCCTTAGTGTCAATGGCACCGTTTGTAAACCTGAAATTCTGTTGATAGTTTTAAATTAAATAAGTGCATTCAACAACAACAACAACAACAACTTGTATTTATACAGCACCTTTGGCGTAGTAAAACGCTGCACAGGAGCGATTATCAAACAGAATTTGACACCGAGCCACATAATGACAATTTAGGACAGGTGGCTAAAAGCTTGGTCAAAGAGGTCAGTTTTAAGGAGCGTCTTAAAGGAGGAAAGAGAGGTGGAGAGGTTTAGGGAGGGAATTCCAGAGCTTAAGGCCCAGGCAGCTGAAGGCACGGCCGCCGATGGTGGAGTGATTAAAATCAGGGGGATGCGCAAGAGGCCAGAATTGGAGGAGCACAGAGATCTCTGAGGGTTGTAGGGCTGGAGGAGGTTACAGAGATTGCGGAGGGTTGTGGGGCTGGAGGAGGTTACAGAGATTGCGGAGGGTTGTGGGGCTGGAGGAGGTTACAGAGATAGGGAGGGTTGTAGGGCTGGAGGAGGTTACAGAGATCTCGGAGGGTTGTGGGGCTGGAGGAGGTTACAGAGATCTCGGAGGGTTGTGGGCTGGAGGAGGTTACAGAGATCTCGGAGGGTTGTGGGCTGGAGGAGGTTACAGAGATCTCGGAGGGTTGTGGGGCTGGAGGAGGTTACAGAGATCTCGGCGGGTTGTAGGGGCTGGAGGAGGTTACAGAGATAGGGAGGGTTGTTGGGCTGGAGGAGGTTACAGAGATCTCGGAGGGTTGTTGGGCTGGAGGAGGTTACAGAGATAGGGAGGGTTGTTGGGCTGGAGGAGGTTACAGAGATCTCGGAGGGTTGTAGGGCTGGAGGAGGTTACAGAGATAGGGAGGGTTGTTGGGCTGGAGGCGGTTACAGAGATCTCGGAGGGTTGTTGGGCTGGAGGAGGTTACAGAGATCTCGGAGGGTTGTGGGGCTGGAGGAGGTTACAGAGATCTCGAAGGGTTGTTGGGCTGGAGGAGGTTACAGAGATAGGGAGGGTTGTTGGGCTGGAGGAGGTTACAGAGATCTCGGAGGGTTGTTGGGCTGGAGGAGGTTACAGAGATAGGGAGGGTTGTTGGGCTGGAGGAGGTTACAGAGATCTCAGAGGGTTGTAGGGCTGGAGGAGGTTACAGAGATAGGGAGGGTTGATGGGCTGGAGGAGGTTACAGAGATCTCGGAGGGTTGTTGGGCTGGAGGAGGTTACAGAGATCTCGGAGGGTTGTGGGGCTGGAGGAGGTTACAGAGATCTCGGAGGGTTGTGGGCTGGAGGAGGTTACAGAGATCTCGGAGGGTTGTGGGGCTGGAGGAGGTTACAGAGATAGGGAGGGTTGTCGGGCTGGAGGAGGTTACAGAGATAGGGAGGGTTGTGGGGCTGGAGGAGGTTACAGAGATCTTGGAGGGTTGTGGGGCTGGAGGAGGTTACAGAGATAGGGAGGGTTGTGGGGCTGGAGGAGGTTACAGAGATAGGGAGGGTTGTGGGGCTGGAGGAGGTTACAGAGATAGGGAGGGTTGTGGGGCTGGAGGAGGTTACAGAGATAGGGAGGGTTGTAGGGGTTGGAGGAGGTTACAGAGATAGGGAGGGTTGTTGGGCTGGAGGAGGTTACAGAGATCTCGGAGGGTTGTAGGGGCTGGAGGAGGTTACAGAGATAGGGAGGGTTGTTGTGCTGGAGGAGGTTACAGAGATCTTGGAGGGTTGTTGGGCTGGAGGAGGTTACAGAGATCTCGGAGGGTTGTAGGGCTGGAGGAGGTTACAGAGATCTCGGAGGGTTGTGGGGCTGGAGGAGGTTACAGAGATCTCGGAGGGTTGTGGGCTGGAGGAGGTTACAGAGATCTCGGAGGGTTGTGGGGCTGGAGGAGGTTACAGAGATAGGGAGGGTTGTCGGGCTGGAGGAGGTTACAGAGATAGGGAGGGTTGTGGGGCTGGAGGAGGTTACAGAGATAGGGAGGGTTGTGGGGCTGGAGGAGGTTACAGAGATCTGGAGGGTTGTGGGGCTGGAGGAGGTTACAGAGATCTCGGAGGGTTGTGGGGCTGGAGGAGGTTACAGAGATAGGGAGGGGGGCGAGGCCGTGGAGGGATATTAAAACCGAGACGGGGCCCCGTGTACTGCCTCAAGCAGTCGCTCCTCGAGGTGTAAACACCCCCAAACTTGGGGAAGCTGATAGTTTCCCAGACCTGCGGAAATGTGCTGCTGGTTTAAGGGTGTCAGTTTCTGGAAGGTAAATGTGAAGAGACAACCCGATGCCTTTGCACTGATGTGGCAAATGGATCTCCACATTCCACAGTGAATATCAGCACAACTCGTACCTGACTGTAAAAGGAGGAAAGCGAGAGACACACACACATAGATCACTCTCCATCGACAGGGGAGAAATAACTAGGCAATATAAAAGCTTCTTTAGCTTGTTGTGGTAGGAGCTATGTGAAGCCTTCAGTCTCTCCAGAGCAGTATCACGCCATCAAAACCTCCAAATGTGCAACACTGATACATGAATCCTGACATTAAGATCATAGGAATGACTGGCATCAGATAGGACCATTTGACCCATTAAACCCACTCCATCCAGAGACCGAGTCTGATTATTCGATCCTGGACTTTCCTCCCCTACTTTAAAGGAATAATAAAGTTCCTCTCCTCAATAGTGCTGTTAATATCTCTCTCACCCGCAATTCTCCTTTTCAACATATGCTGATCCAACTCCTTTCAAAGGTACCACTTGACCTTGTATCAGCTCCTGTGGCTCAGTGAGTCAGAAGGTTGTGGGTACAGGGCCCACTTCAGGACTTGAGTACAAAACGTAGGTTGACACTTCAGTGAAGTATTGTGGGAGTGCTTTCAATGGGAAAGAAAGTCAGTGGGTGTGTAAAACAGACTGACAATTCGCAATCGCCTGTCTGCACTCCTGCCCATGGTGAATTCCACCCCTATGCAATCTTACAGCAGTGGAGGCCATTCTGGAAATCCGGCAAGTTTTTGTCACAAGTCTTTTTGTCAGGTTGAATAGATTCTCATTGATCTCAACGCATTGAAATTACACAGGACCACTGACCCCACACCAGGTCCACAGACTTCTGTCCGAGAAGTGGATAAAAGCAGGTCTAGGCTTGTGGTCAATGGCTGTGAGACCATTTAAAAAGAAGGAGAAATCTTCTGATGGGAGAGTGCAGGATTTTCATCATCAGGGTTGACATCTGAGCTTCCACTTCCCTTTGTGGCCTTCAAGGTGTCAGCCGTGGCTCAGTTGGTAGCACCCTCGCTGCCGAGTTAGAAGGTTGTGGGTTCAAGTCCTACTCCAGAGACTTGAGCATATAATCTAGGCCGACACTCCTCGTGCCAGCATTGAGGAAGCGCTGCACTGGCAGAGGTGTCCTCTTTTGGATGAGAGGTTAAACCGAGGCTCCATCTACCCTCCAAGGTGGACGTAAAAGTTCCCATGGCACTAGTTCGAAGGAGAGTAGCGTAATTCTACCCGACCTCCTGGCCAATATTTATCCCTCAACCAACACCTAAAACAGATGATCTGGTCATTATCACATTGCTGTTTGTGGGATCTTGCTGTGTGCAAATTGGCTGCTGCATTTCCTACATTACAACAATGGCTTGACTTGAAAAGTACTTCATTGGCTGTAAAGCACTTTGGGATGTTCTGAGGTCATGAAAGGCGCTGTCGAAATCCAAGTCCTTTCCTTTCAAAAAGTGTAGATAACTGGTTGGAGGACCAGACTCCTGACCTCCTGAAAACAAGGATGAATATTGGGCTGGAAATTGCGGTCGGAGGCTTCCCGTGGGCGAATGCCTCCGAACCGCAAGAAAAGTACGAACCTACCTGGTGCCTCCGTATCTTCGGACTCTTGCGCTCCTGGGCCTCTCTGCGTACGCCTGCGTAAAGGTCCACGTATCCATGGGGCGCAGGTGGTTCGCAAGCGTCCCTGGGATCACGTGGGCCGGCCCAACCAATCACAAAGGGGGATTCCCATTGCACTTATGAAGATTCCAATTACGTACGGAATCCCCAGAAGCAGGAATAGGAATCTCCTAAAAAACACACCTTCACTTAAATCAAAATAATCACATGTTCAAATTCATCACGTTAAAAATTAATTAAAAGACAATTTAATTAAACATTTAAAACAAATATTTAATTTTTTGAAAAGTAAATTTAAACAATTTTAAAAGGTTTTTGAATGTTTAAATGATTTTTAAAATATTATTTTAATCCCTTATGCTTTTACCAGGTGTAAGAGTTTTGTGGGCATTCGCTGGCAAATAGCTCGACTCTCCGCCCGTGAATGTCCATTTCCTGCGCATTCATACAATCTGTCGAGCTGAAACTTGACAGGTCGCAAGTTCCAGGTTTTCACACACACGCATCGCACTCGGAAACCCGGAACCTGCGGGGTACTTACGACCGCGTACCCCCTCATAGGCCCCCGAAAATCCGGGCCATTATCTTTAGTACTAGAGGCCATGGGTGCCTCAGCATAAACACATACAAAGGGTTCAGTTAGCAACAGACACTGAAGCAGGTAGCAACAGACAACAGGATACTGCTTCCATGTAAGTAATAAAGAACATGATGCGGAGATGCCGGTGTTGGACTGGGGTGGACAAAATTGAGAGGTCGCACAACACCAGGTTATAGTCCAACAGTTTTATTTGAAATCACAAGCTTTCGGAGCTATCGATTGCCCCTTCCTCAGGTGAAGTAAATAGATACAGAATCGCCAAAGCATATATAGATAGAGAACAAAGCATGTGTACCTTACAATTGCAGACCACTAAATTAAATCATCCTGACTATCTGCCGAGGTGTGATAAAGTTAATCAGGTCAGCCAGGAAGGTACCACATCAAAGACATAGCAAGATACAACTGAGACAATGAGGTGTAGTCGCAGGGGTTCTAACGTGTCAAAAGCTGCCGTCTGTATGTAAAACGAAAAGCTTTAAAATTTTTACTTTTTTACTGGGAAAATTTTTACTTTTTTACTGGGAATCACATCTGTGAACAAGCCAACGATGACTCGAGTCCGGATCACGTCATGTATCGTGACATAAACCCAAGATCCCGGTTGAGACCGTCTTCATGAGTGCGGAACTTGGCTATCAGTTTCTGCTCGATGATTTTGCATTGTCGTGTGTTTCTAAGGTTGCCTTGGAGAACGCTTACCCGCAGATCCGAGGCTGAATGTCCTTGACTGCTGAAGTGTTCCCCGACTGGGAGGTAACAATCCTGCCTGGCGATTGTTGCGCGGTGCTCGTTCATACGTTGTCTCAGTGTCTGCATGGTCTCGCCGATGTACCATGCCGCGGTGCATTCTTTCCTGCAACGTATGAGGTAGACAACGTTGGCCGAGTCACATGAGTATGTACCATGTACCTGGTGGTTAGTGTCCTCACGTGTGATGGTGGTATCTGTGTTGATGATCTGGCATGTCTTGCAGAGTTTGCCGTGGCAGGGTTGTGTGGTGTCGTGGTCGCTGTTATCCTGAAAGCTGGGTAATTTGCTGCGAACGATGGTACTTCTGAGGTTAGGCGGCTGTTTGAAGGCAAGTAGTGGAGGCGTGGGGATGGCCTTAGCGAGGTGTTTGTCGTCATCGATGACATGTTGAAGGCTGCGAAGAACATGGCGTAGTTTCTCCGCTCCGGGGAAGTACTGGACGACGTAGGGTACCCTGTTGGTTGTGTCCCGTGTTTGCCTTCTGAGGAGGTCTATGCGATTTTTCGCTGTGGCCCGTCGGAAGTAATAAAGAACCCCAGAGAACGATTGGCTACTGAATGCTGATGCTTCCTCACCAGCCACACCCAGAGTGGGAGCCGAGGTGTAGAAAGTGACATATAAACTATCTCTGATTGGAAAACATACCGGGAAAGAATAGGTCAGTCAATTCACGGATAATCAGTACTGCCATCAGAGCATTTTGCAACCAAGGTCCAGGAACTATAACCCAAGTGTTCCTTCAAAGTCTTGCTGGATTCTTTTGTGACATCTTAAAAGGAAAATATTATGGTCAAAAATAGGCAAAGACGATTTTCCTTTTAAAAAAGGTGAGCTTAAAATAATTTGAGAACAATTATATAATATCCTTTTATATTTGGGTTTGCCCAAGATGGCTGATGTGGTGACAGAACCCACAGATGCTGATACTGTTGTACTTTTTTTCTGTTAGAGATTTTACTCTTGTAAAACTAATTAAAAAATTACATGACAACAATCCATGCTACACACTTCAAGCTTCAGATAACTTAGAAAATTATAGGTTAATGAACATCTTTGAAAGAAAGAGTATAAAAAGAACAGTGCAAATAAAATTGTGAGAGACATTCCATATGTTTTCCTGACTTTCTAAAAGTACATTTTACAGTGAAGATCTTGGCTTCAGAACTGAACTCCTTTCAGTCTTAAAGCTCTTCCTCATCAAGACACAAGAGAGTCTCAACCTACAGAAGATAAGCAATTGATTAATTCCATCATCTTTTGATGATCTTTCGACAGAATTCCGATTGTCACCTGTATCAAGCTTGTTGGCCAGATAAAGGTGACCAGTGTTGAATCTGGTCACTAACTAAACGGGATAACGGGTGCAACGAGGACCAATTTCTGGCCAATGGTCTCCGTCTCCCTCCCCCATCTCATCCCCCCCTCCCCCATCTCATCCCCCCCTCCCCCATCTCATCCCCCCCTCCCCCATCTCATCCCCCCCCTCCCCCATCTCATCCCCCCTCCCCCATCTCATCCCCCCCTCCCCCATCTCATCCCCCCCTCCCCCATCTCATCCCCCCCTCCCCCATCTCATCCCCCCCTCCCCCATCCCCCATCCCCCCACACCCATAGCTCCCCCCCCCCATACTGCTCCGAGACCGGAGGTTTTCATTTGAAATTACGGAGAGTTCCCACAAAAAATCCTCAATTGCACACTTTAACTTTGAAATTAGGATCATTGGTTATTATCAAACACTTAATAAATAATCCCTGTGTCTGCTATTTTAATGGTGGCGCTCACCTGTTTAATAGTAACACAAAGGAACTTTATACAGATGTGTTAAGCACTAATATTGGAAGGCCCTGATTTCGAGGTATCTGTTCAGTACCTGAGCGTTAACCCTATGAATCCCATTAGCATTGAGTAAGATTTTACACTTCACTCAACACAATCACTTCCATCTGAAATGGAGAATGTCCCATTGTCCAACTGCAATTTGTCAACAATTAGTTAGGTATAAAGATGGTAATCAAGGAAGCGTTCTTTTGGAGTCATCCCCCCCCCCCCCTTTCCGCCAAGTGTGGGAGGCCGACTAGAATGAGTTGCAGAATTTATTTCTTGCTCTGTTAAGACTGTGGAAATGCAGTTGTTTCATGAAAGGAACCGTATTCAAATGGCTTAGGATTCGCCCTCTTTTATAAACAGTCAGTGGTCTGGCCAAAGACAAAACATCCTTGTGCTTGGCAGCACAGTGTAGGCAAGAGCCTCATTTAACTGCACCCGGTCTCTGCTGATGAGTGGCAGAACATTACTCCCATCCATTGACCCTTCACTGCCCCCCGGAGCACGGACCATCCATCATACCATGGCTTGAAAGCAAAGCCGATACATTCAGAGCAGAGGCAGCTCAATTAGTTCAGTCGTCTGTCAGCTGAAAAGACAAAACAATAATTCAGAATGTTTGTGATCACCCTGTCCTTGACTCCTTTGAAGTGCTGATTTGCTCACCATAGGGATAGGCAAACAAATGCAAATTTACCTGTAAAAGTTTTTTCTAGGGGCTGGAATTTGGCAGTGGATGGCTCGGTGAGCACGCTGAATAGTTAGGGAAAAGGCCTAATTAGTGTGAGAGAGGATAACGGATTCAGCTGCAGTCTCGGTCCCAACTCCTCCCCTTCTCTCCAGGGTGGCTCGCTTTTCTTCAAATACCCCCTCGCTTTGTCTCAGGGCCTGACTCTTGATCAGGTTTTTGTTTGCACAATTGAACAGAAAAGGAGAATGGGATGACTATGGAAACCGTAGTTTGCTCTTACAGTACAGAATAACACAACTCCCTCGACTAGCTCCACACTTTCTAGATCAAAAAAGACCAAACTCTTCCTGTATAATATGCACAAGGCAATTGAAACCTTGAAGCAAATTCCTTCATTACATTTGCAATGCCTTTTTTTTAAACAGTTGGCTTCTCCATCCTATGCTTCTCCAAATATCGAGTTAAGAGACTTTGCACATCACTGACTCTGTGCTGTATAATTTTATATAAGATTCAGACTCTATAGATGTTGGTGTTTGGGAGTTAGTGTTAGGGTTAGGGAGTTCGGATTAAGATATTAGGTTTAGCGTTAGGAGTTAGGTGTTAGGGTTCAGGTGTTCGGGTTAGGGTTAGAGTATTAAGTTTAGCGTTAGGATGTTAGGGTTGGGGTTAGGATGTTAGCATTAGGGTTAGGGTGTTCGGGTTAGGGTTAGAGTATTAAGTTTAGCGTTAGGATGTTAGGGTTGGGGTTAGGATGTTCGGGTTAGGGTTAGACGATTAGGTTTAGCGTTAGGGTTAGGGTAAGGATTTACTTCAATCCAACTTTTCTCTTTGTCACTTCTTCATAGCAGAATGAATTTTAAAAACAATATGTCAAGTTCCAACATTCAGAGATTCTAAAATTATAAGTTAATAACTGCTAACTTTCACTAAATTAACTACATGCTCCAATAAAATTCTGTATAATGTGCAAACCCCGGAGACCCGGTAAGATGCTCCTTTGATTGTCTTGTTGGAGGAGAATGCAAAGATACACGATTCTCGTCTCGGTGACAAAACCGCTCCGAGGGAGAATTCCACAAACTGCGAAATGTGTTGGAACATTTTGTGCCCGCAAGTTCACTCTTAAACAGTCAATGGAGTCGGGTTAATGCAGCTTTGATGGAGTAACAGCACAAACACTGAGTTGAAAGGTCCAGCTGTATTTGCATGTTTAAGGAGCTGTAAGAAAACATGGAGCTGTGGGAGATGGAAACTGTCTGCACCGTGCCCGTAACTAGTGCAGGAACATTAAAAACAGCAGCACAATCATTTGTTTCCAAATCAATTAAATTATTGATCAAAGCACAAAAATACTTTGGGCTTGGCCAAGGAGTCAGAGGTCATTCGAAAGTGCTCCATAATCTCAGGAGGCTCGCAGGTGTGAATACACTGCTCATTCCACACTGCACTTTCTGAAGGCCAAGGGGTGACCTGATCGAGGTCTTTCATTATGAAGGGGTTTGATAGAGTAGACGTAGAGAAGATGTTTCCACTTGTGGGGGAGACCAAAACTAGGGGCCATAAATATAAGATAATAAATCCAATAGGGAATTCAGGAGAAATCTCTTTACCCAGAGAGTCGTGAGAATGTGGAACTCGCTACTACAGGGAGTGGTTGAGGCGAATAGTGTAGATACATTTAAGGGGAGGCTCGATAAGCACATGAGGGAGAAAGGAATAGAAGGATATGCTGATAGGGTGAGATGAAGAGGGGTTGGAGGAGGCTCGTGTGGAGCATAAACACCGGCATGGACCAGTTGGGCCGAATGGCCTGTTTCTGTGCTGTAAATACTGGCCCGTATTTTCCGATCCCTACGGGTGGGTACGCGCTGTGTACACACCCGTAGGGACGTCGGAAATGCCGGTTCCAGGCATGCGAAGTGCATGCGCTGAAAACCAGCATTTCAGATCTGTCAAGAATCCTCCTGACAGATCGGACGCCTGCCCTGGAGAAGGGCCTCTGTGGGCGGAGAGTTCCGCTTTCTGCAGAACCTCCGCCCGCAGAAAACCCTTAGAAATCTTACGCCTGGTAAAAGCCTGCGTAAGGCCTGCTTTTACCAGCATAAGAGTATTAATAAGTTTTTTTTTTAATTTCACTCATTTATAATTTTTAAATACTTTTAAAAAAGGTAAGTTTATTTTTAGCCCTGTAAAAAACTTTAATTATTCTTTTCAAAAAATTAAATTTTTGTTTAAAATATTTAAAGTAATGTAATTTTAACTCATTTTAAAAACGTGATGATTTTTTTTTTCATGTATTTAATGGTTTGATGTGTTTTTTCAGTGATCCCCATTCATACTATCTGTCAGGTCTATCTGTCAAAAATATGAAGGGAGATTCCCTTCTCCCATTGGCTCGCCTGGCCCACGTGATCCCAGGGACGCTGCGAACTGCCTGCGCCCCCTGGGATACCTGGGCCCTGCGCATTTCAACTGTGGAGAGGCCCAGGATCGGAAGTGTCTGGACCTCGAGAGCCCTCAGGTAAGGGCAGAGATTTTTTTCCGATAGGAGGCCTCCGCACGCAGGAAGCCTCCGATCGGAAATTACAGGCCGTTGTGTAATTCTACGTAAAATTAACAATGATTATAGACTTTGAAGATAAATGAAATCCTTGGAGATATTGACTACTGCGATCACATTCCTGGAAGGACCATCTTGCTCCGGACGAATCGGATAGGGCAGTCACCAGGCGGTTACTGTAAGAGGCACCCTAGCAACAAAAATCAATCCTGTGGATGGGGAACAGTCAGAAACCTTTCACCTTTTCTCCTCCAACTGCCTGCATAACGCCTGCAGAGTTCGCACATTAGAATGCATCATGGGGCTGGGGTCAATACAATAACAATGCTTGCATGTATATAGCGCCAATAACATAGTAAAATGTCCCAAGGCGTTTCACAGGAGCGTTATCAAACAAAACTTGGCACTGAGCCACATAAGGAGATATTAGGACAGGTGACCAAAAGCTTGGTTAAAGAGGTAGGTTTTAAGAAGCGTCATAAAGGAGGACAGAGAGGCGGAGAGGTTTAGGGAGGGAATTCCAGAGTTTAGGGCCCAGGCAGCTGAAGGCACGGCCGCCAATGGTGGAGCGATGAAAATCAGGGAATAGAAGGCAATGGGGGCAGAGCAGGGAAATGGAATTCCAGTAGATGAGCTCTGATGTGGAGCTAGCACAGGTCCAATGGGCTGAATGGCCTCCTTGTGTGCTGTAATTTCTATGAAGTGTTCAGCTAGAATTGTGCCAGTGTTAGTAGAAAATAAAGTGCAGTGTAAAGAACAAGGGACTATGATGAATGGTTCAGCAGGTCGTAAACCAGTTGTAGGATTTAGAAGAGTTCTACTGCTGTATCCATATTTTCTAACCATGCCCCCATACTGCCCATCCTGGCATTAATCAATCCCATAATATCCAACAAGATTTACTGACCAACATCACATCACAAGGGCAGGGATTATTACCCCGTTCTGATGTTAGCCGAAAACATTTTGTTCTAAGTATATAAAACGTGATTCTCTCAAACTTCCCTGGGTGGGAGGTCCTTGTACTCTGAGTGTGGTCACTGAATCACCACAGAGGGTCCTCGCTTCACTCTCGTGTCTGTGTTGAATTAGTTGCGACCAGGCAGGGGTGGAGTGAACAGCAGCTGCTCCTGATCGCCAATCAGTGGACCCCCCACCCCCAGCCCCCCGCCGACACCCCCCCCACCACCCACCACCCCCCACCCACCCCACCCACCCCCACCCCGCCACCACCCACCCCGTCACCACCCCCACCCCCACCCACCCCGCCACCACCCCACCCCCACCCACCCACCCCGCCTCAATAAAAATTGCACATTTGTGGATATTGGTTGTGAAATGGATTAAGTGCTGCCGTGATGGCTCACACAGTCAAATAGTCTGCCAACAACCTCCATTTAAGCTTGTGCATGAAACATGGCCATTTGGGCAAGGTACTGAGGACTGCCAGTAGCTGAATAGCTACCTTCACCTGAGTCACTGCCTTCAGGTGATGGGGGAGAAACTCTTCTTAAGTGACAGGGTACAGGTGTTCCAATAAAGATGTATTGACTTTTCCTGGGTTACAGTAGTCTTGTATAAATTATAGGGCAATAGATAACGAGGACAGTTTTACAAAGAAGTGGCCAGGAGTGAGTAGAAGACAACCTATTTCAGAGGCTTCCCTCTCTGAGCACAACCCTGAAATAAGATGACAGGCTTGAGGTGACTCCCAGCATTTTACGACTCTCTGTATTGTGAATTTAGGCAGCTGTTGTTACATCCGTCTCATTTTGTTGCCCCGGCGACACCTGCAGCCTGGCCACAGAGGAGGATCAGTGCAGAGTTACACGGTGACACGACAGGTGAGGAGTGGGTCAGTTTATATTAAGCAGACCCTGGGATATGATTCATAGCCCACTTACGGTGCTGACCATTACTGTTCGAGCTCGCTTCCTCATGGGATATAAATCTTACCAATTGGCCTTCGTAATGTTCATAACATGCATTAAAAATCATTCTGCCAGAGAATTGGGTAAAATTCATTTTGTAAAAACATACAGTTCTGCACTGTACTGTATCAGTTTAATTACAGTATACATGACAACATACACAGAAATACATAGATGTTACAACATGGAAACAGGCCATTTGGCCCAACCAGCCCATGCTGGCATTTACCCTCCACACAAGCAGCTGGTCCTAATCACATTTACCTGCCCTATCCCTTTTCCTTCATCCACCGGTCCAATCTAATCTTGAATGTTGGACATCATTTCTGCCTGAACCCCTAACCCTAGCTCTCTGTGTGTGAAGAAGTTTCTCCTGCCCTCTGTTCTAAACCTTTGGCATTTCAACACAGCCTGTGAAAAGCTCTCTGGTACTGTCACCGTATATAGAGGCAGAACTAGCTTTGTGTATGAGTCTAAATGAATACATTGTGTTCTGTATGACAGTGTGACTGCAGATTCGTCTTACTGTTGTGTGGTGTAGACTTGGAAAGTTTATAGAAAGGAAGATATATCACGTCTTTCACAACCTCAGGACGTCCAAAAGCACTTTACAGCCAATGAAGTATTTTTGAAGCGTAGTCACTGTTGTAATGTAGGAAACGCAGCAGCCAGTTTGCGCACAGCAAAATCCCATAAACAGCAATGTGATAATGACCAGATAATCTCTTTTAGTGATGTTGGTTGAGGGATAAATATTGACCAGGACACTGGGGATAACTCCCCTGCTCTTCTTCGAAATAGTGCCATGGGATCTTTAACGTCCACCTGAGCGAGCAGACGGGGCCTCGGTTTAACATTTCATCTGAAAGACAGCACCTCCGACAGTGTATTCGTTCTCATAACTCAGTCCTCTGATGCTATGGGTCAGTCTTGTCACTCCACCCCAAGCGCCTTTGCCCCTGGGAGTGACGAGGGCCTTAAAAGTGAGACTGTTGAAGTTAACATCTGAAATAGCTGATCCAGTTTAGCAGGTTGTGAATCGCAGGCAATTGAATTCTGCCCCTCCCAGAGTGAGAGAGAGAGAGAAGTTTATCATCTTTATATCACCACTGATTTTTTCTTCTTAATGTACTGAATCAATATAGGCACAATATATAGCACAAGCCAGGTTCCACCCTGCATAGTCTCTTTTCAAAATTTTGAATAGGATGGTTTCAGCATCAGGTGATTCTCTATCACTTGCAATTCTCCACACAACAAGTTCCACTCCACTCTGAGCATTTCCAGCCCGGGTTCCTGGGAGGCCAATTAGCTCCAGCAAATCACGTCTCTGGCTGTGATCCAGTGGCTCTCCATCCTCAGCCAATGAAAGCTAAGATCGTAGTATCGGAACATAGGAACAGGAGGAGGCCATTCAGCCCCTCGAGCCTGTTCGATGAGATCATGGCTGATCTGCGACCTAACTCCATCTACCCGCCTTTTACCCGAATCCCTTAATACCTTTGGTTAACAAAAATCTATCAATCTCAGATTTAAAATTAACAATTGATCCAGCATCAATTGCTGATTGTGGAAGAGAGTTCCAAACTTCTACCACCCTTTGTGTGTAGAAGTGTTTCCTAATTTCACTCCTGAAAGGTCTGGCTCTGATTTTTAGACTATGTCCCCTAGTCCTAGACTCCCCAACCAGCGGAAATAGTTTCTCTCTCTCTACCCTATCTGTTCCCCGTAATATCGAGAAAACTTCGATCAGATCACCGCATAACCTTTGAAATTCTAGGGAATACAACCCTAATTTGTGTAATCTCTCCTCGTAATTTAACCCTTGAAGTCCGGGTATCATTCTGGTAAACCTACGCTGCACTCCCTCCAAGCCACTATATCCTTCCTAAGGTGTGGTGCCCAGCACTGCTCACAGTGCTCTATTGCTCTTTTGACTCCAGTCTGCACTTCAGCTTTGCGTTTTATGACCAGACCCCCTGCGGCAATAAGTCAGCCCCAGTTGTTCCTCAGCCACCCAGTCTTGATCCCACTTAGCACTAATGATCTGGCCTTGTACAGGTGATGCAAGTGTATTATTTCCTATTCCTGCACCAATGCCAGGCACTGAGACAGTACTTTGCGAGCTCTTGCCAAGGCTTTGAAAGCAAGTGTCAAGCCTATTATCTACATAAGTGCAGGGAAAGACTGTCTATTGAGCCAATGCTTGGAGAGGTCTCCGATAGAACAAATAGGACCATTCCTCATTAAGTGCATGTTTTTCAACATCCAGTTTAATTGCACCTTGAGGGGAGAACTCGGGAAACAGATCTTTGTGCGTTAAACACCTAATGTTTGTAAATAATTTCTTAATCCTCTCGCACTTTACTCACACAATTAATTGGGTTGAACCCAAATGCAGCAAAACCCACTGAATATTCAGCAGATGGGATTGAAAAGGCTGCTTTAAAATCCGCAGCATCGCTCAAAGAAATCTGATTTCCTTTGCCTTGGCTGCCGGCAGTTCCTGCACCGAGTTGGCAGAGTGGAGATATTAAAATCCGCACTGCTCAGAGATTAGTCAAAGGAATGATTCGGAGGCCTGGTCTGTGCGGAAGTTATCCAAGGGTATGTTGACTCAGAAAGATAAGCAGAGGTTGCGTGAAATATTGCTGTGCATCTTTGAAATGCAATTATGCAGGTGTGGAGCCAGGAAATAACCCAGAGCCCTGTGTTGTCTGGAGATATGCCGAAGACATCAATGATTCCTTCAGCTATCGGACAAAGCTCCTGTCCGCACTGATCGGGATCCCAGCATCAGAAGGGGAAGGTTTCATCCTAGTGGGTGCTATTTTTTGGGGTGGGGGGTGCTGAGGTCTGAGGGCAGAGATTCACAATGATCAGTTTCTGGAGTAGAGATCGAAATGGATTCATTCCAGTATAAACTTGCCAGACTAAACAGGTTGAAACCGTGAAGCCCTGTTTGAGTTCCAGATTAGGAACATAGGAACAGGAGGAGGCCATTCAGCCCCTCGAGCCTGTTCCGCCATTCAATGAGATCATGGCTGATCTGTGATCTAACTCCATAAACCCGCCTTTGCCCCAAATCCCTGAACACCTTTGGTTAACAAAAATCTATCAATCTCAGATTTAAAATTAACAATTGATCAAGCACCAGTTGCCATTTCAATGTTCCTGTATGTTAATCCAAGGTGCATTTTTAATCTTGTGAAGTAATAGTCCTTATCTAGAGTACTATCTCCCCTTCCCCCTCCTTCCCTCCCCTCCCCTTCCTTCCCTCCCCTTCCCCCTCATAAGAACATAAGAATTAAGAGCAGGAGTCGGCCATTCGTCCCCTCGAGCCTGCTCCGCCATTCAATAAGATCATGGCTGATCTGATCTTGGCCTCAACTCCACTTTTCTGCCTGTTCCCCATAACCCTTGATTCTCCTGTAGTTCAAAAATCTGTCTATCTCAGCCTTGAATATATTCACTGACTCCGCCTCCACAGCTCTCTGGGATAGAGAATTCCAAAGATTCACGACCCTCTGAGAGAAGAAATTCCTCCTCATCTCCGTCTTACATGTGTTTCATGTACGAGGACACCCAGATCCCTCTGTACCGCAGTATTATGTAGTCTCTCGCCATTTAAATAATATTTTACTTTTCTATTCTTCCTACCAAAGTGGATAACCTCACATTTTCCCACATTATACTCCATCTGCCAAATTTTTGCCCACTCACTTAACCTATCTATATCCCTTTGCAGACTCTTTATGTCCTCCTCACAACTTGCTTTCCCACCTATCTTTGTATCATCAGCAAATGTGGCTACATTACACACGGTCCCTTCATCCAAGTCATTAATATAGATTGTAAATAGTTGAGGCCCCAGCACTGATCCCTGTGGCACCCCACTAGTTACAGATTGCCAACCTGAAAATGACCCATTTATCCCAACTTTCTGTTTTCTGTTAGTTAGCCAATCCTCTATCCATGCTAATATATTACTCTTATCTTGAGGTCTTATCTTGTGCAGTAACCTTTTATGTGGCACCTTATCGAATGCCTTTTGGAAATCAAAATACACTACATATACTGGTTCCCCTTTATCCACCCTGCTCATTACATCCTCAAAGAACTCTAATAAATTTGTCAAACACGATTTCCCTTTCATAAAACCATGTTGACTCTGCTTGATTGTATTATGATTTTCTAAATGTCCTGCTACTACTTCCTTAATAATGGATTCCAGCATTTTCCCAATGACAGATGTTAGGCTAATTGGCCTATACTTTCCTGCTTTCTGTCTCCCTCCTTTCTTAAATATGGGTGTTGCATTTGCGGTTTTCCAATCTGCTGGAACCTTTCCAGATCTTTCAGGACCTTCCAGACCTCCTTCCCGCTCCTTCCCTTCCATGCAAATGGAAGGATGTTGCCATAAATCAGGGTTGACCCCTTTCAAATGTACTTTACCTTTGCTGGGTTCCTCAGTGTAAAGTGTAGCTAAAGTTGCTTCCTCGATGGAGTTAAAAAATTCCTCTGCACCAAACTTTGAGGCCCTGCTCCTTGCCACAGGATGGGTGTGGGGCCTATGGATCTGCTGTGAGATCTCAAGCTCTGAATTAGTAGCAGAAAAAGTCTCCAAAGGTCCAGCCTTGGAGCAGTAAGATCAGTGCCAGAGTTGCCAAAGCCCACGGTACTTAACATCATGATCACAAGTAGGGCCGCCAATCCTCCAGGATTGGAGTCGCTGGGAATTGAAGATTAATCTCCTCGACACTGCTGGGAGCAACCCAGGAGAAAAATCATAGGGCCATTAAAAATAATTGTACTTTTTATAATCTATTTTAGTGATGTTCATTGAGGGATAAATATTGGGCATGATACCGGGGATAGCTCCCCTGCTCGTCTTCGAAATAGTGTCATCAGATCTTTTACGTTCACCTGAGAAAGCAGACAGGGCCTCAGTTAAACGTCTCATCTGAAAGACGGCACCTCCAACAGTGCAGCTCTCTCTCAGTACTGCCCATCCGACAGTGCAATGCTCCCTCAGTACTGCCCCTCCAACACTGCGGCGCTCCCTCAGTACTGCCCCACCGACAGTGCAATGCTCCCTCAGTACTGCCCCTCCAACAGTGCAGCGCTCCCTCAGTACTGTCACTCCGAACTGCCCCTCCGACAGTGTGGCGCTCCCTCAGTACTGCCCCTCCGACAGTGCGGAGCTCCCTCAGTACTGCCCCTCCAACAGAACGGCTCTCCCTCAGTACTGCCCCTCCGACAGTGCAGCATTCCCTCAGTACTGCCCCTCCGACAGTGCGGAGCTCCCTCAGTACTGCCCCTCCAACAGAACGGCTCTCCCTCAGTACTGCCCCTCCGACAGTGCAGCATTCCCTCAGTACTGCCCCTCCGACAGTGCGGAGCTCCCTCAGTACTGCCCCTCCAACAGAACAGCTCTCCCTCAGTACTGCCCCTCCGACAGTGCAGCATTCCCTCAGTACTGCCCCTCCGACAGTGCAATGCTCCCTCAGTACTGCCCCTCCAACAGTGCGGCACTCCCTCAGTACTGCCCCACCGACAGTGCAATGCTCCCTCAGTACTGCCCCTCCGATAGTACGGCGCTCCCGCATTACTGCCCCTCCAACAGAACGGCTCTCCCTCAGTACAGCCCCTCCGACAGTGCGGCACTCCCTCAGTACTGCCCCTCCGACAGTGCAATGCTCCCTCAGTATTGCCCCTCCGACAGTGCAGCACTCCCTCAGTACTGCCCCTCCGACAGTGCGGCGCTCCCTCAGTACAGCCCCTCCGACAGTGCAGCGCTCCCTCAGTACTGCCCCTCCGACAGTGCAGCGCTCCCTCAGTACTGCCCCTCCGACAGTGCGGCGCTCCCTCAGTACTGCCCCTCTGACAGTGCGGCGCTCCCTCAGTACTGCCCCTCCGACAGTGCAGCGCTCCCTCAGTACTGCCCCTCCAACAGTGCGGCACTCCCTCAGTACTGCCCCTCCGACAGTGCGGCACTCCCTCAGTACTGCCCCTCCGACAGTGCGGCACTCCCTCAGTACTGCCCCTCCGACAGTGGGGCACTCCCTCAGCACTGCCCCTCTGATAGTGCGGTGCTCCCTCAGTACTGCCGCTCTGACAGTGCGGCGCTCCCTCAGTACTGCCCCTCCGACAGTGCAGCGCTCCCTCAGTACTGCCCCTCCGACAGTGCAGCACTCCCTCAGTACTGCCCCTCCGACAGTGCGGCACTCCCTCAGTACTGCCCCTCCGACAGTGCGGCACTCCCTCAGTACTGCCCCTCCGACAGTGCGGCACTCCCTCAGTACTGCCCCTCCGACAGTGCGGCACTCCCTCAGTACTGCCCCTCCGACAGTGGGGCACTCCCTCAGCACTGCCCCTCTGATAGTGCGGTGCTCCCTCAGTACTGCCCCTCTGACAGTGCGGCGCTCCCTCAGTACTGCCCCTCCGACAGTGCGGCGCTCCCTCAGTACTGCCCCTCCGACAGTGCGGCGCTCCCTCAGTACTGCCCCTCCGACAGTGGGGCACTCCCTCAGTACTGCCCCTCCGACAGTGCGGCACTCCCTCAGTACTGCCCCTCCGACAGTGCGGCACTCCCTCAGCACTGCCGCTCTGACAGTGCGGCGCTCCCTCAGTACTGCCCCTCCGACAGTGCGGCACTCCCTCAGCACTGCCGCTCTGACAGTGCAGCGCTCCCTCAGTACTGCCCCTCTGACAGTGCGGCACTCCCTCAGTACTGCCCCTCTGACAGTGCGGCGCTCCCTCAGTACTGCCCCTCTGATAGTGCGGCGCTCCCTCAGCACTGCCCCTCTGATAGTGCGGTGCTCCCTCAGCACTACCCCTCTGATAGTGCGGTGCTCCCTCAGTACTGCCCCTCCGACAGTGCGGCGCTCCCTCAGCACTGCCCCTCTGACAGTGCGGCGCTCCCTCAGTACTGCCCCTCTGACAGTGCAGCACTCCCTCAGTACTGCCCCTCTGATAGTGCGGTGCTCCCTCAGTACTGCCCCTCCGACAGTGCGGCGCTCCCTCAGTACTGCCCCTCTGACAGTGCGGCGCTCCCTCAGTACTGCCCCTCTGACAGTGCAGCACTCCCTCAGTACTGCCCCTCTGACAGTGCGGCGCTCCCTCAGTACTGCCGCTCTGACAGTGCGGCGCTCCCTCAGTACTGCCCCTCTGACAGTGCGGCGCTCCCTCAGTACTGCCCCTCTGACAGTGCGGCGCTCCCTCAGTACTGCCCCTCTGACAGTGCGGCGCTCCCTCAGTACTGCCCCTCTGACAGTGCAGCACTCCCTCAGTACTGCCCCTCTGACAGTGCGGTGCTCCCTCAGTACTGCCCCTCCGACAGTACGGCGCTCCCTCAGTACTGCACTGGAGTGTCGGCCTGGATGTTTGGGCTGAAGTCTCTGGAGTGGGACTTGAACCCACAACCTTCTGACTCAGAGGGAGAGTGCAACCCACTGAGCCACAGCTGTTTGCTGAGGCTGGCCAATCTTTTGGCTGGGGTAAGTTTGATTAATGTCTCGTTGCTACACTCTGTGTTTTAATTGCTTTTTTTTGCAGCATCCCCATCGCTACTTGTTTGAGTCACAGGGTGATGAGGCACCGACTGACAGTATGAGCCTGTTGGGTATTTTGAAATGAGAAGTGAAGCTTTGCACTGAGGATTCACTTTTACTCACCTGATGCCCCTCATTGGCTTTTGGAATTGATCATATTATTGGAGATGAACTTGGCTCCCTGTCGCCAATGTAGTTACCAGCACTATTATCAATAGGAGCGTGAATCAGAACTAATAATGTAAAGAGATTAATCCTGACTAGAAACCAACAAAAACATCAGGACAGAAAAGGGAATAATATCAATGATGACAGTAGTTTGGTGTAAATAGAAAGAAAGACTTGCATTTAAATCGCACCTTTCACCACCTCAGGGCGTCGCAAAGCTCGTTACAGCCAATGAAGTACTTTTTGAAGTGTAGTCACTGTTGTAATATGGGAAACGCGGCAGCCAGTTTGCGCACAGCAAGCTCCCACAAACAGCAATGTGATAATGACCAGATAATCTGTTTTTGTGATGTTGATTGAGGGATAAATATTGGCCAGTACACCGGGGATAACTCCCCTGCTCTTCGAAATAGTGCCATGGGATCTTTTACCTCCACCTGAGAGAGCAGACGGGGCCTCGGTTTAACGTCTCATCCGAAAGACGGCACCTCCGACAGTGCAGCACTCCCTCAGCACTGCACTGGAGTGTCAGCCTAGATTTTTGTGCTCAGATCTCTCATAGGGAAGAATTTGTATATAGATGAGGTCCAGGAAATAGGGACACTCCCGAGTGTGGCACTGGGTGCGAGAGACGGGAAGGGAGGGAATGAATAGGACCTACTGAATTTGTTTTGTTGAACTCCGGATTTTCCTATTCATTCTTCAAATGAAAGAGAAAACACATTTAAAAAGAAACGATTTGTGTTGCGAAGCCACAAGTCTAATAAATTGAGATTAGCTCTTTAACAAGTTTTAATTAATGCAATGGCAATGGTCCACTGAGAGTATTATTAAAAGAGGTCACGGCCTAGGCCAAGATGAAGTCACAAGAGATGGAATATTGAATGGCGTTTGATCAATAGACTTGTTTAGCAACAGATGGTTGGACAGCAGCCAGGTGGAGGCTCTGTTTAGGTCAGTATTTGGTTTAAGGAAATTTTAACACACAGTCATTAGTGACGGTGGAGTGCCATCTGCTGCTAGTCCACTGACATATTTACAAACCTGTATGTTAGTTGGTTAAATCATTAACAACCTACAAGGTCAGCCCTCCAGTCTGCACCAAAGATGAGCGTGCTTGTTGCCAGTGTTTCTAACCAACATTCAGGTACCTGCACGGATTAATAATTCCTAATTAAAAGAACCTGACCAAAATAAAAGGGTCTCGGGTCTTTGTGACCTAATACGATTCGTAAACAGTGAGCTCGGACTCTACGCTGTTCGACTACAGATGGCAGCTGCAAAGGGGCAATGTAGCAAATTATTGTTTACATCCTTTAATTTGTGTCGGGAAAGACCAGTTGATCTCTTTTTAATGAATATATAGTGCATTGATCCCAGGTAGAAGTTTGATAACATGGCCAGACTGAAGACAGTTGTTGACATTGAAAGCAAATGGGCAACTTACAAACGTGTTTTGTAATCACCATTATTCCTCTCCTAGTTTCCAGAAAGATACGGCCCCACATTCCTCAGTCACCATTCATCAAAACTATATCAACAAAGATCTCTGTTTTCATTTTTTTCTGTATCCAAAGAGCATTTATTAACCAAACTGCACAAATGGTTGAAATATTTATATCTTGGAAACTTCTATATTTAAGTAATCAGAACAACGGTTGAGTTCGAACAAGTTTAATGATGTAAATCCAGCACAGCTCTGGAGTCTGATAGTGACCACAAATATCTGGCATTACAGAATCCCGATCGTGTCCGTAAAGGAGAAAATCTTACAGCAATTAGAACAAAAATAGATTAGACCGCGAATCGTACTGACGAAATTAACAAGGCTGACAGAGTAACATATTTGAATTGTAGAATCATAGAATGATACAGCACCAAAGGAGGCCATTCGGCCCATCGTGCCTGTGCCGGCTCTTTCAAAGAGCTCTCCAAATAGTCCCACTCCCCCCTGCTCTTTCCCCACAGCCCTGCAATTTTTTCCCCTACTAGTTTTTATCCAATTCACTTTTGAATGTTATGATTGAATCTGCTTCTGCTGCCCTTTCAGGCAGCGCATTCCAGATCACAACCACTCGCTGCGTAAAAGAATGTTTCCTCATCTCGCTTCTGGTTGTTTTGCCAATCACCTTAAATCTGTGTCCTCTGGTTACCGACCCTCTGCCACTGGAAACAGTTTCTCCCTATTCACTCTATCAAAACCCCTCCTGATTTTGAACACCTCGATCAAATCTCCCCTTAACCTTCTCTGCTCTAAGGATTTAAAGATTGTAGGATTTCTATATGCCCATATATTCTTCCTGACAGAAATGCAGTGTCTGTGTGTGTGTGTGTGTGTGTGTCTGTGTGTCTATCTGTCTGTGTCTGTGTTTGTGTGTGTGTCTGTGTCTATCTGTGTGTGTGTCTGTCTATCTGTGTCTGTGTGTGTGTCTGTCTGTGTGTCTGTGTGCGTGTCTGTGTGTCTGTGTCTATCTGTGTGTGTATGTATGTCTGTCTGTCTGTGTCTGTGTGTGTGTCTGTTTGTCTGTGTGTGTGTCTGTCTGTGTGTCTGTCTGTGTGTCTGTCTGTCTGTGTCTGTGTGTCTGTCTGTCTGTGTGTGTGTCTGTCTGTGTCTGTGTGTCTGTGTGTCTGTGTGTGTGTTTGTGTGTCTGTCTGTGTCTGTCTGTATCTGTCTGTGTGTCTGTCTGTCTGTCTGTGTGTGTGTGTGTTTGTGTGTCTGTCTGTGTCTGTCTGTGTGTGTCTGTCTGTCTGTGTGTCTGTGTCTTTCGTTGTTTGTGTATCTGTCTGTGTGTGTGTCTGTGTCTGTCTGTCTGTGTGTGTCTGTCTGTCTGTCTGTGTGTGTGTGTCTGTCTGTCTGTGTGTGTGCGCATGCACTGATTAGCGAGTGCCAAAAAGTTGCTGGAAACTTTAGAACTAAACTGGAAGTAGCTTTTATATTTCAATTAAGTTTAAACATATGTTATCGAAATAGGAATCTCATATAGAAGTTCAGGAAATCTACAAAATCAGATGTAATACAAATTGTAAATGTCAAACAATTTTCTCAGATCAATCAAGATGACAAACATGTTCGATACAAATTCACGATTTAAAGTTTGACAAGACACTCGGTGTTGTCAAAACTCAGCCGTTTGCTTGGTCGGACCATTTCCTAAATTATTGAATTTCTTCTGCTGAATCTTGTAAAGTACGACTCACAGGAAATGCCTGGTTTTCCCCGGGAGGTAAGGGGAGGTCCTAAAGGATCTGATCCATCACAGGATGGAAAGACCTTTGATGTTGCTCTTGCACACCTTAGTGGCCAGTTACAGAGTCGCATTGCCAAAGGTCTGGGAACAACATCTCAGCTCTCTGCACACTCAGACAAGAATAGTCCAGAACACTGGGGCACGTTAATGAGCAGAGACTTTAAAAATATTTTAAATAATAAAAGTAGAAATACAGGTGTGTGCATGTAGAATGTTATTAGATTTTGATAAGAATGTTTTGTAGATTGCACCCTCCCAGTATGTAACTGCAGTACAAAGGGATCTGGGGGTCTTGGTGCAAGAAAATCAAAAAGTTAGTATGCAGGTGCAGCAGGTGATCAAGAAAGCCAATGGAATGTTGGCTTTTATTGCTAGGGGGATAGAATATAAAAACAGGGAGGTATTGCTGCAGTTGTATAGGGTATTGGTGAGACCGCACCTGGAGTACTGCATACAGTTTTGGTGTCCATATTTAAGAAAAGACATACTTGCTCTCGAGGCAGTACAAAGAAGGTTCACTCGGTTAATTCCGGGGATGAGGGAGTGGACATACGAGGAGAGGTTGAGTAGATTGGGACTCTACTCATTGGAGTTCAGAAGAATGAGAGGCGATCTTATTGAAACATATAAGATTGTGAAGGGGCTTGATCGGGTGGACGCGGTGAGGATGTTCCCAATGATGGGTGAAACTAGAACTAGGGGACATAATCTTAGAATAAGGGGCTCCTCTTTCAAAACTGAGATGAGGAGAAACTTTTTCCCTCAGAGGGTAGTGGGTCTGTGGAATTTGCTACCCCAGGAAGCTGTGGAAGCTACTTCATTAAATAAATTTAAAACAGAAATAGACCGTTTCCTAGAAGTAAAGGGAATCAGGGGTTACGGGGAGCGGGCTGGAAATTGGACATGAGTTTGAGTTCGGATCGGTCAAGGCCCTGTGGCCGAGTGGCCTGGTCCTTCTCCTGCTTCTTGTGTTCTTTAGAGTTGAGGTTGGATCAGATCAGCCATGATCTCATTGAATGGCGGAGCAGGCTCGAGGGGCCGATTGGCCTACTCCTGCTCCTATTTCTTATGTTCTTATGTTCTTATGTAACAGGAGCCAAGTAGGAGGTCAAAAGCAGACATGATACACCAGATAGATGCAGAATCTGTCACTGTGGAATATTTCTTTATCTTACTTCAACTTTTCTCTGAATAATATGCAGAACTAATCACATATCCATACACAGTTTATTCACAGACGTGTTAAGTCCTGTGACTGTCTTTGGATCATCTAAGATACCCAGAGCCATTTGCAAACCAGTTTCAATATCTGCGGGACCCATAGGGGAATAACCTGGATTTGGCCACAGGCTGGTTCACAGTGGCCTCCTATAGTGAGGTAATCATATTATAGAACTAACAAGGCAAACCAGATCAATATATACAATGATATGGATTAAAAGATAATTGCACACAAAAAGGAAATCTCCCAATAGAAATGAACAGGACATGGCCAGCAATGCATTCGGCCACGCGCATTTAATGGATAAAATGTTTGCACAGTGACTTTTAGGATTTTCAAACATTCAACTAAATTAAGAGCAAGGCACTGTTCGAGTAGAAATTACTGTGGGCCGTTACTGAACCTCTCCATTAAACTAGCGGAGGGAGAGTTGGTCGGAGTGCCCTCACCATTTGTACAATTACATTCCCCAGTAATTCCCACCCCAGTGTCACCAGCAACAGGCAACACATTTCACTGGGTCGTTTCTGTTGCTAAAATTAGCCCCAAATGAGCAGACCTTTCCCATCACCCAACAGTTACAAAAGGAGTAAAACAACTTGCACATATTAGTCGTGTTTCGGGATTTTTGATGGGCTTTTTTTCTTCACGGAGAGGATTTTGGAAGGAATTAACTTTTGTGTTTTGAAGCAAAGTGAATTGGCACAGGTTTAAACCCCCACCGAGGCTGCAGCACTGAAGCAGTGAGAGTTTGGAGCCGGCTGTCCTTATCCTTGCCTAAATCTGAGGGTGTTCAGGAACTTGTCATCTCCTCTCCCATTGTCATCTCCTCTCCCATTGATTCCTCTTCTCCCATTGTCATCTCCTCTCCCATTGTCATCTCATCTCCCATTGATTCCTCCTCTCCCATTGATTCCTCCTCTCCCATTGTCATCTCCTCTCCCATTGATTCCTCCTCTCCCATTGTCATCTCCTCTCCCATTGATTCCTCCTCTCCCATTGTCATCTCCTGTCCCATTGATTCCTCCTCTCCCATTGTACAGCAGGCACCTCAAAGCACTGGAGAGGTACCACCAATGCTGCCTCACAAGATCCTGCAAATCCATTGGCAGGATAGGCGCACCAACGTCAGTGTTCTCGCTCAGGCCAACATCCCCAGCATCGAAGCTTTGACCACGCTCGATCAGCTCCGATGGACGGGCCACATCGTCCGCATGCCCAATACGAGACTCCCAAAACAAGCGCTCTACTCGGAGCTCCGACACGGCAAGAGAGCCCCAGGTGGGCAGAGGAAATGCTTCAAGGACACCCTCAAAGCCTCCTTGAAAAAGTGCAACATCCCCACCGACACCTGGGAATCCCTGGCCCAAGACCGCACAAAGTGGAGGAGAAGCATCCGAGAAGGCACCGAACACCTCGAGTCTCTTTGCCGGGAGCAAGCGGAAGCCAAGCGCAGGCAGCGGAAGGAGCGCACGTCAACCCAAGCACCCCACCCACCCGCCGTCTGCCCCACCTGTGACAGAGACTGTAGGTCCCGCATTGGACTCATCAGTCACCTGAGAACTCATTTTTAGTGTGGAAGCAAGTCATCCTCGGTTCCGAGGGACTGCCTAAGAAGAAGATTCCTCCTCTCATTGATTCCTCCTCTCCCATTGTTAGTTCCTCTCCTGTAACCGGCAGGAGACCGGTGGAAACACTAGATACAGAGATTGACACCACTTTCTTGCGAATTATGCCAAAGTTACGACAGGAGTAGCTCCAGGGAATTCCAGCGCATTGATTTTCACTTCCCGTGTGCATCGTAATTGGAGGCCGGCGAGTCTGGGGATGGAAATGACTCTTGGTGATGTTCTTGTACCCACATTTAACAGGTTTGTGCCCAGTTAATATCTCTGCTACTGGAACAGAGACTGTAACCCAGGTTAAACGGCAAAAAGGGAACATTTAACACAAGCACGTGCCGCATTCGTAAGAAACAATGGCCAGCGGTAAATGTGACTGCCCATCCCTGCCTCTGGGAGATCTAGTGGCCGCTAACAGTGTGACTGGAGATCATTGGGTTGTGTCTGTGCGAAGCCCTTGCCATTATAAACCTGGAGAATGAGCAGTTCGCTCCTGTTTACGCCACAGAATTGTTCACGCAAATTTCACCTTCTCATCCGCTGTATTGTCGTTCTAGGAATTCATGAGTCAGATATAAGTTCAAAGACACACTTGGCAACAACGATCATTGCGTCAAATTGTCTTTCTCTTCCCTGATTTGGAACTAAAAGCTTCCTTTCCTCCTGTCCGTGAGCGAACGACACAAGCCGCCAGTCCCCAGAGAATAGACAAGCCCCGCTCAGCGACCTGAGATAACTGACAGATAGGAAATGGAAATCTCTCCCTGTCCTATGGGAATGTGCCAATGTTCCCTCAGTGCTGATTTAGTATTCCAGAGCCTCCGGTCAGAAAGCTCTTTAATTCTCTGTTCTGGGGTTACTCGTGTCCAAATGATACTGTTCATAATGAAAGATTATATTAGGGGGGAGTCCTATTGGGTCACAAAAGAATTAGTGTCCCTCAGATGTTCTCTAACTTAATTAATATACTCGTATATAATCTCCAAAAACAAAATTAGTGCTCAGATTGGCTTTTATTGGACAGGAGTCATCGCAGTCAGTGAGTAATTAACCCTGGCAGCTCTGAAAATGTTGTGATAAAATATACAAAATACATGAAAAAGGTTAATAAGCTTGTACAATGGTTCTTAAAGTGCAATGTTTGTTTTCTAAACAACACCTCAACAGGATTCTGGAGGGTCCCACTGAATGCTGCACAGTCAATGTCTGTTACAAGTTTACAAGTTCAGGAGAGACTCTCATTGTCACTTAAATCAAGAAGCTGCCTTGAAACCTCCAGATGCCACATTTACACTGCTGGTTACTAACAATTATCTCTTCTTGTTAATACTATAAAGAAAGTAATTTATATAGAATGAAAGACTTGCATTTCTAGCGCACCTTTCACCACCTCAGGATGTCTCAAAGCGCTTTACAACCAATGAAGTACTTTTGATGTGTAGTCACTGTTGTAATGTAGGAAACGCGGCAGACAATTTGTACAGAGCAAGCTCCCACAAACAGCAATGAAATAAATGACCAAATAACCTGTTTTAGTGATGTTGGTTGAGGGAGAAACATTGGCCAGAACACCGGGGATAACTCCCCTGCTCTTTTTCGAATAGTGCCATGGGATCTTTTACGTCCACCTGAGAGAGCAAACAGGGCCTCGGTTTAATGTCTCATCCGAAAGACGGCACCCCCGACAGTGCGGCGCTCCCTCGGCACTGCACTAGAGTGTCAGCCTGGAAAATGATGTGCTCAAGTCTCCGGATTGGGACTTGAAACCCACAACCTTCGGACTCAGAGGCGAGGGCGCTGCCCACTGAGCCATGGCTGACACCTGCTCTTCATCACTTCTCTCTGAAATGTTGCAGCGTGCTGCATGTATAATAAATTACTCAGTCGTGCAGTGATTGCCATAATGTTGGCAAAATGTATCAGTCACTTTCACACAACGAGATCCTACAAACAGTAATGAGATGAGCAACCAGTTAATCTGTTATTGCTTGTGTTAGTTTTTCAATAGCATCACGCAATCCTGAATATCCACCTGAAGCAACAAAACAGACAGAATTTCAGTTTGATGCCTGATCTTAAAAGTGACACATCTGACAGTGCAGCACTCCCTCAGTACTGCCCCTCCGACAGTGCGGCGCTCCCTCAGTACTGCCCCTCCAACAGTGCAGCGCTCCCTCATTACTGCCCCTCCGACAGTGCGGCACTCCCTCAGTACTGCCCCTCCGACAGTGCAGCACTCCCTCAGTACTGCCCCTCCGACAGTGAGCACTCCCTCAGTACTGCTGCAGCGCTCCCTCATTACTGCCCCTCCGACAGTGCGGCACTCCCTCAGTACTGCCCCTCCGACAGTGCAGCACTCCCTCAGTACTGCCCCTCCGACAGTGAGCACTCCCTCAGTACTGCCCCTCCGACAGTGATCACTCCCTCAGTACTGCCCCTCCGATATTGCAGCGCTCCCTCAGTACTGACCCTCCGACAGTGCAGCGCTCCCTCAGTACTGCCCCTCCAACAGTGCAGCGCTCCCTCAGTACTGCCCCTCTGACAGTGATCACTCCCTCAGTACTGCCCCTCCGACAGTGAGCACTCCCTCAGTACTGCCCCTCCGACAGTGATCACTCCCTCAGTACTGCCCCTCCGACAGTGATCACTCCCTCAGTACTGCCCCTCCGATATTGCAGCACTCCCTCAGTACTGCCCCTCCGACAGTGCAGCGCTCCCTCAGTACCGCCCCTCCGACAGTGCAGCGCTCTCTCAGTACTGCCCCTCCGACAGTGCAGCACTCCCTCAGTATTGCCTACCTGGAGAGGGGCTTGAATCCACAACCTTCTGACTCAGAGGCAAGACTGCTACCACTGAGCCACGGCTGCATCTTTGAGTGAAAGCAGACCAACCAAGTCACGCTGACAAACATCTGTTAAAATCAATATGCTAGGACCTTATATCAATTGATCCCCTACATTATGAAGAAGCTTGTAGTTAAGATTACGGTTTAAGTAGAGACAATAACCTTTCCGTATTAACCACTGGAGTTCTGAATTCTGCACATCCAAATCAGTCACTGACCTGAGACACTATAAAACAAGCTAAACATCAGCCTTTCAGTAATTTCACAGTTTAAAAAAAATAAACATAGAAAGATTCAAATAGATTTTAACATTGGAGAAGAAAAAGGATTATACATCCTAGGGTACTTAAGGAAGTGGCCCTAGAAATAGTAGATGCATTGCTGGTCATCTTCCAAAATTCTATAGACTCTGGAACAGTAAACATGGATTGGAGGGTAGCTAATGTTACCCCACTATTCAAAAAAGGTGGTAGAGAGAAAACAGGGAATTATAGACCAGTAAGCCTGACATCGGTAGTGGGGAAAATGCTAGAGTCCATTATAAAAGATGTAATAGCAGAGCACTTGGAAAACAGTGACAGGATCGAGCAAAGTCAACATGGATTTACAAAAGGTAAATCGTGCTTGACTAATCTACTGGAATTTTTTGAGGATGTAACTGGTAAAATAGATAAGGGAGAACCAGTGGATGTGGTGTATTTGGACTTTCAGAAGGCTTTCGATAAGGTCCCGCATAAGAGATTAGCGTGTAAAGTTAAGGCACATGGGATTGGGGGCAAGGTATTGACTTGGATAGCGAACTGGTTGGCAGACAGAAAGCAAAGAGTTGGAATAAATGGGTCTTTTTCCGAGTGGCAGGCAGTGACCAGTGGGGTACCGCAGGGATCGGTCCTAGGACCCCAGCTATTCACAATATATATTAATGATCTAGACGAGGGAATTGGATGTAATATCTCCAAGTTTGCAGACGACACAAAGCTGGGTGGGAGTGTGTGCCGTGAGGAGGTTGCTGAGAAACTCCAGTATGATTTGGACAGGTTGGGTGATTGGGCAAAAGCTGGGCAGATGCAATATAATGTGGATAAATGCAAGGTTATCCACTTTGGTGTCAAAAACAGGAAGGCAGATTATTATCTGAATGGCAATAGATTGGGAGAAGGGGAAGTGCAACGAGACCTGGGTGTCCTTGTGCACCAGTCGCTGAAGGTAAGCCTGCAGGTGCAGCAGGCGGTTAAGAAGGCAAATGGTATGTTGGCATTCGTAGCGAAAGGGTTCGAGTACAGGAACAAGGATGTCTTGCTGCAGTTGTACAGGGCCTTGGTGAGACCACATCTTGAGTATTGTGTGCAGTTTTGGTCGCCTTATCTGAGGAAGGATGTTCTTGCCATGGAGGGAGTGCAGCGAAGATTCACCAGGCTGATACCTGGGATGGCAGGAATGACGTATGAGGAGAGATTGGGTCGATTGGGCTTATACTCGCTGGAGTTTAGAAGAATGAGAGGGGATCTCATTGAAACTTATAAAATTCTAACAGGACTAGACAGACTAGATGCAGGAAGGATGTTCCCGATGGCCGGGAGTCCAGAACCAGGGGTCACAGTCTAAGGATAAGGGGTAAGCCATTTAGGACTGAGATGAGGAGGAATTTCTTCACCCAGAGAGTGGTGAACCTGTGGAATTCTCTACCACAGAAGGCAGTAGAGGCCAATTCATTAAATATATTCAAGAAGGAGTTAGATATATTTCTTAAAGCTAAAGAGATCAAGGGATATGGAGAGAAGGCAGGGACAGGGTACTGAATTTGGATGATCAGCCATGATCTCATTGAATGGTGGAGCAGGCTCGAGGGGCTGAATGGCCTGCTCCTGCTCCTATCTTCTATGTTTCTATGTTCCTATGAACACAGTGCAGTGGTTGGGAGGGTAATGGTGTAAATACATCAACAGACAAGATCATTAATATGAAATCAGAGAGGAATTTAAAATCAATTGAACCAGAGGGGAGATGAGGAGTATTTTTTTTACTCAGCAAGTTGTTGTGATCTGGAATGCGCTGCCTGAAAGGACAGTGGAAGCAGATTCAATGGTAACTTTCAAAAGAGAATTTGATAAATATTTGAAAAGGAGAAGTTTGCAGGGCTATGGGGAAAGAGCAGGGGGAGTGGGACTGATTGGAGAGCTCTTT
Source organism: Squalus acanthias (assembly GCA_030390025.1). NCBI lineage: Eukaryota > Metazoa > Chordata > Chondrichthyes > Squaliformes > Squalidae > Squalus > Squalus acanthias. Next base: position 3,073,811 of record CM059446.1, on the reverse strand, counting down.
CAAAGAGCCAGCACAGGCACGATGGGCCGAATGGCCTCTTTCTGTGCTGTATCATTCTATGAAATCCTGTGGAGACTTGTGATAGGTGCCGGTGGGAATAATCAAAGCTCCATTAAAATTTTGTGTGTTGGTGGTGATTGGCAGTTCAGTAAATGCCCCGGAGCTAAAGGCATTGGCCCAAAAATTCGTGAGTGAGCCTTCGTGCGAGGGTAAGGCCTCCCCGCGATCTCTCACTGCGCGCTGGCTTTTTCAGTCCGAGCTCGCACGAACTTGATGTTCTGGACAGCAGCTGTGCAGGGCTTTCGTATCCCACAGGCGCAGTTAATTCGTGCGAGCTGTGGGATCACGTGACTCAGTTAGAGCCAATGGTAGCACACCATCTTTCATTCATAGCTTTCACATAAGTGCTGTGAAAGCTATGAATACTATACCCCCCCAAAAGAACAGCTAAACCTCAATTAAATTTTTTTTTAAAACCATCACATTAATAAAATAAGTATAGTTAAATAAATTAACCATTTTAAACAAAAAATTAAATTTTTGAAAAATTTAAAATCTTTTAAAAAGTTATAAAAATAAACTTACCTGTCTTTAAAGTCTCTAAAAAAGATATACCTGTTAAAAAAAATTCAAAATAATACTTAATTAACTACTTACCTTGTTAAAAGAGGGTCTTACGCCTCCTTTCTTTATGTCTAAAATCTTCCATGCTTACCTGCGCGTCCAAAGCACTAAGTGCACTGCGTGCGCGCAGCCTGTAGCGCGCACACGGTTCACCTAGGAACTGCCCCCTTTTGAATTCACCAAGTGCCGGTTTTCAGCGCATGCGCAGTGCATGCAGAAAACCGGCAATTGGAGACAGAATACGCGAGAGTACACAGTGCGTACTCTCGCGTAGCAGCACTAATTTTTGGGCCATTATCTTGTCTTTAAGAGAAGGTTTGCATTAAGTGACCAGAGGGATTACATCACAGGTTATGAGACAACTTGTCACACGTTTCGTTAAACACTCGTCCGATAAAAGTATTTTTAATCTGTAAACCGTTATTTATGTATTATTGTGATGTCAGCACTTTTCCTCCTCCCAACCTTTTTAAAAAAGGTACCTAACGCAAAATGAAACATGAAATTCACAGAGGAATTTTTGACTTCAGGTGGAATGTTTCCAGCAAGCTAACAGGACTGAGATAAAATTTGAGCTCCATGATTTGATTTATCGAGGCAATGGTTTGAAATTTTTTAAAAAGCAAGAGTTCAGCTAGGAATTGCAGTGTGTAATTACATATCGAACTGGATCAGTATTGCACAGGTTTAATTCCATATAGTAGATAGAATCTCATCGTTAAACGTATCACTGGGGCATTGGTGTCAGCCATGGCTCAGTGGGCAGCACTCTCATCTTTTAGGTCAGAAGTTTGAGGGTTCAAGTCCCACTTCAGGGATTTGAGCACAAATCTAGGCTGACACTCCAGTGCAGTGCTGAGAGAGTGTTGCACTATTGGAGGTGGCGTCTTTCGGATGAGATGTTAAAAACGAGGCCTTGTCTGCTCTCTCAGGTGGACGTAAAAGATCCCTTGGCACTATTCGAAGAAGAGCAGGGGAGTTCTCCCTGGTGTCCTTGCCAATATTTATCCCTCAACCGGCATTACTGAAACAGATTAGCTGGTCATTATCACATTGCTGTTTGTGGGAGCTTGCTGTGTACAAATTGGCTGCCACGTTTCCTACATTACAACAGTGACTACACTTCAAAAGTACTTCATTAGCTGTGAAGCGCTTTGGGACGTCCTGTGTTTGTGAAAAGTGCTCTTAAAATGTAAGTTCTTTTTTCGTTTTGTATGTTCGGTGACACAACAAGAAGATCATAAAGGGAATTCTCCTCCAGAATCCCACTCAAAATCGGATGGTATCCCGAGGGAGAATGATGGAAATGCAGACAGTGATGGCTACTGCTCTCTCACCACTTAACTGGGACGAGGTTGCGAGGAGCTCATGAGATGGAGAAATGTTACTGAGGTACCACAGGGATGTTGGTGGATTTCTGATTGCACCAACTGCACTGAGCAGGAGCTCTGATTCTCCCAATGGTGGCTAACCCTACCTTTGACCTTCAGAAGGCAGATTTCCAGGCAATTAGTCTCTCTAGGGGAAGGTGCGCAATGCGTAAAGCTTCACTCCTGCAAATCTGATTCAAAATAAGGTGCATGAAGTTGCTTCCCATTCTCCAATGCTTCCCTCCAGCACCTTTGATGCACACAAAAATTGCCAAAAAGATTAAAATTCACGATTTGATAGCTAGCTGCAGTAATGATTATTACAAGTGCACAAGCACTTTAATATTGTTGAGGAGAGAATGTGTTGCGAGCCTAGGGCACAAGTCTAGTTTATGGCCTTTGAAAATACTTTGAGTCCCTGAGGTTGAAACCATTAAAAACAAAAATCAATGCTCGTCCCCACTGACCATCCCTTTAAACTACCAATATCTGCAGATCAATCACTGATGTTGCTAATAATGAGCAGAAACCCTGACATAAACAGTTCCTATAAACCAGGACTTGTGTGGCGATTTGTGCAAACGCTTAACATTTTAAAAGTTCCTAATTGACAGAGTTTATCAAACGCGTGCATTGAAATTTCTTATTAATTAAATGCTGGTTGCAGTAGTTTGCTCTTTTTGATCATGATGCTTATTTGATTTAACCAGTATCTTGATTTGATTCTTGTAGCCTCCTTTTCTGCGATGTGGATTTCCTGAGTAATTCGTTCAAAGCGCTGACATAATAATTTAATCATTTAACACACACAGTGTACCAATAATAAATTTATAAACAACTTAAATAGATTCAAAATCTATTTATGTACATTTTCTAAACCTAATTCTCCCCCTTTCACTTCAATGACACACTAATCCATTTTAATGCAAGTCTCTTTATACCAATTCTGAATATACACAAGTGTCTTCTGATGGACACAGCTGGATCCCAACCCTTAATGGGACAAGGCTGAAGCTCGGTGTTCAAACAACATTTGCGGTTGGGGGCGGGGGTGGGGTGGTAGCCAGGAAAAAATTAACTCTTTGCAGGCTGGCCTCCCATTGCTGCTCAGCTACACTGTCCACACTGCCAGTGGTGGCTGCTAAACCCAGAGTCACATCACCAGACCGCCACCGATTGAACATTCTGGTCTAGCTCTTGCTGCTAGCAGCTGAGCATCTCAGACAGCAGTTATCAGACAGTGTCAGCTGTGGCTCAGTGGGTAGCACACTCACCTCTGAGTCAGAAGGTTGTGGGTTCAGAGTCCCACTCCAGAGACTTGAACACATAAAGCTAGGCTGACACTCCAGTGCAGTACTGAGGGAGTGCTGCACTGTCGGAGGTGCCGTCTTTCAGCTGTTAAACTGCTCTCTCAGGTGGATGTAAAAAATGCCATGGGCACTATTTCGAAGAGGAGCAGGGGAGTTATCCCTGGTGACCTGGGGCCAATATTTATCCCTCAACCAACATAACAAAAAAAAACAGATTATCTGGTCATTATCACACTGCTGTTTGTGGGACCTTGCTGTGCACAAATTGGCTGCCACATTTCCCACATAACAACACTGACTTCACTTCAAAAGTACTTCATTGGTTGTAAAGCGCTTTGAGACATCCGGTGGTCGTGAAAGGCGCTGTATAAATGCAAGTCTCTCTTTCTTTATGTTAAAGCAAAGTCCAGGCAATGATCTTTCATCCTCCAGTATGAACATCACACACATCATCAGCAAAACTACCGGCTGAACGGACGGAATAAAACCACCCAATGAAATTTAGGTGTCAGCTGTGGCTCAGTGGGTAGTACTCTCACCTCTGAGTCAGAAGGTTGTGGGTTTAAGTCCCACTCCAGAGACTTGAGCGCGTAACCCAAGCTGACATTCCAGTTCAGTACTCAGAGGTGGTGTCTTTCTCATGAGACATTAAACCAAGGCGCCATCTGCTCTCTCAGGTGGATGTAAAAGATCCCATGGCCACTATTTCGAAGAAGAGCAGGGAGATCTCCACGGTGTCCTGGCCAATATTTATCCCTCAACCAGGTCACTAAAACAGATTATCTGGTCATTATCTCATTGCTGTTTGTGGGATCTTGCTGTGCAAAAATTGGCTTCCGCGTTTCCTACATTACAACAGTGACTACACTTAAAGTACTTCATTGGCTGAAAAGAGCTTTGGGATGTACTGAGGTCATGATATTGTTCCTAATATTGCACACCTCAGTTTCAATGCCATTGTAACATAATTGAAAAGATGAACTAAAAGACAAAGCTTGTGGTTAGAAGCTGCACCACCTGCAATATGAGCAATTGAGGGCTGCAGGTTATAGGGACACAGAGTACAGGACACTCACTATCAGGTGGGGGGGAGATGAGAATTTTTTTTTTGCATAGCGGGTTGTTATGATCTGGAATGCGCTGCCGGAAAGGGCGGTGGAAGCAGATTCAATAGTAGGTTTCAAAAAGGAATTGGATAAATACTTGAAAAGGAAAAGTTGCTGGGCTATGGGGAAAGAGCAGGGGGAGTGGGATTAATTGGAGAGCTCTTTCAAAAAGCCAGCAAAGGCACGATAGGCCGAATGGCTGCCTTCTGTGCTGTCAGATTCTATGATTCTAATAGGTATTGAATTAAACTGCATGACATCGGAGTATTAGGAGAGGAGTCACATGTGCTCCCTTGCCGGGATCCCAGGATGTGTAACACCTGCCCTAGCACGCAGTCTGTCTGTAACGTGACTGTTTTTAGAATATTGCATGAAATTGTAGCTTTCCTGGGAAATGTATTACCCATTATAGCCTGAACTCTACCTAATAAATAACCGGGGTCAGCACTGAGAGCAATGGATATCTTGTTTAGGGATTTTAATTTGCTCGGGTGATTATGTTTCAGACTGACCAGTTATTGTAATTCCCTGCTCCTGGCAGGTGTCTGTCAGAGTTAATTTGTTTTAATTTACACTTGTGACAGTTATGTTGTTGCTCATAATTTGAGTTTCCTTTATATTCTCGCCGTTCCCTCTCATTGTTATGCTAATTTAATTAATACGATTGCTGCTTAAATTAATCAGTTTTTGCATTGATGAGCTGCCATTCTGGCCTATGTTGTTCCTTTAATGCTGTTTCTGTTCATTAGACCATCTACCATATTTAAAAGTCATTTTTCTTTGACATCGACCGTTTCAGAATTACAGAATACTATTACAGTGTCACTATTCCTAATTTCCCCTCCATGTTGCTATTTCACCCCCGACTTCACAGAAGAATCACAGAATCCCCACAGTGCAGATAGAGGCCATTTCGGCCCATCAAGCCTGCACCGACACATATCCCACCCTATCCCCGTAACCCCACATATTTAATCCTCCTAACACTAAGGGTCAATTTATCATAGGCAAATCAACCTAACCCGCACATCTTTTGGACTGTGGGAGGAAACCGGAGCACCCGGAGGAAACCCACGCAGACATGGGGAGAATGTGCAAACTCCACACAGACAGTCACCCGAGGCCGGATTCGAACCCGGGTCCCTGGCGCTGTGAGGCAACAGTGCTCACCACTATGCCACCGTGTTGCCCACTTATTTGAACTCCACTAGAGTAAGACCTTGATTTCAAAACTTTAAATCAAGGGTAGTTCCCACACACTAAAATCTGTACAGAAACCATGGATATTGGTAGTTTAAACCGTTCGAACTTCCCTAAACATCTGTGTAATGCAGTAAACAGGTAAGAAACATAGAAACATAGGAGCAGGAGTCGGCCATTCAGCTCTTCGAGCCTGCTCTGCCATTCAATATGATCATGGCTGATCCTCTATCCCAATACCATATTCCCGCTCTCTCCCCATACCCCTTGATGCCTTTTGTGTCTAGAGAGTAAGAGAGTAACAAACTGGTACAGGACATTCGTTGCTTGGCACTATGCTGATAGACACAAGTTACTGTGTTAGCAAGGCCCAATATTGCTTCCAAACTGGGCAGTCCCTTTACACCTTGCGTGTGGAAGGCTGATTATAGGCTGGTTTGACTGTCCTATTGTAAATAACAGATTTCCTTTGTGCAAAGTTGCTTGGAACTGAACTGATCATTATTCAGACGATTACACTTCCTGTACAGCCACCATTGAAACTCCACTCAATGTCATCACATGTAAGACAAGAACAACATCTTGCATTTATATAGCCCCTTTAACACACTCAAATGTCCCAAGGCGCTTCACAGGAGCACTTGTGTGACAAAATTTGACACCGAACCACATAAGGAGTTATTAGGACAGGTGACTAAAAGCTTGGTCAAAGAGGTAGGTTTTAAGGAGAGTCTTAAAGGAGGAGAGAACGATGGAGAGGTGGAGAGGTTTAGGGAGGGAATTCCAGAGCTTAGGGCCAAGGCAGCTGAAGGCACGGCCACCAATGGTGGGCCAAAGGAAAACAGGAATGCATAAGAAGCCAGAATTGGAGGAATGCAGTGTTCTCAGAGGTAGGGAGGGCGAGGCCATGGTGGGATTTGAACCCAAGGATGAGATTTTTAAATTCGAGGCGTTGCTAAATCGTAGGCCAACGTAGTTCAGCGATCACAGTGGGTGATGGGCATGTCACAAGCATCAAAGAAGCCGGTTTCCAACAGAGGAGAATTAGTGAAAACAGCACTTTGACAGTAATGTAACTCCATCACTCTGATCATGCTGCACTTTGTTTCTGAAACTAGAAAAACTTGCAGATATAGTTTGCAAATAATTAGAAATAGATACTGGGGAAACGGCCAGTCTGGTTTACTTACTCCCCCACCCACCTCCCCTTGACAGGGTAGATGCAGGGAGGATGTTTTCCCCTGGCTGGGGAGTCTAGAACCAGGGGTCACAGTCTCAGAATAAGGGGTCGGCCATTTAAGACTGAGATGAGGAGGAATTTCTTCACTCAGAGGGTGGTGAATCTTTGGAATTCTCTACCCCAGAGGGCTGTGGAGGCTCAGTCGTTGAGCATATTCAAGACAGAGATCGATAGCGTTTTGAATATAAAGGGAACCAAGGATTATGGGGATAGTGCAGGAAAGTGGAGTTGAGGTAGAAGATCAGCCATGTTCTTATTGAATGGTGGAGCAGGCTCGAGAGGCCGAATGGCCAACTCCTGCTCCTATTTCTTATGTTCTTATGTAAACCAATTCAAAAACAAAGCCTTGAGATTCTGCCATTGAATATTGGTGTTTGAAATGTAACGCATTCAACTGAAATTCCCCTGTCTACTATTTGAGCAGAGGAAATAACCCTTTAAACAGGTCGGGTAGAAAGTTCAAGCGCTACAATTCGCGGACTAGCTCTTAACATGCTGTTCCTGCAATCCGACACATGGGCGCTAACCAACGTTCCCTGTCAATTTTTTGGGGCCATGCGACCCCTTTAAGGGTCTGCACAGCCCATTAAAAGTTCCACGCGTGCGCGGTTTCTCTATTTAAAAGCCAGCTCATCGGCTGCAGGGAGCTTCGGAGCGCTGCGCGGCCGCACGGCTTAAAGGGAACATTGGCGCTAACCCATTTAATGTAAAGAGGTGGGCCTGGAATCCCCTGCGCAGGGTAGGGGAGGCACAACCCGAAATTACACCCATTCCAGCGTCCATTCTGCCGATGATAAATTACACTCAAATTTCCTGCCAATCTGATTAACGTCTGCCCGAACGTAAAAATGGGCGTAAATCAGCGTAAACAATTGGGGCCCAAGGAAACAGCAAACGCACACCATACACTTCTCTTCTTTATGAATAATAAAGTTTCAACTCATTTAACCATCATCCATGCAGATTAGGCACAGGGTGCGTTTAAGAAACTGCAATAGGAGAAGCTTTTCAATTTTTAATCCAACTCATGGTAATGCCATAAAATACATTAAAAGAAACAGAAAACACAGAGCAGGACTCTGTGAGGATAACTTTTTAATAAAACGCTCAAAAACTTGCAATACAACATCAGGAAAATGACTGTTTCCTGCCATGCCCGGAAACTTGGTCGTAATTCGAAAAGAGCCTCTGAGCAATTGCAGGAAACCCGCGTGTAAAGCTCTAGGGGGGGGGGGGGGGGGCATTATTTTGAGCGGAGATGCGTTTGTGCGGAAGCGTCGCTGGAGGAGCGCAACAGATGGCGGAAATTTGGGCGCAGTGCACTGACGCGCGTAACTCACTTGCGCCCAAATTTCTGCGATTTTTTTTTAAAGTCGCGGTATTTTCATTCGGAGGTTTTCGCTGCCGTGCGAATCTGTCGCTCGCTGAGCTGCGCCACTGAACGGGGCTGGGGGTGCAGGTATAGCTGCGGTCCCCCCCCCCCCCCAATCAGTTGTTTTAAGCTCGCCCGCCCGCCCCATTGCTCATTTTGAATACAGCTGAGACGGCGCTAACGCCGCACTGGGACGGTGGGGATTTGGCTGCTGAACAGTTTCATTCTGCTCGACATAAACTCCAGGCTCATTAATGCAAACATCCAGGCTGTGTGTCCAGCTTCTTTAATTCCTATTTTAGATTTAATTATTCCCCTTCTCCTGCAATAACCAGAGTCGAATCACACACGGACGAGCTGTGTCGCTGGGCTTGAATCTCCCCCTCCCTAGTTGGGGTCAAGCCACCGAGCAGGTGCGGCATGTTTCCACCCAGCCTGCAAGTCAGGGTTTGATCTAAACTCCTATCGGCGCTTTTGTAGGGCAAGAATACGAGCTACAGCGCAGTAATCCCAGTAATAAAATCAAAATCACTAATTCCCGCACTAATATCAATAGTGCCTTTATCCCAGCCAAATCCATATGCAGAATCCGTGCTACGGAGACTCAAATCCATTGCTATTCTTTCTCCAAAGCAGAAATAATTGACCCCATTTCTTTGACAGCTGCTGATGTTGGGACTTATTAGATCGGTTGCCTAGGGGCGTGTAAGGAATAGAATACATAATGCTAAAGTTAAATAAACAGCACAGGGAGATTTCATTCTCTTCCCTCCCGCAAAACTCTGCGGCTGTTGAGCAGAGTCACGTGGATTTGAGTGTAAACCTACATTCTCAATTTGGAGCTGAAGAGTCCCATTGTCCCAGGGCGCTGTCTGAAGGATTTTCAACATTCATTCAATTGTCGCTTTTCGAACCTGCTTTCAAACTTAACCCTCTCCTCGCCGGCGACTGAGGGTGGAGTTACGCTCCTGATATTCCCACGAAAGCAAAATGGCTTCGAGCGCTGATCAACGCAAAAAGGTGGCAGTGCAACGCTCGCGTATCCGAGGGAACTAACACCAGAAAGAAAGAACTTGCGTCTATATAGCGCCTTTCATGACCTCAGGACGTCCCGACCCATGTTCCCGTTAAGCACAGCGCTCTGCAGGTCCCGCGCAGGCCGCACACCGGCTTTTATATGAGGAAAACCGTGTGCGAACATTTAAATGGCCCAAGTTAAAGGGCCCGCGCACCGGGGGGGAAAAAACGGAACATTAATCCCAACGCGCTTTACAGCCAATGAAGTACTTTTTGAAGTGTAGTCACTGTTGAAGTGTAGGGAACCTCAGGTTGTGCAATGTCATCCCCTCACAAGCTATCTCACACTGATTTAAGTTTGTACAGTGCGTAGAATATAACTCCCGGCCTCACTCTTCCTCTCCATCTCCCCCAAGAATCCAAGACCCCAATTTTTTGTCGCTTCTCCTGATTGAGATTTTAAAGCAGAGCCAGCTTGGAATCGCGGAGCAGATTGCTGAGAGGAGGGAATGTCCTTCTACAGATTGGAAACATGCATTAAGAGAAGAGAATGCTTTGAGCCAACAATAAAATGCGTGGAATTTTTTATTCAGTTTCTCCCAAGACTGACACCAAGGCTGTGTACACACTTATCATTAATTGGATGTTAAACACCGACTCTGTGCTGGGTTCAGGCTCCCTCATCAGAATGTGGTTGCAAATCACAATAGTGAATAAACACAATGATCAATAGGCACTGAAGGCTTTTTCTGTTATTAGCAGGGCCACTGGTTTACAGTGACTGAGTAGGTCAAATTACCTTTTCATTACAAGGATTCCAGGATCCTCACCAATGTGTCTGGGCTTCCCATTCTGCAGTTCCATCCATTTTTGCAGTGAAACTGCACAGCTTGAGTTGGTAAACGACGAGCTGATGTACTTTATTGCATCTTGCAACTAGATGAGTCATTTACTTCTTTACCCAGAGAATGTGGAACTCGCTACCACAAGGAGTAGTTTAATCGCTCCACCAGTGGTGGCCGTGCCTTCAGTTGCCTAGACTTTAGGCTCTGGAATTCCCTCCCTAAACCTCTCCGCCTCTCTACCTCTCTTTCTTCCTTAAAGACGCTCCTTAAAACCTACCTCTTTGACCAAGCTGCCCTAATATCTCCTTATGAAGCTTGATGCCAAATTTTGTTTTATAACACTCCTGTGAAGCGCCTTGGAAGGGAACAGTTTAATACATTAAAGGCACTATATAAATACAAGTTGCTGTTGTTCTTGTGGTTGAGGCGACTAGCATAGATGCATTTAAGGAGAAGCTAAATAAACACATGGAGGAGAAAGGAATAGAAGGATATGCTGATAGGGTGAGATGAAGAGGGGTGGGAGGAGGCTCGTGTGGAGCAGAAACACCGGCACGGACCAGTTGGGCCGAATGGCCTGTTTCTGTGCTGTAAATACTGTGTAAATAATGTCACCATAATAATACATTTCCTCTCCCTGGAGGGGAACGGAAGGAGCTGGTTGTGTTTCAGGAATTACAAGTGAGGGGTCAGCGTTTGACCTTTAGAGGAAATTGCGAAGCAGTGTCGGAATAAGAGCAACCACTTTGCATAATGAATAGGGAGAAAAGAACCCGCAATTTCCCAATGTGTGCTGGTTGCGCACAAAGCCTCACTGATGGAAGGGATATGAGCCCTCACAAAATGTACCCTGTTGTACGCAGAGGAAATTTCCCCCATCGCTCCCCATATCCAGTATTATTGACTTGCTAATAGGCTCTTCACCAAATCCACCAGACTCTACTTACCGTGTTTAGTGTCTCAGTGACACCAGCAGCATGGTCCCTGCACCTTTCAGCAGCAGATTAGCTCTGTTCATTGGACAGCCCTTGCAAAGAGCCGGCACAGGCACGATGAGCCGAATGGCCTCCTTCTGTGCCGTATGAGCCAATGATTCTTCACACTGGCAGCTGCTTGGTGTGTCTCCTTGGGAAGAGGTCGGATTATCACAGGATCTGAAAAGTCCCAGGGTTTCTTTCTCTTTTTGTACACTTTACGATTGTTGAGTTGTGGTTTGTTGGTGCTTTATACAAAGTGTCAGGCCTGGAATGGAATGATGCTCTTAAAACTTTTATGTAAATGGATGATTGACTACTTTCCACTGGGGGCAATGATGAGGCAAAGGTTGGCTTTGAGTTGTAGTTACCTCTGGATCCTAAAGCTTCAAAAATCAGTAAAGTGAACTGAGAAACACAGAACTCTCCCTGTACAATACAGTGTCCATGTGGTTATTAATATCAAGGAGGGATTGATAATTACACTGGACATTTCAGGGATTGATAATCACACTGGACATTTCAGGGATTGATAATCACACTGGACATATCAGGGATTGATAATCACACTGGACATTTCAGGGATTGATAATCACACTGGACATTTCAGGGATTGATAATCACACTGGACATTTCAGGGATTGATAATCACACTGGACATTTCAGGGATTGATAATCACACTGGACATTTCAGGGATTGATAATTACACTGGACATTTCAGGGATTGATAATCACACTGGAAATTTCAGGGATTGATAATCACACTGGAAATTTCAGGGATTGATAATCACACTGGAAATTTCAGGGATTGATAATTACACTGGACATTTCAGGGATTGATAATCACACTGGAAATTTCAGGGATTGATAATCACACTGGAAATTTCAGGGATTGATAATTACACTGGAAATTTCAGGGATTGATAATCACACTGGAAATTTCAGGGATTGATAATTACATGGAAATTTCAGGGATTGATAATCACACTGGACATTTCAGGGATTAAAGTAACCATGGAAAGGACATTAACTGGATGACTGCATAAAATTAAAAAAACTCAAATCCTCAAATAATGTTAATGAAAGTCGAGGGCACCAACCTACAATCTGCTGTGCAGCCAGGATAGAAAACCTTCCTGGAAAGAGAACTGAACTGACCCAATGTGGCAATGAGATACAGCTGGACAGGGAATAGTCGACAAGCCCAAGGCAGGTTCTTAAACATAAAGACATCAGATAGTTCCCTCGAAGGGGGGTAGAAAGTTAGCCATCAGAAGCACAAGTCGCACTGAGCAATGGAAACTGTGAGCAAATAAAGTGATAAGTAAGGATGGTGAATAAAGCAATCCCACCATTACCTCTATTGGAAACAGGCTACCAGTTTAAAATTCTGCTAAGCCATATATCTATGTTGTCTTGTTATGAAATCCACAGGTATTCAGCAAATGCTGGAAATACGCAGCAGGTTAGTCACCATGTGTAAAGAGGAAAGTCGTGTTATATTGTTTCTGCTGTGAGACTTTACATTGGTCCTGATGAAGGGACACATGCCTGAAACATCAAACTCCTTTACATGTGCTGACTGGCCTGCTGCCTATTTCCAGCATTTCAGATTTCCAACATTTTTTATTTATATTTTACTGTTTTAGAGAGTGTTTTAAAGTTTAGGATGTCCTCCAGCTACAACCCACCGAGATCTCTGCGCTCCTCCAATTCTGGCCTCCTGAGCATCCCCAAATGTATTCACTCCACCATTGGCGGCCGTGCCTTCAGCTGCCTGGGCCCTAAGCTCTGGAATTCCCTCCCTAAACCTCTCCGCCTCTCTGCTTCTCTCTCCTCCTTTAAGATGCTACTTCAAACCTACCTCTTTCACCAGGCTTTTGGTCATCTGTCCTAATATCTCCTTATGTGGCTCGGTGTCAAATTTTGTTTGATAATCGCTCCTGTGAAGCGCCTTGGGACATTTTACTACATTAAAGGAGCTATATAAATACAAGTTGTTGTTATTTAAAATTTAAGATAGACAGTTGTCTATCATCTTTCCTATCGAAATCCAAGAAAGAAAGGCTTGCATTTCTCTGGAGCCTTTCACGATCTCAGGATGTCCCAAAGCACTGCACAGCCAATGAAGTATTTTTGAAGTGTAGTCACTGTTGTAATGTAGGAAACTGAAACATTGCCTCCTATTTTATTCTGCCCATTGGGAAACATGCACTGCAGCTGACACACATTTTAACTCTGCAGCTTTTCCAAACAGTGTCAATAATGGAAAATCTGTTGTAGTTCTCTTCAGTAACATAGTGACCTAAGAACCTGCATGATACATGGCATACAACAGGACATCATGGCATACCAGGACATTTTGACTGTTTTTTATATGTATATATATATATGCAATTTACTATCGACAATATAGAGAATCATAGAATGATACAGCACAGAAGGAGGCCATTCAGCCCATCAGGTCTGTGCTGGCTTTTTGGTGGCGCTATCCAATTAATCCCACTCCCCGGCTCTTTCCCCATAGCCCTGTAACTTTTTCATTACAAGTATTTATCCAATACCCTTTTGAAAGTTACCATTGAATCTGCTTCCACCGCCCTTTCAGGCAGCGCGTTTCAGATCACAACAACTCGCTGCGTAAAAAAATGTTTCCTCGTGTCGCCTCTGGTTCTTTTGTCAATCACCTTAAATCTGTGTCCTATATCCATCTATCATAGAATAATCAGACATCAGCAGAGAAACTGAAGGTGGATTCTTGCCCCATCTCATTGTCACAGCACCGATTCTGCGTGAGGAGCAGTGGGAGGTGTCACTGGGAGTGTAGTGACTGACGCGCTGTCGCAATAGTGCGGATGATTGCATAGAAAATACAAAACCAAAGAAAGTGATCTTTATGCTTGAAGGGAACTGAATAATTGCTGCATCTTTAAAAGCCTATCAGGAACTCTTTGCATTTCCTACAGCGACCAAAAGCACCTTTCAATCTCACCCATGCGAGAAAGGCTGTTTTATTTTCCCAAGACCATGGAGATGATGTTCCTTCAGCAACTAACCCACTTCCACTTGCACAACAATCAATAAATCAGTGTATTCCCTCTTAAATATCATAGCGATGTTTATTGTCTGTAAATACACAGTGGCGCACGGATTATCAGGTTGTGACTGCCTGTGTGCATGGTATTTAATGTGGATCTTTTAATGAACTCTGATCTATAATCTGCGGTTTTAATGCACTGACCCCTTTGCCTGCAAAAAAAAGCAGTTGTCAGTTTTCACCATGAGGTTATAAAGAGAATCACAGTATTAATAGGTCAAAGGAGAATGAAAAGGGGGCGTTAGGGACCCAATTATCCAATGGCCATATATTAAAGATAACCATGGCAACCTTTCAGCCTTTAACTTTTAACATTTGTGCAGATACCTAACCGCAGATCCCTGTGCGACGGCCCCTCACACACAGACACTGCACATTACCATCACAGAAAAATTATTAGTCTGTTAAAGTTAAAACACATGAGGAACATTGTCAGATTAGGGTAAGAAGATGTTTAATAAGTATTTGAAGTATAAAAGACACTGTAAAAGTCATGATAATTCAAATCCACTGTGGATTCTCCGAGATCTCTGAGCTCCTCCAATTCTGGTTTCTTGCGCATCCCCCAATTTTAATCACTCCACCATTGGCGGCCGTGCCTTCAGCTGCCAGGGCCCTAAGCTCTGGAATTCCCTCCCTAAACCTCTCCGCCTCTCTCTCTCCTTTAAGTTGCTCCTTAAAACCCACCTCTTTGACTAAGGTTTTGGTCACCTGTCCTAATATCTCTTTATGTGGTTTGGTGTCAAATTTTTTCTGATAACGCTCCTGTGAAGCGCCTTGGGACGTTTTACTATGTTTAAGGCGCTATATAAATGCAAGATAAGTATCCATTCTACTATTTCCCATGTTCACCTTTTTGCACCTTCTCCTCTCCTCAGGACACTTCCTTACTTGTGCTGGGAAATGGTTTTACTCTCACCGCCCGCCCTTCCAGACCTGTTGAGCAGAGTCACCCGTCTTCATGTGAATGTGGGGAGGCTATTGCAGCATCAGAGCTGTGCCCCTACTCCTCTATATCCATATACACGCACATTCCAGCACATCTCTCCATACAGTAACAAGGAGAGGAAACCCTGGCTGGTTTTTCCTTCCCTTTCCTAGTAAAGGGGTGCTGAGACAGATTGCTTTTTGAAATACAAGGTCCACTGTTGATCCTAGTTTCATTGACCTGGTTTCTGTAATCACAGCTCATGCCTGTCTGGTCTACTTCTGTTTTAAGGATATAAATCTCAGAATTGTTCAATGTGACTTTAGCTTTGTGTTCAAATAAAATCATCGTGTCTGTATTTTAATGGAGGCTTTACAAACGAGCCTGTTTTTGCTTTTTTGTTCCTCCCTCCCCCACTCCTCCCTCCTTCTCCTCCCCCTTCCAGTGTGATTTGCCAGTGCTGCTCTCAAGGGGCGGTAACCCGGTGGAGATGGCTTCTGTCCCAGCTTCCAGTCTCATCACTGCAAAAAGGAGTGGAAGTCCTGAGCTGAGCACTCCAGGTTCCGCTGGAGTGTGAATGCAACCTTTCCACCATCTACAAGGCACAAGTCAGGAGTGTGATGGAATACTCTCCACTTGCCTGGATGAGTGCAGCTCCAACAACACTCAAGAAGCTCGACACCATCCAGGACAAAGCAGCCCGCTTGATTGGCACCCCATCCACCACCTTAAACATTCACTCCCTCCACCACCGGTGTACCGTGGCTGCAGTGTGTACCATCTACAAGATGCACTGCAGCAACTCGCCAAGGCTTCTTCGGCAGCACCTCCCAAACCCGCGACCTCTTCCACCTAGAAGGACAAGGGCAGCAGGCGCATGAGAACAGCAACACCTCCAAGTTCCCCGCCAAGTCACATACCATCCTGACTTGGAAGTATATTGCCGTTCCTTCATCGTCTCTGGGTCAAAATCCTGGAACTCCCTCCCTAACAGCACTGTGGGAGCACCTTCACCACATGGACTGCAGCGGTTCAAGAAGGCGACTCACCACCACCTTCTCAAGACAATTTGGGATGGGCAATAAATACTGGCCTTGCCAGCGACGCCCACATCCCATGAATGAATTTTTAAAAAACCTATAACACCGTGAATGCCAGTCTCTGGCTGTTGCTGACCTTTCCACTATTGTAATGAAGCCAATGGGATCACAGCACAGAAGGAGGCCATTCGGCCCATCATACCTGTGCTGGCTCTTTGAAAGAGCTATTCAACTAGTCTCACTCCACTGCTCTTTCCAAACAACCCTGTAAATGATTCTTTTTTACGTCTATATCCAGTAATACCAATCTGCGTGCACCAGATGGATGGATCAGAGTTATACTATCCCTCTGGTTTTTTTTCTCTCTCAGAGCCATTACTGGGTTCCTGTTCATGCATATTCATTGATGTTGGTGTGAATAAACAGACACACTGAAGCTTGGTGTGTAGAACGGTCATTGCAATCTATGATCAGTTAATAATCAGTGTTGTTGATGCATCGTGAGCTTCTGTTATGCTGATCATGACCTGAACTCAGGCAGACTGGAGTTCTACCGCAGCCTACAATGAAACGACCCACTGGAAGTGATTTCACTCCTCGGGTTAAAATGTCAGGTCGTCGATCTGATCACTTCACTTAACTGCAACCTTAAAGGTAGAGGGAACACAGACACACTGGCGCCGGACACTTCTTAAAGCGGGGGGGGGCCACTTGCTCCCCAGCCACACCCTGCTCATTGCAGCCTTGAATCTCAGCCTGGAGAGACCTGTAATCCATTTTGCTGCCAAGCATGGAGAGGGTGAGAGAACGCGCTCATCGCTTCACCGAGCGGGCCTTGGATGCTCTGGTTGGCGCAGTGGAGCGCAGACGATGCATGCTGTTCCCGGAGAGTGGCAGGAGGCCTTTGCCACGCGAGTTCAGAAGAGTGTGGAGGGAGGTGGCTCAGAGCGTCTCCTCCAGGAGCATGGTGCCCAGGACCCATGTTCAGTGCCGCAAAAAATTCAACGACCTCACTCGGGTCGTCAGGGTGAGTGGCTTTCTCTCAATACCTCTCCATCCCTCCATCTCAACCTCACTATATGGCCAGAGGGTCTTAAAACCCCAATGCACAACACTCATGCAACACCTATGGCCCTTTCATCAAACACACACACACATTCCACACTTTGCATACAGTAAGGGCTATTCACCTATGGGAGGCACATCAGGCAAGACCATGGCTGCATATTTACTCAGATGCTGTCCTTTTTCTTGCAGGCTAAGCTGGCTCATAATCGGAGACAGCAGCAACGGACGGGTGGAGGGCGGCTTCAGCTGCAACCCCTCAGCGATCTGGAGGAGCGCGTCCACAG
Organism: Squalus acanthias; assembly: GCA_030390025.1. NCBI lineage: Eukaryota > Metazoa > Chordata > Chondrichthyes > Squaliformes > Squalidae > Squalus > Squalus acanthias. Next base: position 3,056,335 of record CM059446.1, on the reverse strand, counting down.
GATTGTGGCAAGCCGGGTGATCGGTCCCGTCGCCACTGGGGACGCCGACCCCGTTGTGGACAGCAATGGTAAGGTCATCACCTTTTTGTCCTCTGTCCTTCCACTTGTCCCTCACAATACCAGCCTTTGACACTTTCAATCCAACTTGCTAACTCGCTGCACTTATTCCTCCCTTACTGCCACCCTGTCCTCACGCTAAAGCCACTCTTGTACCTCCCTGCTTTCAGATGGTGATTCACCAGCTGAGGAGATGGTCCCTGAAGCTGCCACTGGGAGTGATGCTGCAGCTGAGGAGGAAGAGGAAGCCGGAGCATCAGTGCCACCCTCTCCCGAGGAAGCCCATGGCCACACTGGGAACACGCCTTCCCCGGAGGGGAGCAGGGGGGAAGGGGCTGATGATGGTGAAGCTCCAGGACCCAGCGGGCTGCAGCAACGCCATGGGGGGGGGAGGGAAGAACGGGAGCCTTCTCCCCAGAGGGAGAGTATGCCAGACACACCTACTGCAATGGACGCAGAGGAGGAGCGGCTGATTGCAGAAATGAACAGCCAGGCGGTGGGCATGCACACTGAGCTCATGGGTGCAGTGGGAAGGGTGCCCGAATGCATTGAGGGCACTGGCAAGGAGTGTGGAGCACTTCGCTGTAGCACAGGCGGATGCCACACTAAAGCTTAGTGCTGCAATTCAGTCACTGGCTGCCAGGAACCCATCTGAGACTGCTCTCATGCAGACTCAGATTAAGGCCACGCGAGCACTGACTGCTGCCATCCTCGATGGTTCGTGCACATGTCCCCGGGGCTGTCACCGCGCCGCAGCAGGCCAGCAATCTGTTCTCCGGCAAATTGCTCCGGATGCTGAAGTGCTGCCCCGTGGGAGTGCCAGTGTGTCGGGCGAGCAGGGAGTTGCTGTCCTCTCTCACGATGACAGCATTCCTGCTGCCAACACTGTCACTTCTCCACTGCACTTGCCACCGCCTGTAGGACAGACTGCTGCCGCCCATGCAGAGTTGGTGCAGTCTGCAGCCGGGCCCTCCAGGCCCAGAAGTGGTCGAGGCCGTCCTTCAGGGGCATCTGCAGTGTCAGGGTCTGACGAGCAGCAGCCTTCCACCAGCCTTGCTGCAGCCACTGAGGTCCCATTACGGAGGAGCAGTAGGGTTAGAAGGGGGGAAGTGCGCAAGGGAAGGAGATCACCCTCGAAGGGCAAAATGTAGGAGGTGTGCCAAAATGCTGGTCATTTTTTTATTAAAGGCCGAGGTTCATGGCCCAACTTTTGTTTAGTGTTTTGGACATTATCTCCAGGTTGTGAGAACCAGTTATGTTATTGACTGTTTTTTTGTGTTTATTTCTATGAGTTTGTCATGAGGAATTGACACACACAGAGTTTGTACAATAAATAAGTTTCTGTATTCAAAATATACATGGCTGGTGGTTGGAATTATTGGTGCCTTGGCCGGCTTAGGGGTTGCGTGCTGGGTTGATTCGTGTTTGTAGCAATGGCAGGGGCCCTAGAAGTGGCTTGCTATTAGTCGTTGACGGACGGCCCTTGCAGTTTGACCATTGTGGGCCGCCCTGCTGCCTTGGTGCTGCTGCTGATCATCGTCCTCGTCCTGTTCCTCCTCTTCCTCCTCCTCCTCTTGTGGTGCTGCAAGGCCTGGTGGCATTGGCTGCGTCCTGAGGATTGCCATGTTGTGCAACATGCAGCACACGACTACGAATTTCGAAACTTGCTCAGGCGAGTACTGCAGGGCTCCTCCGGAATGGTCCAGACAGCGGAATCGTTGTTTCAGCACGCCGATTGTGCGCTCAATAATGTTCCTGGTTGCTTGTTGGCTTTCCTGGTACCGCAGCTCAGCAGGGGTGTTTGGCGCACGGAGCGGTGTCATCAGCCAGGTGCTCAATGCGTACCCCTTGTCCCCCAGAAGCCAACCAACTGGCTGATGCGGTGCCTCGAAAATTTCTGCCACAGTACTCTGGCGCAGGATGAAAGCATCGTGGCAGCTGCCCGGATAGTGGGCATTGACAGCGAGAATCACCTGTCTGTGGTCACAGACCAACTGCACATTCAAGGAATGGAACCCCTTTCTGTTCCGGAACTCCTCTGCATTCTCTCGCGGAGCACGCAAAGCCACATGCGTGCAGTCAATGGCGCCCTGCACCATGGGGAAGCCCGCTACCCTCGCAAAGCCCATAGCACGGTCATGCTGCTTGTCTGGGGTCATAGGGAAGGAGATGAAGTCTCGTCTCCTTCTGAAGAGGGCATTGGTGACCTGCCGGATGCAGCGATGCACCGCAAACTGGGAGATATTGGCGAGGTCCCCAACAGCAGCTTGGAATGAGCCAGTGGCGTAGAAGTTCAAAGCCACTGTGACCTTCACTGCCACCGACAGAGACGTCCTGGACCTCAGCTGAGGCTGCAGATCTGGCTGCAGCAGGTGGCAGAGCTCAGTGACCACCTCCTTGCTGAATCGCAGCCTTCGCAAACACAGCTCCTCGGACATATGGATGTAGGAGAGCTGTTCACGATATACCCTGGGAGGGTAAGCTCTCCTGTACATGCGCCTGATGGCCCTCCTCCGTCTGGCCATCATTGCCACTCTCTGTCTGCGTCTCACTATCCTCCGATTGAGCTGGAGCAGGACGACGCCCCCAATCATTGCAGCCCCCATATTCTCTTTGCCAGAAAAGTAATGAGGTACAGCAACTAAAGTAGCAGCAAAGTTAGGATGAACTAGGCCAAACTACCTCACAAAGCGTTGAGTCAATGTAGAAGTCTCTCTCTCTCTCTCTCCGAATCTCTCTCTCTCTCCCAGTAGTCTTATCGGAGTTACATCTTGACATGAATCTTGTCATTCATGGAAAATGACTTATGAAATAATACTGGGCGGCCTGCTGGTGGCGCTGTCCAGGGAGAGTATAAATACTCGGGCACGGGCCCAGCTTGCACGGGACATTCTTAACAGGAACTAGTGAAGGACATAACTAGATCTCCATGTTGTAAAACAGTTGATTAAAGCTTTGTTTAACGCTTAGACCAAGTGCCTAGTAGTTTTCTTACATCACATCTCTAACTTCTTCCAGTTCTAATGAAAGGTCATCAACCTGAAACGCTAACTCGGTTTCTCTCTCCACAGATGCTGCCTGACCTGCTGAGTGTTTCCAGCATTCTCTGTTTTTATTTCAGATTTCCAGCATCCGCAGTATTTCGCCTTTTGGTCCTATCGGAGTTCTGAGTTATACTACAACCGGTGCAACCCCAATGTGGTCGGACAGCTCCCACATCTAAATCTAAATTCTAGACGATTGAGTTGGACTGTAGTTATACTGCTCATCTTGTATAGTTACCATGGAAACTACTTAGCAGCCATGTGAAAGCGGTCATGGGACTGCACTGTCGAGCAAGTAACCCTGTGAAATATATATCAAACAAATTGTGCAGAATTGATAAAATAAGAACATAAGAAATAGGAGCAGGACTCGGCCATTTGGCCCCTCGAGCCTGCTCCGCCATTCAATAAGATCATGGCTGATCTTCTACCTCAACTCCACTTTCCTGCACGATCCCCATATCCCTTGATTCCCTTAATATCCAAAAATCTATCGATCTCTGTCTTAAATATACTCAGTGACTGAGCCTCCACAGTCCTCTGGGGTAGAGAATTCCAAAGATTCACCACCCTCTGAGTGAAGAAATTTCTCTTCATCTCAGTCTTAAATGGCTGATCCCTTATTCTGAGACTGTGACCCCTGGTTCTAGACTCCCCAGCCAGGGGAAACATCCTCCCTGCATCTACCCTGTCAAGCCCTGTAAGAATTTTGTATGTTTCAATGAGATCACCTCTTATTCTTCTAAACTCCAGTGAACATAGGCCCAGTCTACTCAATCTCTCCTCATAGGACAATCCCCCATCCCAGGAATCATTCTGGTGAACCTTTGTTGCACTCCATCTATGGCAAGTATATCCTTCCTTAGGTAAGGAGACCAAAACTGTACACAATACTCCAGGTGTGGTCTCACCAGGGCCCTATATAATTGCAGTAAGATGTCTTTACTCTTATACTCAAATCCTTTTGTAATAAAGGCCAACATACCATTTGCTTTCTTAATTGCTTGCTGTATCTGCATGTTAACTTTAAGTGATTCGTGTACAAGGATACCCAGGTCCCTCTGAACACCAACATTTCCCAATCTCTCACCATTTAAAAAATACTCTGCTTTTCTATTTTTCATACCAAAGTGGATAACTTCACATTTCTCCACATTATAGTCCATTTGCCATGTTTAAAACCTACCATTTTACAGCTGGTCACTTTCCATTCTCAGAAGCTTCAGGCTTGAGTATTTGGAACAGATTTTTAAGCTTTATGCATTTGGGAGGTGTTTGCAGTAAACTCTCGATTCACTGTCACCTCCTGGCAACATCATATCTAACCCTTGATAGATTGGTTCTGTCATCGGAACTTCACCTGCCATCTGAATCATCAGAATGGGCACGATTTATGCTCTGTCACCTTGATCCTCCGAGTCTGATGAGGAACAGCCGCAGCAGCAGCAGAACCAGCCACACCAGCAACAGCAGCAGCAACAGCAACAAGAGCGCCAACCTTCTCCTCAACCACCTGATGCTGCACAGGGCGGAGGGCATCAGCGCAGGGCTGCACCGCGCCGCAGGAGATACCCCCAACACAGGGTAAACAGGCAGAGGATGAGCTTCCTCAACATGACGGAGCAGCAGTGCCAAAGGAGGCTCAGGCTATCGCGCCAGGTCATCGCCGACATTTGCACATTGCTGGAGCAAGACCTGCAGCCCAGAGGAAGGGGTGGACACCCCTTACCAGTGGCTGTCAAACTCACCCTTGCCCTCAACCTCTTCGCCTCAGGATCCTTCCAGGCATCTGCAGCAGACCTTTGCGGCATCTCGCAGTCGGCCGCACACAGATGCATCACACAGGTAACCGATGCCCTCTTTAACAAGTCTGCAAATTATATTCATTTTGCCACTGATGAAGCCACTGTCACTGAGCATGCGCTTGGCTTTGCCGCTCTAGCTGGCTTCCCACGGGTGCAGGGAGTCATCAACTGCACACATGTGGCCATCAGAGCACCCCATCACAACCCAGTAGCATTTGTTAACCGCAAGGGCTCCCACTCCCTCAACGTTCAGCTGGTCTGCAACCATAGGAAGATTATCATCCATCTGTGCGCCAAGTTCCCTGGCAGCTGCCGTGACTCGTACATCCTGCGCCAGTCCACTGTCCCTCAGCTCTTGGTGACTGGCTGCTTGGAGACAAGGGCTATCCCCTGAAGACGTAGCCAACAAATGAGCCTGAGGGACATTATAATCAAAGCCACATCTCCACGAGAAGTGTCATCGAGCAGACAATAGGTTTGCTCAAAATGCGCTTCAGATGCTTTGACAGATCTGGAGGAGCCCTTCAATATGCACCAGCTAGGGTCTCGTGAATAGTCATCGTCTGCTGCGCCCTGCACAACATAACGCAGCAGCGAGGATTAGTACTGGATGAGGAAGATGGCGCTGAGCGCAGAGCCTCATCGGAGGACGAGGAGGATGAGGATGAGGAGGCTCACCATGAGGTTGGTTACGAAGATGAGGAACACCTGGATGAGTCGGCAGTCCCATTGCGACCAGTACGCGAGCACGTTGCTGCCGGTCACACCAGGGATACCCTTATCAATGGCAGATTTCAATAACTTCATGCAGCTCATACATGTGACTGCCACCCGTGTTCGCAGGTTTGCATCACCCAACACCAACACCATGCAGCAGTTAAACAATGATTCATCCCTTGTTTTGACTCTCACCACCATTGCTGGGTGTGAAATGAGCCCTGACCCTTCACTCTGCCACTTCCATTTCATCACACAAATTTGCCAACGACCTCCAAGTGTGACAATTAGATGATTTATTAACAGCACTTCATAGAATACTAACATGACATTGATAAAGAAAGACACACCCGAGTGATTATCGTTGTGACTATTTGTGTGGGATCTTTCTTTTCTGGGTGCTTCTACGTGGTGCTACCCCTGCGGTAGAGGCAGCCTCTTCATCTCCGTGCTGCGCCCGCTTAGACGCCTTTGGCGGTCGTCCTCTGGGTTTTGGAGCCACTGATGGCCCTGCCAAAGTCTGCTCCTCCTGCGACTGTGCATGCGCAGACTCGGCCATCACTGTCCAGGGAGGCATCTGGGGCTCTGACCGAGGGGTTGGCAAGGGGGTGGAAGTCAGAGCCCTTGGAGCGAAGCCCCCACTTCCATGTCCCCTCCCACCATCATCCCTCTCATGGGCCACCTGCACTTCCCTGCTAGCAAGTAGCTGGAGAGCACCTTGCTGTATTTCAGTGGGGCCATGAGGGCCCACCTCTATACTGACATCCCTCCTCCATTTTTCCCCATCTCTCCTCCATAGATGAGCATCTATTTTAAAGAGAAACCATGTTCTCATGCGACTGGCGCCGTGTCTCCTCCATGCAGGTGGCCATCCTATCCATGGAGGAAGCTACAGTTGCCAGTGAGTGCGCCACGGTGTTGCTCATGCTGGAGATGGACTTCTCCATTCTCTGCACACTCGCAGTCACCGCGGTCACAAAGCCAGTCAGAGCCTCCTGAACTTGTTCCTGCAGCTCCAGGTTTACCCTCTTCCTGGATGGCCCCCGAGGCTCAGCGTCTGCATGCAGCCGAGCAGAGCTAGGAGACTCCTGCGCCCTCCGACGAGGAGTCTCCACTGCTGTCAATGTCTCCACCATCTGCTGCTGCTCAGTTGTGATCTGTGAGACACCAGGTGACAACTCTACTCTATCTCGCGACATACCCACTGAGGAGTGCGACTCTGCGCTGGTGCTGGGTTGCGTTGTCTGTGGTGATGCTGTACCCTCAGAGGCAGCAGGCTCCTCTGAGGAGTCTTCTTGCTGTTGCTCCTGGACGTTGAGGGGGCGGGGGGGCTCTTGATGGTCCTGTGGAAGAGTGAAGACATCAGTTAGATATACAGGCTATCTACTGCAGACACATACCATTATCCACATGATGAGCATTCATCTTGTCTTGACATCACACCCCATATGAGGCAATGATGAAAGGCATGCAATTGTATGGAAATTCATTTTGTCACCAGCTTCTTCCACTGAGCCCCTCTCTCCATCCCTCACTTCCAGAACGTCCACAACTCCAGCAATCTCCAGTGGTGCCTCCTCTGCACTCGTCAGATATGCCACGGTTTGTGGAGGCCCTCCTCCCGTTCTCTCCCTCTTATTGTGGGCTATCTTTTCCTGCAAGGAGGGATAAAAGAGAAGGTTCAGTGAGAGTGATGGTATGAGTGTAAGGAATGGAATGGCATAGAGCTTTACACGGAGAATTTGATGGAGTGGGTTGGCAATACCAAGTTGCCTCCTTTTGTGTTGTTAGTTGCTGTCATGACATAATGATGAGGCTCAGTGTGAGGGCAGCATAGTAAGATGGTGACCTGATAATGTAGATAAGAGTTAGAGGGATGGATGAAGGTACAAGGGATGTTGGGCTGTGTAGCGTTGTGCAGGAGTAGAGGTGGCAATGTAGAGCGGTGCGAATGTGATGAGACGCACAGCAGCGTCAAGGTAATTGTGGCTTAATTCTCACTTTTCCTGATCTTACGAGATCATTGAACCTCCTGCGGCACTGCACCCAGGTGCGAACCACCACTGACAGCCCTGTAACCTCCTGCGATATCAGCAGCCACGCTGCCTTTGTCTGCTGGGGAGGCCTCTTGCTGCCGTCCGCAGGGAAGAGAACCTCCCTACGTGCTCTCACTCCCTCCACAAGATGATGGAGGGACTCATCTGTGAAGCGAGGTGCTGATCTTTGGCGCTGGAAGCTCACAGTGCAGAGACTCAAACACTGACAGCATTGAATGCTATCAATTTGCAACTGACAGTAACTGGGGCCATGGCCCCTTTAAATGAACGGGCAATAATCGTGTCATCCAGTGAGGTCACCAGCCCCCCACCCTTTAATAGGACCGGGAAACGCGCAGGGCGGGCCTAAAAAGGCCCATTAGGGTAAGATTCGATTTATCGCCCCCCACCACTGACCTCTCCCGCCTTGAAGCTGCCCAGGTAGGCGAAATCGCGGCCTCCAAGTCTGGGGTTAAACTGTCCTGGAGTTTGATAAGTAATTAAGTTAAATAAGTTTTAGGGGACAGTTCGAAACAGTGAGATTGGTGCTGCAATTTTACATAGGAACAGGAGAAGGCCATTCATAGGAACATGGGAACAGGAGGAGGCCATTCAGCCCCTCGAGCCTGTTCTGCCATTCAGTGAGATCATGGCTGATCTGTGACCTAACTCCATATACCCGCCTTTGCCCCATATCCCTTAATACCTTTGGTTAACAAACATCTATCAATCTCAGATTTAAAATTAACAATTGATCTAGCATCAGTTGCCAATTACGGAAGAGAGTTCCAAACTTCTACCGCCCTTTGTGTGTAGAAGTGTTTCCTAATTTCTCTCCTGTAAGTTCTGGCTCTATTTTTAGACTATGCCCCCTAGTCCTAGGCTCCCATTGTGGGACTCTCTCACAGGCGGGTGTCCAAATGTTGCAGAGTTTTGCAGATATTCAGCCTGTAAATGGCGAGTTGTTTGCCCAGAGTAAGTGCTGTTATTGGGATGTCCCGGATTGCTGGCAGTACGAGGCCGGGATACGAGCCTCTTCCATGCTCAACCCCTGGGCATTTATCTCGGCCCCAGTCCCAATGAAGAACAATCCCTGGCAGTTCTGCCCAGACCGTCTCCAGTCACCTCGGCCGCGGTGGATCTTCGATCAGCCATGCCACCCTTGGAGCGAAGGTTCTTGGTGTTCATTGCCAAGGTGACGGCCTCTAATTCAATATTTCTAAGCCCCACAGGGAATTCTCTGCCTGCATAACTCCATCAGATTGTCTAGCATTCTGGTGGGCACTTTGACTAGTTTTAAGTGAGACACCCAGTTACTCTCAAGCCTTACCATCCCGTGTTGTTTGAGTAATTATCATTCCCCCAAAGCACAAATTGGAAAATATCCTGACACTTCCCACCTCAACATCATTTAACACTTTCCCCCTAACCGAGTTTGCACCGAGGGGGTTCACAGCAGAGTTTGATAATACAATGAGATCCGTCCATTCACCTGCTTCAAAGTCTCACACAACAGGTTCAGTCAAAGGCACGACCCAATCGTTGCTTTACAAACAAATGTCTTTTTTTTTTGGTCTGATCTAATCCCAGTTTTTATTTTTTTTCATATTTCTTACCTAATCCTTGTTCCACAAACTTCAGATACTAATCCTCACCAGTTAGTGTTCGTTTTACCTGATCTGTGATCTACCGGGGAATCTGATTGGTTTCTTGAAAATTAATTTATTTGGCGATATTATTATAAATATTGGCGATATTGGTGGGACAATGACTCTTTTAAACCAGCATTAAGACTCTTTGTAAACAGCGTGACCCTGGACTATCTGTGTCCAAAGGATAAGCTGAATAATTTAGTTAATATTTTGGGCAGTTTTGTCAATTTAATGGACTAGAGACACAGAGCTCGCTACACCTGTGTCTGCACCTCCTTAGAATGTGAGGTTTACTGCAGTGATAAGATGACATTATTTCAGTCAAAGGCCGCGATTTTCCTGGCGCTCAGAGGGCGGGTTCGGAAGCGGATCAGGTGTTAAAGTTGCAATGATTGATGGCGGGTTGGAAACCCGTCGCGAACCCGCCTCCGTGTGAGTTTCAAGAATGTCGGGTCTGTGATTTCACAACAGACCCGACACCAAGCGGCGGGTAAGGGGATTTACATAGAAACATAGAAGATAGGAGCAGGAGTCGGCCATTCGGCCCCTCGAGCCTGCTCCGCCATTCGATGAGATCATGGCTGATCATCCAAACTCAGTACCCTGTACCTGCCTTCTCCCCATATCCCTTGATCCCTTCAGCTTTAAGAAATATATCTAACTCATTCTTGAATATATTTAATGACTTGGCCTCAACTACCTTCTGTGGTAGAGAATTCCACAGGTTCACCACTCTCTGGGTGAAGAAATTCTTCCTCATTTCTGTCCTAAATGGCTTACCCCTTATCCTTAGATTATGACCCCTGGTTCTGGACTCTCCGACCATTGGGAACATTCTTCCGGCATCTAGTTTGTCCAGACCTGTCAGAATTTTATATGTTTCAATGAGATCCCCTCTCATTCTTCTATACTCCAGCGAGTATAAGCCCAATCGACCCAATCTCTCCTCATATGTCATTCCTGCCATCCCAGGTATCAGCCTTGTGAATCTTCGCTGAACTCCTTCCATGGCAAGAACATCCTTCCTCAGATAAGGCGACCAAAACTGCACACAGTACTCAAGGTGTGGTCTCACCAAGGCCCTGTACAACTGCAGCAGGACATCCCTGTTCCTATACTCAAACCCTTTCGCTATGAAGGCCAACATACCATTTGCCTTCTTCACCGCCTGCTGCACCTACATGCTTACCTTCAGCGACTGGTGCACAAGGACACCCAGGTCTCGTTGCACTTCCCCTTCTCCCAATCTATTGCCATTCAGATAATAGTCTGCCTTTCTGTTTTTGACACCAAAGTGGATAACCTCGCATTTATCCACGTTATATTGCATCTGCCACGCTTCTGCCCACTCACCCAACCTGTCCAAATCATCCTGGGGTTTCTCGGTATCCTCCTCACAGCACACACTCCCACCCAGCTTTGTGTCATCTGCAAACTTGGAGATATTACATTTAGTTCCCTTATCTAGATCATTCATGTATATTGTGAATAGCTGGGGTCCAAGGACCGATCCCTGCGGTACCCCACTAGTCACTGCTTGCCACTCGGAAAAGACCCATTAATTCCTACTCTCTGCTTTCTGTCCGCCAACCAGTTCTCTATCCAAGTCAATACCTTGCCCCCAATCCCATGTGCCTTAACTTTACACGCTAATCTCTTATGCGGGACCTTATCGAAAGCCTTTTGAAAGTCCAAATACACCACATCTACTGGTTCTCCCTTATCTAAGGCACTTAATTCCTTGTTAAGTGCTTGTTAACTGCTATTTTGAGAGCCTTTTGCAATTTTCCAACTTTTTATTCGGGTTTCACGACGTTCGAGATCACGCCAGGTTAGTGTGTCGGGAGGACCAACGAGCTGGAAACTTCACAGCTGCAACTGCAGTCTAAAAGCTGCACTCTCAAATCTGCTCAATTTCAAATGTCAGAGGTTGCTGATTTCACGAATTGGGAGACTGTCTTGAGACTGTAAGTGTCTGTTGTTAACGCTATATCTACTGTCACCTGCATTGCTGGACATAAAAGGCGTCCTCACCCTTCACTGTGCCACCTCAAATTGTGAGCACACAAATGGCAACGATGTTAAACGTTCCTACAAGATTAACTTATTCCAACATATTAAAAGAACAGAAACTTAACATTGAATTCTATCAGAACACCCAAGTGAGTACCCTTGTGGTCATTTATGTGTCAGCTTTCTCTTACGCATGCTTCTACGTTGTGCCACCCCTGTGGCTTCAGCAGATGTAGAGACAGCCTGCTCACTTCCCTGCTGCGCCTGCTTAGATGCCTTTGGCAGTTATCCTCTGGGTTTTGGAGCCTTTGAAGGCCTTGCCAAAGTCTGCTCCTCATGTGGCTACACAGGGGCAGACTCGGCCATCACTGCTCGGGTAGTCATCTGGGGCGCTGACCGAGGGATTGGCAAGGGGATGGACGTTGGAGCGCTTGGAGTGGAGCGCCCACTTGCATGTCACCTCCCACCATCATCCCTCTCATGGGCCACCCGCACTTCTCTGCTAGCAAGTAGCTGGAGAGCACCTTGCTGCACATCAGTGGGGCCATGAGGACCCATCTCTGTACTGACAGTCCTCATACCGGGGACGTCCATGTACCTCTGGTTCCTCTCCACGATAGATGCCCATCTCTCCTCCATAGCTGACCATCTATTTAGAAGAGTCACCATGTTCATTTGAGTCTGGCGATTTATGTCCTCCATGGAGATTGCCATCCTTACCATGGCGGTACCTACATTCACCATGGCGGTACCTACATTCACCATTGCGTGCACCACAGCATTGCTCATGTTTGAGATGGACTCCTCCATTCTCTGCACATTCGCAGTCACCATGGTTGCAAACCCAGTCAGAGCCTCCTGCACTTATTCCTGAAACTCCAGCACCGTTCTCTTTCTGGATGGCCCCAGAGGCACAGTGTCTACATGCAGCTGAGCAGAGCTAGGAGCGTCATGCAGCCTCTGACGAAGACTCTCCACTGCTGTGCCTGTCTCCACCATCTGCTCTTGCTCACTCAGTAGGGAGGGGGGCGCTTGCTGGTCCTGTGGGAGAGTAAAGACATGAGTTAGAAATGTGATATGTAGATTGCAGACACATTCCATTGTGCACATGATGAGCATTCAATTTCTAAAGACATCAGATGCCATATGTGTCACTCATGAAAGCCAAATAAGATGGATGGAGAAGCATTCTGTCACCAGGTTGTTTAACTGAGCCCGTCTCTCCGTCCCCCACTTCGAGCTGTTCCACCAATCCCACAATGTCCAGAGCGGCCTCCTCAGCGTTGGCCAGCTGTGAAAAGGATGGTGGTCCTCCTCCTGTTCTCGCCCTCTCCCTCTTATTGTGGCCTGTCTTTTCCTGCAATGAGGGAAAGAAGTGGAGTTTCAGTGAGAGTAATGGAATGAGTGTAAAGAATGGATATGATAGATGTTTAGAGGGAGACTGTGAAGGAGTCGGTTCCCATTATGGAGTTCCCTCCTTTTGAGCTGTTAGTTGTTGTCAGTGCATAACTTTGAGGGTGGGTGTGAGGGGTGCATGCTAAGATGGGGAAGTGATTCTGTGCATAGGGATAAAGGGTTGGAGGATGGTGCAAGGGATGTTAGGTTGAGTCAGGATGTGCAGGAGTAGGGTTAGCAATGCAGAGTGATGGGGATGTGATGACAGGCACAGCAGAATTAAGGTAAGTGACCTTTTATACTCACTTTTCCAGAATGCAGGAGATCATTGAACCTTTTCCTGCATCTATACACAGACCTGGCATTGACCTCCTCAGCCATTCGCAGCCAGGCTACCTTTGTCTGCTGAGGAGGTTTCCTTCTTCCATCAGCTGGGTACAGGACCTCCCGACGTCCTCTGACTCCCTCCACAAGAACATGGAGGGGGTCTTTATTGAAGCGGGGAGCTGCCTTCTGTTCCTCTGCAGTCATCATGGTGAGAAGCAGAAATCAGAAGCACCAGAAACGACCTGAGATCCAATGGGGGAAACGGCCCCCTTAAATGCTGCCGTCATGTCAGCACATCAGCTGACCAGACCCGCACCTTGTGCTGAGGGCGGGTAACGCACACGGCGGCTTAACCAGGCCAATCAATGAAACATTGTGTCAGCACGCTGGCTGGAGCTGGCAGCGGGACCGGAACCCGCCAACTACCGTTCCCGACGCCAACCCGCCTCCAAGAAGAAAATCGCGGCCACAGTTTGTCTTGCCCATGTGCGAGTTCACACGGCAGGAGGCTGTGGGCAGTGAACTTTCCGAAAGCAAAGTCCGAGGGTCCGCTTAAGTCAGTGAGTTCACTGGAGCAGGAGCTCCGGGACAGCGAGAGGGGCTCAGTGACACTGCCGCTCGCGTGAGTTATTGTAAATTAAGTTCGGGGCAAGTAGAGAGGATCCTGATAAGATTTCTATTTGCAGATTTACAGGTGTGTCATTTTCGACAGAAAACACCCACTGCAAGTTTGAAACACACTCGCCAAATCATTGAAACCAAGGGCTGGATTTTACCAACCTCGGCGTGTCAGTGGCGGCTCCAGCCAGCTCTCGAAAATGAATTTCCTCTGAGTGGGCTTGTTAAGCCCCGCCCAGCGCGTTTCCCGGCCAATTAGAAGAAACGAGTCTGGTGACATCATTCGGTTTCCTTAAAGGGACCATGGCCAACTTTATTTTGACATTTGTGCTGTCAGTGTTCTACAGCATTGAGGTGCTGCAAGCACTGCACTCCACCTTATGGAGGGAGTCACAGCACACAGGGATGGGCGGAAGAGACCTCCCCAGGAGATCAACACAGCCTGGTTGCACATTGCAGAGGAGGACACAAGCAGGGACGTGGTCAGGAGGACCTGGGTGCAGTGGCGCAAACCTTTCAATGATCTCAGTAGATCATGAAATGCTAGTGCAAAGCCACACTCAACCTCATCCTGCTGTGCCTCTCATCACATCACCATCACTCTGCCTTCCCTACCCTATTCCTGCACATCTTTACTCACGCCAACTTACCTTGCAGCTCCACCCATCCCTCTCTATCTACATTATCACTTCCTCATCTCACTAGCCACCCCTCACACTCACCCTCATCCTCGTCCAATCATACCAACTAAGAACACACAAGGGTAGCCACTTGTGTGTTTTAGCCAATGTTCATGTGAAGTTTCTGTTAATGTGCTGTCAAACATTGAAACCTTTATTTTGAACACTTTGTGTTCTTGGACAGATTTGTGTGAACCTTTGGAAGTGGCTTAGTGAGTTGCAATGAATGGTGAGACATAACGATACCCCCCGCAATGGTCATGAGTGTGAAAGGAATGGCTTGGGCATTGTAGGGATGCTTTATGGTGTTATTGTGGGGTGGTGCCAACCTGGCGCATCATGTGGCAGCCAGGGTGTACAGCATCAAGTGAAGTAAATCTGGCCATGGTGAGGCCATCCCTGGTGTCCCGGGCAGCAATGTGGTCGGGTGCTGATGCCCTGTGTCCTGTGCAGCACCAGCTGATTGCGGAGAAGGTTGGTGTTGTTGTTGGTGCTGCTGGTGTGCCTGGTGCTGCTGGTGTTGGGGCTGATCGTGGTGGGATTCTGAGGACCAAGGTGAGATAGTTTCAAGGGCACCAATGCTGATGTAATAGATAGCAGGTGAACTTGAGATGACAGAAGTGATCTGTCAATGGTGAGAGAGGTTGTTCCAATGATGTGACACTGGATAGAGAGTTTACTCCAAACGCTTGCAACCTGCATAAAGCTCAATCTGTCTTCCAAATGCAGTAAGCAACAGCTTCTGAGCTTGGAAAGTGAACAGCTGTGAGATGGGAGCTTTTATAGCACATTTGCAGCTGTCAGGTAATGAGAAGATTCTATGGCCATTCAACTCTCGACCTGCTTACCTGACATGATCCCTGAGCAGCGTAGACCCCGTGGGCGACCTGATAAACTCTGAAGGTGAGCTCAAAATAATTCTTAATGGTCTGTTAACAAAGTCATAATGACCTGAATTGCCTCCCCCGCCGTTGCGTGTCGGGTCTGCTCAGCATTGACAGACCCGACATTTGGGAAAGTCGCGTGGCAGCGGATTGACAGCGGGGTCCCAGCCCGACCCGCCACCGATTGCGCCCGCTGACCCCCCAAAAAATTTTCCCCAAGTTTCCAGACACGTTTCAAATTCTTAAAATGAATACAATGCGACTGAAAACTATTTAACCTCACACCTCTTAATGCTGCCTTTCTGCAATCAAAACTGTTCCCAGTGTATTTTTAAAGAAAAATCTTGCATTTCAATCGAGCTTGATCAGATCTTTCAAAAATGTCCATTAAATTTCACAAAAGCTAACCCTAACTCGAACCCTAATGCAGTGTTTAAAAGGCACGTTTTAAGTTGAAAATGAATACATCAAATGCTTATTGAAAAGTATCATTTTTATAGAAACCACATAGTGTATAACTCCGGGGTGCTGTGTGGAGATCTCACATTTATAAAATATTTCTACCAACCTTTCCTCATCCATCACTCTTTCTTTAAGTCATTGCAATATGTTCAATATTACATGTTCAAAATGCATCTGTTTGAAATATAGGTTTCAGCAGCTCATATTATTTGGTTTTATATAACACATACAAAGACCAATCTATAAATCATTTTATTACAAATCTTGGGTATAATGTGTACGTCTTGTCAGCATAGCACGTCAATTGTCACACTTCAGGCATCATACTTTAGTACAGCTCTGATATATTCCTGGATATATTCCTGTGTGTATATTAGTAAATTGTCCCTGGTTTTGTCCATCAGTTGATGAATATAAGTTTATTTTTTACACAGGACAACAACCCTATTGGAAGAGACGTCAGAAACTCACCCCACAGAACCACCTACTGAGCAGAGCCTGCAACTACACCGTGACAGTTGACATAGCAAAAATGCATGGAAAACATTGACATAAGAATTTACAATGGGAAGCGATGGCATCTTTCTGCTCCCTCACCATTTACTTAAGCATCCCCCAAGATCTATCCTTGTCACCTTCCTCTTCCTTATCTACATGCTGCCCCTTAGCAACATCAAAGGGTCAGCCACCAGCTTCACCTCTCCATAACCTCACCCCCTCCATGGCCTCTGTGTTGTCAGGCCGCTTGCCCAACATCAAGTCTTACAGGAGCTGTAAATTTCTCCAGTTAAACATTAGGGAAACCGAAGCCATCATCTTTGGCCCCAGCCACAAATTCTGTACCCTTGCTACAGATTCCATCCCCCTCCCCGGCCATTGTCTCTGACTGAACTAGGCTGTTTGCAACCTCAGCATCCTATTCAATACCATAATGAGCTACCAACGACATATCCATTCCATCACAAAGACCACCTACTTCCAATTCTGTAACTTTTCCCACCTCTGTCTCCACCCATCTGCTGCTGAAACTCTCATCCATGCCTTTGTCATCTCCCAACTCGACTATTCCAAAGTTCTCCTAGCCAATCGCCCATCCTCCACCCTCCATGAACTTCAACTCATCCAAATCTCTGCTGCTTTATCCGATGCTGCATCAAGTCCTGCTCATCTGTTACCCCTATTCCTGCTGATCTACATTAGCTCCTGTTGCTTGAACATCTCCAATTTAAATTTCTCATCCTCATATTTAAATCCCAACGTGGCCACACCACTCCTTAACTCTGTAATATCCTCCAGCCCTACAAACCTCCCCTCCCCCAGAACTCTCTGTTGCCTCGGACTTTGGCCTTTTGTGATGCCCCTGTCTTCGCCCCACCACTGGTGGTCATGCCTTCAATTGTGCTCTGGAATTCCTTTCTTAAGCCCCTCCACCTCTTTTAATCAGTTTTCACTTCTGAAAACAATACCACGGTTCAATATTACAGGGTATGCATGTGGCTAAATTTGCCTCGTTAGAAGTGACTGCAAATATGGTTTTAGCTAAGATGTTCTTAATATTGAGAGTGTTGCAGGACTCAATGTCACTCATCTCAGAGAGTTCAAGGAAATGACACAGGTTTTATGCGAGCCATTGGTTCATTTACTCAATAGGCTGTTGGTTCTCGTGGATCGGAGAGGGGCTTGTGTGGTCTATTGTTTAAGAAAGGGAATATATTGGACCCTGGAAGTCATAGGCCCATGAGTTTGACTTCAGTCGTAGGGAAGCTGTGACACAGCATTATATGGGATGTGTAATGGGGAACAAGGAAATGGCAGATCAATTGAACAAGTACTTTGGTTCGGTGTTTACTGTGGAGGACACACACAACCTGCCGGAAATAAAAGGGGTCAGAGGATCTGGTAAGAGGGAGGAGCTGAGGGAAATCCTTATTAGTCGGGAAAAGGTATTGGGGAAATTGATGGGACTGAAGGCTGAAAAATCCCCGGGGCCTGATGGTCTGCATCCCAGAGTACTTAAGGAGGTGGCCTTGGAAATAGTGGATGCATTGACGATCATTTTCCAACATTCCTTAGACTCTGGATCAGTTCCGATGGAGTGGAGGGTGGCCAATGTAACCCCTCTTTTTAAAAAAGGAGGGAGGGAGAAAGCAGGGAATTATAGACCGGTCAGCCTGACATCGGTCGTGGGTAAAATGATGGAAGCAATTATTAAAGATGTCATAACAGACCATTTGGAAAGTGGCGACATGATAGGTCCAAGTCAGCATGGATTTGTGAAAGGGAAATCATGCTTGACAAATCTTCTGGAATTTTTTGAGGATGTTTCCAATAGGGTGGACAGGGGGGAACCAGTAGATGTGGTGTATTTGGACTTTCAGAAGGCCTTCGACAAGGTCCCACACAAGAGATTGGTGAGCAAAGTTAAAGCACATGGGATTGGGGGTAATGTGTTGACGTGGATTGAGAACTGGTTGGCACACAGGAAACAAAGAGTAGGAGTAAATGGGTACTTTTCAGAATGGCAGGCAGTGACCAGCGGGGTACCGCAGGGTTCGGTGCTGGGACCCCAGCTGTTTACATTATATATTAATGATTTGGACGAAGGGATTAAATGTAATATCTCCAAATTTGCGGATGACACTAAATTGGGAGGCAGTGTGAACAATGAGGAGGATGCTAGGAGGCTACAGAGTGACTTGGACAGGTTGGGTGAATGGGCAAATGTATGGCAGATGAAGTACAATGTGGATAAATGTGAGGTTATCCACTTTGGTGGTAAAAATAGAGAGGTGGACTATTACCTGAATGGTGGCAGATTAGGGAAAGGGGACGTGCAACGAGACCTGGGCGTCATGGTACATCAGTCACTGAAGGTGGGAATGCAAGTGCAGCAGGCAGTCAAGAAAGCAAACGGAATGATGGCCTTCATAGCAAGGGGATTTGAGTACAGGAGTAGGGAGGTGATGCTACAGTTGTACAGGGCCTTGGTGAGGCCACACCTGGAGTATTGTGCGCAGTTTTGGTCTCCTAACTTAAGGAAGGACATTCTTGCTATTGAGGGAGTGCAGCGAAGGTTCACTAGATTGATTCCTGGGATGGCCGGACTAACATATCAAGAAAGATTGGGTCAACTGAACTTGTATCCTCTGGAGTTCAGAAGAATGAGGGGGGATCTTATAGAGACATTTAAAATCCTGACTGGTTTAGACAAATTAGATGCGGGCAGAATGTTCCCAATGGTAGGGAAAACTAGAACCAGGGGTCACAGTCTAAGGATTAAGGGGAAGCCATTTAGGACTGAGCTGAGGAGGAACTTCTTCACCCAGAGAGTGGTGAATCTATGGAATTCTCTTCCACAGAAGGTTGTTGAGGCCAGTTCGCTAAATATATTCAAAAGGGAGTTAGATATAACACTCACAACTAAAGGGATCAAGGGGTATGGCGAGAAAGCAGGAATGGGGTACTGAGGTAGCATGTTCAGCCATGAACGCATTGAATGGCGGTGCAGGCTCGAAGGACCGAATGGTCTACTCCTGTACCTATTTTCTATGTTTCTATGTTAATGACCACTTGAAATGTTCAATAGTTATTGGGGATGCTCAACCTGCCTTTAGAAAATGTAAGCTCTGGCTCGCTAACTTGATTGAGTTCTTTTAACATGACCTTAATTTCCAAAAAGCATTTAATAAAGTACTGGATAGA
Source organism: Squalus acanthias (assembly GCA_030390025.1). Lineage (NCBI taxonomy): Eukaryota > Metazoa > Chordata > Chondrichthyes > Squaliformes > Squalidae > Squalus > Squalus acanthias. Next base: position 3,036,943 of record CM059446.1, on the reverse strand, counting down.
TAGCTATTGGGTGAAAATACAATCTCGTGGCTTACAGGGGAAGCATTAGGTTGGCTTGGAGAGGTTGGGATTTACTGGAGTCACTGCTTCAGACTCTTGCAGAATGTTGTTGGGTCTAATTTTAACAGAATAAAAGTAAACACTCTAATGTTTTCAAAGTTGTAGCAATACAATATTTGCAAATAAAATTCACTCTCACTCACACACACTATTACATGCACACTTGCTTTCTCACATACACATTCACTCACTCAAATTCTCACCCATATACACTACCACACACACACTCATAAACTCACTGACAATCACACTCTCACTCATACACTTTCATGCACACTGGGTCTCTCACACACATGCACAATCAATCATTCACACTCTCCTACACTCACACCCTCTCACAGAACAACAACTTGTATTTATACAGCGCCTTTAATGTAGTAAAATGTCCCAGGGCGCTTCACAGGAGCGATTATCAAACAAAATTTGACACCGAGCCACATAAGGAGATATTAGGACAGGGCTTGGTCACAGAGGTAGGTTTTATGGAGTTTCTTAAAGGAGGAGAGAGAGTTAGAGAGGCGGAGAGGTTTAGGCAGGGAATTCCAGAGGTTAGGGCCTCGGCAGGTGAAGGCACGGGAGGGTTGGAGGGCAAGAGGTGGTTACAGAGATAGACACACAATCACTCATTTGAAAATATTTGTGCACATTACTTCCCAAACACACTTTACTGATTGAAATATTTTTTGCATCTTGGGTTTGTTAAAAAAAAACCTTGAAGCGTTCGTCGCTGCTCTAACAATAGTGTTGTTGTTAAGTGGACCGGTCGGCCGAGGCCCGTGTGTTGGCCAGCCCGAGTTACCCTGAATCTTCTCGATGGAGCGGTGCAGTCCCTGTGGTGATGGGACTCCCAGGATGGTGGGAGGGAGGAGGTTCCTCGACATTGTGTGGGTGACAGCCCAGCCACACACTCTCTCTGGTTTACATTTCCAACAAGACTGTAAAAGTTAGTTTGAGAAACACAACGAATCAGTGTCTGTGGTTTGGTGAATGATGTTCAGCAATACGGCGAAAACAGGCAGGCCGAACCAATCAGATTCCGCAATGTGAGGAGCGCACGATGCAGCTTTGGCCGGCTTGTAATTACATCTATTCTCGTCCAATCAGATTAGCCGCTGGCTTTCAGGACTCCGTCCTCCTTGGGCTGTTTGGGAATTTCGGGATAACTCCAGAGGCCATTCCTGTAACTAGGAGCCGCTGAGCTCCCGGTGTGACTGCGGCTCCTCGCCTCATTCCCCAGAGAGGGATGGAGAGAAGAGCAGCGAGTGCTCCCCAGAGGGCATTGGCACTCCTCCCTCCCTCTCTCTCCCCCTCTCCCTCTCTCTCACTCTCTCCCCCTCTCTCCCTCCCTCTCTCCCCCTCTCCTCTCTCTCCCTCTCTCCCTCCCTCTCTCCCCTCTCTCTCTCTCTCCCTCTCTCCCCTCTCTCTCTCCCTCTCTCCCTCCTCTCTCTCCCTCTCTCCCTCCTCTCTCTCTCTCCCTCTCCTCCCTCTCCCTCTCTCACTCTCTCCCCCTCTCCTCCCTCTCTCCCCCCTCTCTCTCTCTCCCTCTCTCCCTCCCTCTCTCCCTCCCTCTCTCCCCCTCACCCTCTCTCCCTCCCTCTCTCTCACTCTTTCTCCCTCACTCCCCCTCCCTCCCTCTCTCCCTCTCCCCCTCTCCCTCCCTCTTTCTCTCCCTCTGCTCTCCCTCCCTCTCTCTCTCCCTCTCCCTCTCCCTCCCCCTCTCTCCCTCCCTCTCTCCCTCCCTCCCTCTCTCCCTCTCCCCCTCTCTCTCCCTCTCTCCCTCCCTCTCGTTCTCCCTCCCTCTTTCTCCCTCCCTCTCTCTCCCTCCCTCTCTCTCTTTCCCTCCCCCTCCCTCTCTCTCCCTCTCTCTCCCTCTCCCTCCCTCTCCCTCTCCCTTTCCCTCTCTCCCTCTCTCTCTCTCTCTCCCTCTCTCTCCCCCTCCCTCTCCCTCTCTTTGTCTTTGTGTCACTCACACACACATTTCTAACCAGTGATCTATATTATTCTGCCACCGCTGGGACTGGGGTATTTGTGCCTTGTTAAATCTCCCACTGAACTTTATTCGAATGTATTTGTGTTCTATGCGGCTCCAGCCTGGAACTGTACCAAAGAAATGCGGCCATCCTACACTTCCCTTCCTTCCCCTGATCCATTTTTCTTCAAGGTATTTTATTTGTAAATATTAAGTTGCTGTAACTCTGAAAATCATTGAATAGTTTGTGTTCTTTCTGTTCTATTAAGATTAAACTTGAGAACTTTCTACCCGAGTCTGAGGTAGTAAATCCCGAGCTCTCCCGGCCCAGGATTCAGCACAGGTTCCGGGGCTGGTTCCTGCTCCATTGCTCAGCCCCGCTCCTGCCCGTCACCCAGCGCAGAGACCCTGAAAATCCACCGACTCACCGATTCGCCCCGTCCCTGAATTCACCGGGTTGGGGGAAGTTAACATAACAACCGGCTTCCTCCTCAGAGCCGCTTCTGTTCCGCACACAGAGCGGGTGAAGCCTGTGAACTTTCACTCAGGAACCCGCTTTATCCTCAGAACAACGCCGGCAAATCCCCTTTCTCTCTCTCTCTCATAACTTAATCAACAAAAACCGGGAATCTTTTACAGAAGTCGCATTGGAGAGAAATCTTCCTTCTTGTTATTCCCACTTGTCCTCTGGGCTCAAGTGATTGGAGATGTTGGGCCAAAACCTGGGTAGGTTTGCGTGTTCTGGGGGAACTCGCTCAGAGAGCATTGAGTTAAGTGTGTGTGTGTGAACAGAGTGTGGATTGGGAATCACATCCCGACAGAGTGTGGATTGGGAATCACATCCCGACAGAGTGTGGATTGGGAATCGCATCCCCACAGGCTGTGGATTGGGAATCGCATCCCGACAGAGTGTGGATTGGGAATCGCATCCCGACAGAGTGTGGATTGGGAATCGCATCCCGACAGAGTGTGGATTGGGAATCGCATCCCGACAGAGTGTGGATTGGGAATCGCATCCCGACAGAGTGTGGATTGGGAATCGCATCCCGACAGAGTGTGGATTGGGAATCACATCCCCACAGAGTGTGGATTGGGAATTACATCCCCACAGAGTGTGGATTGGGAATTACATCCCCACAGGCAAGCTTATTCCCCAAACTCCCCTACGCCCGGTCCACACACGCCAACGATTCCGGAGCTCGCCGAATTTACCCAAATATCATCACAGATTCTGTAAAAGTGAGTGTTTAGTGAAGGATAGAAGTGGCTCTGCACAGACCGATCCCACCGGCTGGGGTGGGTTGTGAGTAGCGACCCCTCCCCCCTCCCCCTCCCCCCCCTCCCTCCTCCCCCTCCCCCCACTCCCCCTCCCCTCCCTCCTCCCCCACTTCCCCTCCTTCCCCTCCTCCCCACTCCCCCTCCTCACTCTCCCTCTCCACTCCCCTCCTCCTCCCCACTCTCCCTCTCCCTCCCCACTCCCCCTCCTCCCCTCCCCACTCTCCCTCTCCCTCCTCCCCTCCCCACTCTCCCTCTCCCTCCCCACTCCCCCTCCTCCCCTCCCCACTTTCCCTCTCCCTCCCCACTCCCCCTCCCCACCCTCCCTACTCTCCTCCTCCCTCCCCACTCCCCCTCCTCCCCACTTTCCCTCTCCACTCCCCCTCCTCCCTCCCCACTCCCCCTCCTCCCCACTTTCCCTCTCCCTCGCCACTCCCCCTACTCCCTCCCCACTCCCCCCTCGCCCCACTCCCCCTCTCCACTCTCCCTCCTCCCCACTCCCCCTCCTCCCCTCCCCACTCTCCCCACTCCTCCCCACTCCCCCTCCTCCCCACTCTCCCTCCCCACTCTCCCTCCTCCTCCCCACTTTCCCTCTCCCTCCCCACTCCCCCTCCTCCCTCCCGCTCCCCACTCCCCCTCCCCCTCCTCCCCCTCTCCACTCTCCCTCCTCCCCACCCTCCACTCCCCACTCCCCCTCCTCCCCACTCTCCCTCTCCACTCCCCCTCCTCCCCTCCCCCTCCTCACTCCCCCTCCTCCCACTCTCCCTCCTCCCCACTCCCCCTCCTCCCCCCCCCCCCCACTCTCCAGTCCGGGGTGAGCTCTGGCTGTTAACGTGTGTTTGAGTCGGGTCTGCTCACCGTGTGACCCGCGCTTTACAGAAACCTCACCCCGAATCCGTTCCCAGCACCGATCCAGCGCATTTCTCGCTGCGCAAAGTTGGGACCGACGCAGCGGACGCGCAAGAGATTCGGGGGAGGGGGGGGCATTTCCTCCTTGGATATTCACTCAATCCAATCTAGACCCGTCCCGAGCTCCTAAATTACCGGAGTTATAAATTCCTCGCCGCTCCTTCATTTGTCCAATTCGCTGGGTAACTGTGTCCATTGTCGGTGTGACTCTGAACCAGATTTCACAGCATCGCCAGCCGCCCGATATTCCAACACAGGACGCTACACTTTCCACTCAACACATCTTGCCCTGTGCGATGACACTTTGTAAATCTATTCGGAAGGTCACAGATCAAAGAGCAGGCGAGCAGGATTTCAGTGTTTGGTGAATGTTAATCTCGAGTAGAGTTTCGCTGTTTAATCTGCTCCAGACCAGAGAGAGGGAACCGCAAACTCCACCGAATAAAGTCAATCTTTTTATTACAATGTAAAAAAAATTACTGCCCAAAGCAGGCCGTGTTTGTACAATCATTCAACTCGCGGCGGAATAATCTCTTATATACAAAATATAGATTTCGTAGGAAATTTATCAATAAATATAAAAATGCACGTGTGATCGATATAATTTACCATTGCGAATTACAAAAATTAGCCGGAAATTCGGAGATAAAAGCGCGATTTGTTAGTGTTTGTGGGAGAGGGAAACTGTGCGCCAGAGATACGCCAGTCCGTGCGGTTCCCGGTCAGTAACACCGGGAACCGGCTCCTCTTCAATCTGACCGAGCCTCCAGAGCTCACAACCTGTCTCTAAACTAGTTCCGCTGGGGGAGATTGTGTTTATCCGCAATCCCCTCCTCAACTCACAGACACAAAATCTAAAATCAACGTCCTTTTTTACAGCATCAGCAAAGTGCAATATTAAAGAGTCCAGGAATAAGGCAAACCTTGAGAGAAAGCATCAGCACCGCGGGCGGCCCCTGGGGAGGGATTAGATAGAAAATAGTCTTTCTACAACCGGTGCAGCAACGATGCAAAACTGCACAGAGAGTGCGGACCAGGAAAATCGCACAGCTTAAAGTCAAACAAAGCCGGCGAAGGGCGGACTGTGCAGGAGGTGGATGCGCTCCGGCTGCACCGACAGGAATATCTCGTCGGCGGAGCTCTGGGGGCTGAGAGTTTCCGGGGAGTGCGAGGATTCCCAGTCCGAGGAGGAGGAGGAGGAAGAGCAGAGGCTCCGGGGGCTGGGCACCTCGTACCGGTGCCCCTCGCCGTCCTGGCGCCCCTGATCCGCCATCCGCAGAGTTTCCGTCAGCGCCCAGATGTAATTGTGGGCGAAGCGCAGAGTCTCGATTTTGGTCAGCTTGGCATCGTCCGGGAATGTGGGCAGTACTCCGCGCAGGGCGTCCAGAGCATCGTTCAGGTTGTGCATGCGGTTCCTCTCCCGGTCATTCGCCTTCATTCTCCGGTTCTTCCTCTGCTTGCTCGCCGTGGCTTCGCTCTTGACCCTGGGGCGGTTCTTCGCCTTCTGCTTCTTGGGCTCGGCGGCGCCCAGCCCGGCTTTTCGGGAGCGCAGTCCGCCAGCATCGTCCCCGGAGCCGGAGCGGTGGGCGGGCTGGCCCGGGGTCGGGGCGCTGCCCGGGGACAGGAGGCTGCTGGAATGGAAGGAGCCGCTCTCGTCCTCGGAGAGGGTGAAATACTGGTCCCCCTCGCTGCTGAACGACACGGGCGAGCAATCGGTTTTGGGAGGCATCCTGAGAGAGAGGGAGACACAGGACCAGAAATATTAGCACCGTAACTGTGCACAGAACACAGCAATCCCAACCCTAAATCCATTTCATTGTCTCAACAATAAAAGCTTGCAAAAGAAACATAAATGGGAACTTATTGATGCAAAAACTGGGAGCATGAAGCGTGGCAATAAAGCAAAGTGCAGTATTTGCAATAAGTTAGGGCTGGGTGCAAATACAAGGTGCAATAAGGTCCCACATCGCAGCTTTTAACTGAAAAAAGGGTAGAATTGCATCAGAATTAAGGGAAATAGGGAATTGCAACAAAATTAAGGCGAATAAAGAATTGCAACAAGATTAAGGCGAATAAAGAATTGCAACAGAATTAAGGCGAATAAAGAATTGCAACGCTCGCAACCGGGACCCACCTGTGCAGTGGTGCAGAAGTGAGTGGGAGGTGAGTGGCCAGGGAGGGTTACCGGCGGATGGAGGGTGTCCCGGGCCGTGGCACACGCCTGTCGTAGCCCCGGGGCCTCTGGGCGAGCCGTGAAGTGGGGTCTCGTGATGCTTGCGTGTCTGGCACACGACTGCAGCTGGGTGGGTTTATATAGCGAGCGGGACAATGCTGGTCCCCGGTCAGGGACCGAGGGGAGGGAGGGCTAAGGATGGGGTGGGGTGCAATGCAAGGCGGGGGAGGGAGGCTGGCCGCATGCATTGAATTACACCCTCCCCTCATTCTTCCTATTTGAGACGAGCAGAGCGTGTGCGCGGCCGGCGGGGTCCCGGGGGAGGGGGCGGGCAGCGCGCGCCGGGAACGTGCCCCGAATTAATGAGGCGGGAGGGAGGCCACGCGAGCCCCGCACTCTCTCTCCATTCATTAGCACCACTCCCCGGGGCTGCCCAACAAAGGGCGGGTCACTGACTCAGTCCCAACCATCACACGCCAGCTCCAGCACAACCCCCAGCAACAAGCGGCTCACAACCAATCAGTCCTGTTCGCAATCGCTCTGTGCAGGTTTTTTGTGTGTGGAAATTATATATAATTGCACATTTAAACCTTGATGCAATAGACCAACACCTTTTAAAAAAATTCTATCACAAACATGCAACACGTGCAAATGTTTGCAAATTCGCTTATTTCCGTTAAATTGCAAATTCCAACACTGGCGATCCCCAGCATTTAAACAACAATAGTTTAATCAAACGGAGGGACATCTTTCTTCTGAAAGCAAATTTTGCTTCATAAAAACTGTTGAAATCGAAATGCTATTGGACTGTTTGTTAATAAAGGGCACCGACCCCGATTAAATATCACAGAGGAACAGTGCAGTGCGCGGTGTGGGCAAGGCACGGGAACTATCGCGCGCCTGCACTTGTTATAACTGGGAAATGTTGGCTTTGTACAATGACATTTATTTTTGAAGTGACGAGTTGAGCATTTTAAATACTCGCTGATTCTTTGGGAAGAGCCGAGCCGAGGGGATCGGGGAGAGAGAGCAACAGGCGGGTGTAACACCTGGAGATAAAGGAATGGCCCCGTTACATTTTGGATAAGCGACCGCTCGCAGTGGTTGGGAGGATCATTTAAAACCCGGGGTTCCTTTTTTTCCCCACAGGGGAGGGGGTGGGGGAGTTGGAAACAGGAACAGCTAAGTCGGGAACCGGTGTTAAAAACGAATTAAGAATCTCAAAGCAGCCCAGCTCGCCCAGACTGAACCGGGATCAGTCCCGACTCAGGCCAGCGCATGCGTCACCAAGGGCGCACGCTACAAGCGCCGAGGTTGGAGAAGCGCATCTCACGTTGCTTCGGGTCAGCAATTAAAAACTAGTCCCTCACAAATTTTCTAAAGCTTAGCTTTTTTTTTTATTGTTCACCTAGATGTGAACTCCCCCCTTTGCCTCCTGCATTATTTACTGAATAGCAGCCTGGCTGTTTTTAACACAGCGAATGGGCAAGCAACAAAATCTGGTAAGCGAGTTTCCGAGCTCAGATTGCCTACTTCAAACGCCCTTCAAACAAAGGCTGAAGACCAAAATAAAGCCCCACCTGGTACCACTGTTTGCTAAAATAATAATAAATAGATTTCGTTTAATAAATAATTACAAGAGATTGTAAAGTGGAGTGTTTTGGGACGCATTAATCACGGAGGCCAGGGCAGGTATCACCTGCTGTGGTACCGGGCAAGTTTATTGTTAAATCACCTTCAGACTAACACTTTCTGATAACTCTACCATTCCCACAGCAACTGCTCGCCTCTGTTTACTCTCACTTAGCATAACAAGCACAATATTGCACACAATCCTGATACAATCAGGGGGGAAAGTAATGGGTTTAAACTTACACCTGCTTGGATAGCCCATATATAGATTTGGTATTTAACAGCCTATTCAAAGCCGGTAATATTTAGTTTACATTGGATCATTTAATGCTTTTTATAACAGGCAAACTGCTATTCCTATCTCCCTGCCCTATTTGTCTTTTTTATTGAAACCATATGGCCTGCAGATAATTTCTCGATTCCATATTTAGTTTGCCAATTGTTGGTAATGGAAAGGATTTTGCAACATCGTGCACAAGAAGGACAAATCTCACAGTTTGTAGCTCCGAGTACTTTAGATAACATGAACACCCCTTCCCCAACAAGCTCAATAAGCAATGAAAAGGCTTTTGTGTGATGTGTGTGTGTGTGTGTGTGTGTTAAAACTGGATGCGTTATTGTGGCCTTTGGCTAGGTAGGGAGAACAGCACCTGTCTGGTGATGTTGAAGAGCAAAAAAAAGGAGGCAAAATCATTTTTTTGTTTAACGTGGGAAAAAAGTCATTTGTTACATCTTTTAGCAAAAAAAAACCCCTCTCTCCCTTTGTAAGGAATGCACAGATTGTGGGACCTGACACACAAAAAGGTGAATTACGCACACCACACCTGTTCCCGGAGGAAGCTTCTCTCACGCGCAATGCTCGCTCCCAGCAAAGGCTGCGGACTATTAGAAAGATACAGTGATTTGTAGCGACATATGTTGAGCGAATATTGGGATACCCTTCAGATGGAGCAGCTGCCCTTTCTTACCTTCTGATAATACCTGAGCCGAGCATCGCGCCTTTACACCCGGCCCCGCATTATCTTGCGGTCATTGGCTGTATTTCATGCGTTTATTGTCGCCTTAAACAGATGCACATCGTTGCAAAATACACACAATTACACAGAAATATTACCCTTAAGGTACAAATGGGCCCATATGCCGGCGCGAGATCCGCATATGGGTCTTTTCTGTGGGGGGTTTTGTCTCGGAAAAGGGAAGCAGCCAGAGCCGCAGCCAAAGCAAACAAACATTTTTGAATGAAATGTGCAAATTGGGCGATTCTGACAAAGCCCCATCGATATATCTTGCCCGGATTCTCTTGTCGCGTCGGCCAGTCTCCACAGTAAGGGCCCGGTCTTCAGCAGTGCCCGGAATGCAAGTTTGTTCCTGAATGTGCCGCTCTCCCTCTCCCTCTCCCTCCCGGTGAGCTGGGAACAGGCCGCCTCCCGGGGGGAGCATTCAACAAGGAGCAACTTTAACATTTACAAAAAATATGTCGTTTTACTAACCTCCCCAAAACATTTTCAACATTAATTTTCATTGTCAGGGTCACCAGGCTGGTAATAGCTTTTTTAAAGCGCCTGGTTTAAACAGTGTTGGATTTGGAATGGTTGGAAATGGTGAAATGGAACTTGCCCCAGAATTTTCCCTATTTTATGGGAACCGTTACGCATCGTATTCATTGCGACCATTTGATGCTGGAAATTCGAAATGTAAACAATATTAAAACCCAATCAGGGATATTGTCAAATGAACAGAATACAAACATTGCCAAATATCCGAGAATTCTTTGGTATTTTCAAACGGGGCGGGTTTCCTGCAGAACAAAAACTCGAATTCACAAATCGGTTCCTGGTTTCCCATCAGTTTGTCAGTGTAGGGCAGATCCTGCTACTCACAGGCAGCAGACTTTGGTGTTTAAAAACAGAATCTGATCTGTTTGAGTCGCTGCTGTGTTGGAGCCAGAGACCCGGAGAATCCCTCTGCCTTCGCTCTTCAATCACTGACATTCTCCGGATAAATCAGGGGCAGCAGGGATGAGGACTGGTTGTGTGAATATAGCGGGGGTGGGCTTGGGGTGCCCAAAGTTTGGGTACAGTAAGCGCAAAGACCCACAAACACAGACCCACTGAGCAGCCAGAATCCAGGAATTGGTGAGCGGTTTGAGGCGGATTGAAATCCCACCGCCGCCTCTGTTTAATGGGGAAAGATCTTTCTCCAAAGCGCTTTGCTTTCTTCCCCTTGTGGCTACACATTTCTGATCATTTTTATACCAAATCATTAATGTTTCTGCATTGGGGGAGCGATTAGTTTATAAACTGTAACTGGGATAAACTGCAAATTCGCCCTTGCTTTATTTTATATTCATCTTGCAAAGTGTTGGATAAACGCGACTGCTGTAATAGCATTTTAGGAACTTTTAATCGTGGTGTCTTTTGAATACATATATGACCTGAAACATTGATCAAATGCTGCCCAGTAACCTGAACCTCTTTATTTTTTGCAGTTCTGATATTTACAGTCTCTCAGATAAAGATTGGAGAATGTAATTCTGATGGGACGTGTTCTGAAATAGCATGTTTGTGTTTGCGAGGGGACGGAGACAGGGCTAGTTTGATGTGTACATCTATCGCCAGTCACAAGGCTTGTGAGTGAACCGCGGCGACATCTACTGGAATAAAGTTATATTTCGGATTGGACTGTAAACTTTATACTGAACCGGTTTGTAAGGTGTGATATATTCACTGCTTACAACAAGGACAGAATCTTTGGATGCTTTACCACGATAGAAAGCTACAAGATTCAAAAACCTGCCGCCTACCCAGAGGTCATAGATTTAAAATAAAATGAGGAGAAATGTCTTCACACAGAAAGGGCTGTTAGGGTCTGGAACGCACTGCCTGAAAGGGTGGTGGAATCAGATTCCATGGGAACTTTCAAAGGGCAATTGGACATGTTCTTCAAGAGGACTCATTTGCAGGGTTATGGGGGGAAAGCTGGGGAGTGGGACTGATTGGAGAGCGCTTTCAAAGAGTCGGCACAGTACGACGGGCCGAATGGCCTCCTTCTGTGCTGTAGGATTCTATGATTGAAAGAGTAAATCCGCCATAAAATAGTTAATCTCAGAGTTTTCTCAAAGCTAGAATCATATTTGCAGCCTGGCTGTGCGGGGATGTTTTAATCTGCAGTCAGTCAGACAGCCGGCCAGTCGGTTGGAGGTTCCGCTGCAGTACAGGTGTTCCACAATAAAACTCTCCACACTGCAAACTACCGACCTCCAGCAGGAAGTGTACAATGTCATAAATCGCTAGTCGCTCGCATCCTGCTGTCCTCAGCATCCCACGCACAGAGCAGCAGTGCCCAGAGCCCAACATGTTGGGGCAACACAGGGTCAGATTGGAGCCGCGAGTCTGTGCATCCCGCACTCACACTCAGAACTGTTTCTGCTCAATCTCTGCCTTCCCCTCACCAAGGAGTTCGGAGGGGATGAAATACCGAGTTGCAATTCACTGAAGGGGTTCATTGCAGATCATAGACTTACATAGAATTTACAGCACAGAAACAGGCCATTCGGCCCAACTGGTCCGTGCCGGTGTTTATGCTCCACACGAGCCTCCTCCCACCCCTTGTCATCTCACCCTATCAGCATATCCTTCTATTCCTTTCTCCCTCATGTGTTTTTTTTATTCGTTCATGGGACGTGGGCGCCTCTGATAAGGCCGGCACTTATTGCCCATCCTTAATTGCCCTTGAGAAGGTGGTGGTGAGCCGTCTTCTTGAACCGCTGCAGTCCTTCTTTGTAGCGGTTTGGTACAACTGAGTGCCAATTCAGAGGGCAGTTACTGTGGGTCTGGAGTCACATGTAGGCCAGACCAGGTAAGGACGGCAGATTTCCTTCCCTATAGGACATTAGTGAACCAGATGGGTTTTACGAAATCCGGTAGTTTCATGGTCACCATCACTAGCTTTTTATTCCAGATTTATTTGATTAACTGAATTTAAATTCCCCAGCTGCCATGGTGGGATTTGAACTCACGCCTCTGGATTATTAGTCCAAGCCTCTGGATTACTACAATAGCAAAATACTGCAGATGTTGGAAATCTGAAATAACAACAGAAAGTGCTGGAAACACTCAGCAGGTCAGGCAGCATGGAGGCGAGAGAAACAGAGTCAACGTTTCAGGTCGAACCCTTCGTCAGAACTGGAAAAGGTTAGAGAGGAGAGATTTTTAAGCAGTGGCAGGGAGGAGGGGAGGAAAGAACAAGGGGAAGGTCTGGGATAGGATGGAAGGCAGGAGAGATTGACTGACAAAAAGGATGATGGTGCGAGGCAAAAGGAGAGGTAATGGGACAAGTTAAGAACCAAAAGATGGCTCTAGATGAGGTGTGAATGATGATGACAGCAACATTAACAGCTACCATGTGAGGAAACAAGAGAAAAAAAATAAAAGAAATACAGGGGCCAATTTATAGTCTGAAATTGTTGAACTCGATGTTAAGTCCAGAAGGCTTTAAAGTGCCTAATAGAAAGATGAGGTGCTGTTCCTCGAGCTTATGTTGAGCTTTGTTGGAACAGTGTAAGAGGCCGAGGATGGTGAGGTCTGAGTGGGAGTGGAAATTGAGAATTAAAGTGACAGGTGACCGGAAGCTCGGGGTCACGCTTGCGGACTGAATGGAGGTGTTCCGCAAAGCGGTCACCCAATCTGCGTTTGGTCTCCCCAATGTAGAGGAGACTGCATCGTGAGCAGTGAATACAGTATACTAAATTGTAAAAAGTACAAGGAAATCGCTGTTTCACCTGGAAGGAGTGTTTGGGGCCCTGGACAGTGGGAAGGGAGGAGGTAAAAGGGCAGGTGTTGCATCTCCTGCGCTTGCACGGGAAGGTGCCGGGCAAAGGGGAAGGGGTGTTGGGGGTGATAGAGGAGTGGACCAGGGTGTCGCGGAGGGAGCGGTCCCTTCGGAATGCTGAAAGGGGGGGGGGAGAGGGGAAGATGTGTTTGGTGGTGGGATCACGCTGGAGGTGGCGGAAATGGCGGAGGATGATTCGTTGAATGTGGAGGCTGGTGGGGTGAAAGGTGAGGACAAGGGGAACCCTATCGTAGTTCTGGGAGGGAGGGGAAGGGGTGAGAGCAGAAGTGCGGGAAATGGAATGGACACGGTCGAGGGTCATGTCAACCACAGTAGAGGGGTATCCTCAGTTGAGGAAAAAGGAAGACATACTGGAAACACTAGTATGGAAGGTGGCATCGTCAGAACAGATGCGGCGGAGACGGAGAAACTGGGAGAATGGAATAGAGTCCTTACAGGAAGCGGGGTGGGAGGAAGTGTAGTCCAGGTAGCTGTGGGAGTCAGTGGGCTTATAGTGGAATTACTAGCCTCAACCACTCCCTGTGGTAGCGAGTTCCACATTCTCACCACTCTCTGGGTAAAGAAGTTTCTCCTGAATTCCCTATTGGATTTACTAGTGACTATCTTGTATTTCTGGCCCCTAGTTCTGATGCTACAAGAGTGGGGCTGAGTCCTGAACCTGGAAATTATTCCAAGGCACCTGTTACCTTTTGAATGTAGGCTGTGAACTTTGGGTGCAGGGTTTTGAATGAACCGGTGTCCAGTGGGTTCACGCTCCCGTTGTCACCGATTTCTGATCCTGTTTACATTGAATGACTGACGGATAATTAATTTGGAGAAGTTTGCAGTTCGTTACCAGAAACGAATTCTCCAGTGCAATTACACAGAGGTCCATGAGAATGACAAGGAAATCACTACATCAAGGAGAGAAAATAAACCAGGAGACAGAAACTCCGATAGTTTGCAACTGTCACCTGATCCTTGGAATTAAACTGAAGTCGCCCAGCAATATTGTACCGATCATGTTCTTAAAACCGGACCAACTCTCAGAGGATTTAATGCAATGTGCGCGTTCCCTGTCATTCGTTATGAGATGATTGTTTTTGGTGTTTTATCCCCCAAAAACTGTGGAGACAAAAATGACCAATTATTAGGGAATTCTATGGCCAGAATATATGAAAGAACATCAACAATTCACGGATTATTGTCGGTAATCGAGTTTCTCCAAACTGTAAATCATCATCAATGATCTCGGAGAGTTTCACCCTTCTGAGATCGTGATTGGAATGAGTGGACGGATATGCCAAAATATTTATGGTAATTTACTAGTAGCCAATGTCCTGGAGACCTGTGAGAACATGACCACAGAGCAAAGGAAACATGTCTTCAAAACACTGTCTGAAAATCCGCAATCAATCCCAACTGATTCAATAAGAACATTTGAAAGTTCGATAAATAGGCCCCGTCTGTTCATTGTTCTAAAAGAAACAATTGATGTTGGAAACAGTTTCTCCCTCCACAGATGCTGCCTGATCTGCTGAGTATTTCCAGCATTTTCTGTTTTTATTTCATTTACTCAAAGGATCCTGATCCAAAAAAGGAACTTTGAGACAGTGCAAGAGTTAAAGCTTCTCACCCACTGCACACTCGCTGAGTGACTGCAGCAAATCTGTGCCATTCTGTTGCAAGGTGTGTCATCACGAGGAGATCTCCCCTTGTTCAAATGCTGACCCTCCAACATTTACTTCCACCTCTGCAACATTGCCCTCCCTGGCCCCTGCCCCTGCTGCTGAAACCCTCATCCATGCCTTTGTCACCTCCAGACTCGACTATTCCAATGCTGTCCTGGTCAGCCTCCCATTCTCCACCCTCCATAACCCTCAGCCCCTACAAAGCTCTGCTGCCTACCACCGATCCTGCACCAAGTCCTGCTCACCCATCACCCCATTCCATGCTGACCTAGACTGGCTCTCGGTCCCCTAATGCCTCCAATTTAAAATACTCATCTTCATGTTTATATCCCTCCATGGCCTTGCCCCTCCCGATCTCTGTCATTTCCTCCAGCCCTACAACCCTCCGAGATCTCTGCATTCCTCTGATTCTGGCCTCTTGTGCACTCAACCTCCCTTCGCCCCGCCATTAGTGACCAGACCTTCAGCCACCTAGGCTCCTTGCTCTGAAATTCTCCATCAAATCCTCTCTACCCCTCTCTTCTCAAAGATCCTCCTGAAAATTAGCCTATTTGACCAAAATCTCCTTCTTTGTCCCAGTATCCATTTATTTCTGATGGCACCTCTGTGAAGCGACGTGGGTCATTTTTATACATTAAAGCGGCTATATAAATGCAAGTTATTGTATTTTTTCCTTTGTTAAAATAGCACCGGAATTTCTTGCGACTATATTAACTCATTTGTTACTAATATTACACAGTGCAATTTCGACCCAAAACTATGAAGTAAATGCTCTTACAATGTAAATAACATAACTATTCAGCACATTTTATAATCTTTTCTTTTATATTCATTCGTGGGATGTGGGCATCGCTGTCAAGGCCAGCATTTACCGCCCATTCCTAGTTGCCCTCGAGAAGGTGGTGGTGAGCCGCCTTCTTGAACCGCTGCAGTCCGTGTGGTGAAGGTACTCCCACAGTGCTGTTAGGGAGGGAGTTCCAGGATTTTGACCCAGCGACGATGAAGGAACAGCCGATATATTTCCAAGTCAGGCTGGTGTGTGACTTGGAGGGGAACTTGGAGGTGGTGGTGTTCCCATGTGCCTGCTGCCCTTGTCCTTCTAGGTGGTGGAGGTCGCGGGTTTGGGAGGTGCTGTCGAAGAATCTATCACCGTCACCTCATTTTGTGTATTATTAGTCTTACCAAGTGTTGAAGTCAAGATATACCAATGTTTCACAAGTGGCAGGACATTAAAGCAACAAAATAAAGTATTTCTGGTTAGTTAGTTACCAGTTTTCTCAGGACTCCAACCTATACAGGAAGTGATTGCTCATCACAAAGGGGATGCAGGTACTTTCCTGCTCAGTCTTGGCCCTGGTGCCACCTCAAAAACACAAGTTCTAAATTTGCGGATGACACCAAATTGGGGGGGATAGTCAATACTGAGGAGGACTGCAACAAATTACAGGAGGACATTAATAAACTTGCAGAATGGGCATATAATTAGCAAATGAAGTTCAACACAGATAAATGTGAGGTATTACATTTTGGTAGGAAGAATAGGGAGGTCACTTATCACTTGGAGGGTGCGAGTCTAGGTGGGGTAGAGGAACAAATGGATCTCGGAGTACAAATACACAAATCACTAAAAGTTGCACCACAGGTTAGCAAGACCATAAAAAAAAGCAAACCAAGCACTAGGGTTTATTTCAAAAGGATAGAATTGAAAAGTAGGGAAGTTATGCTAAACCTGTATCGAACCTTGATTAGACCACACTTGGAGTACTGCGTACAGTTCTGGTCACCATATTATAAAAAGGATATAGAGACACTGGAGAGGGTGCAGAGAAGATTTACAAGGATGATACCAGAAATGCGAGGGTATACATATCAGGGAAGGAAGAACAGGCTGGGTCTCTTTTCTCTTGAAAAAAGAAGGCTGAGGGGTGACCTAATAGAGCTCTTTAAAATTATGAAAGGTTTTGATAGAGTGGATACAGAGAGAATGTTTCCACTTGTGGTGAAGAGCAAAACTAGAGGCCATCAATATAAGATAGTCACCAAGAAATCCAATAGGGAATTCAGAAGAAACTTCTTTACCCAGAAAGTGGTGAGAATGTGGAACTTGCTACCACAGGGAGTGGTTGAAGTGAATAGTATAGATGCATTTAAGGGGAGGCTAGACAAGCATATGAGGGAGAAGGGAATAGAGGGTTACGCTGATAGATTTAGATGAGGAAAGTCGGGAGGAGGCTCGAGTGGAGCATAAACGCCGGCATGGACTGGTTGGGCCGAATGGCCTGTTTCTGTGCTATATATCCTATGTAATCCTCACCTCACTTGCCTCTATCCTCCTGTTTCCTCAATTGTGACTGTTTCTCATGATATAAACAGACACACTTCTGACTCCATGCACACGCAGTGGTCTGAATGTAACAGCATCCTAATCCAGATGTGCACTGTGGCCTACTATTGGAGGACCCCTTCATTGGGCGATGAGAATTATGTGTTAATACCACGGTGCAGTTTTTCCAAGCTTCCCTCTTGTCCAGCAGCAACGAGGGTCAAGTTCGTTGGGCATCTGTCACTTGGTTCAGTTGTCCCCAGATGCAACCTTCAGTTGTCTTCTTGGACGATGCACAGAGGGAATTCTTACCCATTGCTGAATGAATGGTGCAAGGAGGTGGGATTCATTGACGTATGGAGGCTAATTCGCATGTGATTGGAGTGATGCTGTTTATTCAATACCACACTCAGTCCTCAAGGATTGATCATTATTTTGCCCCAAGATGCCGCTGTGGCTCAGTGGGTAGCACCCTTGCCTGCTGAGTCAGAAGGTTGTGGGTTCAAGTCCCACTCCAGGGACTTGAGCACATAAAGCTAGGCTGACACTCCAGTGCAGTGCTGAGGGAGTGCTGCACTGTTGGAGGTGCTGTCTTTTGGATGAGATGTTAAACCAGAGGCCCTGTCTGCTCTCTCAGGTGGATGTAAAATATCCCATGGCATTATTTCAAAGAAGAGCAGAGGAATTATCCCCAGTGTCCTGGCCAATATTTATCCCTCAATTAAAAAAACAGATTATCCGGTCATTATCACACTGCTGTTTGTGGGATCTTGCTGTGTGCAAATTGGCTGCGCGTTTCCCACATTACAACAGTGACTACACTTCAAAAAGTACTTCATTGGCTGTAAAGCGCTTTGAGACGTCCGGTGGTCGTGAAAGGCGCTGTAGAAATGCAAGTTTTTCTTTTTCACTACTACCCAAAATTTCCAAATTTTTGCAAAATGCAAAACGAGTAATCTAATTTCGGCCCACACGTGCGGCTTTTAATATCTTGTAGCCACCAAAACTCAAGGGTAAGAAGACTGAGGTTTATTTGTGGCTGGTTAACAAACCCTCTCTTGCTATGAATGGTGTGTGTGGGCAGGACAATGGTTTTATCTGGAGGTAGTAATATCCCACATTGCCTGCTTATAAAATTAACACAAACAGTTTCCGACAGGTGCAAATCGACAATGACTCTGGGTCAAGTGGAGCTGAATGTATTCCTTATACACAGTATTACATAGCACTTACAGCACAGAAACAGGCCATTCGGCTCAACAGCTCTATGTTTCTGCCCCACACGGGCCTCCTCCCATCCTTCCTCATCTCACCCTATCAGCATATCCTTCTATTCCTGTCTCCCTCATGTGTTTATCGAGCCTCCCCTTAAACGCATCTGTGCTATTCGCCTCCCTGTGGTAGCGAGTTCCACATTCTC
Organism: Squalus acanthias; assembly: GCA_030390025.1. Lineage (NCBI taxonomy): Eukaryota > Metazoa > Chordata > Chondrichthyes > Squaliformes > Squalidae > Squalus > Squalus acanthias. Next base: position 3,018,661 of record CM059446.1, on the reverse strand, counting down.
ACCACTCTCGGGGTGAAGAAGTTTCTCCTGAATTCCCTATTGGATTTTTAGTGACTGTCTGATATTTATGACCCCTAGTTTTGGTCTCTCCCACAAGTGGAAATATTTTCTCTACGTCTACTCTGTCAAACACTTTCATTATCTTAAAGACCTCTATCAGGTCGCCCCTCAGTCTTCTCTTTTCCAGAGAAAAGAGCCCCAGCCTCTTCAGCCTTTCCTGATAGGTATAACCTCTCAGTTCTGGTATCATCCTTTGTAAATCTTTTTTGCACCCTCTCCAGTGCCTCTATATCCTTTTCATAATATGGAGACCAGAACTGTTCACAGTGCTCCAAGTGCGGTCTAACCAGGGTTCTATACAATTTTAACATAACTTCTCTGCTTTTTAATTCTATCCCTTTAGAAATAAACCCCAGTGCTTTGTTTGCTTTTTTTTATGGCCTTATTAACCTGCGTCACTACTTTTAGTGATTTGTGAATCTGTACCTCCAGATCCCTCTGCTCCTCTACCCCAGTTAGACACACTTACTTTCCAAGGAGTGTGTGACCTCCTTATTCTTCCTACCAAAATGTACCTGAGAGGTGGAAATGTATTCCAGAATGACGGACCAAACCTAGAGAGGAGAACTAAGTGAAAGTACAGAGTCAGTTAGCTGTGGTTGTTGATATGTCTAAAATACATTGAGTGAAACAATCCCATCAGGTTTTTGATCATCATTGATGGAAGGAAGGAATCTCACCAGTGTTTAATCATTGGGTCTCAGTCTCATTTTATTCTAAAAGCTATCAGCCATGGCTCAGTGGGTAGCACCCTCACCTCTGAGTCAGAAGGTTGTGGGTTCAAATCCCACTCCAGAGACTTGAGCACATAAAGCTAGGCTGACACTCCAGTGCAGTGCTGAGGGAGTGCTGCGCTGTCGGAGGTGCCATCTTTCAGATGAGATGTTAAACCGAGGCCCTGTCTGCTCTCTCAGGTGGACGTATACGATCCCATGGCACTATTTTGAAGAAGAGCAGGGGAGTTATCCCCGGTGTCCTGGCCAATATTTATCCCTCAATCAACATAATTATCTGGTCATTATCACATTGCTGTTTGTGGGAGCTTGCTGTGCGCAAATTTCCTACATTATAACAGTGACTACACTTCAAAAGTACTTCATTGGTTGTAAAGCGCTTTGAGACATCCGGTGGCTGTGAAAGGCGCTAGAGAAATGCAAGTCTATCTTTTTGAAAGGAATAATATATTAACACAGTGTTATCAACTTCAGTATTGACACTTTCAACAAACAAATTCGATCCACCAGATAGTGAGAAAGTTTATTTGAGCGTTTCCTTATTTCTTAAGGACTCTGATGGAAGTGAGAAACAGTAGAAGTGACAGGTGGCGTTTTAAAAACCTGTTTTGGTGCCTGTGTTCCCGAACAGTGCTTCCTTTGTACAAACCCAGCTTATAAATGACAGATGTCCATGAAGCCTTTAAATAGCATTTGGCTCCTTAACATATTAAAACCAGGAATACACTGTTGTCTTCCAAACATAAATCTTTCCTTTTACTCATTCTCGTGATGTGGGCATTTATTGCCCATCCCTAATTGCCCTTGAGAAGGTGCTGGTGAGCCGCCTTCTTGAACCGCTGCAGTCCGTGTGGTGAAGGTGCTCCCACAGTGCTGTTAGGGACGGAGTTCCAGAATTTTGACCCAGCGACGATGAAGGAACGGCCGATATATTTCCAAGTCAGGATGGTGTGTGACTTGAAGGGGAGCTTGGAGGTGGTGGTGTTCCCATGCGCCCGCTGCCCTTGTCCTTCTAGGTGGAAGAGGTCGCGGGTTTGGGAGATGCTGCCGAAGAAGCCTTGGCGAGTTGCTGCAGTGCATCTTGTAGATGGTACACACTGCAGCCACGGTACGTCGCTGGTGGAGGGAGTAAATGTTTACGGTGGTGGATGGGGTGCCAATCAAGCGGGCTGCTTTGTCCTGGATGGTGTCGAGCTTCTTGAGTGTTGTTGGATCTGCACTCATCCAGGCAAGTGGAGAATATTCCATCACACTCCTTACTTGTGCCTTGTAGATGGTGGAAAGGCTTTGGGGAGTCAGGAGTAACATTCCCTATAAGCTCTGCCAGTCCCGTGCAGTCCTGGACCAGGTTTTTCAATGTAAAATTTCGCGCATGCAGGAAACTGTGAATGGGCCGCGCAGTCCCCAAAAAATTAGTGTGAACACTGGTCAGGAGGTGAATCACTTGCCACAGAATACACAGCCTCTGATCTGCCCTTGTAGCCACAGTATTTATGTGGCTGGTCCAGTTGAGTTTCTGGTCAATGGTAACCCCCAGGATGTTGATGGTGAGGGATTTGACAATGACAATATCATTGAATATCAAGGGGAGATGGTTAGACTCTCTCTTGTTGGAGATGGTCATTGCCTGACACTTGTGTGGTGTGAATGTTACTTGCCACTTATCAGTCCAAGCCTGGATGTTGTCCAGGTCATGCTGCATGCAGGCACCAACTTCTTCATTATCTGAAGAATTGCGAATGGAGCTGAACACTGTAATCATCATCGAACATCCCCACTTTTGACCTTATGAAGGAGGGAAAGTCATTGAGAAACAGCTGAAGATGGTTGGGCCTAGGACACTGCCCTGAGGAATTCCTGCAGCGATGTCCTGGGCTGAGACGGTTGGCCTCCAAAAATTACAGCCATCTTCCTTTGTGCCAGGTATGACTCCAGCCATTGGAGATTATCCCCCCTGATCCCGATTGACTTCAGTTTTACTAGGACTCCTTGATTTCAAAATATTAATCATGGTCAGACAATGGATCAGTTTGGATCAGATGGGTTTATCCAGTAGAGACAATTTATAGATAATCTCTGAAGTCTTTTAAATATTATTCATCATTTTAACTCGACCAATGCTCTGGCTGCCTTTGTCTCTCTCAGTGAAATATCAATTCATGCTCAGAGCAGTGGCAAAGTTTGGATGATTTGCAACTAATTTGCATATTAATGATAACATCCATTTGCATAGAATCATAGAATGGTTACAGCACAGAAGGAGGCCATTCAGCCCGTCGAGCCTGTGCCGGCTCTCTGCAAGAGCACTTCAGCTAGTCCCACTCCCCTGCCCTTTCCCCGGAGCCCTGCAAATGCTTTTCCTTCAGGTACTTGTCTAACTCCCTTTTGGAAGCCACAATTGAATCTGCCTCCACCACCCTTTCAGGCAGTGCATTTCAGATCATAACCACTCGCTGTGTAAAAAGGGTTTCTCCTCATGTCACCTTTGGTTCTTCTGCCAATCACCTTAAATCTGTGTCCTCTGGTTCTCGATCCTTCTGCCAATGGGAACAGTTACTCTCTATCTACTCTGTCTAGACCTCTCATGATTTTGAACACCTCTATCAAATCTCCTCTCAACCTTCTCTGCTCTAAGGAGAACAACCCCAGCTTCTCCAGTCTATCCACGTAACTGAAGTCCCTCATTCCTGGAACCATTCTTGTAAATCTTTTCTGCATCCTCTCTAAGGCCTTCACATCCTTCCTAAAGTGTGGCGCCCAGAATTGGACACAATACTCCAGTTGAGGCCGAACCAGTGTTTTATAAAGGTTCATCATAACTTCCTTGCTTTTGTACTCTGTGCCTCTATTTATGAAGCCCAGGATCCCGTATGCTTTTGTAACTGCTTTCTCAACCTGCCCTGCCACCTTCAACGATTTGTGCGCATATACCCCCAGGTCTCTCTGTTCATGCACCCCCTTTAGGATTGTACCCTTTAGTTTATATTGCCTCTTCTCGTTCTTCCTACCAAAATGTATCACTTCGCACTTTTCTCCATTAAATTTCATCTGCCACGTGTCCGCCAATTCCACCAGCCTGTCTGTCTTCTTGAAGTCTATCACTATCCTCCTCACTGTTCACTATACTTCCAAGTTTTGTGTCATCTGCAAATTTTGAAATTGTGCCCTGTACACACAAGTCTAAGTCATTAATATATATCAAGAAAAGCAGCGATCCTAGTACCGACCCTCTGGGGAATACCACTGTGTACCTTCCTCCAGTCTGAAAAACAACCATTCACCACTACTCTCTGTTTCCTGTCACTTAGCCAATTTCGTATCCATGCTGCCACTGTCCCTTTTATTCCATGGGCTTCAACTTTGCTGGCAAGCCTATAATGTGGCACTTTGTCGAACGCCTTTTGGAAATCCATGTGCACCACATCAACCACATTGCCCTCATCAACCCTCTCTGTTACCTCATCAAAAAACTCAATCAAGTTAGTTAAACACGTTTTGCCTTTAACAAATCCGTACTGGCTTTCCTTAATTAATCCACACTTGTCCAAGTGACTGTTAATTTTGTCCCGGATTATTGTTTCTAAAAGCTTCCCCACTACTGAGGTTAAACTGACTGGCCTGTAGTTGCTGAGTTTATCTTACACCCGCTTTATGAACAAGGGTGTAACATTTGCAATTCTCCAGTCCTCTGGCACCAGCCCCGTATCCAAGGAGGATTGGAAGATTAGGCAAAGTAGGCGACTGGTAGAATTTCTCACTCATTGAACAGGACATTTAAAGGGCTGCAGCAACCTTTTAGAGAAACTAGACAAACCCTCGGATCTCGGCGCTCCTCCGATTCTGGCCTTTTGCGCATCCCCCGATTTTAATCGTTCCACCATTGGCGGCTGTGCTTTCAGCTGCCTGGGCCCTTAGCTCTGGAATTCCCACCCTAAACCTCTCCACCTCTCTACCTCTCTTTCCTCCTTTAAGATGCTCCTTAAAACCTACCTCATTGACCAAGCATCTGCCCTAATATCTCATTATGTGGCTCGGTGTCAAATGCTCCTGTGAAACGCTTTGGAATGTTTTACTACGTTAAAGGCGCTATATAAATACAGGTTGTTGTTGTTGTTGAAATAAGTGTAGAACATGCAAATTCACAAACTCATACTTTCTATCCGTTGATTAACCAGCTCATGAGAGCACTTTCGCCAGTTGGGATCTCAATCCTTAGATCTTCCTTTAGTTCCACTACTATTTCAGTGTAAGACACAAGATTAGACAGTGAATTTCCTCCTGATTCCACCCAGGTAAAAGACCACCGATATCTAGCTGTAAATGAGTTACGCCGGAACTACATTACATCCAATTATTCATGATTTTCTAGGTCCATCCATTGAACCCTTCGCCCGAACGCCACCCACAAAATTGGCCACACCCACAGGTCCGAAACGCAAGTTTGCTCCAATTGCCTTGGTTTGGGCTGTACTGCGGTACACAGGCTCCGTGGTCACATGAATCCAGCGTTAATCAGCTGGCCAGCACTGACCAGCAGTGAAGTTAAGCCACAGGCCTGCCCTGCTGCTGCAGAACTCATCAATTTGTAAAATGCTCATTTCCTGACCTTTTACAGTACATAGGAACAGGAGGAGGCCATTCAGCCCCTCGAGCTTGTTCCGCCATTCAATTAGATCATGGCTGAACTGCGACCTAACTCCATATACCCGCCTTTGGCTCCTATCCCTGAATACCTTTGGTTAACAAAAATCTATCAATCTCAGATTTAAAATTAACAATTGATCTAGCATCAATTGCCATTTGTGGAAGAGAGTTCCAAACTTCTACCACCCTTTGTGTGTAGAAGTGTTTCCTAATTTCACTCCTGAAAGGCCTGGCTCTAATTTTTAGGCTATGTCCCCTAGTCCTAGACTCCCCAACCAGTAGAGGACAGTTTGTGCCAGGGGCAAAACCATGGGTCAGCTATGCCCCCCACCCCCAAATCTGAGCCTGGGTGAAGCCTAAATCGGGCTCTTGCTGTGCGAGATCGAGAAGTGGCCTCCTGCTGTCTTTCTGACTCCAGCATGCCTGTTCTTGGGATATTTCCAGCTCCTCACTTCCATTGAATGTGTCGGCAGAGCTGGTTTGACCAGTCGGTGCTGACCAGGTGACCTGATCTTGACCTTGCTCCAGACTCGATCCAGTTGCCCTCGGGCACCGAGTTCACCTTCTTTAGAATGGGGCAGTGAATCCTCCGCTGGCTGTTCACGACCACCTCTGCACCTGCTGAACATGCCCAAGTCTTCCTTGTCGCTCGATGGGGCCCAGAAGCAGAGGGGTGAGCTGAAACCATAAGCTGAGTTGACCTCAACCCACTCGGGCCGACCCCCATTCCTAGCTACGGCATTGGCTGCCACAGGTTGACCATGAGCCAAGTTGCTCGGTAGCACTGGGGTCTACAGGCACTGAAGAAAGTGTCTTCGAATGAAATTGAGAGAGAAAAGGAGAGCTAGAATAACAAAGTAATTAGTACAGAAAATGCTGGAAATACTCAGCAGGTCAGGCAGTATCTGTGGAGAGAGAGAAACAGAGTTAACGGGCCAAAAATTCAGCCCTTGCCGGGCTGTGTACTCACCCATAAGGCCTCCTAAAGTGTCGGTTTCCTGCATGCACTGCGCATGTGCGGGAAACCGGAACTTCCGGTCTCGTGAAGGGAGCGGTTCAGAGGTGAACCGCGTGCGCGGTAGAGGCTGCGCGCACGCAGCAAACTTAGGATTTTTTTCAGGTTTCTCCGGGAGGGTAAGTATTGAAGACCTGCGCTTTTAAAAAGGAGGCGCAGGACCCGTTTTCAACAAGGTAAGTGGTTAATTAATTACAATTTTAAAAAATTTTCAACAGGTTTATCTTTTTTAGATACTTTAAAGAAAGTTAAGTTTATTTTTAGCACTGATAAAAAGTATTTTAATTTTTTCAAAAATTAAATTTTTGTTTAAAGTCGTTAATTTATTTAACTTATAGTTATTTTAAAAATGTGATGGTTTTAAAAAAAAATTATTTGAAGTTTAGGTGTTGTTTTGGGGCCGATTTCAATTCATAGATTTGTCAGGTCTTCCTGTCAAATCTATGAATGAAAGATGGTCTGCTGCCATTGGCTCTCCATGGCCCACGTGATCCCACGGGACGCATCGCACTAACTACGCCCCTGGGATACACAAGCACTGCGCGCCGGCAGTTGGGGGAGGCCCGGGAGCTGAAGTCCCCGTGGGCCCAGAGGTCAACGGCAGGCGCGGTAGGTAGGTGCGCGCGGGATCCTTGCACCCGCGGGAAGCCAGGGAGCCGAATTTCTGGGCCAACGTTTCAGGTCGATGACCTTTCGTCAGAACTGAAGATTCTGGCAATGAACAGCTTTTAAGCAAATACAGAGGCAGGGAAATTAAAAAAAAGGGAATGGTCTGTGATAGGGCAAAGGGTAGGAGTGATTAAATGCCAAAAAGGGATGATGGTGCAAGAGGGTGGTAATGGGACAAGTAAAGAAACAAAAGAGGGTCTAGAGGAGGTGAAAACGGTTCCAGCAGAACCGTTCCCAGCACCTGCTGTCTGAGAGAATGGAAGCGGTGGCCATGAACAGAAGTTGTTGAACCCAATGTTGAGTCTGGAAGGCTGTAAAGTGTGAAGATAGCTGGTGTGGAAGGTGGCATCATCAGAACAGATGCGAGGGAGACGGAGAAACTGGGAGAATGGAAATAGAGTCCTTACAGGAAATGGGATGGGAGCTTTTAGTAAAATGATGCAATCACTAATCATGTTACTTTTAAAGTATTCGTTGGAAGAATTCTCTCCTTTGGAGAGCGTGACAACAAGGCTCCTCATCGGCAGCAGAGACGTCTGAATTCACAAAAAGGAAGAATGCTCGCAGGCCGAACACTTGTCCCTAAGCTAAATGTCACCAACCCGTCAGTGCCTCTTCCAGTATTCCTCACTTCACTTCAGTCTGGCTCACGTTGTGTTGCTAAGCGATTGATTCCACAGCCGCTAATATGGAGGTTTCGGTCGGGAGAAACCCAAATGATTTATAAAGAAGGGGAAAAAAAGAAGCACTAAAATCCAAAATAAAGAGATAGTAATTTAAAGCATGAAAGATGAGAAGACAGAAAAAAACTCTGACAGAGATTTTAAAATGAGATAGAACGGACCTGTCGAAAAAACGTAAAACATCCCTAACCTATGGATTCTGTTATTAAAACCTGCGCACTGTTTGCTAAAATCTCTGACAAGGTCCCCATATTTATGAGACTTTGAAAAGTGAATAGGGCAAAACTACTGCCACTGAATTTATTGCAGTCCCACACAAACATCGACACGTCGCTTCTGAATACGTTCCCAGAGATTTACCATCAGTCTTCGACACAACCAGTTTGGGGGAGGGGATGGGAGGAATGCGTTCCCACTTTCTCTGTCCCCTCTTTACCCCACTCCAGATCCCGGGATTGCCTTCTGCAAGTAGTTACATCTGGCTGTGTAACTGCCCTAATTCCCGTTATATTGTGAAGTGCTGCTCATGTTCTCAATCACCTGCAAACTGTTTTACCTTGTGTTAATTTTAAACAACAACAACTTGTATTTATATAGCGCCTTTAACGCCTTCACAGGAGCATTATCAAATTTGACACCGAGCCACATCAGGAGATATTAGGACAGATGACCAAACGCTTGGTCAAAGAGGTCGGTTTTAAGGAACGTCTTAAAGAAGGAGGTAGAGAGGCGGAGAGGTTTAGGGAAGGAATTCCAGAGCTTAGGGCCTCGGCAGCTGAAGGCACGGCCACCAATGGTGGAGTGATTAAAATCGGGGGATGCGCAAGAGAATGATATGAATACATTTGTCTCTCTCCACAGTATTGAAGAGATATGGAGCTATTGTCAAGAGCACCATGCCTAATGGGTTAAATTCACAGCTTTAGTGAATTTTATGAATTTTCGAACACTGTCTATTTTCTACCTCTTGGCTGTTCCTTGGTCTTTGTCAAACCCACTCCTGTTCCAGACACACAGATTGTAACGATTCTCTCTCCTTCCCTGTTGGGAATCACCTGGCCACAGCAGCACCTAACATTGGGAACTCACAGTGTGGAGAAACACTGTCACATTGTCCCAGTATTATAAGGAAGGAAGGGAGACTCGCATTTCTATAGCACCTTTCACAACCTCAGGACGTCCCAAAGCGCTTCACAGCCAATGAAGTACTTTTGAAGTGTAGTCACTGTTGTAATGTGGGAAACACAGCAGCCAATCTGCGCACAGCAAGCTCCCACAAACAGCAATGAGGTATATGACCAGATAATCTGTTTTAGTGATGTTGATTGAGGGATAAATATTGGTCAGGACACCAGGGAGAACTCCCCAGCTCTTCTTTGAAAGAGTGCCATGGGATTTTTACGCCCACCTGAGAGAGCAGATGGGGCCTCGGTTTAATGTCTCATCCGAAAGACACTGCAGCACTCCCTCAGTACTGCCCCTCCGACAGTGCAGCACTCCCTCAGTACTGCCCCTCCGACGGTGCAGCGCTCCCTCAGTACTGCCCCTCCAACAGTGCAGCGCTCCCTCAGTACTGCCCCTCCAACAGTGCAGCACTCCTTCAGCACTGTCCCTCCGACAGTGCAGCACTCCCTCAGTACTGCCCCTCCGACAGTGCAGCACTCCCTCAGTACTGCCCCTCCGACAGTGCAGCGCTCCCTCAGTACTGCCCCTCCGACAGTGCAGCACTCCCTCAGTACTGCCCCTCCGACAGTGCAGCACTCCCTCAGTACTGCCCCTCCGACGGTGCAGCGCTCCCTCAGTACTGCCCCTCAGACAGTGCAGCCCTCCCTCAGTACTGCCCCTCCGACAGTGCAGCACTCCCTCAGTACTGCCCCTCCGACAGTGCAGCACTCCCTCAGTACTGTCCCTCCGACAGTGCAGCACTCCCTCAGTACTGTCCCTCCGACAGTGCAGCACTCCCTCAGTACTGCCCCTCCGACAGTGCAGCACTCCCTCAGTACTGCCCCTCCGACGGTGCAGCGCTCCCTCAGTACTGCCCCTCAGACAGTGCAGCCCTCCCTCAGTACTGCCCCTCCGACAGTGCAGCACTCCCTCAGTACTGTCCCTCCGACAGTGCAGCACTCCCTCAGTACTGTCCCTCCGACAGTGCAGCACTCCCTCAGTACTGCCCCTCCGACAGTGCAGCACTCCTTCAGTACTGCCCCTCCGACAGTGCAGCGCTCCCTCAGTACTGCCCCTCCGACAGTGCAGCACTCCTTCAGTACTGTCCCTCTGACAGTGCGGCGCTCCCTCAGTACTGTCCCTCCGACAGTGCAGCACTCCTTCAGTACTGCCCCTCCGACAGTGCAGCGCTCCCTCAGTACTGCCCCTCCGACAGTGCAGCACTCCTTCAGTACTGCCCCTCTGACAGTGCGGCGCTCCCTCAGTACTGCCCCTCCGACAGTGCAGCACTCCTTCAGTACTGCCCCTCCGACAGTGCAGCGCTCCCTCAGTACTGCCCCTCCGACAGTGCAGCGCTCCCTCAGTACTGCCCCTCCGACAGTGCAGCACTCCCTCAGTACTGTGCCTCCGACAGTGCAGCACTCCCTCAGTCCTGCACTGAAGTGTCAGCCTGGATTTTGTGCTCACGTTCTGGAGTGGATCTTGCTGTGCACAAATTGGCTGTCGTGTTTCTTACATTACAACAGTGACTACACTTCAAAAGTATTTAATTGGCTGTAAAGCGCTTTGAGACGTCCTGAGGTCGTGCAAGATGCTGTAGAAATGCAAGTCTTTTCTTTTTCTTTCTCTCGGAATACCGAATCGGTGATGTCATCGTTCTGTGAGACTTTGGTTAATTCAGGCTCACCTTATTCTCACTGATTGACAGTATTTGCTACTCCCTCTAACCCACCCATGTGAAATCCCTGTGTCTCCTCACACACCTGCTGTGTCCCATTGCTGTGGAGGAGGTCACTGTGGAGTGATGTACACTGAATATACGCTCCCACACGCTGGAACTGTAAATGGGCAGTGCCGGGATATCTTTGGGTCCCGTCAATGACTCTTTGATATTTTTACCGGTTTCTGTTTAAGGGTTTATTGTTTACCAGGAAAGCATTTTCTACACGAGAATAACTTTGCCACAAAAGGGCTTTGGCTGCAAGCGATCTCGGGATAAAAATTCCTAATGTTCCCCCTTCCTGACTCTTGTCAAATACACAAAGTCGCAAAACTGTGCCTTACCAGCCAGTGATATTCCGTCCCTCGGGGACTGCCAACACCAGGAATGGGAACACCGGGATTATTGCCTCCTTGTTTTATAAGTGGTTTGTGCATTTAGGAGCAGGGTTTACCTTGCAAGGCCCCATGCACAGGTTCGGTTTGGGGCCCCTATGTTTTACTAGACAATGAAACTAAATACTATCTGCTCAATTTGGTGTTAAATCCGCACATGTATGATCTTGAAAAGACATGTTTGCAATCGGTAATATAAAAATAGTTCGATTTACCTCAATCCTGAAATGTCGGATTGGCTCAGGCCCCTTTCCCACTGCACAGGGTGGACAGTCCTGGTTGTATTAATGTGATACAAATCCTTCCACGGCCTCACCTGGCCTCCAGCAGCACCTACCCCGCAGCCCAAACCCTCCACTCTTCCTACTCAAGGTTTGGCAGATGGCGGGGACGGAGGGGGGGCAGGGGGGTTTGGGGGGCTGCGCTGAGGTCAAGGTTTGGCCGACTTGGCAGGACTGGGAACCGGGGAATGTCCACAGACCTCGTCCACAGACCGAACCTGGAGACCGAAGATGGGTGACGGAGGATCCCGAGAGAGGCAAACCGGCGATTCCTCCAAAGCTGCACTGGCCGCCCTCACGATCATTGGGTGTCGCTGGCAAGGCCCGCGTTTATTGCCCATCCCGACTGCCTGCCTCTCTTCCGTGGCCTCGTTGGCGCCCGGGTGGCCCTGGAGACGGAGCACGCGGTGTCCGCCGACACGCTCGAGACCTTCCACGACCGGTGGGCACTGCAGGGACTGGAGTGCTTCATCACCACCGGAAATACAATTTTAATTTAATTTGATAAGTTTCATTTAATGTTTTAAGTTAAGTTACAGTTTATTTGTCAGCACAAAAGAGTACACTCAGCTGAGAGCTGATTCTCAGCATTGCTTTCAGAGGGAGAAGGAGAGCTGGTCTCGGGGAGCAGGACGAGGAAGAGGAGCTCCTGGAAAACGCCGGTCAGTTCCTCGGCCATTATCTTTACGTCTACAGGTCCCATACGATGGGGCGGATTTACTGCTATGTGCCCAGACTTCCCAAATCTGGAGCAGGCACTGCGAATAATTCCTTGCCGTATAACGACCGTTCTTTCCAAATCACTGGGAGCGCTCACTGTGTCATGAGTGGCAGAGCCGGAGTTATACTGCAGAATGCCCGTTGCGGGAGAATCTGCCTTCCTGCTGCCACAAGAGCGAGAGAAAGCGCTGTACCTGTAGAGTTAGACACATCTGCAGCGCTCCACTTCCAGATGTTGATTGATTTGTGAGTGGGTGCGCCAAAAGGATCCTCCGTTTCAGTTGATCGAGCGCCCAGGAGCTCCAACAAATCCTGAGCGCGCCTCCTAACCCAGCGTGACACTGCACTGAAGTTACACTCCCTGTGGTGCCAATCGCAAATCCTGTGGGGCGGCCTCTCTCGGGAGGTGGGGGGGGGGGAGGAGGGGTCCAGGAACACTGCATTCCAGAGCGAGATTTGGAGCATGAATCAGAAGTTATACTGTCACTGCCGCACAGTGGAAACTGCTTGAGTGATGCAAGACCTGATGGTGCAACTGCATCCTAAAGATGTGGAAAGATGTACCGTGTGTAAGAACATTACCGACAAATGTCAAGTGTGCAACAGTAACGAGCACTTTGCTGGCACTTCAGTGCCTGAACAGGTTGTCTGTGTTACTTACAGCTACAGGTGCAAGACTAGAGGCACCAGTTATTCATGTTTGTTTTACATTCATATAAACAATAGATAGTGTAATCTAGATACCATTTCATTCATGCAGAAACCACGCATTAAATCAAATTATTTAAACAGTTCCGATGTGTGTATCAGCATGAACCCGTGACAGGAAACTTTATTTTATAGAAACTGAGTGCTAAACAATGACTAATAATCAGGTCCTGTGAAAATCATACCTTGCGAGCAGTGACTGGCTCCTGAGGTGTGTCTTGGCAACATCTGGAGGAGTGAGCCATGAGCGCCACTCTGTGGAGCTCTGCGATATTGCAGGCTTGTTTTTTTGTGGTTTTGGGTTAAATCAGGAGTGACCTTTTTTGTCTTTATGAGTCACTAAAGTTCCATCATATGAAGTCCTGGGAGCCTCATACATTTATTACAAGAAATTTAAATCTCCAGTTGTTAACAATAAATAGAAAACATACAAAAAATTAAACTTATTCGCAGTTCTCGAAATATAACTATGTACAACAGCTTGTATTTATACAGCGCCTTTAATGTAGAAAAACGTCGCAAGGCGCTTCACAGGAGCGATTATCAAACAAAAATTTGACACCGAGCCACATGAGGAGATATTAGGACAGGTGACGGGTCAGAGGCAGGTTTTAAGGAGCGTCGAGGTACGGACTGCACACAATTTAATTTAACAATTTAGAATTTCAAATAATAGAAACATAGAAACTAGGAGCAGAAGTAGGCCATTCGGCCCATCGAGCCTGCTCCACCATTCAATACGATCATGGCTGATCATCCAAATCCAGTACCCTGTCCCTGCTTTCTCACACAGAATCCCCATTGAGCCTGCACCGACACATATCCCACCCTATCCCCATAACCCCACGTATTTAATTCCCCCTAACATATCCCATCCTATCCCCATAACCCCACATATTTAATCCCCCCCTAACACTAAGGGTCAATTTATCATAGCCAAATCAACCTAACCCACACATTTTTGGACTGTGGGAGGAAACCGGAGCACCCGGAGGAAACCCACGCAGACACGGGGAGAATGTGCAAACTCCACACAGACAGTCACCCGAGGCCAGATTCGAACCCGGGTCCCTGGCGCTGTGAGGCACCAGTGCTAACCACTATGCCACCATGTACTGTATTCGAAGTCAGGATGGTGTGTGACTTGGAATTGATGGTGTTCCCATGTGCCTGCTGCCCTTGTCCTTCTAGGTGGTAGAGGTCGTGGGTTTGGGAGGTGCTGCCGAAGAAACCTTGGTGAATTGCTGCAGTGCATCTTGTAGATGGTACACACTGCAGCCACGGTACGCCAGTGGTGGAGGGGGTTCACGTACTGTTAAATAAATTATTTACAATTGCGCAACAGCTGTGTTAAACGTTAACATTTAAACAGGAACAAGAGGGCAAACATTTCCAGGAACTATTGGCTCGGTCCCAGTTACGTTTTGATTCCACCAGCGCTGATTCAAGGGAGATTTTATGTTCGGTTTGCGCAGAATCGCAGCGAAACGGGCACATTCTGGGCAAAATTTTCCAATTGTGCCGATGCAGGAAACTCCAGGCCATAATATTTAAATCCATGTTTCTATTAATTTGCACGTTGCTGATAATAACAGATCCTGGAGTTCTGATTGGGGATTTATCCACTTAGACCAGTCGGGGGTCAGGGGTCACAGGGTCATGACCCCCCCCCACCAATCACCGTGAGGTCACCCAATACAGCTTTGGGGAAACCGCCTCCATTTTTCTCCCCGGATCCTCCGTCGCCCTTCTTCAGTCTGTGGACCGAGTCCGTTGGCATTTCTCCAGTTCCCAGCTCCGTCCCTTCCTGGCAAATGACCAAATCTGGAGTTCAATCTCCTCCCTACACACCCCTTCGGTGCTTTGAAAACATTTATTTGAAACCTCCAGCCCACAACATTTAAACAAGACCAACCAGAGACTAAGAATGATTTAAGACTGATTTAAGAATGATTTAAGACTGATTTAAGACTGATTTAAGAATGATTTAAGACTGATTTAAGAATGATTTAAGAAAGATTTAAGATTGATTTAAGAATGATTTAAGTGCAAACATATGTGACCCCTCGAGCCTGGGCTGGCTATTTGACTCTAATTCTCTGAAATAGTCTGTAACTTGTGACAAAGGTTTGTTCTGTAATTGATTCTATACGCAGGCCAAGTGATTTATTGCTTCGATAGGGATTAAGAAATAGAAAAGGATTTAAGACTAGTGGGAGTTCTGTATAGGCCCCCTGGTAACAGCTGTGAAGTGGTAGAATGTATAAATGCAGAGGTTAGACAAGCATATAGTAAAGGCAGAGTGGTTTTAATGGGTGATTTTAACTTTCATATAGATTGGGATAAGCAGACTAGCTCATGTCGTGAATTTCTTGAGTGTGTTCAGGATAGTTTTCTGCAACAATATGCCCTAGAACCAACAAGGGGGCATGCCATATTAGATTTAGTAATGAGTAATGAGCCAGATTTAGTTAACAACCTAACAGTACGTGAACCCCCTCCACCACTGGCGTACCGTGGCTGCAGTGTGTACCATCTACAAGATGCACTGCAGCAATTCACCAAGGTTTCTTCGGCAGCACCTCCCAAACCCACGACCTCTACCACCTAGAAGGACAAGGGCAGCAGGCACATGGGAACACCATCAATTCCAAGTCACACACCATCCTGACTTCGAAATATATCACCATTCGTTCATCATCACTGCAACAAAATCCTGGAGCTCCCTCCCTAACAGCACTGTGGGAGCACCTTTACCACGGATAGCTGCGGTTCAAGAAGGCGGCTCACCACCACCTTCTCAACAACAACAACAACTTGTATTTATATAGCGCCTTTAACATAGTAAAACATCCCAAGGCGCTGCACAGGAGTATTTTAA
This sequence comes from Squalus acanthias, assembly GCA_030390025.1. Classification (NCBI taxonomy): domain Eukaryota; kingdom Metazoa; phylum Chordata; class Chondrichthyes; order Squaliformes; family Squalidae; genus Squalus; species Squalus acanthias. Next base: position 3,002,987 of record CM059446.1, on the reverse strand, counting down.
GACAAAAAATTGACACCGATCCACATAAGGATAAATAGGGCAGGTGACCAAAAGCTTGGTCAAAGAGGTAGGTTTTAAGGAGCATCTTAAAGGAGGAAAGAGAGGTAGAGAGGCGGAGAGGTTTAGGCAGGGAATTCCAGAGCTTAGGGCCCAGGCAACAGAAGGCACGGCTGCCAAAGTTTGAGCGATTATAATCAGGGATGCTCAAGAGGGCAGAATTTGAGGAGCACAGATATCTAGGGGGTTTGTGGGGCTGGAGGAGATTACAGAGATAGGGAGGGGCGAGGCCATGGAGGGATTTGAAAACAAGGATGAGAATTTTGAAATCGAGGCACTGCTTAACCGGGAGCCAATGTAGGTCAGCGAGCACAGGGGTGATGGGTGAACGGGACTTGGTGCGAGTTAGGACACGGGCAGCCGAGTTTTGGATGACCTCAAGTTTATGTAGGGTGGAATGTGGGAGACCAGCCAGGGGTGTGTTGGAATAGTCAAGTCTAGAGGTAATACAGGCATGGATGAGGGTTTCAGCAGCGGATGAGCTGAGGCAAGGGCGGAGACGGGTGATGTTACGGAGGTGGAAGTAGGCAGTCTTTGTTATGCTGCGGATATGTGGTCGGAAGCTCATTTCAGGGTCAAATATGACACCAAGGTTGCGAACAGTGTGGTTCAGCCTCAGACAGATGTTAGGGAGAGGGATGGAGTCAGTGGCTAGGGAACGGAGTTTGTGGCGGGGACCGAAAACAATGGCTTCGGTTTTCCCAATATTTAATTGGAGAACATTTTTGCTCATCCAGAACTGTATGTCGGACATGCAGTCTGACAATTTAGACACCGTGGAGGGGTTGAGAGAAGTGGTCATGAGGTAGAGCTGGGTGTCATCAGTGTACATGTGGAAACTGATGCTGTGTTTTCGGATGATGTCGCCAAGGGGCAGCATGTAGATGAGAAATAGGAGGGGGCCAAGGATAGATCCTTGGGCGACACCAGAGGTAACGATGCGGGAGTGGGAAGAGAAGCCGTTGCAGGTGATTCGCTGGCTATGATTAGAAGATAAGAATGGAACCAGGCGAGTGCAATCCCACCCAGTTGGACGACGGTGGAGAGGCGTTGGAGAAGGATGAAGTGGTCAACTGTGTCAAAGGCTGCAGACAGGTCAAGAAGGACGAGGAGGGATAGTTTACCTTTGTCACAGTCACAAAGGATGACATTGTGACTGTGATGAGAGCCGTTTCGGTACTGTGGCAAGGGCGGAAACCTGATTGGAGGGATTCAAACATGGAATTGTGGGAAAGATGGGCATGGATTTGGGAGGCAACAACACGTTCAAGGACTTTGGAGAGGAAAGGAAGGTTGGAGATGAGGCGGTAGTTTGCAAGGACGGAGGGATCAAGGTTTGATTTTTTGAGGAGAGGGGCGATGACGGCAGATTTGAGGGAGAGGGGAACAGTACCTGAGGAGAGAGAACCGTTAACAATATCAGCTAACATGGGAGCCAGAAAAGGAAGTTGGCAATTAGGGATGGGCAATAAATGCTGGCCTTGCCAGTGTCGCCCACATCCTGTGAATGAATGATTAAAAAATTATCTAATAGCGATCATAATATGATCAAGTTTAATGTAATGTTTGAAAGGGAGAACCGCGAAACAGCTACTAAGGCCACGATTTTACAAGCCTCGGTGGGTCCATGGTGGGCGATGTCGTTGCCGGATCCTGACCCCGCTGCTGTCTCTATCCTAGCCTCTGAAATGAATTTCCCCTGATGGGGCTTGTTAAGTCCGCCCAGCGAGTTTTCTGGCCAATTAGAGGAAGCGGGTCTGGTGACGTCATTTGATGACACGTCGTCAATCGGTTTCCTTAAAGGGACCATGGCCAACTTTATTTTTCATGATGCGGAGATGCCGGTGTTGGACTGGGGTGGACAAAATTGAGAGGTCGCACTGGTGTTGTGCGACCTCTCAACTTTATTTTGACATTTGTGCTGTCAGTGTTCTGCAGCATTGAGGTGCTACAAACTCTGACAAGCACTGCACAGAAGTGCAGGGCTGCACCCAGGCTCTCCCATGACTCCCTCCTTATGCTTATGGAGGGAGTCACAGCACACAGGGAGGTCCTCTTCCCTTCCCATGGGCAGAAGAGACCTCCCAGGAGATCAACACAGCCTGGTTGCACATTGCAGAGGAGGGCACGAGCAGAGATGTGGTCAGGAGGACCTGGGTGCAGTGCCGCAAATGTTTCAGTAATCTCAGTAGATCACAAAATGCTAGTATAAAGCCACACTCGACCTCATCCTGCTGTGCCTCTCATTACATCCCCATCACTCTGCCTTCCCTATCCTACTCCTGCACATCCTTACTCACACCAACTTACCTTGCACCTCCACCCATCCCTCTCTATCTACATTATCACTTCCCCATCTCACCAGACACCCCTCACACTCACCCTCATCATACCAACTAACAACACACAAGGGTAGGCACTTGAGTGTTTTATGCAATGTTTATGTAAAGTTTCTGTTAATGTGCTGTCAAATATTGAAACCTTTATTTTGAACACTTTGCGTTCTTGGACAGATTTGTGTGCACCTTTGGAAGTGGCTTAGTGAGTTGCAGTGAGTGGTGAGACATAACTTACCCCCCGCAATGGCGATGAGTGTGAAAGGAATGGCTTGGGCATTGTAGGGATGCTTTATGGTGTTGGTGTGGAGTGGTGCCAACCTGGCGCATCATGTGGCAGCCAGGGTGTACAGTGTCAAATGAAGTAAATCTGGCCATGGGGATGCCATCGCTGGCCTCCCAGGCAGCAATGTGGTCGGATGCTGATGCCCTGTGTCCTGTGCAGCATCAGGTGATTGCGGAGAAGGTTGGTGGTGTTGTTGTTGGTGCTGCTGGTGTTGGAGTTGATCGTGGTGGGATTCTGAGGACCAAGGTAAGAGAGTTTCAAGGGCACCCATGCTGATGGAATAGATGGGAGGTGAAGTAGAGATGACAGAAGCGATCTGTCAATGGTGGGAGAGGTAATGAGATCAGACTGGATGGAGACTTATGTAAAGACTTGCAGCATCCTGAATCTGTAGTGGAAATGCAGTTTAGAGGCTAGTGGTTAAGGGAACATTTCTCAATCAGCTGGGAGCTTTGACTTGGCATTTGAAGCTGTCAACTCATCAGCTGATTCAATGGCCACTGACCTCCCGCCTCAGCTTCACAGACGTGGTCTAGGCACAGCGGGAAACCCATGCCTGAGCTGTCAAATCCAAAAAGCTGCGGGGAAAAACCATTGATAAGTGGCTCTAAACAAGTCACTAATGATTTTAATTGCCCCGCCCGCCGCTGCATGTCGGGTCTGCTCAGCGCTGGCAGACCCGACATTTGGTAAAGGCGCGTGATGTCGGGTTCACAGCGAGATCCCGAACCGCTGGGGAAAAAATATACTTTACCACCTGGATTTTGCGGGGGGGCGGGTGCAGTCAGCGGGCGTGATCGGTGGCAGACCAATCACGCCTGCTGACCGCACACCCCCCCCCGCAAAATCCAGCCCTACAATTCTAGATTTAACATAGTAACACGTGCCCAGGCGCTTTCACAGGAGCATTACAAAACAAAATTTGACACCAAGTCACACAAGGAGAAATGAGGGCAGGTGACCAAAAGCTTGGTCAAAGAGGTAGGTTTTAAGGAGAGTCTTAAAGGAGGAGAGAGAGGTAGCGAGGCAGAGAGGTTTAGGGAGGGAATTCCAGAGCTTGGGTAAGGCTGACTTCAACGCGATGAGACAGAGACTGTCCACGGTAAACTGGGCAAATCTGTTCATAGGTAAAATGAAAGAAGATCAGTGGGAGGTGTTAAAAAAGAATTTAATGTGATACAGAACCTGTTTATACCCCTGAGGGGCAAGAGCTCTACTTGCCAAAAAAAAAGCCATGGACGACTAAAGAGGTAAGGGACAGCATAAAGCTAAAAGAAAAAGCATACACGAATGCAAAAACTCGCACAGATCCAGGTAACTGGGAGAGATACAAAGAATAACAAAATGTGCCAAAACATATACAGGAAACTCTTTATTAACCGGCACCCAAATATCTGGAAATCTCTCTTAACCGGCAAAATTCTTGAGTAGGTAACCGGGGTTTTCCTTCATCTCTCGTTTAAAATTAACTTTAAAAAAAACCCCGAGGCATTTGCCTTGTATCGGAGCGTGTAGATTGGGAGGGGAATGTGCAGCCCGGGTAGGCAGCGGACACGACAGATGGTCAGCTAGCGGTCCCCGGGGAGACGGAGCTCCGAATGCAGGCGAATGTCAATGTGTACGGGGCTCTCGTACGTTGGGAGATATAACTCTCCATTATCCGGACTTTTTGATTAACCGGCACCACGCCGGTCCCGTCAGTGCCGGTTAATAAAGAGTTTCCTGTAGTAAGAGCTACAAAAAGGGAGTATGAAAAGAAACTTGCAAAGGATATCAAAATCAACACCATTTTTTTTTTCAATTATATTAGGAAAAAGAGGGTGGTCAGGAGCAATGTTGGCCCCTAAAAAACTGATAACGGTGATATTGTCAATGAAAATAAGGAAATGGCGGACATGTTGAATAATTACTTTGCGTCAGTATTTACAGTAGAGGAAGAGGAGGATAGCATGCCAGAAATCCCAAAGAAACTAATATTGAATCGGGGACAGGGACTCAACAAAATTAAAGCAAGCAAAATAACAGTAATGAAGAAAATAATGACACTAAAGAGTGACAAATCCCCAGGACCAGATGGTTTCCATCCCAGGGTTTTAAAGGAAGTAGGTGAGCACATTGCAGATGCCCTAACTATAATCTTCCAAAGTTCTCTCGATTCAGGAACCGTTCCTTTAGATTGGAAAAGTGCGCATGTCACTCCGCTTTTTAAGAATGGCAAGAGAGTGAAACCAGGGAATTATAGACCAGTTAGCCTAGCATCTGTTGTTGGGAAATTGCTAGAGTCTATAATTAAGGATAGGGTGAATGAACACCTCAAAAATTTTCAGTTGATCAGAGAGAGCCAGCATGGATTTGTGAAAGGTAGGTCATGCCTGACAAACCTGATTGAATTTTTTGAAGAGGTGACTAAAGTAGTGGACAGGGGAATGTTTACGGATGTTATTTATATGGACTTCCAGAAGGCGTTTGATAAAGTCCCACATAAGAGATTGTTAACTAAGGTAGAAGCCCACGGAATTGAAGGCAAATTATTGACCTGGTTAGGAAATTGGCTGAGCGACAGGAGACAGAGAGTAGGGATAATGGGTAGGTACTCAGATTGGCTGGTGTGACTCATGGTGTCCCGCAGGGATCTGTGTTGGGGCCTCAACTATTCACCGTATTTATTAATGACTTAGATGATGGGATAGAAAGCCACTTATCCAAGTTTGCAGATAACATAAGGATAGGCAGCATTGTAAGCAGATGAAAGAGAGATATTACAAAGAGCTATTAATAGATTAAGCGAATGGGAAAAACTGTGGCAAATGGAGTTCAATGTAAGCAAATGTGAGATCATCCACTTTGGACCTAAAAAGGATAAAACAGGGTACTTTCTAAATAGTGAAAAGCTAGAAACAGTGGAGCCCAAAGAGACTTGGGGGTCTAGGTACATAGAGCATTAAAATGTCATGAACAGGTACAGAAAATAATCAAAACGGTTAATGGAAGGCTGGCCTTTATATTGAGAGGACTAGGATACAAGGGGGTAGAAGTTATGCTGCAGCTGTACAAAGCCCTGGTTAGACCACACCCGGAGTACTGTGAGCAGTTCTGGGCACCACATCTTAGGAAGGATATATTGGCCTTGGAGGGAGTGCAGCGTAGGTTTACCAGAATGTTACCTGGACCCTTAAGTGTTAAATCATGAGGAGAGATTACACAAACTAGGGTTGTATTCCCTGGAATTTTGAAGGTTAAAGGGTGATTTGATCAACGTTTTCAAGATATTATCGGGAACAGATAGGGTAGATCGAGAGAAACTATTCCCGCTGGTTGGGGAGTCTAGGACTAGGAACAATAACATAAAAATTAGAGCCAGACCTTTCAGGAGTGAAATTAGGAAACACTTCTACACACAAAGGGTGGTAGAAGTTTGGAATTCTCTTCCACAAGCAGCAATTGATGCTAGATCAATTGTTAATTTTAAATGCCCCTTGACATTCAATGGCATTACCATTGCCGAATCCCCCACCATCAACATCCAGGGGGTCACCATTGACCAGAAACTTAACTGGACCAGCCACATAAATACTGTGGCAACAAGAGCAGGTCAGAGGCTAGGTATTCTGCGGCGAGTGTCTCACCTCCTGACTCCCCAAAGCCTTTCTACCATCTACAAGGCACAAGTAAGGAGTGTGATGGAATACTCTCCACTTGCCTGGATGAGTGCAGCTCCAACAACACTCAAGAAGCTCGACACCATCCAGGACAAAGCAGCCCGCTTGATTGGCACCCCCTCTACCACCTTAAACATTTACTTCCTCCACCACCAGCGTACCGTGGCTGCAGTGTGTACCATCTACAAGATGCACTGCAGCAACTCGCCAAGGCTTCTTCGGCAGCACCTCCTAAACCCGTGACATCTTCCACCTAGAATGACAAGGGCAGCAGGCGCATGGGAACACCACCACCTCCAAGTTCCCCTCCAAGTCACACATCATCCTGACTTAGAAGTATTTCGTCGATCCTTCATCATCGCTGGGTCAAAATCCTGGAACTCCCTACCTAACAGCACTGTGGGAGTACCTTCACCACATTGACTGCAGCGGTTCAAGAAGGCGGCTCACCACCACCTTCTCAAGGGCAATTAGGGATGGGCAATAAATGCTGGTCTTGCCAGCGACGCCCAGATCCCATAAAAAAAGAATTAAAAAAAAAATCTGAGATTGATCGATTTTTGTTAATCAAAGGTATTAAGGGAAATGGGGCAAAGGCGGGTTTATGGAGTAATTCATAGTAATTTTCAGTGAACCTGGACTCATAATCCAGACAATGTGAGTTCAAATCCCACCATGGCAGCTTTATAATTTGAATTCAGCTTGATAAAAAGCTGGAAATTAAAAGTTTAAAATCCAGATTTACTGAATTACTAGACCCATAACATAACCATTGGGTACGGTGGCATAGTGGTTATATCACTGGACGAGTGATCCAGAGGCGTGAGCTCAAATCCCCACTCATGGCAGCTGGGGAATTTAAATTCAGTTAATTAAATAAATCTGGAATAAAAAGTTAGTATCAGTAATGGTGACCATGAAACTATCGGATTGTCGTAAAAACCCATCTGGTTCACTAATGTCCTTTAGGGAGGAAATCTGCCGTCCTTACCCGGCCTGGCCTATATGTGACTCCAGACCCACAGCAATGTGGTTGACTCTTAACTGCCCTCTGAAATGGCCTAGCAAGTCACTCGGTTGTTTCAGGCGGCTCACCAGCACCTTCTCCAGGGTAATTAGGGATGGGCAATAAATGCTGGCCTTGCCAGCAACACCCACATCCCATAAACGAATAAAAAACCATTATACCAACATACCCAATATAGATTCAGTCCTTTGAGTTTTCACAAGTCAGAGTTTTTGTAAGATGATTGTACTGCACAATCTTACAGTTATTACGGCAATCCAGTGGGATGTACAGTGCTCACCATCTGTGAAGGATAAAAGCTTTGCCCTAAATGGTGCGATTCAAGATAAGACCTTCACCTTTGCTCAGTTCGAGCGAACGCAGATCTCAAAATGGAAACGGCACCGCAGGACAGGAATGAGAAATTCTCCAATTTTCAGCCTCCCGGTCCGATTCTGACTTTTAATGACATCAGATACGTGGTGAATGTCAGAAGAGGTTTCTGCATCAGGGGAGAGGAGAAGGATATCCTACGCGGTGTCAGGTAAAACTTTAAAGTTTATGGTTTTCCATACAGACTGCATTTGACACATTAGACCCCCTGTGACCCCACCTCATTGTCTCAGTTGTATCTTGCTATGTCTTTGATGTGGTGCCTTCCTGGCTGACCTGATTGTTTCTCTGCCGAGGTGTGATGAAAGGCAGTCAGAAAGATTAACTGTAGTCGTCTGAGATTGTACGCTACACAGGCATTGTTCTCTGTCTATATATGCTTTGCCGATTCGTATTCCTTCACTTCACCTGACGAAGGGGCAGCAGCTCCGAAAGCTTGTGATTTCAAATAAAACTGTTGGACTATAACCTGGTGTTGTGCGACTCCTCACTCAGGTAAAACTGGCCGCTGTGCTTGTGTGTGTCAGTGTAGGTGCCCGGTCACTGTCAGCAGGAGCATTCTGCACTCCGCTCAGCTCAGCCCTCGGCACCTTCTCAGCTTCACTCACTGCACAAACTGAGTGGCAGCTGACTCTCTTGTGCTGTGGGATGTGACAATGAAGAGAATATCTGCCTCCCGTCTGTCTCTTTAATCTCCCCAAAGGCAGGTTGGGTTTGCAGCAGTGGAAGTGAAGTTTGGTGTGAATTATGGAGGTGCTTTATTCACCAGAAGGTGATGTCCGAGCAAATGATCCTAATCGCATTCACTCACCCTCTTTCCATATTCCTTCAATCGCTTTTCCTTCATCCCCCTCCTCTCCTTCCCTTCCCTCCCTCCAGTCTAATCCTGAAATTTAACAGTTTCTGCCTCACCCTGGGAGTGAATCCCACAACTCTCTGTGTGAAGGAAGGAGTTTCTCCTGCCCCCGGATTCAAATCTTTTACATTTAATCTTGTATCTCTGGCCCCTCATTCTTGACCCCCTCAACCACTGGAACCACTCTGTTTCTATCTATACTGTCCCATCCTTGCAGAATTTTAAACACAAATTCTCTCTCCGCAGATGCTGCCTAACCTGCTGAGTATTTCCAGCATTTTCTGTTTTTATTTATTTTTGATGTTTGACTGCCACTCACTTGGTCTCAGGACTCCTTCCTTCCACCTGAATTTTGGGGATTAATGCCTATTTTGAATATTACTGAACCCCAGGCTATTGTCGACTCTGCATCAGGACCAGGTCGAGCTTCAGGAGTCTGGTGATTCTGCTCCTTGGAAACACTTTCCATTTTCTGATCAACTCTAGCAGCAGAATCACCTCTTGCTGGTTAGATGTCAAACTGCTTCATTCCTGCATTTTTCGGTGCTTAGTTCTGACGACTGAGTGTTTTCATTTATCTCCGGAATAAAGTTACAATTCTGTTGATAAGAATATGCACGCTATCTGGAAGTCAGGTGAGGTCATTAACCTCACCTGAAGTGCATTAATACCTGTGAAACTGAAAATAGGTCCAAAGGTTGTCAATTGATATTTACACTATTTTTAAATGTCCTTTCCCTTTAATTGGAGTTGTAGTGATTTGGCGTTCGGTACGAGGGTATCTGATAAAGGGATGGGGAATGTGTATTGTTGGACTTGGCTGTCGTCATTCACTGTGCCTCCCTTGTTTCAGTGGGATTATGAAACCAGGAATGAATGCTATCCTTGGACCAACCGGAAGCGGCAAGACATCGTGAGTCACACAAGAACAGTCATGAAGCATCACAATTACTAATAACTACCAAACTGACTTTTTTTTTTGGCGGTTAAAATATTTTTATTCAAATACAATAATACCTGTACAACTCATCAATTACATAGTAAATCCATTACATAGTAAATCCATTACATTCATCCATCACAGTAAAAAAATAAAGCCTTAAAAACAGCCTTATAATTAATATAAATGCAATGATTACTTTTACAAATAATCAATAATGTTTACAGTACAAATACCCTTAAGCAATACCACACAACCTTTTAGATTTAAAATAATAAATCTCAATGTTAACTCCACATAAACAACCATTTCAACACCACAGTGTGCAAACACATAGCACCATCATAATCCAATTAAATGCTACAGATAACACTTATTCCAATAAACCAAGAAAAAACCCTTTTTACGCCAGTCCTACTGGCATTGTTCGTTCGATCATTCGATCATTCATTCAATTGTTCGTTCGTTCATTCAAGCGTTCGTTTGTTCGTTCGATCGAGCGTAAGTTCCAATATGTATGTATGAGTGCGTGCGTGCGTATCATTTGTCTAAGTGCGCGCTTGTATGCGTTCGCTCAATTATCGTTCGTTTGATCGTTCACCACGCGATCATTCGTTCGCTCGAGTGTAAGTTGCTTGCGTTCGCTCGAATCGTTCATTCGATCACTACCCCATGAGGTCGTTCGTTCGATCGAGTGTAAGTTCCAATATGCATGAATACGTTCGTTCGAATCGTTCGTCTGTTCGTTCACTCGAGCGTCCGTTCGTTCAATAAATTACCAATATTAATTTACTTTATCTTTTCAAACATACCAACACGAGACAATAACCTCAAAGTAAATTCCTACATAACCACCATAACCATGTGCAAATTCCCACAGTCCTTATCAGAAAATCAATTAAGCTTCAAGTAAACTGCTTTCAAACAGAAAACCTGAAACCTTCCCAACAAAACAATTAAATACCAGTTCTACACCAGTCCTATTGCCAATCCATTAACTCATATCATTTGATGTTGTCGAACCATGTAAAGTCATAGTCCTTGTCCACAGTCTTCAGCCCTTCCACGGAAAAAAAAAGCCATCCACTTCCTGAAATCCCGTAAAAAGACCGAACACTCAAATCTTCTTCTGCTTGCTGTTATCGCTCACAGGACCCAACCATCAAAGAATACTCATCATTCCTTATTGATATTACTTTGCTTTGTCTTTTACTTTCCTTTTATTTTCCGGCTTTTAACCATTCACATTTTCCATCTTGTAACTGCTCACGCGCCACATTACAGATGGAAACAGTTTGTCTTTCCTCCACCAACATGGCGACGCATAAACCGGTCCCATGACCAAGAAAAAAGCCTCACAGCTGCCGCCAGACAGAGCACATGCTGGGCCGCTGGAACTCATTCAGGCCCAAGAGCATTCTGCAACTTTCAGAACCAGTGCAGCAATGCTCACCAACCGCATCTCCTGACTCTACCTCTGCCGACCAGCCGCCCCACCCTGGGCCCCCCGCCTGGGGTTCTCCGTGCTGGCCCTCCCACCTAGGCCACTCTCCTCCGGGTCTTCCACCTTGGGCCTTCTGCACCGGGCCCTCCGCACCGGCATTCCTCGCGAGCAGCCGGGGTGTGGAGCAGCCCGTTCACACAGCACCGAGTTGAGAATCTCACAGCCTTTCCTCCCCGGGCCTTCTGCACTGGGCCCTCCACACTAGCATTCCCCTCAAGCAGCCAGGATGTGGAGCTCACCTGTTCACACAGCACCAAGCACCAAGCTGAAACGAACTGAACTGAGCTGAGCTGAGCTGAACTGAGAATCTTGCAGCCTGGGTCTGTTGGACAAACATCATCGCCGAGAAGCAGTGGCTGGGCTCGGAGTAAGGAGAGCCCGGCCAAGAGGCAGAGAGAGCAACCAACCGCCCAATGCCCCATCACCAAACTGGTTCTTGGTTCTGGTTTAATGACTGTTTCCTTTTTTTTATAGGCTTCTAGATGTGTTAGCAAGCCGGAAGGACCCAAGAGGGTTGAAGTCAGGCCAGGTTTTACTGAATGGCCAACTCGTGGACTCTAACTTCAATCTACAGTCTGCTTATGTGGTGCAGGTGAGAGTTAATGTCAGTATAGTACTGTGTTCATTGATGAATCTTCTGCCAGAGTTGAAATAGTACAAGAAGACCCAATACATTAACAAGAATTTGGTACACTGTTGATCAATATACTTTCCCTAAATTGAAAATTAAGGATTGCATATTGACACAAGTGAGGAGCACAAGCTTGGTTTGAATGAAGGAAACCCATTTGACCCATTTGATCTGAACCTTCCAATTTACTAACCTTGTCATCTTCCCATTATAGTGGCTAGCTGTTTCTTAAATGGGTGTAGTGTCCTTGCCTCGATCGACATTTCTTACAACTATTGATTCCTGTGGAGATTAATGGCCATCCAGCTCACTCCACTATCGAGGTCCCACCTCGGAACCCATGACACTTTTATATTGCAGCAATCCTCCGTCTCCCCTCCCCACCACTCACTCTTTGCCCCTGCAGCAACTGAGAGGCTGGCTGCTTGGGGCCCGCATACTTGGCTCATGGCCCCTACATTCAGGCAGGTCCATGGGTTAACTAGAGCCCAAGCAGGCCATCAGAGCCATGAAGCAACGATTCCAATGCCTGGGCAGTTCTAGTGGCTTCCTGCAATACAGCCCAGAAAGAACGTCCCGTATGACAACAGCAACAACAACATTTATGCAGCGCCTTTAACGTAGTAAAATGTCCCAAGATGCTTCATAGGAGTGTTATCAAACCAAATTTGGATAAGGAGATATTAGGACAGATGACCAAAAGCTTGGTCAAAGAGGCAGGTTTTAAGGAGGAGAGAGAGGCGGACAGGTTTGTTGTAAGCTGCATAACTTTTTTCTGCAACAGGGACAACACGTGGAGTCACCATTGGACAAGGACTTCAGCGTGATGAGGTAGATGAGACCAATGCCATAGGATGATGGTGAGAACATAAGAAATCGGAGCAGGAGTAGGCTATGCGGCCCCTCGAGCCTGCTCCTCGAGCCTGCTCCGCCATTCAATAAAATCATGAACTTCTATATCAACTCCACTTTCCTGCCCGATCCCCATGAGGATTCAGGAGCAGAGCCCAACAGTTACCTGTACACAGAGTTCACTGAAGAGTGCTTCAGCTGAACAATCCCTGCTGCCCTGCATTAACAGTCATGTCCAACATGTCTCCCACTATGTCAACTCTCAAATAAACTGCATCTTCTCAAAGGCACAACATTGATATTCATGTCAACTAACATTGCAGGGTCAGCAGCTACTACAGGAACACAATATCTAACTGGCTAACTGAAATGTCCCTAGTACCTGTCTGAAGTGCTCTCCTACCTCCTAGTGTTTCTACGTGGTGCTCCCCCCCAGTGGCTGCAGCATGGGAGGTGGAAGGTTGCTGTGGCTCAGTCAGGGGCTCATAAGATGTTCATGGTCAGTGACCTCTAGGAGCTCAGGTTTGGCTGCAGACTCCAGCAACTCAGGCTTATTATTTCTTTTGCCATTTGTTAACACGATTAACACTTCCTCTTCTGGCTCCCATGTTTGCTGACATTGTTAATGGTTCTCTCTCCTCAGGTACTGTCCCCCTCTCCCTCAAATCTGCCGTCATCACCCGTCTCCTCAAAAAAACAACCCTTTACCCCTCCATCCTTGCAAACTACTGGCCCATCTCCAACCTTCCTCTCCTTTCCAAAGTCCTTGAACTGTTGTCGCCTCCCAAATCCATGCCCATCTTTCCTGCAATTCCATGTTTGAATCCCTCCAATTGGGTTTCCGCCCCTGCCACAGTACTGAAACAGCTCTCATCAAAGTCACAAATGACATCCTTTGTGACTGTGACAAAGGTAAACTATCCCTCCTCGTCCTTCTTGACTTGTCTGCAGCCTTTGACACTGTTGACCACTCCATCCTTCTCCAATGCCTCTCCACCGTTGTCCAGCTGGGTGGGACTGCACTCGCCTGGTTCCATTCTTATCTATCTAATCGTAGCCAGTGAATCACCTGCAACGGCTTCTCTTCCCACTCCCACATCATTACCTCTGGTGTCCCCCAAGGATCTATCCTTGGCCCCCTCCTATTTCTCATCTACATGCTGCCCCTTGGCGACATCATCCGAAAACACAGCATCAGTTTCCACATGTACACTGATGACACCCAGCTCTACCTCATGACCACTTCTCTCAACCCCTCCACGGTCTCTAAATTGTCAGAGTGCTAGTCCGACCTACAGTTCTGGATGAGCAGAAATTTTCTCCAATTAAATATTGGGAAGACCGAAGCCATTGTTTTCAGTCCCTGCCACAAACTCCGTTCCCTAGCCGCTGACTCCATCCCTCTCCCTAACATCTGTCTGAGGCTGAACCACACTGTTCGCAACCTTGGTGTCAAATTTGACCCTGAAATGAGCTTCCGACCACATATCCGCAGCATAACTAGGACCGTCTCCGCCCTTGCCTCAGCTCATCCTCTGCTGAAACCCTCATCCATGCCTTTGTTACCTCTAGACTTGACTATTCCCATGCACTCCTGGCTAGCCTCCCACATTCTACCCTACGTAAACTTGAGGTCATCCAAAACTCGGCTGCCCGTGTCCTAACTCGCACCAAGTCCCGTTCACCCATCACCCCTGTGCTCGCTGACCTACATTGGCTCCCGGTTAAGCAATGTCTCGTTTCAAAATTCTCATCCTTGTTTTCAAATCCCTCCATGGCCTCGCCCCTCCCTATCTCTGTAATCTCCTTCAGCCCCACAGCCCCCTCCCCCCACCCCCCTCCGAGATATCTGCGCCCCTCTAATTCTGCCCTCTTGAGCATCCCTGATTATAATCGCTCAACCATTGGTGGCCGTGCCTTCTGTTGCCGAGGCCCTAAGCTCTGGAATTCCCTCCCTAAACCTCTCCGCCGCTCTCCCTCTCTCTCCTCCTTTAAGACGCTCCTCAAAACCTACCTCTTTGACCAAGCTTTTGGTCACCTGCCCTAATATCTCCTTATGTGGCTCGGCGTTAAATTTTTTGTCTTTTAACACTCCTGTGAAGCGCCTTGGGACGTTTTAATACATTAAAGGCGCTATATAAATACAAGTTGTTGTTGTTGTTAAACTGCAACACCCCCTCAATTTACGATGTGTTTGTGTAGCAGCTCTGGACTGGACCAAGCTCAGGTGGTCTGTATATGAGCAGTGGTCGGTGGGATGGAAGTTCTTTATCAGAGGGTAGATGGACCAGTCCAGGTAGTAGAATCAGCCTTATTACATGAAAAGAGGGACAGGCAAAGAAAAATAAGGAATGGAAGCTTGGAAATTACGCTGTGATATTATTGTAAGGTGCTTTGGGATCAAATTCCTCTCTCCGCTATTTTAACAGAAGGTGTTAACCCATTTATTTTAAGCAAATTAAAGCTTCCATTAAACTAGCAAAGAGAGGAATTTCCAGGCTAAAGGGTTAAGAGTGTGAGGTAGCAACAAAGCAATAGGATGTGTATGAGGATCCACCTTATCACAGGACATAAAGATCAAAGGTAAAAACTTCAGCATTAAAGGCAAACAAATCTGATGAAGTTCAAGGAAAATAGTAAAGACAATGTGAGGGAATTTTGAATAGAAACCCAGGACTCTTCAAATGTTTTGCTTTAAAGTGAAGGACTTTTATTTAGATCTTTAAACATTACTTTTCATGGTAATTATTGTTGAATAAAACCTTTCTTTTTTTAAACTTCAGTAGTTGAATTACTCATCCTTACCTACGGTATCACAGAATCCCCACAGTGCAGATAGAGGCCATTTCGGCCCATCGAGCCTGCACCGACACATATCCCACCCTATCCCATAACCCCACGTATTTAATCCCCCTAACACTAAGGGTCAATTTATCATAGCCAAATCAACCTAACCCGCACATCTTTGGACTGTGGGAGGAAACCGGAGCACCCGGAGGAAACCCACACAGACACGGGGAGAATGTGCAAACTCCACACAGACAGTCACCCGAGGCCGGATTCGAACCTGGGTCCCTGGCGCTGTGAGGTAATAGCGCTAACCACTATGCCACCGTGTTGGCATGGCAATAAGAAAGATAATACTTGCATTTATATAGTGCCTTTCACATCCTTACGGCTGTCCCACAATGCTTCACAACCAGTGAATTACGTTTGCAGTGCAGTCACTGTTATATAGACAGATGTGAGAACCAATCTCCGCACAGCAAGATCCCACAGATCGCAATGAGATCAATGAACAGTTAATTTGTTTTGATAGTTGGTTGAAAGATGAATATTGGTCAGGCCACCAGGAGAACTCACTGCTCATCTTCATTAAATGTCATGGGATCTTTAACATGCTGCTAAATAGACAGTCAGAGCTTAGGTTTCACATCTCATCCAAAAGAGGGCAGATCCAACAATGCAGCACTCCCTCAGTACTACATTGAAATGTCAGCCTAGATAATGGACACTAAGGGAATCAAGGGATCTGGGGATAGTGCGGGAAGGTGGAGATGAGGTAAAAGATCAGCCATGATCTTATTGAATGGCGGAGCAGGCTCGAGGGGCCTTATGACCTACTCCTGCTCCTATTTCTTATGTTCTTAATGTGCTTGAGTCTGGGCGTTGAGCTTGAACTCCTGGGTCTGAGGTAGGAGCGCTACCACTGAGCTAGGTTCACATTTCTGACTTTAGCCAATGGGCCAGATTTTGCTGTAACAGGTCATCTAACACCGTCTGCCGTTAGTTCGAGTTGCCCTTGCCCGGTTAATCGGGATGATATTTTCCGTTGCAAGTTGCTGGATGTGCGAGCTGAAAAACTCGCAGCGAGGGAAACCGGGCATCTGGGACCTGAGTGAACACGGCAAGCAACTACATATCTCCTTAACCAATCAGATTGAAGGATTGAGAAATAAACAACACAAGGACTGAGAAGGAGGGTGAATTAGAGTAGGTGAATTCAATGCCAGACCAGGTACAGAAAGAGAAATAGAGAGAAAGAAAGACTGGATTAAGAGAGAGAAAAAAAAGAAAATTTAAAAAAAAATTTTGGTATTTTTTAAATCTCCAACAATTAATACTCGAAGGAATGAAATTCCACACTTGTTATAGTTAATTTTTAGTGCCAGAGAGGTTGACTGGTAGTAATTAACACTTATCACACCGTTAAAAGGGTACTTACACTTGAAATGACATGACTTCACTTTCTGTGGCGAGTTTAGTTTGTATCTACTGCACAATTACAGCAACTTCATGCCATTCGATGCATTTCAATGGTGAGCCAGGCAGCGAGATGTCATATTCGCGAAGCTAACTTTGGAGCGGCGCAACTTGGACAGCAACTTTTGGATATCCGCGTTTAAACGCGCATCTGCCCCTCACCTGAATTTGCCGTACCATTTGTGCAGAAATAATGGTGAGTGCCACTAACCTCACCGTTATTTTGACAGCAAAATCTGGCCCAAAGTTGGCCTAATTAGATGAGGGGACTTAATTCAAACTAGTGAAGGATTAATTCAGGACTGATGTCAGGAAGTTCATCTTCACAGAGTGACCAATACATGGAACGGATACATGGAGGTTCTGGAGGCAAAACCCTGGAATTATTGAAGAAACAGTTGGATGTTGTGATGGGGACTGAGGAGCTGAGGATGACTTTTCTCATCCACGGCTCTCTTGTGAATTAAAAGGATATTCCAATTTTAAAATGTATGATGTGTACAACTTTTGAACAACACATAAATGACAACTTTCTTCAATAACAGGATGATATTCTGATGGGAACATTAACTGTGAGGGAAAATCTGGAGTTTTCTGCTAATCTTCGGCTATCCAGAAAAGAATATACATTTGAGGAGAAGCAACAGAAGGTGAACAGAGTCATTGATGAACTTGGATTACAAGACTGCGCCAACACCAAGGTATTTTTATATAGAATTACACAGAATGTACAGCACAGAAACTGGTCCGTGCCGGTGTTTCTGTTCCACACGAGCCTCCTCCCACCCCTCGTCATCTCACCCTATCAGCATATCGTTCTATTCCTTTCTCCCTCATGTGTTTATCTAGCCTCCCCTTAAATGCATCTGTGCTATTCGCCTCAACCACTCCCTGTGGCAGCGAGTTCCACATTCTCGCCCCTCTCTGGGTACTCCTGGAACAAGCTGCTGGTTTTGTACATCCAGATTCTGCCCCTGAGTGCTCCTCATTTTCTGTTGACTGGCATTGAAATCCAGAATAGTTTTATTTTAGTTTCAATTCCATAACCTGCTCCCAGGCTTCTGCCAATACATTGATGTGATGCCCATCACTCGGGTTAGCTCCGGGTGATGCTCCCTCTGCTTATACTACGCTGTGTGATTGAAGAGCACCATTCTTTATATAACATATAATAAATGTGCTCTATTTTACAGAGGCATAACATTCATGTTATATTATATAATAATACCCTCTGTTTCACAGAGTTCTCCACACCCTCTGTATATCACGCTACATGCTCTGCATTCAGTGCCGATTTTAATAAAAGAAAAGAAAGACTTGGATTTCTCCGGCGCCTTTCACGACCACCGGACGTCTCAAAGCGCTTTACAGCCAATGAAGTAGAGTCACTGTTGTAATGTGGGAAACGCAGCAGCCAATTTGCACACAGCAAGCTCACACAAACAGCAATGTGATGATAACCAGATAATCTGTTTTTTGGTATGTTGGTTGAGGGATAAATATTGGCCAGGACACTGGGGATAACACCCCTGCTCTTCTTCGAAATAGTACCATGGGATCTTTTACGTCCACCTGAGAGCAGACGGGGCCTCGGTTTAACATCTCGTCCGAAAGACGGCACCTCCGACAGTGCAGTACTCCCTCAGCACTGCACTGGAGTGTCAGCCTAGCTTTTTGTGGAGTGGGACTTGAACCCACAACCTTCTGACTCAGAGGCGAGTGTGCTACCAACTGAGCCACAGCTGACACAGTTTAATACTATTTATGTAATAATACATGCTGTTTTACAGAGGTGCTACACATTGATGTATATATTCTAATGCTCTTTACTATTCTCTGTTTTATGTTATTTCAGTGAGCAGCACAATTTCCCTTTTTATGCCATATTTCTCATACCTTTATATCACATATTTCAAGGGCAGTGTTGGATGGCGGAAGTGGGCAGGTCTACAAGTAGAGCATTGGAAAGTTGCAAGACGAGAAAAGTATGGAGCAGAGTTGCAGTGGCGGAGGGGGAGAAGTAGGGTGGAGGCAAATGAAGGGAAATGGCCTTGGTGTTAGATCGGATGTGGGCAGTAAGCTTTGCTCAGAATTGAGCTCCACACTAAGGCTCTGCACCTTTATATTTAGCCTGAGGTGCCAGCCAGAGGGATAGATGGCCATGGCCACTTAGGTGGTTGCGGGAGAGGAAATGGTTGGCTTTACTTTCGCCAACATTAAGCTGGAGGAGACTTTGGTTCCTGCAGGTGCTGATGTGCAGTTGGAGATGGTGGTACTGGTAGCGTTGAGGGAGGAGGTGGCAGGATCGAGCGGAGTGTCGTTCGCTCAGCTGTGTGTTTGTGTTATTATTCTGAGCTAACAATCTATTGTTGTCATGCCAGATTGGCACAGAACTCATTCGAGGGGTCTCTGGTGGAGAGCGGAAGCGTTGCAGTATTGGAATGGAGCTGATCACCTCGCCCTCCCTGCTCTTCTTAGATGAACCAACTACAGGACTTGATGCCAACACGGCCAGTTCCATCATGCGCCTGCTTCACATGTAAGTCTTCATGTGGCGCCACAGCGCCTGTCCTAAAACAGCACACGCCAATCAAAGCTCACCTTTAATATCATTCAATAATTCATTCCTTCCCTCTTCCCGCAGCGGGTCAAGTGAGCGAAAGTTTAATCATCTTTATTACCACTTGCTTTTGTTTTCAAGGATTTGTCAAAAGTGAAACCTTTCAAACCTCCAACAAATTCTGTTCATTCTTCGTTTTGTGATTCAGCTTTTCAGTCGGGACCTTAAACAGGAGAGGGCACTTTAAAATAGAATCTGGAATCCTGCTATTGTCAGGTTGACTGCACCAATACCTCGATTAGACTCTCACCTTAAGTCCGTCTCTTAACATTTGTCCGAATCATTTCACGATGATATCACGAAAATAAATCTGCCTCTTCATCGCAGTAATTGCTGTTGGATGGATTCTGAAGGAACTTGCACAGAATGCACATTAGCAGCATTTGTCTGATACCCATCCTATATCCTGGAGCCCCATAATGCTGTATTATCATATCCAATGTGTTTTACTAACCAAACCTTCACTATTGTGCCCAACTGATCCTGACATAATTGATTCTTAATGCAAATGAGGAGCGACAGTACTGCGAATATGTATAATATATATAACAAAATAGCATTGCCTCGCCGTCCCTGACATCTCAAGATGTCTCCAATTACATTTCAACCAGCCCTTATTCCATGTGCACATCAATGATGAGACCTATTTATAGATATTGCCCTTCGACCACCTGCTCTTTATCGTTACATTAACATTGAGACCATGCCCATTAAGACAGGTAGAATGACAAGTGTCGATGATCAGTTCCCACTGTCGAGATTCACTCCGTATTGAATGTTCTTGTCTTCCAAATCAACCGAACTGATGTGTGGCTGAGATGAATAGAAACTGATTTTGTAATTTCAGGTTGTCCAGAAATGAGAGGACCATAATATTCTCAATCCACCAGCCTCGGTATTCCATCTACAGATTGTTTGATTATATAACATTGATGAGCAAAGGAGACATCATATATCAAGGTCCGGGTGGAGAAACCATCAACTACTTTAAAGACCTCGGTAAGGAAGTTACATTTAATGCTGAGCTTTAATAATTTTGTGTGGATTAAGGCTCACCTGGAGAAGAATTTCCCCCTTCCTTTTGTACCAAGTTGTTCTCTGAAGCACTCTCGGGGTCAGTCAGCCTCCATGTTGGTCCAACAATATATTTTCCCTATATTATCCCCTTTCACCGTTTCAAAGCATGAATGGCGAACTAGTGGCAGCCAGCACTCAGTTCAAGGCATTTCTGTGCAGGGTCATTATATCCAGTTTCCCTTTTCAGAGCAAGTACAAGGGTTGCAAAACACAAGCTGTGTCAATGAAGCATAGGTATTGGTTGTGAATTGGCCAGATTGGATCCCGTCGACTCCAGATCTTTTCCTGACTGGTTTTAATTCATTCATGAATCTTGGAATATGGAGTAAAACCAGTTCTAGTGATTGGCTTGTCCAGTAGCCCAAATGCTCAGTGTAACCCACCAATTCCAATAACCATTTCCCCATGGGCTGTGCTCGGTGCTAACTGATAATTTAGAGATCTGAGAGGGTTAGTTGGAGCTGAGGAGTTTCACTCAATGTGCGAATTGGGGATTGTAGAATGGGAGTATGTCTGTGGTTCTAAAGGAATTTCACTAAATAAGTGGAGAGAATGAGAAGAGAGGGATAGCAGTTGATGAATCAGCAACTTAAAGTGGTCTAGAGCCTGACCATCTCTCCCGGTTATCGCAGGAGTTCGGCACCAAATTCTGCAATTACAACCGACGGGAAAACCCAACTCGAAGTACAAAGTGGTTTTCATAACGTGGATTTGGGGCTCACAGCTGTAAAATCACTCGCGCTCCACCCAATTCCTTGGTTTCCATGAGATAGACACGGGACAATACACGGAGCTGGAAATCATTTTTTTAATTCGTTTATGGGATGTGGGCGTCGCTGGCAAGGCCAGCATTTATTGCCCATAACCATGTGACTGAGGAACAAGCGGGCAACACGTCTACAGTCAATCCCTAAAGTTAACATCAGTATCTGTCTGCCAATTACCACCTATACCCGACTCTGCAAACCTCTTGCAGGCTCTGGATGGGATTTTGTAAAAAAAACCTCTTTTATCCATCAGAATTTCAGCAATACAAAATCGGGTCAAATTTCCCAGAAATTCACCTTCTTTCCCGATTGATCCTCCCTCCTCTCCTCAGGTCATTGGTTCAGCTCAGTCCCACAAGCACGAACCACCTCCAATACCCACGTTTAGAAAGTCACCTATTTATTGAACAAGCCATTGTCGCCCTACAACATTAATTAAATTTAAAACAGAAATAGACAGTTTCCTAGAAGTAAAGGGCATTAAGGGTTACGGGGAGCGGGCAGGAATTTGGACATGAGTCTAGGTTCGGATCGGTCATGGCCCTGTGGGTAGTGGAGCGGGCCCAGGGACTGTGTAGCCTGATTCTGCTCCTATTTCGTGTGTGCAATTCTGTTAGATGCAGGAGATGGTTCTGTGATAGATAGTAGATTGGCGGTTAGGATCAGATCAGCCATGATCTTATTGAATGGCGGAGCAGGCTCGAGGGGCCGATTGGCCTACTCCTGCTCCTATTTCTTATGTTCTTATGTTCTTATGTTCTTATTGCCCAACTGCCAGCGAGACTGGGTCAACTTTCAATAACCAGGGGGCATAGATTTAAAGTAATTGTTCGGAAGTTTAGAGGGGATTTGAGGAGAATTTTTTTCACCCAGAGGGCGGTCTGGAACTCACTGCCTGAAAGGGTGGTAGAGGCAGAAACCCTCATCGCATTTAAAAAGTACTTGGATATGCACTTGAAGTGCCGCAACCTACAGGGCTACGGACCAAGAGCTGGAAAGTGGGATTAGGCTGGATCGCTGTTTTTCCGCTGGCACAGACACGATGGGCCGAATGGCCTCCTTCTGTGCCGTAAATTTCTATGATTCTAACTCGTAAATGGAACAAGCGTCCACCTGATTTCCTTATGCAAGTATCCGAAGCGCTGCTGGTAATAATGTCTGTAACTTGTTCATTTGCAGGATATGAATGTGAGCCTTACAACAACCCCTCTGATTTCTTCTTGGATGTCATTAATGGAGCAGTTCAATCTTGCAATGAAAACCCAAGTCCAGGTATAATTGCTGACCATGATTTATTGATGATTATCTTTCAGTTGCATGTACCAACATGGCAGCTAATTTAACAATAACGTATGGAATGAATGAGAGAAGAAAAATAACATTAAGGGGTGAAATTCCTAATCTATACTCACCAGCAACAGAAAAAGTTTACTGTTTCAAGTTAAACTACACTGCAGGAGTCAGGTACAAACTGGTGAAAGACAAGTAACATTCGTGTGACAAGTGCCAGGCAATGACTATCTCCAACAAGAGAGCCTCTAACCACTGCCTTTTGACATTCAGCGGCATTACCATCGCCGAATCCCCCACCATCAACATCCTGAGGGTCACCATTGACCAGAAACTTAACTGGACCAGCCACATAAATACTGTGGCTACAAGAGCAGGTCAGAGAGGTTGGGTATTCTGCAGCGAGTGTCTCACCTCCTGACTCCACAAAGCCTTTCCACCATCTACAAGGCATAAGTCAGGAGTGTGATGGAATACTCTCCACTTGGCCTGGATGAGTGCAGCTCCAACAATACTCAAGAAGCTCGACACCAGCCAGGACAAAGCAGCCCACTTGATTGGCACCCCATCCACCACCTTAAACATTCACTCACTCCACCCCCGGCGTACCGTGGCTGCAGTGTGTACCATCTACAAGGTGCACTGCAGCAACTCGCCAAGGCTTCTTCGGCAGCACCTCCCAAACCCACGACCTCTACCACCTAGAAGGACAAAGGCAGCAGGCACATGGGAACACCACCATCTCCAAGTTCCCCTCCAAGTCACACACCATCCTGACTTGGAAATATATAGCTGTTCCTTCATCGTCGCTGGGTCAAAATCCTGGAACTCCCTCCCTAACAGCACTGTGGGAGCATCTTCACCACATGGACTGCAGTGGTTCAAGAAGGCGGCTCACCACCACCTTCTCAAGGGCAACTAGGGATGGACAATAAATACTGGCCTTGCCAGCAACGCCCACATCTCAGGAACTAATAAAAAAAAGTTGTGGACAGTTGTCCCTGGAATGGCTCCTGGGTAAATTGGTGGAGGTGAAAACTTAAGTCATTCATGAGGCAGTTGGTTGTCATTTATAACAGCACAACCGCCAACCCTTTGGCCTTCCACTCATCACAATACTTCTGCAGCTGCCAATATGCTCAACCACTCCCCCTCTTACACCCTTAGATTCCCCTGTCCCTAGCAAAACCTTTCCTCTTTCCAATCCCAGTCATTCCCCCTTATATGGCCCCCACCTTCGCTCCCTCCAGCTCAGGAGGCACAGATCGAAGGGTATCGAGCACGTAACTGGTTTAGCCGCCCATAACCAAATCTGGTTGGACCACATCGAACGGGATTGGACTTCACTCTCCTTTGCCAAAACTGCTCCTGGAGAGCAAACAATATATATTTCTCTATAATCGTAGTCAGAACATCTCCAGCAATGGCTTCTCTTCCTGCCCCTGCACTGTGACCCCCAGAGTCCAGTCTATCCTTGACCCCCCCCCCTTTTCCTCAACTACATGCTGCCCCTTGGTGACATCAGCCACAAACAGTTTCCACATGTACGCTGATGACAGCCAGTTCTACCTCTCCATCACCTCTATCAACCACTTCACTGCTTTTGTGTTGTCAGACTGCTTGTCCAATGTCTAGTCTTTGTGTTGTCAGACTGCTTGTCCAATGTCTAGTCTTGGGGGGAAGCTGCAATTTCCTAAAACTAATTAGAAAACTGAAGCCATCATCTTCGGCCCCACCATAAGCTCCATAACCTTGCTACTGATTCAATCTCTCTCTCTAGCCATTGTCTCAGTCTGAACCAGACTATTCGTAAACTCTGCAACCTATTCAAACCCCAAGCTGAGTTTCTAACATCATATCCTTTCCTTCATAAAGATTACTTCCATCTCCATAACATCACCCATCTCTGCCCCTGCTTCAACCCATCTGCTGCTGAAATCCTCATCCATTCCTTTGTCACCTCCAGACTCAACTATTCCTATGCTCTCCTGTTCAGCCTTCCACCCTTCGTAAACTTGAGCTCATCCAAAACTCTGCTGCCCGTATCCGAACTTGCAGTAAGTCCCGTTCACCCTGTGCTCACTGACCTCCATTGGCTCCCAGACTACCAACATTTAAAATTCTCATCCTTGTGTTTAAATCAGTTCATGACCTCACCCCTCCCTCCCTATGTCTGTAACCTCCTCCAGTCGTACAACCCTCCTCCAAACCCCCCTCCCCCCGCCCCGCCCCATAAACTCTCTGTTCCTCTGACTCTGGTCGCGTGTACCCCCTCCCCCCGCCCCGCCCCATAAACTCTCTGTTCCTCTGACTCTGGTCGCGTGTACCCCCTCCCCCCGCCCCACCCCACCCCAGAAACTCTCTGTTCCTCTGACTCTGGTCGCGTGTACCCCCTCCCTTTATCCCACTATTGGCGGCCGTGTCTTCAGCTGCCTTGACCCCACCCTCTGGAATTTCCTGCCTAAACCTCTCCACATGCCTTGCTTCCTTTAAGACCCTCCTTAAAACCCATCTCTTTGGTCGCCCCTCTGAAAATTTCCATCTTTGTCTACGATGAGCCTTGGGGTGTTTGTCTACATTAAAGGCTGCGTTGATAGATACAGGTTGCGTTGATTTATCGTGAGCAATGCCACTGTAGGTCAGTCAGTGTAGTATATGAATATAGGAACTTCGTTTTTTTCTTTAAAGAGGTTGTGATCACGTCCCACACGACCGTGGATACCAGCATGGAAAATAATCTCCTGGCCCATCATTTTCGACAGTCTACTTACTATCATCAAATCAACAAGGAGCTGAAGTCCATGTCCGTGCCAGATGTCTCAAAGTTTTCAATCAAAATAAAATCTTCATATGCAACCCCTTTCTGCTATCAGGTAGATGCAAATGTCTTGTGTTTTTTTCCTGTTACATGTAATATTAAATGCAACAGTTAGTGCAACAAAACTTATTGTGATGCATTTAATTGTATCCATGTTGCTTGAGCGGCATATTTTAAATGATATAATGTTTGTGATGTTAAATTCAGCCGATCGGCAGTTAATTTCCAAGGCTGCACACAACATTTTTATCTCCAAAATAAGCCAGCAGTCTGAAATTAGTCTCAGCAATGACTATTACAACAATGACTAGATTTCAAAAGTATTTCATTTGCTGTAAAGCACTTTGGCTCGTCCTGATGTCGTAAAAGGTGCTATAGAAATGCAAGCCTTTTCTTTCTTTGAAGTGTTAATCAGCAATTTAATGGGATAATTGTTATCTACAATCTCACACGGTTAATGCCACTGTGAGAAGATTAGTCCAAAACTAGGCAACAAAATATAAGATAGTCACGAATAAATCCAATGGGGAATTCAGGAGAAACTTCTTTACCCAGAGAGTGGTGAGAATGTGGAACTCGCTACCACAGGGAGTGGTTGAGGCAAACAGCAGAGATACATTTAAGGGTGAAGCTAGATAAACACATGAGGGAAAAAGGAATAGAAGGATATGCTGATAGGGCGAGATGAAGAGTGGTGGGAGGAGGCTCGTGTGGAGCATAAACACCGGCACGGACCAGTTGGGCCAAATTGCCTGTTTCTGTGCTGTATAGTCCATGTAATTTGTAAAGCCAAGTGCTTAACCAAGACTGATATCCAGGAGCCTCCGACTTACACATTGACTTGTGGGAGTAACTTCGATTAACAACTCGGTAGTTGAAATCTGGGAGTGACCTGCATACTGAACCCAGGAGAACATTCAGTGCAAATCCAGCAAGTTGTGACAGGCGGCATCATTGTTTGTGTGTTTCCTTGTTGAGTTTACCCGATGCAGTCATTGTTAATACTTGTACTTTCAGCTGTACATAATGTGCGGTCGCACCATCAAGAACTTCTTGAGAAACCCAGACACCTCATTGGTTCAAGTGTTCATGATGATATTCTTTGGCATATTGAATGGACTTATATATTATCAAATACCACACACAATGCCAGAAGCTTTGCAGAACAGGTGGGAGAAATACAGGAATAGCTGAATCCACACACTATTACATGGATTTCATTCAACACTATCAATTATGGCATTTCTGATTGATCTCGGGTTACTTTTTTGGTGTTTTAGTTCCCTGTTTGCCTCTATTGAGTCTCTATGCTCTATATAGCCAAACCCAACTCAATAGATTGAGCAGATAAAATATCCCCAAGCACCAGTTAGTGACTTCCCCCTAAACACCCACTCAGAGAGTGGTCCTGTGTGATTCGCTATTTTATTTCCCCCCCTTGTCTTTAGGGAACTTGCTGCTCGCTTCTCCGAGTCTCCTCCTGGCAAGCTAGAGATCAGGAACTCAGCAGGTGGGGAGTTGAAAGTGCAAAGCAATGCCATGGAGGCGGCGGGCGCGTGGCTTGCTCCAGTGGTACTGCCAATCGCACCGGAGAGCCGGTTACCGAAAGCGACTCGCCCAAGAAACCTTTCCCTCCACTTGTGACCTCCCCTGCTCACACAAACATAGCCGAGCTCAGAAGTGCATTGCAGGTGTAAAACTCTGCTGTGATAGTGTGTGGGATCGACGTGTGTATTGCACCAGGAGTCTACACTAACAGTATAATTTCTATCTAATATTTACCTTACTATTAAGTCTCGTGTATATTTTTTGATTTCAGAATTGGCGCATTCTTCTTCTTGATAATCAATCAGGTTTTTGGCAACCTTTCTGCTGTGCAACTCTTCATACAAGAAAAAGCACTATTCATGTACGCAGCTAAGTATATTCCCCAGTATTTAATGAATCAAAATGAGGGAGTCCCGTTCCCTGCTTTATCAAACTAGTGCCAAAACCAAACTGATCCCGAAAGCACGCTAGCAGATGAACTGATTCACAATAACAACTGGCACTGCAAGCATGTAACGTGTTCCTCCCCAGTGAGCAGTGTGTGGCGGTAGCAGCACCGCCACCCAGACTGGGCAGGCCTTTTTACACCCTGCCTGATTTTACTTTTCTTTGAAGTCAGATTCCGGCCAGGCGGGCAGGTTAAAATTGCCCGCGATGTTGGCTATCCAAAGGAAAGCAGCAAAATCACTGAAGGATTGATTTAATTATTATATAGCAATGCAAAAACAATGTGCAATGAATGTGGTGGCAGAGGTCACTTGTGGTCTATTAATTATTTTACTATGAAAACCTATGTTCTATTAATTATTTTGACACTCAAATCCCACCATGTTATTCCTCGCAATCTGAGCCATCGTTTTAATTCCAATTCTTTTATCAGACATGAAAAGGCGAGCGGTTATTATCGGACTTCAGTATACTTCCTGGCCAAGATCTTTGCCGATCTGATACCCAATCGCATCATCCCAGTTCTTGTTCTTGGATCGATTTCCTACTTTATGATGGGTAAGTGTCTCAGTACCTTTCGCACAAAGCAATTTGAACACTGCCCGTCATCAAAATAAGTTATAATTAATAACTACACAACAGTGCTGCAATCTAACCAGACTTTACCTGTCTGCAGGCAAGCTTGACCATACAGAGAAAAAGCATGAGACCAACTAGACTGATTCCTTACTTTTATTAATATATAACAACTGAATCGGAAATGAGGAGGAATTTCTTCTCGGAGGGTCATGAATCTGTGGAATTCTCTTCCCCAGAGAGCTGTGGAGGCTGGGTCATTGAATATATTTAAGGTAGAGATAGATAGATTTTTGAACGATAAGGGAGTCAAGGGTTATGGGGAGTGGGCAGGGAAGTGGATCAGATCAGCCATGATCTTATTGAATAGCAGAGCAGGCTCGAGGGGCCAAATGACCTACTCCTGCTCCTACGTCTTATGTTCTTCTGATACCTCAGTTCAATTCTAGACAGTAATGGAAGAATATTTAGAAGTCTTATTTATTCAATAATGGATACCTGGGGATAAATACTGTGGAGTATTCTAATCAAGGGATTGAGATCATATAAAGCTATTACTAGGATGTCTCTGATTAACTTCTGTGTTAGAGTTTGGTCTAAGAAAGAAAAAACTAGCATTTTTACAGCACCTTATCACGTTAGGATATCCTAAAGCATTTTACAACCAATTAATTACTTCTGAAGTGCAGTCACTTATGTGGGCAAACTTGGTGACCATTTTGCCCATAGGGGCCTAGAAACAGCAAATGAATGAATGACCAGATAGTGGGTTTTGGTGGTGCTGGTTAACATAATGACCTTTTGCATTCTCGGTGCCAAACTGTCACTAATTGCTGTCCAGTCTTAGGGCTACTTGGCCTGAACCTTTTCCAGTTCTCCATCCCCTCTCCCTTGTTCCACTGTCTCAATGGGGCAATTATTGGTGAAATAAATCATAGTTTCTACATTAATGGGCAAATATTAGTGGTCAAGTTGCCTGATTTTATCACAAAAATCATAACTTTGACTTTTATCTATTGACTACTCATGCACTCGGATTAATTGCTCAAAGTTGGATGAATGTGAAGTGTGAAACCTCTAGGCATGCTCAGTTTGCATTGGCTTTCCGTGTAGAGCACACATGGAGCGGTTGCTGTAGATTTATTAGATTTATTACTTTTGATTTCAGATTTTATGGGGTGAAATTGTTCTTGGGCTGGGAGCACAAAACCCGTTTCAATGGAACAGAAGATCGGGCAGTTTGTAAACCGGGCTGCCAATTCACCAAGGCCCATTTTGCACTAGCGCCCAAGACCAATTTCACCCCCTGTATTTGTCATTTTGCTTCTCCACATTAACCAACTTCGGGTAAGAATCATCCCTCCCCCTACTCCTGAGTTAACTTTGCTTTACCTCAACTACCACACTCTGATGTCCATCCCTCCTCCTTCACCATTTCTGCAGTTATCTCTATCTCTTTTGGCATTTCTCATTCCATCTCACTTCTCTGCAATCTCTAGCTCTCTCACCCGCTTTGCAGTTCTTTTTCGTTGTTTCTCCTGTCTCCTTAATAATCTAGTCTCTCTCTCTCACTCACTCTACTTTTGCAACCTTTACTTCCCTCCTCTGTGCCTCATTGAACATCAGACACAGTACATTGCATAAAAATATTGGGCTGTAAACATATTGAGAGAAAAGGTCACTCATAAAAAGTTAGAAAAGGGGCATGATCCTAAGATTACAAGTGTGATCCATGTTGCTTAACAATTCAATCTCATTTTTTCACCAAAACTTGTGACTTTAAATGATTATTTCATTACTGTTGCACACTGAAGGTTGGCAGGACTGATATTCACTGTATATATTAAATTATATTTTTCACACTACTGTGATGTGTACCATCACAATGCAATGAGTGCTCAAGGGTTCTCTAATGCAATCTGGCCCAATGAGACCAGGCACGTTCACACTGTCACTCGTCTTTTGCTCAGTGAGATTGTCTCGGTCAAGCTTGGCCAGTGTTCATTTCAAATTCTAGGAAGGCATTTTAATGTTGGTGCGTTGGGAATGATTGGAAATCGCAGTGGGTTTCACACCCCACTTGCAGTAAGCCACCTAGTCAATTACTGTAATCAACCAAATATTCTTCCCAAACCTCACCAAAAGTGCCCTGTGATACAGATAGCGAACACAATAACGTACTTCTGCAGAATTCCTTTGTTTTAACAAAACCAGTTGCCCTCCTATTTGAAATAGTTTATGAAAATAGTTTGTCATTAACACTGCGCAATGCATTTTCAATGTTTTCAACACAGGGTTAAAACTAGACGTCGGGTCTTTTTTCCTGTTCTGCCTGACTCTCAGCCTCACCAGTTTGTCGGCGGTGAGTCTGGCCTTCCTGGTGAGTGCAAGTGTCAGCACCTCTGCAATAGCTAATGGCCTGATCGCCGTCCCATTCGTCTTCATGATGGTAAGAACCTGTTTTTGATCCATTTCCCTATACTTTCTACTGGTCTCAGTTATCCGTTCGGTAGCACTGAACAACAGCCCATTTGTGTTTGTAGGTTTTTGGAGGTTTTCTGGTGAACTTAAACGGAATGTTGCAGTGGCTTTCGTGGTTGAAGTGGATCAGTATATTCCGTTACGGGTTGAATGTAAGAAACTTTTTTTTAAACTTTAGAATAGGTGTGAATGTGGGTTCCGGGATCAAGACTGTAAAAACATGAGATTGGGTGGTGGCACAGTTTGCTGGAATCCCATTGTGCGGAGGTAAAATGACACTTGGATCCCTTGATCCTTCACACATTCACACAGCAAGTTACCAATCTCAGCTGTGCCACTTTGAGAAGGCACCAAACATTTCTGTCCAAGTATTCCGAGCAAGTTGGCAAAAGCCCTGTGGGCAGGCCACCTTGAAATCAAGGCCAGAACAAGGGTAGCGAATAGGGATGATTGTTCAGAAGCTGAAGCACGTTCAGGTGGTTGGGAGGGGGGGGGGGGGGTAGCGAGCCACAGCAAGAGAGCTGAGGAAGTCTTGGAAACACAGAAGGAGGGCAAGATTCAAAAGCACATTGATGGGGTTGGGGGGACTGGAGATAGAAGCATAGGGAGCAAATGTATAAAGCAGGTTGAGGCCAAATAGCAACAAGTAGATATTATTTGCTATTACATGTGCTGTTGATTGAAAACCTGTGGTGAGACACAGCCTGTGACTGTGCCACTTGAGGGTACGGGTAATAGAACCCCAGATGGCATGGAAACATGATGCCAAGTTTGCTCCTTGGGTTTTAATTGGGGAAAGTATAAAAAGAGACAATGGTGCCCACTCACTTAATTAGGGAAGGTAAGATAGGCACATGAGCAATAAGACAAACAAAGATGCTCATTGAGCCCAACCTAGAACTGCCACTGTAAAAATCAAAGGTGCTCCATGTACTTTAGTAAAGGCCATAAAGATTTAGTTTTAAAACCTTAATCAAAGTAACTACATCCATTGAAACAGTATAGGTATGGATAAACATTAATGATTCATTTTATCCATCTTTCCATAGGCACTAACAATCAACGAACTAAAAGGACAAATATTTTATACGAATTCAACAGTGTGAGTACATTGTTTTTAAACTGATTGAAACAATGTTTTTAATTTAAAAAAAATCACTGTGTTGCCCAATATGTTAGCCAGTAGCCACGTCACTAATTGGGAATCCAAATGTGGCAAATTGCATTTCTGATTAGTAAATAAAAAATGAGTAAGACACTTGTGCACGTGAACCTTAACCTTTTTATACATTTGTAGGTTAAATGAGATGAAAAGCAGTGTGTGTGTTTCGATCGTTGAGGGCTTTACTTCCTTGGTTACTGAATGGTGATAGATGTTTAATGAATTGTACACATGAATTACATTTATTTACCTGTATTGCATTTGTGTGTGAGGCATTTAAAAAAAAACTAAAATTAGTGCTTGTGATTAAAAAACTGTGTTGTCATAGCTACACCTGTGCTTAATCAGCAAGTTCTATTGGACAACACTGGTCAAAGTGGTTTCAAACTCTCTTCTGTTACAAATATTCAGTTCCCTTGTACCAAAAACTTGAAAGGCACGGTCTACCAAGACTTGTTGCATCAGGATTGGTGAAGAATAAATTTATGGGAAAGCTGTTGGTTTCTGCCAAAGCAACATCTTCAAGTCTTTCCGTACTTCCAGCATCAATTCCATAAGCCATCTGCCCTTGTCATTGTTCTTTTCAGATACATACATATCATAATTTTTAACAAAATCTAGGCTGGCACTCTAGTGCAGTACCGAGGGAGTGCTGCATTGTCGGAGGTGCTGTCTTTCGGATGAGATGTTAAACTGAGGCCCCGTCTGTCCCTCTCAACTGGATGTGAAAGATCCCACGCCACGATTTCAAAAAAGAGCAGGGGCGTTCTCCCCAGTGCCTGGTCAAAATTTATCCCTCAACCAAAATACTAAACAAAATTATCTGGTCCTTATCACATTGCTCTTTGTGGGAGCTTGCTGTGCGCAAATTGACTGCCGCATTTCCTACATTACAACTGTGACTACACTTCAGAAAGTACTTCATTGCTTTGGGACGTCCTCAGGTTGTGAAAAATATTATATAAATGTAAGTCTTTCTTTTTAACGAGCTACTTGTTTCATGACATACAGGAAATGGAAAATCACAATTAGTTCAGGCTAGATTTTGTTAGTAATGACAGCTCTATCTTTTCAATCCCAATTCTCTGCTCTTTTTCCATATCCCCATACTTCTCAAGTATCTCCCTTCTGAACACCTCAATCAAAGTTGCCTCTATCACTATTGGAAATAGTGGATTCCACATCCTTGCAATCCTTAGTATGAACACATTTTTCTGGATTTATTTTCTTAAATTTTATTATCTCACATTCTGGACTCCCCCACAAGAGGGTAGAGTAATTTCCTATCAACGCTGTCTATTCCATTCATTATTTTAAACATCTCAATCTGATCACATTCTCACAGCTGGTCAATATGACCCAATTGTCTTGATCCCATCCTGGTGAATTGTTGCGGAGTTCTCCAAGATACCCTTGCTAATGTGGGCATCAATTCCCATTTAACACATTGCAGGCTAAGCCCCAAATCAAAGCAGTGATTTACAAAGTCTGCTATAGTTGAACACAAGGCAGTTGGTTGAGAGAAGGAGCTTGGGTTATATTGCCGACAGATGGGATCACGGGATGTGATCTTATAGGTGCAGAAAATAATGAATGCAATTGACAGTTAATGTGGAATTAATCCAGATCAAAAAAATGTATTCAGGAAGGGCACTTATTTCATAAGGGATGTGGCAGTAGACTGGGTGTTAAATATTGCCCATGGGGATATGTACTGTTTTGGTAATTTTTAAAACATTTTGCTTACTTACACGTCGGACTAATATCCAATTGGTTTGTCCAATTCCTCCTGTGATCCATGTTCTGTATTTTGCAGGATCCCTGGAGAGATCTACATGATTGAGCAAGGTATCGATTACAGCACCTGGGGCTTCTGGCAAAATGAAGTTGCACTTCTATGTATAATGACAATATTCTTGTTCCTGGCATTCATACAACTTGCAAGAGTTAACAAGTGGAAGTAGAACATTGTTAATTTTGTGTGAAGAGTACTTGGTTGTATACCTGGTGTTCTTTGAACGCTCTTTATTCTGAAAAACGCATTACCAGCAGCTCCAACTTAGCAATTGAAAATTAACTCGGGGGTCAATGATAGTACAGTACCCACCGCTTGTAGCAGGCGCATTCCTGTGAAGATGATTTGCCCGCTATACATGATGGCCAGCATAAGGTGGTAGTGCTAAAGAACAATAATGTTATCGCCGGTCAGTATCCGCAACTCCACTGAGCCACGACCTGAACGAACTTCCCGGCTCCTGGACCTGACCAAGGACCTGAACTCCGCAATGCCAAACGCTCCCCGGCCGCAGCCATGAGAGCCCGTCATTCAGAAACAAGCCATTGCCAGGTAGAGCATCTCTGCTCTGCAAGATCCAGAGAGGGAAAAAATCTCAACTCCTTCACCAAACAACCGTTGAAACAACCTAAACACCTAATTAGGGCACTAAATTTCAGCTGCTGGGATTATTGTGCATGGTGTTACTTTTATTAAATATTAAAAACATGCATCAGTTTTTCATGTGTACTTAACTCGCATTATCACAGCCGTGTAAGCAGTTGTTTCTGCCTGAATTAAATGGAACATTTAAGATAACTTTGAAATTGATGTTAATGCAAATGGCTAATGATTACTGAATTTTGGCCAATATAACCAGCTGCCAGGTTTAAATGTGGACATTTTAAGGGGTGGGGGTTGTACAAGGCATGAATTTGATGGGAATGCCCACACTGAATCATTGCAGAATCAGCAGTGTAGCTACAGCAATCTTAAGCCTACATTGCAGCAGTTTCGCACTGCCTTGGCTTCACACTGCATTAAGTCTACCCAAAACCACTACAAGGCAAGTTTTAAAAAAAACTTCCAATGTTAAACAGCTAACTTATCTCATTAGCTCTTTCCTAACATGAACAATTTTACCAGCAATTGGGTAGCTGTGGAGGAATCATGCAAATATCTACACACAGCGGTTTCCTTTTCCAGGGACCATGGTATAACTCAGTATGACCAGCTCGCACTGCTCTAAAGCAGGTACTAGCACTTGCTGTACAAGGGAGGCATTATACAAAAAACTGTTTGGGAACACAAAGGAATTGATGGTTTTTTTATATTCAGTCTCGGGATAACGATGACACGAGCAAGACCACCTTTATCGTCCATCCCCAGCTGCCCTGAGGTGGTGATGATGGGCCTTTATCCTGTGATGACTTTTACAAGTCAGTGGCTTAACTGGGTCACTTCAGGGGACATTAAAAATCAATCACCGAGTGTGATATTAGAGTCACATGTAGGGCATACTTGGTCAAGTGGCAGATCCTTTCCCTCAAGGACATTAGTGAACTCGTTGGGTTTTTATAACAATCAGGCAACCTTCATTGCCATTTTCTGATGCCAGTCCACAAACGGACAGATTTATTAAATTCAACTTCGCAATTTGCCATGGCGAGATTTAATCTCCTGACCCCTGGGTTGTTCATCCATACTACATCATATTTTTTGTTGATCAGATATCAAGCTAGTAATTTGTGACACACAGAGTGAACCAGCTGAGTGGGAGGACCAAGCAGAAGCACACACTAGGAGTTCAGTTTCATTACTTTTGAATTGACGTCGGTATTGAAATAAACTTGTACATTTGAGAATATTTCACAGAAATTCAGCCCGTTATAGATAACAGAATACTAAGATGACATGGAAACATTTATCATGGAGTAATACCACTGCTCCAAGAAATGTACAACATTTCATATGGCGGCTGTCCATCTGACACAATGAAAGCTGTCTCCATCTCACCATTACAAAAGCAAGATACTGCAGATGCTACAGAGTTAACGTTTCAGGTTGGTGACCTCTTCCATTCATTTCAACTTCAACCTCAGAAGAGCTTTATGATCTGAAAGACTCAGCTGAAGGCAAACAGCAGGTTGAACATGCTGCCCCTAGGCGACATCATCCGAAAACACAGCGTCAGTTTCCACATGTAAGCTGACCACACCCAGCTCTACCTCACCACCACTTCACTCGACCCCTCCACTGTCTCTAAATTGTCAGACTGCTTGTCCGACCTCCAGTACTAGATGAGCAGAAATTTTCTCCAATTAAATATTGAGAAAACCGAAGCCATTGTTTGTTTTCAGTCCCTGCTACAAACTCCGTTCCCTAGTCACCGACTCTATCCCTCTCCCTAGCATCTGCTCGAGGCTGAACCACAGTTTGCAACCTTGGTGTCATATTTGACCCTGAAATGAGCTTCCGACCACACATCCGCAGCATAACAAAGACTGCCTATTCCCGCCTCAGCTCATCTGCTGCTGAAACCCTCATCCATGCCTTTGTTACCTCTAAACTTGACTATTCCAACGCACCCCTGGCTGGCCTCCCACATTCCACCCTACGTAAACTTGAGGTCATCCAAAATTCGGATGCCTGTGTCCTAACTTGCACCAAGTCCCGTTCACCCATCTCCCCTGTGCTCGCTGATCTACATTGGCTCTCAGTTAAGCAATGCCGTGATTTCAAAATTCTTATCCTTGTTTTCAAATCCCTGCATGGCCTCGCTCCTCCCCATCTCTGTAATCTCCTCCAGCTCCACAATCTCACCAATCCCCCACGCCCCGAGATCTCTGCGCTCCTCTAATTCTGTCCTCGAGCATCCCTGATTTGAATCGCTCCACCATTGGCGGCCGTGCCTTCAGTTGCCTGGGCCCTCAGCTCTGGAATCCCCTTCCTAAACCTCTCCACCTCTCTTTCCTCCTTTAAAACGCTCCTTAAAACCTACCTCTTTGACCAAGCTTTTGGTCACCTGCCCTAATTTCTCCTCTTGTGGCTCGGTGTTGAATGCTCTTTGATAACACTCCGGTGAAGCTCCTTGGGACATTTTACAATGTTAAAGGCGCTATATGAATACAAGAAGTTGTTGTTCTGACGAAAGGCCACCAATATGAAATGTTAACTATTTCTCTCCACAGATGCTGCCTGGCCTGCTGAGTATTTCCAGCATTTTCTGATTTTATTCCTTCTCATCACTACCCAAGTTTCCCAATTTAAAACAATTAAAGAACAGATGCCCACAATAAATGACAGCTAAGCTGAGGAGAGTAGGAGTCACGAGAAAATAAATGAACAAGCACCAGCTAGATGGTTGTGAATCTTTGGAAATCTCTGCTCCAGAGGGCTGTGGATGCTGAGTCTTTGAGTATATTCAAGGCTGAGATAGATTGATTTTTGGACTCTAGGGGAATCGAGGGATGTGGAGATCGGGCAGGAAAGTGGAGTTGAGGTCGATGATCAGCCATGGTCTTGTTGGGTGGCAGAGCAGGCTCGAGGGGCCGAATGGCCTATTCCTGCTCTTCTGTCTTTATGACAGCAGCCTTGTTTTTTTTTTAAAAAGTCTGTAGATTGTAAGATGAAGGGAGGAAAGAGATTCCACAGTTTTAAGGCTTAAGAAGGAACAAGGGAGGAAAATTCAGTGAGACCCCAGTATTATCAAAAAATGGAAGAAAGAAATGTTGCTGCCGAGACGGAGGCTGGAAGTGGGAGAAGGGTCCCATCACCAGGCACACTGAGCCTCTGTTTTGGTAGGTATGTAATGTACTCAATCTAAAAAACTTGCATTTCTATAGCACTTTTCACAACCTCGGGAAGTCCCAAAGCCGGTTGTAATCAATTAAGTACTTTTGAAGTGTAGACACTGTTGTAATGTAGGAAAACCCAGCAGCCAATTTGTGCACAGCAAGCTCCCACAAACAGCAATGAGATAATGGCCAGGTAATAGGCTTTTAGAGATGTTGGTTGGGGGATAAATATTGGGCAGGACACCAGGAAGAACTTCTCTGCTCTTCTTTGAAATAGTGCGTGGGATCTTTTATGTCCACCTGAAAGGGCAGAAGGGGCCTCGGTTAAACTTCTCATCCCAAGACGGCTCTTCCGACAGTGCAGCACTCCCTCAGCACTGAACTGGAGTGTTGGCCTAGATTTTTTATCTACATTGAGAGAACCAGATAGAAACAAATCAACAGCTTCTCTCCAGTGTGTTCTGTTCTAATAAAATGCATTTTTTTCAGTCCTTTGTATGAGGAAAGTGTGGGAAACACACAGCGGAACAGTCAGCATCTGAAAGAGAAAGACCGATCGACATTTTCAGTGGGGCCCAGACTTCTAATGTAGAGGTACATCTAAAACTTTAACCCATCTTTCTTTCAGAAGGAAGCAGCACTGCTATGCATTTGTATAATTTCCTGTTTTAACTTCTGATTTCAGCAGTCTATTTTCATTCTCCTGAATTTTATTTCCAGTCAGAAAAACAAGGCACCTGCTAACAATTGAAAATCTACCACTCCTTACAAACAGTAAGCATCATAGCAAGCCTTCTAATATGAGCAAGGCGATTGGCCTTCTAATATGAGCAAGGCGATTGGCCTTCTAATATGAGCAAGGCGATTGGCCTTCTAATATGAGCAAGGCGATTGGCCTTCTAATATGAGCAAGGCGATTGGCCTTCTAATATGAGCAAGGCGATTGGCCTTCTAATATGAGCAAGGCGATTGGCCTTCTAATATGAGCAAGGCAAGGCGATTGGCCTTCTAATATGAGCAAGGCGATTGGCCTTCTAATATGAGCAAGGCGATTGGCCTTCTAATATGAGCAAGGCGATTGGCCTTCTAATATGAGCAAGGCGATTGGCCTTCTAATATGAGCAAGGCGATTGGCCTTCTAATATGAGCAAGGCGATTGGCCTTCTAATATGAGCAAGGCGATTGGCCTTCTAATATGAGCAAGGCGATTGGCCTTCTAATATGAGCAAGGCGATTGGCCTTCTAATATGAGCAAGGCGATTGGCCTTCTAATATGAGCAAGGCGATTGGCCTTCTAATATGAGCAAGGCGATTGGCCTTCGAATAGCCTTCTAACATGAGCAAGGCGATTGGCCTTCTAATATGAGCAAGGCGATTGGCCTTCTAATATGAGCAAGGCGATTGGCCTTCTAATATGAGCAAGGCGATTGGCCTTCTAATATGAGCAAGGCGATTGGCCTTCTAATATGAGCAAGGCGATTGGCCTTCTAATATGAGCAAGGCGATTGGCCTTCTAATATGAGCAAGGCGATTGGCCTTCTAATATGAGCAAGGCGATTGGCCTTCTAATATGAGCAAGGCGATTGGCCTTCTAATATGAGCAAGGCGATTGGCCTTCTAATATGAGCAAGGCGATTGGCCTTCATTTTTTTTTTAGAAAAAACAATTGTAGAATGTGATTGCTAAAACACCCAAGACGACAAAATTTCACTTATTCTGTCTGGAAAATGACCCAACGTGATATCAAAGGAAAGGCTGGAATCTTTTCTGCAGGAGAACAACAGCGAGAAGCTGCTCCTTACAATAAGAACTAATGGAGCATTCCAGGCTGAAGCTGGGATACAGAGCAGGATTGGGGAGAGGAGGAGGAGAGGCGAGGGGGAAAAATCACATGCTTTTCTGCAAGCAAAAGCTCGTAAATAAAAATGAAACCTTGTATTTGGAAAGTTCCTGAATCAAAGTAAAATTGGAGTCTCTATTTACAATAGTTTAACCCTGCATAGAATTTAAAGCTACAATTTTAAGATGTAATAATCAAATATGAAATGGAGACTCAACGTTTCTTGCCCTTAGCCACTAAAAGTAAAAGGTTTAATTTTGCCCGCATTAAAATGCACGTGAGATCAGCATGAGAGATAAATGGTACATTTCAACAAACACTTAACTCACATCACTGACAGATTCTATTTAGTTTATCAACATTACACAATATACATTCGTTTTCCTTTCACTAATCAGGCCAGATGGAAGTTATTTTCTTTCCACTCAAACAGTAGTAAAGACTGTGGTAAAGATCATGGATATAAAGTAATCCATTCCATGGTTTTTCACCCTTCCTGGGGTAATGAGAGGTGCAGAAGATCTGCTACTCAAATAATAACCAACAAATTTGAGTGGAGATTGATGAGTAACCTTACATTTCCAAAATGCCTTTGTCCAGTCATCCGTCAGAATCCCACTCTCTTCTCCACTTCAGATATACATCCCCATCACTACTGCTGCTCCTTCCCTTGGCCCACAGTGCCAGAGTACACGATGGGGCTGGACTAATCAAGCTCCAGTGTAAGTGAACATGGCATGTTTCCTCCACTCGCACTAATAGAGTACAAAAGCAAGGAAGTTAGGTTAAACCTTCATAAATCACTGCTTAGGCCTCAACTGGAGCACTGTGTCCAGTTCTGGGCATCATATTTAGGAAGGATGTCAAGGCCTTGGAGAGGGTGCAGATTTGCCAGAATGATAGCAGGGATGAGGGTTTAGAGATTAGAAAAGCTGGGATTGTTCTCCTTGGAGCAGAGAAGGTTAAGGGGAGATTTAATAAAGGCGTTC
Source organism: Squalus acanthias (assembly GCA_030390025.1). Taxonomy (NCBI): domain Eukaryota; kingdom Metazoa; phylum Chordata; class Chondrichthyes; order Squaliformes; family Squalidae; genus Squalus; species Squalus acanthias. The sequence continues at coordinate 2,963,018 of CM059446.1, read as the reverse complement.
AAAATCATGAGTGCTTTTGAACGAGTAAATAAAGAGAAACTGTTTCCACTGGCAGGAGGGTCAGTAACCAGAGGACAAAGATTTAAAATAATTGGCAAAAGAACCAGAGGTGACATAAGGAGCAATGGTTTGCACAACATGTTATGATCTAGGAATGCACTGCCTGAAAGCAGATTCAACAGTAACGTTCAAATGGGATTTGGATAAATACTTGAAAAGGAAAACATTGGGGAAAGAGCAGGAGAGCCAGCACAGGCACGATGGGCCAAATATTCTCCTTCAGTGCTGCGTGATTCTAATAATGCTAGAATAGTTGTATCATCTGAGAGGCCATTTATAGTAAAAGAACAATGATGAGAGGAAGCAGCATAAGCAATAAAAAGAAATGTACAAAGTCAGGCGGTGGTTGAAGACGGAGATACAGCAGAGGGAAAGGGAGGAGGAGGAGTGGTCAGGTCCGTACACTCAAGAGGCAGCATTGGATGGGTGCATAAGTTCATTCACAAAGTTGGCTTTTCCATTACTACCCATCTGTAGCCTAGCCTGCTTGAGCAAGTATGTGTCAGAAGATAATTGAACCAAAATGCATAAGAATGTCCTACCCTTCCTACTGAAGAGGTCAGTGTGGTTGTGGGGAAAACAATCAAATTGTATCAATAGAAAATAACTCCCATTTATACAGCACCTTTCATGAGCTCAGGATGCCCCAAAGCATTTTACAGCCAATGTAGTACTTTTGAAGTACAGTCACTGTTGTAATGTAGGGAAACAAGGCAACCAATTTGCACATAGTCCCACAAACAGGAATGACACCAGGTAGTTTGTTTTAGTGATGTTGGTTGAGGGATAAATGTTGATCAGGACACTGTGAAGTACTCCCCTACTCTTCTTCGAAATAATGCCATGGGATCTTTTAAGTCCATCTAAGGGGGCAGATGGGGCCTTGGCTTAATGTTTCATCCAAAAGACAGCACCTCCGACAGTGCAGCACTCCCTCAGTATTGCACTGAAGTGACAGCTTAGATTTTGCGCTCAAGTCTTTGCAGTGGAACCTTCTGACTCGGAGGTGAGTGTTACTACTGAGCCATGGCTGGCATCTTAAACACATCGTGGCTGCTTATTACACCTTTGGCTTTATTTTTCCTCAGTGCCTTATTTATAAACAGATATGAAGGCAGTTTATGAGGTCAAAGTTTCAGGATAACCTGTTGCATTGGTATTTATTATTTTGATAGCCCAGTAAACACAGATTATTAATGTAGATAGCAAGTTGGTGAACTCTTCATCACATTTGCCTTACTTTCATTGTCCAAATAGTTGCTTCAATATCTAATTGCCTCCCAAGGGGGAAAAAGGGAGGCAGTTGTGCAAATACCTATCAATTAAACATCAGTTCAGGTGATAGTGGTTTTTCTGCTCAAGCACATTTTTGATTTTTTTTGTACATCTCTTCCCAACCTCCTGGATCCAAGACAGCACGGTTCAATTACCAGCTTTGCGAGAACTTCTTGCAGATCAGTTACTAGGAGGCACACTTGTGCCAAATCACTCCACCTAACACTTTGGAATATTTTGATTGTAACTGTGACAGGCAGTTCTGGAACTATGACCCAAGCATTGCGTGAGAGAGGAGCACTGCAGTGTCTGACCCACATTTATACTTTTTTTAAATAACATAATAAGAGAGTAAATTTATCTTAACTGGCTGTACAAATGATTTAACAATGCATATAACTGATCATCAATGTTTATCATCGGTAAAATCTGGTCTGATTACAAGCACTTGCTCATTTGTAACCATGGCCAGTTTTACCTCCTGAGCTCGGATGGCAATTATAGCCCCTTTATCATTCGGGATCAATCCTGTGGCCTTCCGAATACTCGAAGCTGACACTTCTGTGCAGTACTGAGGGAGCGTTGCATTGTCAGAGATGCTGTCTTTCAGAAGAGACGTTAAACCGAGGCCCCGTTTGCCTGTTCAAACCGAGGCCCCGTCTGCCTGTTCAAATAGGTGGAAAACATCCCATGACACTGTGCAAAGAACAGGGGAGTTCTCCCAGTGTCCGGGCTAACATTTATACCTCAACCAACAAGAACAAATTAACTAGTCATTTACCTTATGCTGTTTGTGGAACCTTGCTCTGCGCAAATTGGTTGGCGTGTTGCCCTGCCAAACAACAGTGATGACGCTTTAACAGTAATTAATCGGCAGTGAAGATCCTTTGGGCAGCATGAGGACACGAAAGGTGCTTTATAAATGCAAGACCTTTCCTGACTTGTGCAGTTCACTAAATAAACCTCTGTCAGCTAGTGAAGGAACAAACTGTTTGCAACAATTCCCAATGGAAAAAAAGACACGTCACTTCTCGTCTTAAACCGTTTGTTCATCATCAGGGTCAGACCAACGACAGACCCAAATTATTAGCACATTTGAATACTTTATTGCAAAAATATGAGTCGCATTTCCTAGCACTGCAATTAAATACCAATAGGTACAGAAATTTTCCAATTCACATTTCATTGGCTGTCAAAGCTGTACACATTTTAACAGTAATACATTAGCAAGAATATCAAGCTTTACTAAGCAGACAATTATGAAATTACAGTAAAAATCTGTAAACAGTTTTCTACAATAAAATCTCTCAACCCCACAACTGTACACCTGTAACTTTCATCATTGGGTAATCTTATAGGATATACACAAGGGCGTGAATGGCCCGGTACTCACTGCAGAAAAGTACCTCGCAATACCCTTTCACCAGTGGCACCACCAACATCATGACTCTGCAGACATCACAATAGCTTGAGAAGCATTTACTGGCAACACTTCACATGGATCTTCAGCAGTTCGGAATACTGGCAAGTCACTACGAACTTTACAGACTTCCACAAATAAAAATCAGAATCGTACACATTATAAAAATAACAGACGAGTAGGAGGAAATTAAAGGCAATCAGAGTCAGAGCTCACGTGTGCCAGCAGCTGAAGCTTTACTCCGATGGGTGAAGTCCTCTAAATATGACTGTCTTGTTGCCTTCTAACTTCCTTCTAGTTATCCAATCTTCATACATCAAAACTAATTTTCCCCAATTTATCACACCATCGTACTCATGCCCAGTGACCGGGTATACATGTACTTCTTCAATAATTACATTTTAACCTGCATCCTTCACTATTTTTTAACAGCAGCTTCTCATCCCTCATGGCCCTCAGTGAAACAACACCCACGCTGTCTCTCACATCAGGCCTACAATCAAGTACAATTTCAATTATATACAAATATACGGGACAGTGAATAAAGTGTCACGGTGTCTTCCATGTGGGCAGTCATAACAGACATGTTTTAGCTCCTTCATGTGTTATAGAAAAAACAAGCTGTTCACAAATGGTAAGTACAAGCACGACCTCAGGCTGCAACCAAACAGAACTACAATTGTACTAAACCTACACAGTAAGCTGAATTATTGTGTAATTGTTTGTCTTTTAACCCCTTCAAGCCCAAGAATTGACAGAACAATGTTTTTGCAGGTCAAGCTGACAGTCGTTTGTCCTGCAGCCACTTCACTTCATTAAAAGAATGAATAGGGTTCAGAGACAGAAGAGCCGAGACGCTAGTCTACAGAAGCTGAATGGATCCATCCAATTCCTCTCTCCACTATTTTAGTGGAAGTGGTAACCTGATTACATTAAATGGGCAAACACCTCTGCTAAAATAGCAGAGACAGCGATTTCAGAGGAACGCATTAAACATCCGTAAGCTGGGATCCTGCGGCATAATTTTACGGTCACCTTTAATAAGTTTCGAGATGTTGGAACCACCGAGTCCTAACCAGAATTTGAGGTTTGTTAAAATACAATGTTAAAGTGGCCTTCTGTAATTTATTTTCATACATAACATTTCAACTTGATCGATTTGGAATGAGTTAAATGGGTTATTAAATTGTCTTTATTACAATTACATCAGAAAATGCCTGTTGCAACTTGACAATATGTAAACCACAAAAGGCATTTAGATCATTATACTGTAGTACAGAATGCTGCACATTTTATATCAGTGTAAAGATCCAAATTAGTAGAGTGGCTATTACTGTGGTACAGCAAAAAATTATTCTGTCTATCCACAGGAGAGCAGTGCAGTTATTATATCCAGCATCAGAACTCTAAACACAATTCCTAAATAGTAACTGAAAAGTTTTAATTTTAGGTTTTATAATTTAAATACATTCAATCTTTAGCCTTCATAATTTTTCATTTATACCAACCATTAAATGCACTTTCAATTTTTAACATCACAGTTGGTAAGTGATCATTTTTACAGTGTTTCCTATACATTCAGTTAGTGGCAGTACCAGTGTTTAGTCCAAGCATTAGCCTACTTTAAGATAAATTGCTTCTGACAGTCATTGCTTTTGGCTGACCTCGATCACAAGGGTCAGTGTCGTGGCTTAAACCGCGCCATGTACACACTGCAGTTCCGGCAGTACACCTCGGCAGCATCGATGAACACCAGCTGGCATAAAGCGCACTGACGCCCCCAGGTGGCTAGCTGTGGAGTAGTCTGCTCCGCCATTGGTCGGCCAGCAGATGGCCGTCTCGTATACACTCCAGTATCGCTGGTCCTTGCAGTAGTGCGAGGGGCCAAATGCTTCCTCTCACTGGGCTGAGGCTGGGTAAAAGATGCCTTCCTCCAATCCTCATCTGGAGGAACATCAAGGCGGACTGGACCTGCAGTCTTGGAGCATGAAGACTTGTTATAAGGGGATTTTGGAGGGTCCAAGGTATTTGCCGCGTTGTTGTTTTTTGGAAAAGTGTTCTGGCCAGGTCTGTAATGCACAGGAAAACGGTCAGCGCAACCATAACTATCGGGCACCTCAGTCCTAGTTTGGTGTGGAGGCCTGCTCAATGCGGTTATGCTGGATGGATCTCTGCGAAGTTGCTCCACTTTTCTCTTGTCTGGAAGAACTGCTCGGTTGCCTTGAGCCAGTCTCTGTTTGATGACATTCTTATTCTCAACGTGCATCTGGTCTATTCTGGTGGCTCTCTGTCCTTTACTCAAACTCTTCTGAGAGCGTGGCAGTGTGCCATAGTTCACTGCAACGTTCTGGTAGTTCTCATGGTTGAGAGCTTCACCCCGGTCAAACACAGCCAGAAATTTTTCGATGTTCTTATCTGCTTTCACAAGAAACAGAAAAGGTAAGCTCCTAAAATTACTGAGGATTTTGATCAGGGAGAAAACTGTATTAACTACACATTCAAAAATCTAGCACAAGAACTTCCACACTGGTTCCCCAATGGCCCACTGTAATTTTGGTAGAAACCTTGGAGAAACGGCTGCCCCAACCCAACTTCTGCCGAAGTTATGGCAGATCATCACAAGAATCCCCGGAGAAATTCCAGACGTAGTCTTCAGCTACACATCAAGAGCTGGAGAGCGAGTGAGCAAGAGGACATTTTGTATACCCACAGATTTCTTCTCAAGTCATGAAAAATATTTTTATATATTAGTGCAAATAATTGTTTTAATGTATCCTAGCAGACATTTAGCCACAAAATCACTTGTTACATCTGGCTTAAAGGGTTTGTAACGAAGTTGCCTCTGTTACTGATGCTGTGTGGTGTCCATTACTGCATCAGATACGAGCACAATATTTCACCTGCATTCATAGAATTTACCAATGTTAGACCGAATAAGAACAAGGTACCATTCAAGTCCTTCACTTTCACAGGTGGCTTTTTAAATGACATTAATGGCCCTGTAGATCAGCAACAATCATCACTCGTCTTCAGCACAGGAGGAGACTATTCGGCCCATTGTGCCGATACTGGCTCTCTGAAAGAGCTATCCACTTAGTTGTAGTTTCTTGCCACTTCTGTGTACTGTTTTAAATTTGTAATTTTCAAATATTTATCCACTTCCTTTTTAGAAGTCATGATTAATTCTGTTTCCACCACTGTTTCGAGTTGAGCATTTCATGCGCCAACAACTCTGCATTTAAAAAAAAAATTCTAATCACCCCTTCGATCTATTGATGATCTTAAATTTATGACTTCTAATTACTGGTTCAGTGAACAATGAAAATAGTTTTCCCTTATTTATTTATTCATTCATTCACACAATTTTGAACATCTTGATCAGATCTCTCTTAGCTTCTCTGATGTAGTGACGAGAGCCCCAGTTTCTTTAGTCTCAACTCAATGAAAGCTTCTAATTTCTGGTACCATCTTAGCGACTCTCTTCTGCACCCTCTCTATGGCCATAATGTCATGGTATTTTAAAAATTGCTTTACAAGATCCCAATGGTAACAATTTCAAAGTAGGCACAAACAATTTTGATGAACTCCTATATAACTGTAACATTGCATCCATTCACGATGCATCAGATTTAACCTGTTGCAACCTTGCTACGTTTTGTTTCTGGTTATTTAATAATTTTAAATATTACTACAATATTAAAACAACAAAATGCCATGAACCGGTCAGAAATTATAGTGCATTAGCATTTTTCAAATTACTGCTCTATGCTGAATCTGGATGTTACAATTATAACGCCTCGGTGCCTGGTCAAACTAATGCTGCCTCTTGCACTTAATGCCAGTAAACATTAAAACATGCTGCAAAAAAAAGTTGCCATGTAAAGTAATCTCTGCCAACAACTTCAATACCATGTTGATGATCATTTCATATTTGAAGACCAGCTCAGAAGTAATGATAATACAACATGGAAGGGAAATGAGCCGGACAAGGACAGTCAGTCATGCAACCTTACATACGATGGATAAACGTACAGAAAAGGAGATGCAAATGCAAGTAGCGAAGCCAAGATTACCTGATGCTCTGTTTGCCTCACCAGCCTTGCTGGGCTGCAGTGGATCAGACGAAAGGTGCTGTGCTAGGTAGGGATGGTGCTGAGGGCAAGAGGTTAACACAATAGGATCATGGGAGGGAGCTTGGGACGTGGTCAAGGAAGAGGAACTGACCGATCTTTTTCGAGGCTCCACGTGCTTTCTCAGGGTTGTTGTTTCCTTGCAACATAAATGGACATGACTGTTATATGCAGAGACTTTCCAAAAAGACAGACAGAAAATGAATTGCTTCAAATTTATTCCCCTAAACCTCTTCCACAATGTTAAGCAATTTACTAAGATCATAACACTAGAATACACAAAACATTTTATCATTTACAGGTCTATATTGCCGCAGGAAGTTTACTTACGACACTGTGAGAAGTAACCACAGGATTATCTCTGTTAGCAAGGATGGTTCCACTCAGGCTGCGAGCGATACGACGGAAATTCTCGGCACTGTAGTCATCATTTTCCACATTTTCTCTTGGAGCAAATTCATTGAAGTGTACCTTATCAGGTTAGAGGATAAAAATAAATACGAAACTGATTAAACCCTCATGACGGCAGCAAAAGTTATATAACAAAGCAAAATACATCTACTTTCAAGTACAGGGGCTCAGAATAAATCCAGCTAAAGGCTAAAGAGTGGAGGTCTCTTCAGAAACTCTAACCATTTATATTGGTCATAAATGGATATAACAGTAATCTAAACTAAACGTGGCAGAGCTTACAGTGAAAGGAAGCATCCAAGTAGTGGATACTTGGAGAACAGCACAAAAGTTAAAGTCTAGGGAGACTTTGAATTGCATTTGGATCATGCATTAACTAACCTCACTGCTTAATGCAGTAACTGTATGTAAACCTTGGTAGCATATAAAATAACGCAACAGGATAGCAAACTCCCAACCTTGACTCATCTACCGTCAATAGTTATGGCTGGTTCTTGACCAGCTTTTAAATGGATTCTTCATAACACAGTGCTTCATTTCTGTAGGATCCTCATGAGAAGATTGGTGCTGCCCATTAAAAGCACAGCTTGCATTGCCCAATCGAGCAACAGCTAGCCATGGCTTTCCACATGGTCAGGCAGCTCCTACCTGCTCCCATGTCGCTCCAAAGTCACCACTCCCATTGCAATGATGGAGCAGCTCCTCGGGCTGGGGGAGAATGGTGGTTCTTCCCCGTCAGCAACGCTGCTGAAGCAGCCAAGAGCCACATCTCTACTGGAGGAAAAAATTAATTAGCAATAGGGGAGTACTTTGAATTAAAAGGACTCCACAAAACTTGCCTTTTCCTTTAACTTCAGTTTAGAAGAGTACCCCTTTTCCCCCCAATACACCATGATATTCCCAAATCCAACACCACCCATATTGATAGCCTGAGAGAGACTGCCAATTTAATGGAAATTAGTACACATGATAGGCAACATCATAGGATAGATAAGACATTTTCTATTCACTTCTGAATAAAATTGATAAAGCAAAGGGACAATAAGTATCTTTTCCTGCTAAGTTTTCAAGTACCTTTGCACTGACTGGTACGGGTGCTCCGGAGGATACTGCCCCATAAGCACTGCGCTCAATCTCTGCGGTTGGAGTCTTTGATCGACCTCTTTCAGGCAGAGAGAAGTGTTTTCTTGTCACTGTATGTGCAGAAACTAAAGGAGGCACAAAAATCGAAGAGACATGAACACTTGCTTTACTGAAAGAGCTGAATAAATAACACGGTATAATTAAGTCTTTAATTAGTCCAGTCTTCAAAGGGTGACGCTTCATTCTACAACATTATTCCTTAATTACTGTATTCCCAAAAATTATACGCGAAGCAAGATGTTCATTAAAAACCTAGTAATTCTATGTAAACCGCGCCATACAGCGTTTAGAAAAGATTCTGGAAATTTCTTTGTTTCGTATACGCTTAAGTGGACCTGGATGTCTCTGGTCGCAATGGTGCTCTAGCCTTTTTCAGTAGCTTCCAGAGTCTTAAAATCAACTGATGGTGCACCACTCTGGGTCACAGATTTTCCAAATGGGGTCCGTGGGGCGATCAGATACCTGTCCATCTGCGGCCAGGCATACTGTGCACGACAATGTCACAAAAGCAGCATTTTCCCCATATTAGAAACATAGAAAATAGGTGCAGGGGTAGACCATTCGGTCCTTCGAGCCTGCACCGCCATTTAATGCGTTCATGGCTGAACATGCTACCTCAGTACCCCATTCCTGCTTTCTCGCCATACCCCTTGATCCCCCCTAGTTGTGAGTATTATATCTAACTCCCTTTTGAATATATTTAGCGAACTGGCCTCAACAACCTTCTGTGGTAGAGAATTCCACAGATTCACCACTCTCTGGGTGAAGAAGTTCCTCCTCATCTCAGTCTTAAATGGCTTCCCCATTATCCTTAGACTGTGACCCCTGGTTTTAGTTTTCCCTAACATTGGAAACATTCTGCCCGCATCTAATTTGTCTAAACCAGTCAGGATTTTAAACGTCTCTATAAGATCCCCCCTCATTCTTCTGAACTCCAGAGGATACAAGTTCAGTTGATCCAGTCTTTCTTGATATGTCAGTCTGGCCATCCCAGGAATCAATCTAGTGAACCTTCGTTGCACTCCCTCAATAGCAAGAATGTCCTTCCTCAAGTTAGGAAACCAAAACTGCACACAATACTCCAGGTGTGGCCTCACCAAGGCCCTGACTTATTAACAGATCGTTTTCTTCTGCTGTATTCTGATTTTAAAAAAAGGTTCCCTGCAATGATGCCACTCTTTTCCTTTGGGGAAGTGTCTTTTGGAAGTTAAGACAAGAGATCTCTTGGAGCACGTTAATATTTGTGGGATTCCCCAACACAGTAAAATTTTAAAACCGTTGCTCTAACTTAACTAAGCCTAACTTTACTTGATCTGTAACTAATCGTGAGCAGACTGCTGACATATTTTGAGTCGAAGTGAAACCCTTTAGAACATTACATTCTTCCATCACGTAAGAGGTACGTAGACCTGAATGTACAGTTCACATTCTGCCTCCACATACACGCTGTAGTCTTGCAACACAGTGTTTACAGGAAGAATGCATTACTTTACTCTGCAAACCTGCCAGGCCAATCTGGTTTGGTGCCATTTTCAGCTTGCCAATCGAGGAATTTTTCAGAGGGGAACACACTACTGCCGCAAATTTTACACTTTAATCTCAACACTATTATAAACTCACTGCAATATTTATCTTCAAACTAAATGTCTGAGATTAAGATTTAATTCCATGTTTAAAATCTATCATGTGATTTCAAACATGGACTCCTTCCATAAGGAAAGACCCCTTTTAATTTAAAGAACCCTTTATAAAAATTCTTAGGAACATGACCCCACCAAAGAAAGGTATGCACTTTCCTCAATCCCTGTTGCCCCTGAAGTAACCAGCACCAATGTTTCCTAACTAACCTTAATAGCAGCCTACACAGAAGGAAGTTGAAACCAAGAAAGATGTGACAAGTTGGCACATGCACCAGATGCAAACGGAAAGTCTACTGACATCAGAACTCTCTGCTGCTTCGATACCCAACCAGGTGCTGAGTAGTACCGCATTCTTCAAAAGAAACAGAAAATGCCAACATGCCGCAAAGAAGCCGCCCGAGCCCACTGGTACCATTGAAGGATGTGCTCCTCGCCTTCTACCTTTTCATCTTCAGAGCACCTGGCAAATCAGGGCAAAAACCAAAAGCTCCACATGCACCAACCTGAGGCATGACTTGGAGCTGCAACAGACACTTTATACGGCCAGGGCACAAGCCATCTTTATTGAGCAGTGGAAATCTAGCTTAGAAATTGTTGTACTCGAGTATTCCACTGAAGGAGATGGTCATTTCAAGCCCTCTTACCAAGACTGCATTAATCTTTCCAAGCACATAAACCTGTATTGATTATCGATCACTGGTAAAGATTTATGACATTGAATTCTTAAATCTAGGTGCTGGTACCAACCGGAAAACTCAACTGAAATCAAACTGATGCTGGTCCAGGGTGTCAAAGATTGCAACGGGTACTAAGCAAAGCAGAGAGGGGAAAAGTTTTTAAATAGTTATTTTATCAAAGTAAGACCAAGGTGTCATCATCATACATGTGGAAATTGAGCCCATGTCTATGGATGATGTCACCAAGGGGTAGCAAGTAGGCGAGGAAGAGGAGGTGGTTAAGGATAGATCCTTCGAGAACTCCAGGGGGAATGGTTGGGAGGTAGGAAGAGAAGCCATTGCTGCAAGATGCTCCAGGTATGATCAACTGTAAAAAGTGGAACTAAGTGAAGGCTGTCCTACCAAATTGGACAGTGGAGGAGAGGCATTGGAGGAGGATGGTGTGGTTAACTGTTTCAGTGGCTGCAAAGAAGTCAAGGATGAAAAGGGACAATTCACCGTGGTCATAGACACAGAGGTTGGCATTTGTGACTTGGTTTAGGGCCGTTTTGGTGCTGTGGCAAAGGCAGAAACCTGATTGGAGAGATTCAAACAGAGGCTGGCACGAAAGCTGGTCATGGATTTGGGAGGTGACAACATGTTCGAGGACTAGAGAGGAAAGGGAGGTCGGAAAGGAGGCGGTAGTTTGCAAGGAGAAAGGGCTGGGTTTTTTAAAGGGGGTGATGGCAGCAGTTTTGAAAGGGAGGGGGGTTACACTACCTGAGAGGGAAACATTTATGCTGTTAACTAGCGTGGGGGCCAGGAAGGGGCGCTTGGTGGTCAAACTGTACATGGAGATTGATAAATCAAGAATCTTCTTTAGTTTAGTCTATTTCATTTAAATAATCCGCAAATGACTTGGAATTGATGAGCCAGGCAGCATGAGGATGCAAAGTTAAAAGAGATGACCATTAACCCAAGATGTCTTAGTGGTGACACTTCAATCTAGCATGGTGATTGATCTTCCCTGCACGGTCAAGCTGAAGTACTCCTCTCCCAGCAAACTCCCCGGGTTCCATCTAAATCTCACCGCTTAAACAAAACATTCAGTAACTGAGCAATTTGTCCTTAATTACTGAACACCATAAATAATACATTCGAATTTTGGTACACTTTCCAAAAAATTGGAAATGCTATTACTTGCTTATCGTGGGTGTCGATCCTCACCTGGTTTCACGCTACTTTGTCTGGTGGCGTTCTCAGCCAACCGTCTCCCTGGTGAATATCTGCTACTCTCGGAAGCCTGCAGACTTGCTTGATACAGGGATTCCAGCTCTGAAAACTCCAGCTCTATATCCTGATCTTTACTATTAAATGGCTGCACGTGTTGTTTTCCATGATTGTGTGTATTATTTTCTTGACTGGGCAGATTACCATGCAGGTGTTGCTGTTCACTGTTTTTGTAATCTGGCTGAGACATGTAATGTTTTCTGACACCGTCAATCCATCGGTCTACAGGCACAGAAGCAGTACTAACAGAAAGCTCATTTTGCTGTCTCACTGGTTCAGGGGTGTTGCTGGAACAGGTTTCTCTGAAAAATGATTGGACAGCATTTTGGTATCTTTGTCCATATGTCTCATCTGTTTGAGGGGCAGGTGAAAAATCTGACCCTCTGGAGTGACTGTTTACGTCTCTTGCAACAGCATCAGTCTTTGCTCTGTAAGTAGGAGCAGATGAAGAAACAGGCACCTCAGCTTTACAATCCAAAGGTCTGTGTGAAACCTGGGGAGGATATAAGCTGTCAGAAGACCGCTTTGCGCTGCCCAACTGATCCTTGTCTTGGAGAACCCCCATCTTTTGATTCGAAGTCAGAGGTAGCTGGGATACTTCCTGATCAAATTTCTTTGGCGGAAAATTCGAACATACACTTTTAGAATTACCTTCATGATTTCCCTGGCCCAACTTGACATTTAGTCTTTGAAACTGTGCTGTCATTGACTTTACATTAACCCCATCAACTGTGGTCTTGGACTTGGGTGAATGGGCACCGTCAATCTCTGCTGAGTTGATGTCCAAATTCAAATCACTTTTGTGTGATTGGTAAGTAGCAGATTGTACAGGGGACCAGTTCAAGCTTGTGGAAGACAAAGTTGTACATGGAGAGATTTTGGTATCAGTTGTGTTGAACTGCCTTGAATTGCAATATAAAGAATGGGAATTGCTGTTTGAATAGACATCTGTTTCATCCTTTTGTGTTAACACTTGCACGTGGGGAGGTGGTGATGGAAACGTGTGACTCATGTTTCCGTATTCAGCCGTAAGCAACGGCAAGGAGCCATGTTTGTTCATTTTCTGTTTATGGTTGAGTGCTGAACAGTCCGACTCATCCTTCTCTTCCACTGGCTCATCAATATTCTTCACCCGACGTTTGGGCATTGTGCCAGTTACACATTTCTCCTCCACCTTCTCCCCAGAGTAAAAAGCTGGACCCCAATTGCGGTTGTGGGGAGATGGAAGCTCGGTGGTGTATCTGGCAGATTGGTTTTGTTTCAGTTCAGAAGCCAATGAAGCGGAAGCTTGGCCATGCGACTCTGAGTGAGGGTTGTGTAACCTGGATGCATGTGGGGCGTGTAGTTGGTGATGGGAGGATGAGAGGACCGGGGAAGATTTGGGCCTGTGATCTGGCTCGCTGATGGGTTCCATTACTCTCTCTGACGCTAACAGTACTTGGACCTGGCTAGCCTGCACACTGAAATAAAAAATGATTGTGTTATTTCTGAAGATTAACAGTGGAAACAATTCAATGCCAGAACAAAACACATACTGCATGCTCCTCTCTACCAATAGATACGAGTTTTAATTAAACGCTACATTTAAAACCTTACATCAGCATTTTGTTATTTATTTCAGAAAGTATAATTTTGTATTCCACTTACTGTCCCACCTAAGGAATTGCTGAGAGGCACAGTGGAAAAGCTGGGAATCAACTCATTGTTAGAATTCATGAAAAAATAAGATTTTGTACATCTGCTCTACAGTAGAATCTGCATATTTCTAAATATCTCATGGAAATGTAATGTTCAAGGGGCTAGAAATTAAAATGAATCTCAAAAGGAGTTGCCAACACCACACAGACCTCCACCCAAGTTACTCAAATTTATGGAAGCATGACTAATACTTGCTCCATTACAATTCTGATCATAAAGAACAGTCTCATTTAATTCAGTGCAAGTGACATACTATCTCATAGCAGTTCTGTATATTTCTTTTTAAAAAAGGCACCATGAGAAAGTTTTCAAAATAATTTATATGGTTACTGAACATTTTGTCCAACAACGACAAGCTAATTTTCTATAAAACAAAAGGTCTTATTTTCAAAGCATTATTTGCCGTATCAATGCTCAAATGGCTTCTATCTGACGTTTGTCCCTCTTAATCCTCAGATACTACCTTTTGCATTCAGTCACGGGGTCCCCTGGTGGAGGGGAGTGGATGGATTGTTGCATGCGCTCCTGCAGACTTCGAACCTTCTTCATGCAAATATGCAGCTTCTTATCAGCAAGGGCTCTGCTGTGTGTGCTGGCACTGCCTTCATGCATAGCAAGTCTTAGTTTAGCTAAAATGCAAAACAGCAGAAAAAAAAATGCACACGCAGACCCAAACAACATGCAGTTGTAAAACAGAAGTATGAGAAACTCACAAAATGTTCTGATGAAATGTTAGCAGTGATTTGTAACAGCAATGTTATACAGCTTCAATTACAAAAAGGTGTTCTGCACACAGCGGCTTATCAAATGTCACATCAAATGCTCATTGAATCACATATCCTACTAAGAATATGCATAACCACATAGCTAAGCAAATGTCAAAATAAAGTGAATGAGTGGCACAATCATTACTCTGCCCCTCAATGACATTAAAGGTGCTCAAACATGGAAGTGCTCAAAGGCGTGAAAGAAATATTGAGCGAAACGCAATTCATGTTTATCTAGTTTGCCGCACTGAGAATCTGTATTCTCAAGCAAAATCTAACAGTACAAGTTTTAAAATTACCGTAAGTGTAATTTAAGAAAACTACAGTTTTTGTACATATTTGGCTAAAAGCAAATGCGAAATTAAAATAAAGCACAATTTTATAAAGGTTTCTCTTGAAAAGAGCATTTTAGAATAGACATAATAATAGTTTTGAACTGATTAAAAATGACATGAACCCTTGGTTCAAATATTATTTCAAATTTGAAAATCCAGATATTCATCAATTACATTTTCAAAAAAAAACTCCCAATAAAACATTCTGATGAAATGATTTCAAGACAATTTTTGATGCTTGAAGAATTTCCAAATGGGAACATGACATGCATATAAAGAAGAAATGGGTAACTGGCAGGTTTTGCTTCAGTTTCTAGCCAAATGAAGAACAGGTTTTAGTAGGAAAGATATCATAACAGGTTAGCAGAGCATTTAGTCTGCGAGCAGAGGCAGTTAGGCTTACTTACACACAGCTTCATGGCAGAGATTGAGCGCTGCAGCCAAGTCATCCTTTTGTTCAAGACGGAAAGACTGTTCTAATAGAGAGTCTACCTCCTGCAATGATCTCTCAAACTTGTCAGTCTTCCCTGCAGAAGCAACATCAAGTTTTTTCACATGCACTTGATTAAAGAACAAGGTAATATGAATGCTCAGTAGCAGCAGAAATTTATTACACAACAACTTCTTTCAAATCTAAAATTTTGGATGATACTTTGGTACAAGTTTTCTATATAAAAGCTTTGAGTATTCTCATAACAATTAAGAGTGTCAAACATTTATTAAGAGATTTTTTATTTTTAAAAAAAGGTCCTATTTTCAGGCTGCTGTTTTCACCTGGAGCCAGAAATTTACAAACCTCTTCCAGTCTGCAAATCTCCCTCACCGAAAAGCAATTAAACTCAACCTCATGCCATCTCCAGTTAAATGAATTGTATATTGTGGCTTTAAAGTGACAGGCAACCTTAAACACAGTTCCAGATTAGCAGCGAATACACTGTTACGTGATTCAACGCTCCAGTCATTATAAAATACTTACTGCGAGCAATGCCACGAAATCTGCAAGACACCAGAAGTGCTGGGCTCCCCCGTGTAATGCAGAAACATAGTTGTAATTAGAGTGCAAACAAGGGGACCAACTCCAACCATTTACTTTACGAGAACTAGCCACCTTAACCACACAGTAGATTCCCAAGCACCAATGATTTTTGTGGGCCTGCAAAATGGTTGGCGCCAGGTGGATGGGTCATTTACACTAAGGAATGCAGCAGCTGCAATCCTGTAATATAAATACACCTTTAGACGATTCAGTAAGCTGTGACATTAAAAAGTTTTACCAAAAAATCTAATGAAACGATCCATATTACCAAAGAGAAAGTAATCCAACGGCAATGAGGAGAAAGTCAGATATATTATAAGGGGGTCAAACAAAGAAATAACAAAGGAAGGTTGTGGAAACACGGCAAAGTATGTGGGTGAAAAAATTAACAGATTGAATTTAAAAGGTCAGCTCAGTCACATGCTTTTCCTCTTGCTGTCTATTCATAAAAGCATGAATAATCACAATAAAATAACAGACAGTCTGTAAGAAGGTTAGATGGGCCTGCATGCTAACCTTAATGTAGCTGTAAATCAGCTAAGATAACATAACCGTGAAAATGGAGGAAATTATACAAATCCCAAAACAAATTTCAAATGCTTGTACCCTTATAAAGCACCAAAAAATATTACACTGGCACGTGAAGCAGTTCTGTTTTACTGATGCTCCTTCACATAGATGGTGGTATTGTTTTATCAAAAGTACATTTAATTTAGAACTACAAACTTTTAAGGGGAACATACAAATGAGGTGGTGAAATAAATTCCCCCGTAAGTTTCCTAGCAGTGATATTGGAGGTTCACATTTCCCAAACTGGTCATTGCTGTTTCACACTAGGTCATGAGGTTATTAGTGTGCCTTCATATTTGAGAAAACTTGCAGGTTTTTCAAGTTACGTCTGCAGACACTGGAGTACTGCTCCCTTATGTGGGAAGGCTCGCACCTCTCCGAGCTTACTGGACAGGATCCAATAAAAGCCCTCCCCTATTTTGTAGACCCTGCTATAATCAAGTGCTCCTCTGAACTTTTCTCCTGCTTAAGCTCAAAATATGCAATTCGAGATAATCCTGCTTACATCCTCGCCATAATCAAGAGTCGTCAACGCCATCTCTTAGTCTAACTCGTAATTTCCTGGAGCCTAAAAACTATCGAGCCATTTACCGCCCCTCGGTATTCCCCACCTCTCATTATCTTCAGGCTTCTAGAATTTGGTTTCGCCCAAATCACAACTTCTTGATTTGCCGGGTCTTCCCCTTTAGTCAAGCACTTCACTGTTGTATATCTCAACTTCTTTCTCCCTCTCTCTATTGCTTGGTCAGACTTGGGCTTGCAGAGCAAGTTCCTTTCCCCAACTGCTTCAACCAGAAGTGCTGCAAAGTGGAAGCGGGCCATGCCTCAGGAGGGTGGGTAAAATAAAAGAAATATGACAAGTCACCCCTAGCACCCCTCCCAGCAACTGAATGCACAGCACCAGAGACACTGCAGCAGACTCTCTGCTTGCCATCTCACTCAAGAAATTATACCAAATGCAAGAGGAAAGCAATGTTGGAAATTGTTATGCTGGACACCAACACTGTTGAAACAAATTTCTAGCATCTCCAATTCATAGAATCTTACAGCAGAGGAGGCCATTCAGCCAGTCGATTCTGTGCTGGATCTTTGAAAGAGCAGTCGTGTTTAGTCCCACACCCCAGCTTTTTGTCTGTAACTTTGAGTTCCTCACCCTCAAGTACCTGTCCAGCTCCCTCTTAAAATTATTGATGGAATCAGCTTCCACCACCTTTTCAGGCAGAGCGTCCCAGATCCCCACAACTCAGTGAAAACAATTCTCATCTCTAGATTTTTTGCCAATGATTTTAAATCTATGACCTCTGGTTATTGACCCACTTGCTAGAGGGAGTAGTTTTTCTTCTATCTACCCAATCAAAAACAATTGGAAATATTTAATTGAAGGATCGACAGTAATGAGAGAATATCGATCATACTTTGGAATTACATTCTGGCTGCTAACTGAACCCTTATTAAAATGTAGTCTTCTGAAGTAAAGTATCCTCCAGCCAACAAGTGCTGCCATATTTCAGTTTGTTCCTTTCTTGCTAAATGAACTATTCCAGTAGATTGAGATTAAATTTACAAGATTAGGGAAAATATCCTTTGAGAGCAGGGGGAATATAATCTTGACAAAATGGAAGATTCCCCGACAAACTGTTGCGATGTCTACTTGTGATGAAACCCAGTTTCCTCAACTTCAGCAACACTTAACAGAATTATAAAATAAAAACATACTCTCCTATTAATTGTGCAAGTGTACTACATAGTGTGGTACGGAGCCTTTTAGGTCCCAGGCTTGTTTCTTAACTTAACTGAACTCAATTCAGGTAATGGGGACACTAATATCAGAGATAGATCAGCTCGTTTTCCATTTGTGATCAGTACCCAGTGATTGTGGCTGGAAAGCGCATGTGTGAGCTCGCTGCTGGAGGACCAGAGTGAGCTCAGCTACAATGTACCCACAACATTTATTAGAAGCATAGAACTACGTGCCTTTAATTAGTTTCCCTTAATGTGGACCTGAAACAAATGTTGTATTATAGGCCGGGGCCAGACAGCAGCCAAACACTCACCCTGATTCTGCAGCTCATCCAGGTCCATGAATTTGCTCGGTCGGGGGTTGAACACCATAGCTGCTTCCTTTTCCCGCAGTTTCTTTCTCCTCAGTTCCTCTTCTTTAGTTCTCCTTTTAATCTCCTCTTCCAGTTCATCCAACTCACTTCGCATGGGATGACTGTAGTTTTCATCTATATGAAGCAGATTTAACAATTTAACTATACAAATTTGTTTTTGTCTAAAAATTTTGGTTCAAATATAGTACTTTTTAGTAAGTATGAAAACAGGTATGGTGATGTACACTTTTTTAAAAAAGCAAACTAAAAAACAGAAAGTGATTTGTTGAAAGACCACAGATTTTCAATAAATAAGGAGCCAGTCATTTATTCCAAGGAGTGATTACACCGACTAGGGAGTTCAGAGGCTCAGATAATGTCAAACTGCGCTTGCAACTTAAGCTGCTTAGTTATTTGAACTAAAACGGCATTACAGGTTTGAACTTACACTACAGCATATTTTTTGGTATGAATTTTGGTATCACAGTGAGGTACGAGTGTGTGCTGGACAATAGAGTCCTTGCTGTGCTTTGCCAAATTGCACCAATATGAAATGAAGAATGCCAGTTTAGTCCAGTGGGTCCCTGCCTTATGAGAATGTTAATGAAATGACCTAACTTGTTCACTTACATCCCTTACAACGAAGAAAGGCAGAATTTCACCCCATCGATTTGGGCAGATTACAAACTCATGTCCCATGGTGAAAGGACTGTGTGAAGATGCATTGCATCTCCCAAGTCCCCATCACACCGAAATGCTATACTACACTTGGCTACTATTAGGTTTTGGGTTTCTTTCACAGCAAGCAGCTATATGTGCTGGGGAACAATATTGTGCACTGTTTAATAGTGAATTAATTTCTTTCTGTACTGTAAAAGTCACCAAATTTGTGTTGTGTGCAAACATTCACACTAAATTCTTAATATGCAGAGTCTTGGGGCATTATTCCCTGAAATGTAAAAAAGAATTCTGTTGCTCATCTTGCCTACAAGAATCTCATAAGCAAGGAGTGTCTGTACCCAGCAGGGGCAATCAGACTGCCAGATACACCTTCCAAAAATATTATATTTAAGGCCCAACATGCAAAAATGAACTAAGTTGACTGTGGGAACGGTTAAACATTACTAAGTCTACAACTGTGCCACTATTGAACAATTATTCAATACCAAAGTAGCAGAAAAGCAACACACGCCCACAGCTTGCCCACCAGCTTCCATCTCTTACGGCCCTTTGAGTCATTATTCCTTTTAGATACAATAGAGTCAATGCGTTGGTGCAGTCTTCCTCAGGGCAGGTCAAGTGCCCCTAAATTAGCCATGGACAAAATTATTGGGTAGAACTCAATGTACATCTGTGCCACAATCCAATGTTCGTGGGTCTCTGTTTTTGGATCACTTCTATGGCTTTCTCTATCCCCGAACCTGCACAGTATCCTCCTATTCCTCAATCTCTCGTCACACACAGAAACTCATTTCAAGCACTTAGAAGTCTCCTTACATTCTCAGCTTTTGAACACTTACTTCCAATTTAATTATCAGCACCGATGATCAAGGTTCAGCAGGCTCGTTCTTGGATTTGTGCAGGGCTATTGCGAACATTCCTAAAGTCACTAACTTTTGCGCAGCTGCAGTCACTCGGCCAACGGAGCTCAACATTTTTGATACACGTCGCTTCGCCTTTGAGCGGATCTCCTCGATGCTCAAACCCATCAACCCAATTAGGCGAAGGAAGCATACACGTCAATGGAGAGAACTCTAAATACTGAAATCTTGAGGCGCCTCACATATTTTCAGACCTATTCCGGAGCTCCAAAAGCAACGGGTTTCAGCCTCGCCTCTTGACTGTGCTATCAATCCAATACCAGCACAGAACAGGTTATTAACCTGCAGCTTTGATAGCCCAGCTTCCATTGGCAGGTACCTTATGGCTGTCAATGATCACTTCGACTGTGATGCCGCCATGATGTAGCGATAGCATTTTTGTTGAGCGCTCACGGGTACTTTGAACCATTTGTCATTTCACTGGACGCAAATTGGAGAATGCTTTTCAGCATCTGAACTTTTTCCAGAGAACCACAATATTTCATCAGTACTAAGAGGCCTTTTCATCTGATGCTATCAACAGCACATTCTTTAAAGTAATTCAACACATCAACTGATCAACAAACTTCCTGTACTCAAGAGCAATCTCAAGGTATCTAGGTTGTGCTCTTCGTTCCCCGACTGATGTTTTACCACAAGGGTGCGGATTCTATTTTAGTCTAATTGTCCAGACTCACATGAAGAATGGACACTTGGATAAGGTATAGGGGGGAGCCCCAGACTCACATGAAGAATGGACACTTGGATAAGGTATAGGGGGGAGCCGGGCACCGGTAGAACTGTACGACAAGAGTCAATTAGTTCAGCACGGGAGGGGGGTGGGGGGGTGGGGGCGGGGTGAATAAAAAAAAGGAAATTCTTATTTTATATTTTGAGACAATATATTGTTTTTTGAATTATTTTTTTAAGAAGTGTGCTACAATCTTCAGCATAATATAATCAGGCTAGTGGGGGGAAAACATGGATTTTGGTACAAATTAATTTCTGAATGTTGCAGCTAGGCAGTTTCTTAATTTGTAAACAAAAAGCAGGATGAGGACCGAGATGGGTTAAGTGACACCATCATGAACATCCTAGCAAAATTACAGAAGATTTTAGTTGTTTAAATTAACAGCTGAACAACCAAAGGAAAGATTCCCATTTCTTCAAAATCTGTTATTCAGTCGGTCGGCAGCAGCACATCACTGATTAATACGACCCATCTACAGGCATGGTGTTGGGTTCCAGTGGAAAGTGCTGGGGGGAGGAACGGACTCACTTCCTCATCAATTATACTGACCATTTGTCAGAGGCAGCTGCTGTATTACTCTTCCAGGAAAACGATTAACCGCCAGACACTGTTGGCCAATAGTTCTACCATTCAGGGACATGGAAGCTTCCCAAAGTATGAAACAGAACCTCAACATCCAGTGAGTTGATCTCAGTAGATTTAGCAGTAGCACTGTAGCTCTATTTCTAGTCTGAATACAGTACAACATTTTTCAAACGTAATTTAACACATTTTAAGTCAAGTCAGAATTTATTCGTCAGTCGACAAAATTAAAACAAATTACGTTGTTGAAGTTTTGTATAAAACTGAAAGTATGCGAACAATATAAAAGAGTTACAATGTAAAGCGCTTCTTGCTGAACACCCTCCTGAGCGGTCGGTTACTTCCAAGCCAACTTCAACATCAGAGGCTATTGGACAATGACCATGGGTGGGTGGAGGAGAGGTAGGAGCATAAATAGCCAGCATTCCAGAGCCAGAATGCTGCAGTATTGCCAACTTCACAGACACTTAGGTTCAGTCATGGTTGAAACTTGCAAAAAATCCCGGGGGGGAAATTAGGAGATTTTTTTTTTTACACGCAGGAAGTTATTCTGATCTGGAATGCGCTGCCCAAAAGGGCGGTGGAAGGAGATTCAATGGCAACTTTCAAAAGGGAATTGGATAAATATTAAAAAAGGAGAAATCTGCAGGGCTATGGGGAAATCCTCAGAAACGGTCACGAATTTCTATCTGTAACAGCGGCAGCAAACTTTCGATCACTGCCGGGAGTGAGGGACCAGAGAGGGGAAGGGTTACTTGCTCTCAACCCTTGCGCTGCACTATGACTGGAATATTTGAATCCTGGGGTAAAGTTAAAGCCACCTCTTGCCCCCCCCCAAAAAGTTTGCCTGCCCATGGACAAAGTGAGAAAGACAGGAGTAAGTTGGACAGGCTGTGGTTTTAGACACAGTGCACAGAATAGCTTTCCAGCTCCCCACTGCGCTCTGACAACACCCAGGCTGGTTTTGATTTGATGAAAGACTGTCTTCCCAATCACAACAGTTCTAGGAGCTTAGTTTAGAGAATCGCTAGGAACCAGAAAGTCAGCCATCACGTCTACATAGCAGGATGCTTTCGACTGCCGAGGGTATCTGACATCAGCTTGGGTATCTGTTCCCAATAGTTCGGACTTTTTTTTTTTTAAAGCAGCACAGCAGAGTCCTAACAACTTGTCAGCTTTACTTTAATAAATGAAAACCGTGAAAATCTGGGAGAAAATTATTAGGTTTTCACAATGAAAATGGTAGTGGGGGGGAATGATGGGGAAGAAATTACGGTTAAAAAAAAACAATTTTGCACACTATTCCCACTGAGCCTTGAAGTATGATTTGGGAGAATGTATTTATTGGTTTATTTTATTTAGCTTAAATGAATCAAGGTGATTGCTGCAGACTACATCAGGCACTGGCCTGGATTTTCCTCCCATTGACAGATTTGCAAAAGGGCATTCCTAACAGCCACCAATGTGAAGCCGCTACTAGCCTGTTGTAATTTCCTCCTAGCCAGGCAGGGCAGTTTGAAAGCGGGATTGGGAGAAGATCACCTTCCCAAAAGACAGTATCTTTCTCATACCCAACTTCCAGGTAACGTTTTTGAGCAGCTGTTGTGCCAAGTCATAGAGTTTGCTCATCAGCTAGATGATGGAAATCCGCTTTCATTGTGATGGAAGGAACTACACAGGACAGCATGCTAGCCACTGATATTCCAGATGTCCACAGTCAAGTATCAGGATTATTCATCAATTGCTTAATCTAGGCCCTCGTGCGAGGGGCTTTCACACAGATATGGCTGCTGCTTTCCCCGTCTGGTGCTCATTGGCTGAAATGCGGGCTGAATGAGAGAAGCAGCACCTGCCATAGTAATTTTCCACCACTAGATGGTGCACGTGCCCTTTGCTGTGAATTATCTACTAAACGCCACTTTTGTGGCTGTGGATAACTGGCTGGCAAACACAACTGAAGTAACACACACACACACACACACACACTAGCTAACGCAGCATCCAGGGGACTGGGCAAAGGTGGATGACTTAGCAAGGTAGATGACTTAGCAAGGTAGCCATGTCACCAAATACTTATGATCTGGGGTCAGCTGTGGCGTATCAGGAGGATTAACTGTCACTGATGTGGCTGCATACAAATACAGAACACAAAATACCATTTAAAAAAAAAGAAATTGGAGAGAGAATTGTTATAGTCAAGTCTAAATTTCAGTACCTGGGAGAATGAGTCTAATTCAAGCGAAACTAGTGGGGAGCTACACTGCAGCTGGTAAAGGGACACAAGTGGAGGGGAAGCGTGTATTTTTCAGAAACTTGAAAAATACACTCCCCATCCTGTGTGCACAGGGAGCATCAGTAGTGCCGGGTGGAGCAGCTGCTGCAGCATTGTGTCAGTGCAGCCACGTTACAACCAATTGTTCTGCTGATCCTATGCACGGAGGCTTCATTTAAATACCTTTCCTGTTAATCTGGCAAGCAATTTAAAGTTAAAAATGGGAGTTGGGGACAGAACAAGTGGTCAACTTCCTGACAACAGGATGGTTAAGTTTGTACACATCAAAACAGGACTACAGGAAGCAGTCGACTGGGCGGGTGATCGGCCCACATGTTTCCACCGTGCTGCACTCCAAACTGAAAACCCATTTGGTTTTAAGATTCTTGCAGATAAGCTGTGAACAGTTAGCTGCTTAAATAAAATGCTCAGCTACGACAACGGCTTGTGTTCACATCATTAGAGGCTGCTTTGCTGCTTTGTTTCAGCTTGCACCTCTAGGTGGACCAGCTGACCACGTCCTTATACAAGAGACTCCGCGGCACTCGATGCATCTGTGATAGCTGAGAATTTGTGGTTCTGTGGAATTTTTTGTTTTTAAAAAAAAGAAATCAGGCACATAATGAAGGTGGGTGTGTGTGTGTGTGTCTGTGTGTGTGTCAGGTGAGAGAGAGATTAAACACAATCAGGAGTAGCTGCTGTGCCAGAAGAGTAATTTTATCAGCTCATCGAAGTCAACAGGCCTTAAAGATCCTATTACAGAATGCACGAGATGCTTACTGAACTCAATCCATTGGTCCCTGGCAGCTATTGGTCATGAGTATGTACAGTTGTAGCCGAGTCCACTGCAAGACTGTTACAAAAAGAACGTCAAAATCACTTACTGCAACAAATATCAGAGCAAGTCGCAAGAACATTTGCTAACTGCAAGGACGGGCGAGTGGTGACAGAGCATTCCGGAATGTTGCTCTTTCAACACTTGCACCCGGGTTAAAAGCAATTCAGAACCTTCTTCTCCCTCTTAATACTAAATGAGTTTGGGTCATCTCAATCCAATTCCCAATTAACATGGGTAACAGCACAAAACAGCCCATAACTGGACAACCTCACTGGGAATATGCTTGCTGTGGGGATGAGGAAATGTTGCACTGGTTCATAAAGAGTAATCTTCCAAAGTTCAGCTTAAAGTACACGACATTTACCAAGACAGCACATTGCTCTGGACTTTACCCAGAAGGTACCAGACCCAAGAGTGCTCAGTACAGACAGTGAATTCAAAGAACAAATAATCCACTCTCGGGGAAGCCACCACATGCCTCTGTTTCTAAACACCAATTTTCCAGCCAATCAGGAGACAGAGCATCACAGTTTGATGTAGTTGAATCAACCAGGTTACATTTTAATAATTTTATCAGGTTGCATTTAACAAGTACGAAGCATTGCCGAGATGTCAGTAGCTCATGGGAGCAGTTGCTAATTATAAACTGCACTGTCACCAGGAGTGCAAGAGTTAAATGTACACTTACCATCCCGGAGAACACTGTCCTTTATAGTTGCAAAGGTAACCTCAATGCAACAGAATAAACATCCCTTCAATAGCTCCAGCTGGACAAAATGGTAGCCAAGATACTGAGCCCATCACATCTGACACTGCAATGCTCAACTTGAAAATGGGCAGATTGCACAGCTACAGCTCAGTACAAATTAGCAGCCTGAGTAAAGCTACTATGAATTGTTTAAAAGTTTAAAAGAAAATGGGTAGAGAAGTTTTGGAATCCTATTAACAATTCAACCACCAAAACCCAATTAACATGCAAGTTAATTGCAATGGAGTCCAACTCTCTTACGGCCATTAATGTAATTAAACAGCATACTTTATAAAGATCTTTTTTTTTAAAAAAGAGATGTTTCATGACAAGTTCTGCAACAAATATTTAAAACAAAAAAAACTCTGCTTCGCTATTTCTAACGATTTGGGACTTTCTCTTGGATCGATGTATTTTAGTGCTGGCACTCAAATCAATTTTGCTCTTCTAGCCCATATATTTGAAGGTCATCAGAAAATAATAGGAGCAGGAGTAGGCCAATCGGCCCTTCGAGCCTGCTTCGCCATTCAATAAGATCATGGCTGATCTTCAACTCACCTCCACCTTCCCGCTCTATCCACATATCCCTCGATTCCCTAAATATCAAAAAATCTCTTGATCTCTGTCTTGAATATGCTCAACGACTGAGCCTCCCCAGCCCTCTGGGGCAGAGAATTCCAAAGATTCACCACCCTCTGAGTGAAGAAATTTCTCCTCATCTCAGTCCTAAATGGCCGACCCCTTATTCTGAGACTGTGACCCCTGGTTCTAGACTCCCCAGCCAGGGGAAACAGCCTCTCAGCATCTACTCTGTGAAGTCCCTTAAGGATTTTATATGTTTCAATGAGATCACCTCTCAGTTTTCTAAACTCTAGGGTCATCTAAAGTCAGCTTCAGGAGGTAACTGAGATAAAATCACCTCTAGCATTGACCAACCCGTAGAAGTCAAAGTATTATTACAACAGGCTGGTTACAGTCATCGGGTCTCAGAATACAACTCACATGAAAGTCAATTAGGACAGAAAATTGCAGTTATTCTTTTTTAAAAAGTGGTAAAGTCTAATACAAGTTACTGAAAGTTGGAAGGGGTGAAATGGAAGGATTTTTACTGCTGATTCAACTCAACTGATAAGCGGAAACTCTTGAGCAAATGGGTCGATCATCCACTGCTGAACATGTCACACCACCCAGGGAAGACACTTACTACTCATGTTTTTTTTTAAATTAGGAAAATAAACATGCTCATGCAGAAGTTATTTCACCAATATAATGATGCCCAAGACCATCAGGAACAGTTTCAACATCTTGTTTTATGCATTTTCAAAATAATAATGAAATACTTTTTTTAAACAAACTTTTAACTTATGTTCGTATGTTAAATGGAGAAAGAGAAAAAGCTGAGAGTCAGTTCATCATAACATCATATGCAAGTGTGACATGGTGCAATTTCAATACAATTACCATCCATCAGAAAAAACACCATTCAGCATTAGGATATAAAAGGTTTTCTTACTGAAATTCTGCTGCATATTCACCCAGCTCTTGGAGGCTGCAGACGATTCCTGTTGTAAGGCACTGCTGCTCTTGGACTTGGGAACAGTTTTCCATGAAGGACCAGAACTGACTGGTTTCTTAGCATTGGTTTCCCTTTAAAAAGAGCAGGACACACAGAGCCTCAGAGAAATCGACATTTACTGTAAGGCACGGGAGTGCCCACTGAGACTGACAGATTATATCAATTCCCACAGGTATACTGGAGGAAAGTCCAAAGGGAAATTAACTGAGGTAGACAGGGATGTAATCTTGCAATGAAGGACAGATTGCAGGCATAAAGAGGAGTTTGCAGTATTTTTTATGATAATCGCTGTTGTGTTGATCATTTATTTAGTTTGCACATCTGGAGCAATGTTTATAATTGATATCAAATGAATTAAATGGTTTGTATGTATGTACACAAACACACACTAACCAAAATTAACTGTTTTTGCCAATATATTTACTGCAGAAAATAAAAAATAAATTGTACTTCAATCCTAACTGCCAGTCAAAGAATAAATGTCTGTTAGTACAGCAAGAATCCCATGGTGCTGTTACCATTGTTTCTGCTACTACTGAACATAGAGCCCACATTGGATAGGGCGGAGGCGAGGCGGTACACTCGGTCAAGCTCACTGGATTTCATTTTCATTTCCCCCTTAAAAATATTGATATTGGAAAAATATACACTAGAAATTTTGAAAGTTACTTTGTACAAATGGAGGCAATTCTTGAACTTTCATGTATCTGACATACAGTATAAAGCAAAATTAAATTCATGACTCCCTGCTCTGACAGCGAGTAAGAAATGCCAAGTAATCAGACTGATTTACCTGAAAGGGTTGGCACTGGAGCTGTGCACTCCACCTGGCATCCCATCAGTAACCGAAGTATCCAAACTGACTGGACTGTTGCTGTTGCGCTCACTGCTCTCGTAGCCAGACTCCATTCTCTGAATAAAACGTTCACTTTCTCCCAGACTGTGGATCCCCGTTTGTTGCATACTTTTACCAGGATACCCAGCCTTCTCGTATCTGTCATTATTTATCTGTACGCCTTTCCCTTCATTCTTTGTATTGTCTAGTGTCAAAGGAGCACCTCCAACACTTACTGAACTTTCAGCCTTATTGTGGTTCAAATCTTTAATGCCATCCTCAGGCGTCGTATTCATCTGTGTGTAACATGCAATTCTCCTTTTCTCTTTCGTGAAAATACTGTCAATATTGAGGACCTCTCGTTTGGGTTTCCACAAGTAGGTCTTTGACCTGCTCGATGAGCTCGATTTAGATTCACTGCTGGTGCTTTCTATTTCCCAGTCTCGTGACCGTCCACCTGACATTCGAAAGCTGCCATTATCTACAGGGTCCACCACCTTTGCTGGAATGGGTTTGTTGTTACTCTGGTCTTGGTTATGTAAAGGTCGGTTATGAATAATATTGCTCATAGTTTCTCTGAAGTCCTTTAATCTACTAGTAGCAGGTTTTGGTCCAGTTCTCGGGGCTTGTTTCTCTTTCAACGTTTCACCTGCAATTTCGGACATGAAAGACACAAAGGCTAAAGTGTACACAAGAGCAGCAACTCCACTATTCACGAGCACCCATCACCCTTCACAGCCGCACCCGTACCAACCTGCACTTCCAAGTTCACGGTACTTTCGCAACAGGGGCGCTAGATAAATTCCTTTCCTCACCTTCACTGTGATAACCACAGGACGGAACTTCATCAGATTTCTCTGCTTTCCCTCGATTATCAGGGCGCCTAGGTCGGCTGGAACTCCGCCTTCTATCCACAGAAATCCCTTTTTTGAAAGGAGGTCGTTGGTTAGATTCACTGTCTGTATGATGCCCTGGGACAAAATATCAATTTCTTAAGATAAAATGAATAATTTTAAAAAGAAAAGAATATGGCAGAGCCAACTAAATGGATTGCCCCACCTCCAACTCACTGGCCGACACAGTGCTGTCAATACTCACTGCGATTCATGGTATTAACACTCCTGTCATTATCAAACAAAGGCTGTAATTATACCATAGTTAGTGATCTCTTACTTCCCTCCCAACCAGTAAAATTGGTTTTGGGAGCATGAGTGTGTCCACAAACACAAACCATTTCAAAAGCTCTGCTGGACGTTATGAAGTGCCACTCTGTGTAAAGGAAATTTTTCTAACCTCCCCTTCCCATCTGTGTCCTGATCTTACATGTGCCCTCATCAAGCAGTGGAAACAATATTATTTACATCATAACCCCTCCATCAGGTCACTGCTTAACCTTCCAACTCTAATGAAAACATCCCAAGCTTCTCAAGTCACGTTGCATTTGTGCACTAAATGCCAATACATGGGCAATTTCTTTCTTGGAAACAAAGGCCCTTAAAGTAAAATTGTGTATGCATCAGCAGATTTTTTATTTTTAAAAGGACAGTCAGCCAGACGTTCAACATGCAATGAAATCCACCACCATGGCCGAGTGTCCAACCCAAGCTACTGAGAGATCCCCACAATTTCCCAATCCATGCCCATCTCCACTGCAAGTCCTTGTCTGAACCTCTCCAATCAGGTTTCCACCCCGACCACAGCACTAAAACAGCCCTAACCATCGTCACAAATATACATTAGCCTGCCTTGCCCTTTCTGTAGTCTTACTGCAGACACGGGTCCATTCCACATCCCTCCTTTAATGCTTCTCCTCTGTAGTCCAGCTCAGTGGAATTGCCCTTGCTTGGTTCCACTCTTAGACGATTGTAGCCAGACCATCTCCAGCAATAGTTTCCCTTCCTGCCCCTGCACTGTGATCCCCCCCAGAGTTCCCCAATGATCTATCCTTGACCTCTTCCTCTCCTACATGATGCCCCTTGATGACATCATCTGCAGACACAGGATCAGCTTACACATGTGTGCTGATGACGCCCAGTTCTACCTTTCCATCACTTCTGTCAGCCTCTCCATGGCCCGTGTGCTGTCAGACCAATATCCAGTCTTGGATGAGGCACAATTTTTTTCAGTTAAACATTGGTAAGACTGGAGCCATCGTCTTCAGCCCCCACCACAAACTCTACCTATGCCACTGATTCCAGCCCCCTCTCTGGCTGAACTAGACCATCACAACCTCATTGTCCTGTTCAACCCCGAGCTGAGCTTCCCACCCAATATCCTCGTCAATACAAAGATTATCTACTTCCACATCCTGAGTTCCTGCACTAAACCCCGCCACCTCCCTTTCCTCTTTTAAGACCCTCCCTAAATGCTTTTGGTTGCCCTTCCCAATATCTAGTGCTTTGGCTTGGCATCCATTTTTTTTGATTATGCCTCAAAGTGCATTGGATGTTTTTCTACGTTGAAGGCACTGTATAAATGCAAGTAGATGTTTAGAGAAATCCACACAGATCGGGTTTCTGTTTGCCCATTTTGAATACGTACTCCTCGCAGTGATACACCAGACGGACTTAACTCCAGAGAGCGTAGGCAAGAACCAGAGCTCGGGGACCACGAGTGCGTGCAGAGGTACTGCTGGAATATACAAGGTGCAATACAAAGCACTGGCAAGTTTTCCATTGCTTGTCCAGCCATGACCACCCAGCAATTGGGCATTAGCTTGCTGGCTTACCTGGAGCCTCGTCAGAAGAATCCCACTTCCCAATGACAGGTCTACCCCTCCCAGTCCCTTTGACCTGCCAGGTTGGCTGGTTAATCATCAGCAGTGACCACAACATAGCAAGCAGTGACCCAGGTAAGCAGCAGCAAAACCTCTGCAAGTGAAATACAGCTGGTTGCAGAACAGGTAACTGTCATGGCAACCACTTGTTAAAGAGACCGAGGAGTTCTCCAGGCACCATGTACATTATTTCAGCTGATTCGACTATTTTAATTCCAGGTGGCAGGTCAATATATTAGATAAAGGAGCACTCCTATTCCATGCTACAGCACATCAAAAGCCTACATGAGCTGATGAATCTGAACCTATGCATCATAAGTAAAACAAAAAGGAATCTACAAGGTTTAATTCCTTCAACAGGACTTGTACTCACAAAATATTACTTAGTGATATTTTCGAAGGGTCTAACAAAACACGTACTCTTAATGGCTCATGCATTGGGTTGAAAATTTATGAGAATTTATTCAATTTCTTTCAGATTTTATTACACTTCAATTCGCTGGATCCACTGTAAAATTTCTTCTCCTAAAATGACAATCCTTTATTGTCTTAATTTAATCCATTTTGCCAGGATCTGTTCTGCCAGAGATTGATTTTCTATTCTTAGGGCTACGCATCATTTCTGAATTTATAGTACCTGTGTCCCTGCTGCTTTGAGAGGCTGTATCATTCTCCATGTTATAAATCACTGTACCCTGGGAGTCGGAAGAGAAATGGCTGACCATAGACTCCTGATGACTGTGTTTGTAATGGTAGCTCTCATTAGAAGAATCTGTCCTGCTGTCACTCGATATAGATGGCTCTCTTCCTGCAGAAAGACAAGCCATAAAAAACATGAGTCAGTAAGACTATCCAGAGCACACAATATATTCCAGACAGTTATACCTGCCATCTAAATTGGTTTTGCTGTGCACCAGTTCTGGCAAACACTTTTAAAGGAGTGCAATCCGGCGGAGGAAACAAAAGCCTTTTCATTTTAGAACAGTCAGGCACCCATGAATCAACTCTTAATCTACACATAAGCCTTTCAAACTCAGCAACTTTCAAGGGGAAATAGCTTCAAAAACATAATTTCTACACGGTCACCTTTATCAGTTAATTTAAGAAAAACAGGAAATCCAAGTATTGTGCTTAGCAAGTAAACACTCCATACAGACTTTCCCCAAACTTCAGTTTACATCATATCTAAACAAACTTAAATCATTAATAAGCCAGTCTCATTGTCAGAACCCTTTTCCAAGAGGAAAAAGTAAATGCTACATAGAATTGGAATGAAATGTTTGTGTGCTTTGGTCGTGAATATATTGGTTTGAATTGTGATTGTAGATGACATCTGCAGGGGAACTAATGAGCAGAAGTTAGAGCTCGCAACTAACAACTCCGCTACCACCCCCCAACTCATATTCTCACCCCTTTCTCCCCTACAGCCCCAAAAGTCCAACACCTGCTCGGGTGCGATTCCGCAGGCACCAGCTACCCTCTGGTACCTCGGGATGTATCGCTTCTAAGCCAGTCCCTCATTCTTATTTCAGCTTGGACAGTTAGTGTCGCGATCAAACCTGATTCTGCCATCAGCTAGTGCACACAGCGCCATTCCTGGATCACAGCAGGATGCCTAGCCAAGAGCACAAAGGCCAAGTGGAGCGCCCAACCACCCTGGCTGAGATGTGTCAACACAGACCAGATTGGGGATCAAATAATGGGATCATCCTCGTCCGTGCATCTCAGTAACAGACTGGGCAGTGCATTTACCAACTTTGCATTTCTAATGTTTTCTACTGATGGATTTGTTTTTGTGGGCATTTTCTAATCCTTTCTACTTTTCTGACCACAAACTAGCAGATGATCTGCTCCTATGATCCCACCGATGGCATTCTGAACAACCTTCAAAAAGCATGAGAAAGTTCAGGGACTTCTCTACATCTCTATGAAAGGGGTTCTCATGTGAAGACTGCTCTCATCCACACCAGCGATGTCCAATTTTCCCCAAGAGCAAATATGAAGACATGAGTAACAGTTTCTACAGGCTGGTGGTGAACATTTGGAAAAACTGGCCATTTTCACAAGGGATGCAAATCAATTTCAAAACACAAAAGCAGCATGAATACTTCAGTGGTAAAAATTAATTCTCAGGATGTAGGCGTCATTGGCAAGGCCAGAATTTATTGCCCATCCCTAGTTGCCCGAGAAAGTGGTGATGGACCTTCTTCTTGAACCGCTACATTTCTAGTGATGAAGGTGCTTCCACAATGCTGTTAGGCAGGGAGTTCGAAGGAGGGATGGCGTGAGACTTGGAGGGGAACTTGGAGGAGGTGGTGTTTCCCATGTGCCTGCTGCCCTTGTCCTTCTAGGTGGTAGAGGTCAAGGGTTTGGGAGTTGCTGCCGAAGATGCCTTGTTGAGTTGCTGCAGTGCATCCTGTAGATAGTACACACTACAGCCACGGTACACCAATGGTGGAGGGAGTAGATGTTTAAGCTGGTGGATGGGGTGCCGATTAAACAGACTGGATGGTGTCGAACTTCTCAAATGTTGTTGCAACTGCTTCTATCCAGGCAAGTGGAGAGTATTCCATCACACTTCTGACTTGTGCTTTGTAGGTGGTAGAGGCGCTTTAGGGAGTCAGTAGATGAGCCACTCGCCACAGAGTACTCAGCCTCTGACATACTCTAGTAGCCATGGCATATATATAGCTTGAGTTTCTGGTCAATGGTGACCCCCTAGGATGTTGATAGTGGGGGACTCGGCAATGCTAATGCCACTGATTGTCAAGAGGAGGTGGTTATGCTCTCTCATTAGTGATGTTCTTTGCCTGACACCTGAGGGGCGCGAATGTTACTTGCCACTTATCAGTCCAAGCCTGGATGTTGTTCAGGTCTTGCTACATGCAGGCATGGACTACTTCATTATCTGAGGAAGTGCGAATGGAACTGAACACTGTAATCATCATCGAACATCTCCACTTTTGACCTTATGATGGAGGGAAGGTCATTGATGAAACAGCTGAAGATGGTTGGGCCTAGGACACTGCCCTGAGGAAATCCTGCAGCGTCATCCGGGGGCTAAGGTGATTGACCTCCAACAACGACAACCATTTTCCTTTGAATCAGGTATGACTCCAGCCACTGGTAATTTTCCCCACTGATCCCCATTGACTTCAGTTTTGCTAGGGCTCCTGGGTGTCACACTCAGTCAAATGCTGCCTTGATGTCAAGGGCAGTCACTCTTTCCTCACCTTTGGAATTCACCTCGTGTTTGGATTAAAGCTGTAATGAGGTCTGGAACAGAGTAGTCCTGGCGGAACCCAAACAGAGCATTGGTGAGCAGGTTTTTGGTGAGTAAGTGCTGCTTGATAGCGCGGTCGACATATCCTTCCATCACATTGCTGATTAGGAGTAGGCTAATGAGGCGGTAATTGGCTTTTTATGGGCATGACATAGCTGGGCAATTTTCCATATTGTCGGTCCGATGCCAGTGTTGTAGCTGTACTGGAACAGCTTGGCTAAAGGCTAGTTCTGGAGCACAGGTCTTCAGCACTACAACCTGGATATTGTCAGTACCTGTAGCCTTAACCGAATTGGCTGAAGGACTGGCATCTGTGATGGTGGGGACCTCAGGAGCAGGCAGAGAAGGATCATCCTCTCGGCACTTCTGGCTGGGGATGGTGGCGAACACTTCAGCCTTGTCTTTTGCACTCACATGCTGGGCTCCTCCAGCATTGAGGTTGGGGATGTTCAGGGAGCCTCCTCTGCCAGTTAGTTGGGTAATTGTCCACCACCATTCGCGACTTGATGTGGCAGGACGGCAGAGCTTTGACCTGATTAAAATATGTGGAAGCCTTTAAACGGAGCCTTTATAATGTAACATTTTGTGCCAAGAAATTAACTGGCTAAGGATCGAAGATTTTAAAGCAAAGAAGTAAAACATGCAAGACATGACTTTCATCCTGTAATTCCCCCACATAGCAGCTTTCCAATCACATCCTAGATGTTGCAGGCGACAACAAGGGACAGTCGCATCCTCACAAAGGAAGAACTTGTATTCATTCCTGATTACTCCTACAAAATTCCAAGACACAATTATCTCATCGGAAATGCTAGCAGAGGCCTGACAGCAGACTGCCTGCTGACCTAGGAGGAACACTGCGTGGTATTGGCATTGGTGAGTGGAGGAAGAATGCAAAAAATAAAGTTTAAGAAAAAAAACTGGCACTTGTGCAATCCTTCTGGGGTAAAATGAAGTACTCGGAGTCCTTTCGTCGCTCTGTCCACAATGAATCAAGTGCAACGAGAGATATTTTAATCACCCATGAATAATTAAAGTCATAATTACCTGAATCTTCACTGTCATAACAGGTTCTGCTGTACTGATGACCATCTGCTAGGGGCAGATCCTGTACAGACACAGGAGTGCCTCTTGGATCTGCATACAGAAGTAGTAACGGCTGATAGTGGCTTTTAATACATCTGGTCACTACGTCCTTCCATTTGGGTCCAATCTAAATCGAAAATAGGAAGAGTTGCGACACTGTAGTTATTACTGTACAACTTCAACTGCCTCATCAGCACTGAAACTGTTTCAATGTTTTTAAACTAGCATTCACAATCCAAATAAGTCTAAAAACATGGCCTTCATAAAAGGTAAATTGTACTTAGTCTTGTTATATGCCAACTTATTTGTAGCTGTGTGGGGTAAGGAAACTGGTGCTATTTACTCCTTGCAACAGTAGCAAACATAATGCATTCATTTGTTTACGCTGAGATCAGAGATTTTTTATAAAGGGGAGCAGGGAGCAACACTCCTTATTTGGCAATCTAAGCTGCGAATTGAATGTAGAGGTGAAGTGGAGAGCGCAAAGGTCACTAATACACCATAAGAAAGGCTGCATCGTCACAGGTAGACTTAGATCACGTCACATATCTCTTCCAACAGTGATGCGGCTCTGAATTAAACGTTGCTGCTCTCAGATGGAATTACTGAGAGGAGGAACTGTTCTGACCTGACCACACTTAAAAACTGTGCACTCCTTTTACTGAGAAGCAGCTTCAGAGTGTGGGGGAGGCTGCCTCCCAGCAGGATTCATTCAGACATGACTGTCAGAATATACAGTTCAAAACACCATTCTAAACCATGTGCGGGGGAAGCAAAGACATGAACTAAGCATAAGACAGCTGAAGAAGAGGCTGTCACAGTTACTTTACTCATGTACTGTGGTTATTGCCGACCCTGAGGCAATCCGCAACTTAAAAGGCCAGTAATAATCAGGACTCTGACTAAATTACATCAATGACAAAAATACAGCATTTTAGGTAAAGAACTCCTACCTCTTTCACATGGGCATCATCAAAATACATCCATTTGCGAATTTTTGTTTGGAAAAAGAAGGTAGAATAGTGTTTACCATAGTAACACACCATCCCCACCAAATAGAGCTCTGTGTGTTTAGCTTTGTCATCTGTCACCCGATAGAATAGCTGTAAAATACAAAGGATATCCATTGAAGCTTGCTGAAATTGTGACGGGCTATATCTAATCAGCCTCAGTTTACCATGGTCAGAGATGTCTACGGCAATCCTTGCTTTAGTTAATATTCTAGTCTTTTAGAAAACAAAATTGACAAGAGTTTTAGTCTCATCAGCAAATGCACAAGGTGCAAACATTGATTGAACTACTGTACCTGGAATTAAACAATTAGCCAGTTTTATATGTAAGCCAAAGTTTCTGGTTTAACCCACAGGGTGCTGTATTTGCTCACGTTGTGACCTTGTTGGAAACCGTACTATGTTGCAAGGCTCCTAAACGTTCTGCAAGCTACCCAATGGGGTTTACAAGTCATCCTTCATTAATGAGGGGATTGTTAAACAAGAGTACACGTAGAGCTGAAAAAAAATGCCCGAGAGGAACATAAACAAGTTCTGTGGCTAATATTAAGTTTCTGCATTCCTTGATACACTCTCTCCGTCTCATTGTAGACCAGCCAAGAGTGAACTGTGATGGGCTCAAAACAATCCCCATTTAAAAAAATAGCTTTTCTGTTAATATCCATAATGAATCCCAACATTTTGTCTTCAGTGTTGCTGACGCATGCTGGTTCTTTGTAAACCACAGTAAAACCTTAATATGATTGATAGAGGTCCAAGACGGTGGACTGAGCCAGCATTTACGCTACAACTGTAGTGCTGGTGCGAAGTGACTTCACTTTGTAGTTTGAATCCAATAGCACAAAGATTGCTAGGGGCCCAGAACTATACAACTACGATTCATTTTTAAATTCAGGAAGCGTTTCAGTGTTTTGCTGTTTCCATAGCATTGACAGAACACATGATAGCCAACTGTGGAACGCGGAAAATATACTCCGACAAGACAACTACTAAAAAGGAACAGACAGTTAGCTAACAAATGCTGTGACTGGTGAGTTATTTAGTCAGTTCATCGTTGAATTTATTTCCGCATTCCAGACCAGAGAGCTACCATTTAGAGAAAAGTGCAGTGCAATTAATGGATATTCCCCAGACTTTCTTCCAGCTTCAGATGTATACACCAGTTCAAGGTCAAATATTTTCTTCAGGTACAATGGCATAAAAAAAAGCTTCAAGTCTATGCGCTGCCAAGGTAACCAGCAAATACAGTTATGCCCATCTTCCAAACGCAGAATTGAAATATGGCACAATGGTGAAACACAGCTTTTTTTCTGCAAAACCTACACCCGTCAAAGCTCGAGTGAAATCCACAGACTGACCAGAAGCAAATCAGATTCCAAAACTATAAACCAATTTGACCTTCATTTAAAATGATGAGTGGTGAAAGAAGCAGTACTGTGTGCAAATTAAATATAACGACATTAAAACCAAGATTACTACAATGGATCATTTGGCTTCAAATGGGGACAATGGACCTATACAAAAACACTGCAATTAAAATTTGAGTGCAATTGTTAACACAATTTTTACTATCCAAAAAATTATTTTTGACAAGATGTTTTAATCTTTATGAAGCTTAAATGTCTGCAAAATGAATATTAAACTAATCTACAAAAATGGATAAAGAGTCATTGTTGCGGCTCTGGTTATCACAAACACAATCAAGCATAGGATCGGGAGTTGGCCATTCAGCCCATCAAGCCTGTTCTGCCATTCTATCAGAGTATGGCTGATCTGTAGCTCAACTCCATTTCCCTGCCTTTGATCCATATCCTTCGATACCCTTACCAAACAAAATTCTATCTATCTCAGTCTTGAAAATTTCAATTGACCCAGCATTCACAGCCTTACAGGGGAACAGAGTACCAGAATTCCATTACCCCTTGTATCAGTGTTACCCGATTTTACTCCTAAAAAGCCGAGTTCAAATTTTAAGATCGTGGCCCCTTGTTCTGGATTCCCCCACCAGGGAAAGTTAGCTTCTCTGTATCTACCCTATCAAATAGCTTTATCATTTTAAAGACTTTGATTAGATCACCCCTCAACCTTCTAAACGCAAGGGAATACAAACCAAGTTTATGCAACCTGTTCTCTGGTGAATGTGCGCTGTACCCACTTCCAAGGCCAATTTATCTTTCCTGAGGTTTGGTGCTCAAAACTCAACACAGTACTCCAGATGGGATCTGACCAAGGCTATGTACAACCTGAACTTCACTTCCTCACTTCTGTATTCCAACCCCCTTCAGATAAAGAACATTCCATTAGCCATTCTGATTACTATTTGTACCTGTGCACTAGCTTTTAGTGATGTGTGTACATGGACACCTAATCCCTTAGCTCTTCCACTGCTCCTAGTCCCACTATTAAGAAAATATTCCAATATGTCTTTCTCAAATCCAAAGTGAATTACCTCACACTTCTCCACATTAAAATCCATCTGACACAGTTTTGCTCACTCACTAGTCTCTGTCTCCTTTGTAACTTCCTGCTCCCATCTACACAACTTACTGTGCCCCTTAACTTAGGGTCATCTGCAAACCTGGATATACAACTCTCTATTCCTTCATTCAAGTCATTAATATATATGGTGAAAAGCTGAGGCCCCAGTACAGATTCCTGGGCAACATAACCTGTCACATCCCAATCAGAGAACGTTCTTTCTTTTCCCAAATCCCTGTCTCCTACCTCCCAACCAATTATCAACCTACATCACAAAATTCTGTGCGCTTTCATTTTTGTTCATAATCTCTTGTGTGTGACCTTATCAAATGCCTTCTGGAAGCCCATATCGACAACATCTATAGATACTCCCCTATCCACCATGCTACTGGTCTCAAGAAGTTCAAAAAGTTTAGTCAGACATGATCCACCCATCAGAAATCCATGATAACTCTCTTTGGTCAGTGCTCAGTCACTCTGTCTCTAATAAGTTTCCAGTAACTTCCCCACAACTGACATTAAACTGACGGGTCTGTAGTTAGTTGGATTCTCCCTCCCTCCTTAAATACTAGAATGAGGTTTACAATTTTCCAATCCAAAAGGCACAATTCCTGAATCTAGAGAGCTTTGGAAAATTATGACAAATGCATCTAAAATTCACTCGCCAATTTTTTTTTTTAATACTGTGGGATGGAATCATCAGGTCCTGGAGATTTGTCTATCTTAAGTCCCATTATTTTCTCCATTGCCATTTCTTTACTTCAATTAAATCTAAGTTCCTCCATTTGACTTATTTTTTGGTTCCTTGTACTGCTGGTATTTTGTCCTCTTCCTTCATTGTAAAAATGGATACAAAGTACTCAATTCACAAGCCTGCCATTTCCTTATTGACCAGTAATAAACAGTAATAACCATCTTACATCTCCTAGTTTGAGGCATGTTCCTAGGCTATGGATAACATCTTCAGCAAGATCAGAATGATCAGAGTCCCAGACCAGACCGATAGTGATTATCTCGGGGGAGTTCATCAACACTTTACGGATTCTGATCTTCTCACCACAGTTGCTCTGTAAAGAAAATCAAAAGTTTTAAAATATATATATTTAGCTCCTTTCATGGTACCTACAAAACCAAAACAAACTACAACCGCACTGAGTTTATGCAGCACTCATTGAAAGCTGAGTGAAGTGCTTCCACAGATGAAAGCTCTTTTTGTACAACATGCAGCACAGCATACTACTCCTACATGTGCTGCATCAGTGTGGTCAGTTGCAGGTTCACTCCAACAATGTGTTAAGTTCCCAACCTCATCCATCCAATGAGGCATCTGGTGGAAATCACACACTTCTCAAAACACAAGGAGAGAAATAAAAGATGACAATGACAGAAAAGGGGAAAGAGGAGAGCAAATCATTCCAGGTGATACCTCTGCACTCCCATCAGTTTCCGTTTAGGTCAACTATAAAGTTACTATGGTGACACACTATTCAAACAACTGCAGTATACATTATAAATACATTCTCTTCTCTGGGCCACAGAAAAGGCAGCAGGAAAGCTGAAGCTCCCAACAGCTTAGTGAGCACAAAGGCCAGGTTCAACATTCAGCCTCAGACAAGTCAACTGAGCGTGGTAATTGGGCTTAGGGCCCATCTTAAGGAGGGCAGGGGGGGGGGGGGGAAGGCAGCCACCCAATCTCACTTCTAATCCCCATCCAGAAATCCCACTGGCAATGGAGTTTCCATTGTTTGTGAGGGTTGAACAAGAAGCAATCTGATTACAAATTTTAATTAACTTTTTAAAAAAAAGTCTGCAGTGACTTGCATTAATAAAAGATTAGTATTCTGAAAGCTTTGTGTGCAATTAAATTTGTGCACCCTACCATTTTTCTCAGATTTAATTGAATACTTGAAAAAAACTTATATAACTGCAAAGATGAAAAATAAATTCTTGGTGACTACACGTTGAAATGGACAGACTGTATATTAAAAGTTATTTATTTGTAAATATGTTTTGCTATCTGCACCTCATACCTTCCTGGACTTCTGAAAGGTCATAAAAGCCATTACAAATGTCATTGGGCAAACTCAGAGGTTTTGTTTGGTGGTAATTCAAGCATTGTGCAAAAGGCCAAAACATGATTCATTTAATAATTTCTAAATCCCAATTAGGTCATTGTATTTCATTTATTTTACATAATAAACCTATTTGCAAAAGAACATGCACAATGGTTCGCAATTTTCAAATAAAACCGTTAATAACTGGACTGCGCAATTTCTGCTGAGCTGGTTCCAGCAATCAATAAAAGGTGACTACTCATTGTGATATACCACAAGCATGTTCAAAAGGCAATGGATACAGATGTCATGTCTTTTGAAAGAGTCTTTCCAGTTTCTAATTAACTATTGCCAATGATTGATTAACCAGTCAGTGGCAATAATATGCTCAGCATCAGTGCAACATACTCTAAACATTAACTTCAGGATTTACCCTCCATATAGTAACTTGATGAATTTATTCACCCATTTTGGAATGTCGTAGAGAACATTTAACTCATGCAATGCCCAGGGGTCTATTCAAGCAATATTGGCATCACAAACTAATGCAGCAAGAGTTGAAATGGTTGCTAATATTTTCAGTGCTTTTATCTGAAAATATTCTGAGAGCTGCTATACACCGCTGTCCATGAGACCAGTTACTGCCTTTCCTCTCCTTTCCAACCCCCATAATTGTCTGTGGCAGTCATTCAGGATCAACAGGCAGAATGTACATGTTTCTACTAATCAGCAACTGTCAAGCTATATCAATCTGAAACTGAATGGAGTAAAGAAAACAGAGAGAAAAACACTTACTATACCAGAAGCACAATCGTTGACAAACATGGAAAAACAATTTTACAATTAATGCCAGAGACAATTAGGGAAACCTTCAGCCTTAATCAATAAAAAGACACTGCCTCTCAGCTTCATTTGCTTCATCACACTGGCTTGGTGCGAAGGAGAACAGCAGCATTACACCAAACCCAGTATTAAAGCTGAAGTCAAGCTGAGTGAGACCAATAATTGTGCTCTTACATCAGACAACATGGGAGCAGACCCAGCCCTGATCTTTATTCAAGACTCTCATGTACATTACAACAGTAGGGCAGCTAGGTGAAGCTACAGCAGTGGCCCATGCAAGTGTAATTAGCATCAAATTGCTCCCCAGACTAGTGTGGACATTGAATTTTGTTTTTGGGGGTGGCGAGGAGGGAGGAGAGGGAGATTTGGGGTGAGAAAAAGGAAGGAAAACAAGATGCATAAAATTTAAAGGAACACTTTCAAGTACATTTTTAAAAATGGTTTGGAAAGTTATTACAGAAAGATGACATTCCATTTTTTACCTTTCAAAAATAAACAGTGAATACATTTTAATAAAGTCAAACACGCAGTTAATTTAAATTAGGTAGAATATCCAAAGAAGAAACAATACCTTTTACAGATGGACGAAATGAATAACATTTTAATTCCAAATTCTTGAAAGGCATTTATTTCATGAAACCACTTCAGTGATTTGAATAAAATTAAGAGTAGATCACATTCCACGGTCACATTTGTTTTATTACCACTCTTATTCTGTAGTCCAGTCAAGAGAGAGAAAGTGCTTACAGCTATTGAACTTTTCACATTCAACAATGAACTGTAGTCATTGAGATTCCAGTTACATTCTCAGACCATCTTCCAATGGAAGCAAAAATTACCATGGAGCTGGGCATTTTGAGCACAAAGGAATACCAACAGGTCACTAAATGGGCTCTAAACAGGTTTCATGTCATGAAGCAAAAATACTGCAGTGGAGGCAAGAATCTTGTACAGCAAGTCCAAGATTCTCTTGAAAATGATTAAATTACATTACAAAATACTAATATGCAGTGATTTTTTATTTTGAAACAATTTTCTGTTCAATTTTGTTCTATTTGTTGCAATAATAATTTTAAACCAGTTTTTTCATGTACCTTTTCCTCACAACTTGCAAGTAAACACTAAATTAAAATACTAAACATTGCCAGCTGATGTGCTGGCAGTTTGTACAGTGAAGAACTGCTGCCATGGATACACCCAGGCCAGGAATGCAGTATTCTGATCACTGCGCTGTGCAGATCTTCCCCAACCAATGGGCAAGGGCCAAGCAGCCAAAAATCAAGTGGCGATTTTCAAACACGAGCAAACTAGCACCTGCTCAGTGATCTGACTGTTGTCATGTTGCTATTTAACCTACAATCCCCAGCATTAGAAACACCAATGCATTAGAGAATTACTTTGCAGTGATACTGTTTTGTAATATATATTTGATAAGTGAAGTTAAAATGTTCACAGTCTTCATCTCTTAAGGTGCCAACATTCAAGTGCAGTAATACCTTTGTGTTTAAACCATCACAAATAGTGAGAAATAGGAGTGAATAGATACATACTGGACAGTTCCTAAGATCACCCATTGTGCTCGCGTTCTGTAGAAGCTCCCCAAACATGTCAGGCGTTGGTTTCTCACGTCTTTCCATCATACGTATTGCTTGATTACTACACAAAAGGGACAAAGCAGAAAGGAATTGGTTCCCATGAAAACAAACAAAGCCCGCACTCTGTAGGGCATCCACAGCAGAAACACTGACAACTATATTAACATCTCTCCTGAAGTAAAAAGATTACTGCTTCGCCATGTACCAGACATTGCTCTGTTATTTGAATTTGATTAAGCGCCTAAACAATTTTCTATGTAAAACATTATGCACAGCCCATCTTGATCATAATTAAGCGAGACTGCCATATTATCCCAAGGCATCTTACACAGTGCTTCTAAACTTTGTGAGGAAACTACTTTTTTTCTTTAAGTTGACACATTACACACCACTATTCCACTTAAATATTACAACTAGATTAAAAATGCAGGTCCCCCTTTGCATCTCTCTAAAACACTCTTTATTTGAAGAGCTTATACCTGAACATTTTATATTTTTTTGCTCTGTATATAAATACAAGTTGTTGTTGTAAAAAAATGGTTTATCTTTATTCTGTAGCTCTGTAATCTCCTTTATTTAATATCCCAATGTTGATCCACAATGCTTTATGCCAATTTCTCTTTCCATTACATCTCAGCGAGTTCATCTTTCTAAATTCAGCCCTATTCCAATTTGGTGCACTTGTTCCTGTACTAACTTTTTCCCTTTCTATTTGGAGCTTAAACCTCATCATAGTGTAGCCACTGTTCCCGAGCTGCTCACCCACATGTAACTCATCTACCTGATTTATTTGTTACTCATAACTAGATCTAGCAATGCCTCTTCCTTTGCAGGCAAACGGATATACTGCACAGGAAAAGAGTCCTCCACTCTTTTTAGAAATTCCATTCCCTTTTCCTCCCTTGGAGAAATACACCAAATTTAGAACACACCGCTATGTAAATTCATATTACACATCGAGGGTTAAGTGCAAGATGCTGCAAAACATTAAGTAACTCATGATGTTATTAGAGTAAAGGTGTCAGCATTTCAAAGACACTCCCTGTTCAGAGACTCTGAGACAGACTGCCAGAACATAGCAGAAATACTGCAGCGTTTATTATTAGATAAGATTTTTCTTCATCAGCAAGAAGCTTCCTCCAGCAACTACAGCACTTTAAAACGTTTACCATTA
This sequence comes from Squalus acanthias, assembly GCA_030390025.1. Classification (NCBI taxonomy): domain Eukaryota; kingdom Metazoa; phylum Chordata; class Chondrichthyes; order Squaliformes; family Squalidae; genus Squalus; species Squalus acanthias. Next base: position 2,919,013 of record CM059446.1, on the reverse strand, counting down.
GAATTTGACTAGTATAGTCTTGTTTCACGAAAAGCAGACAAAACTATATTTGAAACCCTTAATTTCTAAACCCATATATAAATCTGTTTAAAGTCAATGTTTGTGGTTTCAGCATTTAGAATTGTAAGTGAAAGCTGACTGATTTCCCAGTACGTCAACAGGGAACACTGCACGCTGCACAGTAAGCTTTTTTATTTTTAACTTCATCCCAGTTCTGTTAGAATCTTCTTGTGTGAGAAAGTTGCTGTGTAAAGTTCAAGCTTAGTACAATTGTTTTTAGCAATAGCTTACCACAACGCAGTTGTAGAAATGTAGTTCACCATCTGGATAAAAGGCAGTGGGTCAGATGTTGCGCCACAGCTGGTACAAACACACTGCAAGAAAGAATTGTTCCACAAAATCCATCAAAACGGACAAACCTATTACTAAGTTTCGAAGCTTTCGGCTTAGTTTTCACACATCACTACATGGGTCATAAAAGCAAAACGTACTTGCTGAGTATTGAATATTACTAATAAGATTGGAAAGACTAGTTAACAGTTCATGGAGACAACTACATCCAATACTAAGTATAAGAAAAACCTTCCAACTTCATGTTATACTGAACATAGATTCCTCCACGCCACACATGCACACAAATAAATGTGATACTGTATTGTCAAAAAAATCTACTTCATGTTGTTGCAGTTTCTACACGAGGATCACGCAGTCCAAATGCAAAGCTTGTTGGAAATCCCTTCACTCAAACATACTGCACGTTACGATTTTGGGGGGACATGGGAATCAGGCTAGTTACACTATCAAAAAGGACGTTGCTGTGAAACATTCACCAGGCATCTGAAGGAATGAGGTAGAGTTTTACAATTTAGCACTGTTGGATAAGGTGTCCGACATGGGACCTTTTTTAATTAACTATCTTAGCCTGTGCTGTGTCTGTCTCCAGTAAGCACAGCAGGAGGAGAATGAGCAGTCAAGATTTCTGAATACCACATGTTTAATATGTTTTTGTTTACCTCGGTGATTTATGTTACATTACTTAATCTCAGGACACTCGGTTATGACTATAACAGTTTAAAAAGTATCACTCAAGCTTCTCGGTCCAAACGTCAGGGCTCAGCTCGGTATTGGAAAGACTTGGCTTGGTGACAGGACTAAACAATACATCGCTAACAATCAACTTGATTCAGAAGGTTGTAGGTTCAAGTCCCACTCCAGAGGCTTGAGCAGAAAAATCTAGGTTGACACTCCAGTGCAGTACTGAGGGAGCACTGCACTGTCGGAGGTGCCGTCTTTTGGATGAGACGTTAAACAGAGGCCCTTGTCTGCGCTCTCAGGTGAACGCAAAAGATCGCACGGCACTATTTCGAAGAAGAGCAGGGAAGTTAGCCGGTGTCATGGCCAACATTTACCCCTCAATCAACACCACAAACAGATTATCTGATCATTATCACATTGCTGTTTGTGGAAGCTTGCTGTGTACAAATTGGATGCCACGGTTTCTACATTACAACAGTGACTACACTTCAAAAAAAGTACTTAATTGGCTGTAAAGCACTTTGAGACGACCGATGGTCATGAAAGGCGCTATAGAAATGCAAGTCTTTTACCTTTTTAACCTGATCCATTTGTGAAATCTTCAGTGCTTTAATGTCTTCTGATAATTTGGTGCAGGGAGAACTGGGGAGCATTGGAGCCCTGTCCTTTAACGAAGGCTTGCCTCCCAGGGTGTGCACAATCGTCCGTTTAAATCGTACAGTCAGGACATAATGGCCCGAAAATTAAACCTAATACACAAGAGTACGCACTGTGTACTCTCGCGTATTAGATCCCGAATTGCCAGTTTCCTGCATGCGCGGGAAACCGGCACTTCATGAATTGAAAAGGGGGCGGTTCCTAAGTGAACCGCGTGCGCACTACAGGCTGTGCGCACGCAGTGCACTTAGGTTTTTTTCCAGCTTTGAACGCGCAGGTAAGTGGTGAAGATTTTACACATAAAGAAAGCAAGCGTAGGACCCCCTTTTAACAAGGTAAGTAGTTAATTAAGTGTTATTTTAAATTTTTTTCAACAGGTTTTTCTTTTTTAGAGACTTTAAAGAAAGGTAAGTTTATTTTTATAACTTTTAAAAAGATTTAAAATTTTTGCAAAGATTTAATTTTTTGTTTAAAGTGGTTAATTTATTTAACTATACTTATTTTATTAATGTGATGGCTTTTTTTTTTTAATTTAATTGAGGTTTAGCTGTTCTTTTGGGGGTTTGTAGTATTCATAGCTTTGACAGCTCTTGCCGTCAAAACTATGAACGAAAGATGGTGTGCTGCCATTGGCTCTAACTGAATCACGTGATCCCAGAGCTCGCACAAACTAATTGCGCCTCTGGGTCACGCAAGCACTGCACGGTTCCAACAGAGAGAGCCTTTGAAACTAAAGTTCGTGTGGGCCCGGAGCAAAAAGGTAGGCGCGGAGTGCGATATCGCAGGGAATCCTTACCCCCGCGGGAACCATCCATGTTTAATTTCTGGGCCAATATATTATAATTCTACCAAGCTTGACGAAGGTCATTAAGGTTAGCCTTGGTCTGCTGCACTCTAAATTTAAGTACCATTTCTGTCGAGGGTTGCTGACTTCTCACTACAGCTGCGTTTGCACCGAGACAAGTAGCTGCAGCTCAGATTTCAGCCACGGATTACTGTGTCCACATCGACAGGGCTCCTGCCAGGCAGCAGCCAAACTGTCCAGCCCAGGAAAGCTCTCTCCCAACAGTTAAAAATGTAAACGTTCCGAAAGCATGGAGGAAGGTCCTGGCTCTCGGCATTCAGATTAAGGTGAGGTCCATTTCTTAATTATTCATTCTTGAACGTGGGCATTGCTGGCAAGACTGGCTGCTATTGCCCATCCCTAGTTGCCTTGAATAGGTGCGGATGGGCCATCTTCCTGAACGACTAAACTGTAGCAATTATGATACAACTGAGCGGCTTTGCTAGGCCATTTCAGAGGGCAGTTGTTAAGAGTCAACGACATTGGTGTGGGACTGGAGTCACATATAGACCAGGTAAAGGTGGCAGCTTTCCTTCCTTATCATCCTTAAGGTGATTAAAGGAGTTGATGAGAGAGAGAAACTATTTCCTCTGGTGGGAGAGTCCAGAACAAGGGGGCATAACCTTAAAATTAGTGCTAGACCGTGCAGGGGTGATGTCAGGAAGCACTTCTTCACACAAAGGGTAGTAGAAATCTGGAACTCTCTCTTTCAGCAAGTTGTTGAGGCTAGGTCAATTGAAAAACTCAAAACAGAGAGATAGATTTGTTAGGTAAAGGTATCAAGGAATTTAGAACAAAAGCGCGTAAATGGAGTTTAGGTAAAGATCAGCCGTGATCTAATTGAATGGCGGAACAGGCTCGAGGGGCTCAATGCCTGTTCCTAAGAAGTTATTATAAACATGATAAAAAAAATTGTACAATCTGGTCTCTCAAGTAGCAAGCTATGAATGATTTAGCAATGTGACATATAAAGTCATTCACATTTAATGATGCAGGCTCTGCCCAAAAACACATGGAACCACATACTTTTCCCATTCAGATTGAAAGCATAATTATAAAACTATGTTGATCAAACAGTCTGAATATCTGCATTTGGTTGCCTTTTTAAATTTAGCCGTTCCTATTTCACTCATTTTCTTGTAATACATGTAGCATACATAATATTGTAGCGAACTCAAAAGATCTGAATTCCATTTCATAAATATAACACTTTTACTGTTTTTAACACTAATGTAGCATTTTTACACTACTTTAAAAAAAATCAGCAACTTGGATTTTTCACAAGCAACCACTTTACACCATTGTAATACTTTGAAACACTCTCATAGATGTTAATATTCCTTTTGGTAAAAGGTGCCAAGGAAATTCAGCATTAAAAGGGATAAACCTCAAACTTCAGTGTAAAACATAGCTGAGATAAATGTAATTAAAAAATTGAATAATACAAAACTAAATTGTTGTATAAGACAACGTTTTAAAATCCATGCTTAATACTGGGAATGAGAACACCTCCTACCTGTTCAAACAAAGTCATAGCAAATTTCTGGTGAGGAATGCAGTGTTTTGCCGTGCAAATGTCCTCTTTTGTTTCATCAGCGATATGAAAGTGTATACGCATGAGGATATTTTCCTGCAATGAATATAAACCGTTATTTGCTGCAGATGAGCTTGTCCATAATTGAAAACAAAGCATTCAATATTGAATTTCAACACATCAACCATCAATAATAATGTCTCACAGCAAGACTACCGTCTTAATCCTAAGTTTTTACTTGATTATTATGGGCTATATCAGTGTTGTTAAATAAGTTAGTCACAAGCCACGTGTGGCTAATTAGGAATCCAGATGTGGCTAATTGCACTTAGATTAGTAAATATATAATGAGTAACAGATACCATTGTTGGGTACGTGATCTCAATACTCATATTTGCCTGCTGGGGGCGGGTCTGGCGCGTCTCGTTGTGTGAAACAACATTCTCAGCAATCACTCTGATGAAGTCAAAGTACAGCTCGCAACTGCTGGACAAAAACCTAGAAGCTGCACTAAGATGTGCTGCAATAAAAACAAAGTGCTGGAAATACTCAAGTCAGGCAGCAACTGTGGAGAGAGAAAGTGTTAACATTTCAGGTCAATGACCTTTCGTCAGAACGAATTTTCGTTAGAATCAGGTCATTGACCTGAAACGTTAACTTGGTTTCTTTCTCCACAGATGCTACCTGACCTGCTGAGTATTTCCAGCATTTTGTGTTTTTATTTCAGATATTCAGCATCCGCAGTATTTTGCTTTTGTACGAATATGTGTCTGATAAATTCATGCCAGAGTTCAAAATTTATACTTCAGTCACTTATCACAAGAGTAACGTATCTCTCTCGCTCTCTGCTACAATAAATGTACTAGCCAGCTCCCGTTACCATGCATCTTTTTAATTTTCATATGTAGCTTTAATGCAGAATTGGGACTGTGAGAAAAAAATAATGCTGTGCATTTTGTAGCTTTTAAACTAAGCAATAAATTGGTCAAGAAAATATGCTGTCGTTTTGAAACCAAGATCCACAAATACTCAGCCATGAGCAAACTCAGCAAGCCAGCCAAGTTACATATGTTGACTTTGCTTCTTTAATTGCTTCAATCTAAAGCAGTCCAGATAAGGAAATGTGCCTAAGCAGATAATGGGAGAGTCAGTAAAGGAGAACAGAAACATGATTTTGAAATGCTATCCATTACCTTAGAGTGAATTTGAAGCCAATTTGCTGAATGGGACTGTTCAAAACAACTAGATCAAAATACTGTCAGTTTTTTTAGCAAATAATTTAAATTGAAGTCACTGGTAATGCAAGTATCTGGGGGAACAATAGTTACTTTCTTTTGGCGGGCCGGTAGCAAATTCAAAACCTGCATAAACAGTCTAAGCATGCAAGGGACTTGACATAAAAGCCATGCTCCAGATTCGGATTCAAGTTTAATTATATTCCAACATATCATTCATTTTCACTAAAATGCCCAACATCAAAAAGTAAACCTAGTTATCATCCATCCAGAAGAACACTGATAGATTTACTTTTAATCTTAAGTAGCATCCTATGGTGATAGGACACTACAATTGGAAAAAGCTGCAGCGACAGTCACTGTTATAGGTCCGGATAGATTCCCAATGATGCAGACTGTTGTAGTTTAATAATGTTTCTCCTGTGGGGCGAGGCGAGAAAGGAGAGAAGGAAAGGACTTCTCTGAAGAAACCTTGAGATTTCAATCCTTCCACAGCATTTTATTTATAAATCTCATCTGTCAGTGACTTTTTCTGTAGCTAAGCAAACTGTGGCGGGTGTACAGGTATGGAATCAACTGAAGGGGGAAAAAATAGCCATAGTTCCCTTCCTATACAAACTTCAAAACAAAGCACCAAATCAATGTCTAGTTTTACAAATAAGGGATAAGGAGCATTCACAGCAGCTCTTTTATACTGGCCTTGCTGCTCACCATCAGTATGACTCCTGGCTATTGCCAAATATTGGGGGGGGGCGGGGGTGGGGTGAGAAAAGAGATTCCCATTTGCAAGTAGAATATGGAGGGGGGGGGGGGGTCATTGTCACCAGTTTTCAGTACTTTTAACAGTTGAGGAATACTTTTTCTTAAAATCAACAGTGAGAAAGATGTGAAGAGCTCTTTTCCTCTTCTATGGAATAACCCGCACTTTCCCACTGTATAAGCATTCCCAAAATGGAATAGCTCCCCTACTGCAAAGTCTGTCAGCTATTAATCAAAAAAGGGAACCAGGTAGCCGTCGTTTCACTTACAAAACATTCTGCTGCATCATCCATGATCCCCATCTGGAAGCGCTGTTCATCTTGAAAGGTTTTGGCAAGAGCACTTCGCAAAGCATCAGATGGCAGCACCTTTTCTTTACTGTATTGGAACTGAGTGAAGATTCCCTACAGGAAACAAATTACAGTCAGTGTATTTCAACATCTACCTCCAAAAACTTCCTTGTAACATGAAAGGTTAATGGGGCAGGAAATTTAGGGACATGAGTTTTTCTTCAAAGTAAATCTCTTCTTTAACTAGAAGAAACATCAAGCAGAATTCTCCTGAGATTAATACTCATACAAAAAGGGGCGGTTCTCTTCAATATTTTCCTTAAAACGGAAACAGAAAATGCTAGCTCACATCTAGAGAGAATGGACAAGTTAACGTTTCCGGTATGGAGCCTTTGTCAAAACAAAAAAGGTCCACATCCGAAATATTCAGTCCTGTTCTCGGCACAGAGGCAGCCTAACCAGCTGAGTGCTTCTAGCATTTTCTGGTTTTATTTCAGATTTCCAGCATCTGAACTTTTTTTGATTTTTGCTGGGCTTCCTTTCTCCTTTAAATTGCCACCATGTTGGTTATTTTAGACAGCACCTCCATTTGTACAAATTCCTTTCTTAAAAGAATCAAAGTTATATCTAAAATAACATTTAAAAAAGTTGATGTTTGGTACAGTGAGCAGCAGTTTGGCAATGTAATGCAAATCAGGAGCCGATCCTCAAGTTTTACTCTTCACAGATAAACTAAATCATTGCTTCATTAAGCCCTTCAGAAATGGAGACTGAACTTGTTTTTAATTTAAACCTCAGCCCCCCTCCTCTTGCTCTGGACAGCAAGCTGCTCTACCTTAGATACTGTAGCAGATTCTAATCTTAAAACAAGACAGTTACACATCATATTATTCTTAATCACCGATAGTTCAAATTCTCAAACTTCCATGGTGGGATTTGAACTCATTCTTTTGATATTGGATTATTAGTCCAGTAACATGACCACTACACTATACCATATCTTCAAAACAAGGCATCTTTACAGTAGAATTTGGTTGGATTGACAATATAGTAAATACATCACATTCACACACAAAAGGTAGAATCTGAAATGACTAATTTCTGACTGCTGGCAAAACTATTTGTAGTTACAAATTCCAGCATTTCAATTTTCTGCACAAGCAAGCAGATGCACTTATGGTGAAGTATCACCTTCAGAAACTTGGGCTTAGAATTGTAATGCTACATCCTACCTTGTGCGATTTACTTCCTACACTGCATGCTGTTGCCCTTCACAATTAGAAGTCACCCTAGTAAACTGCTTCAAATAGTTACAGTATAATAAAACACAATTTTGCAAATAAATAGTTTGTATATTTTGATTTCCACTGAGAAAATTGGATAATGTGCTACAGCTGATTACATTCAAAACAATAGAAGATTGAAACGCTGAGTTACCTCAATTTCCAGTTAAATACTGGGAAGACCGGAGCCATCTTCTTCGACCCCACTTCTTTGCCCCCAATCCCATTTCCCTGCCCATGTCTCAGGTTGAATCAAGACTATTCACTACTGTAGCGAATATATTTGACCCCAAGCTGAGTATCAAACCCCATATCCTCTCCATCACAAAGATAGCCTTCTTCCACTTCTGTAACGTCGCCCACCTCCACACCTCTGCCCATTTTCTACTGAAACCCTCGTCCACACCTTCGTCACTGCCAGACTCTACTATTCCAATGCTCTCCTGGCCAGCCTCCCATCCTTCACCCACCAGAAACTTCAGCTCATTCAAAACGTGTCCTATCCCACACTGCATCCTGCTCAACCCTCACCCCTGTGCTCACTGACGGGTAGTTGGGAACAAACCTAACGCCTCAACTTTAAAATTCTCATCCTTGTGTTTAAATCCCTTCATGCCTCCTTACTTCTATAACCGCCTCCAGCCCTACAATCCTCCGAGAAATCTGTGTTCCTCCGACTTTGGCCTCTACCGCTTCTCCCACTCTTAGTCTCACCTTTGGCGGCAGTGCCTTCAGCCATCTCGGGCTCGCGCTCTGTAATTACCTTCCGAAACTGACTTCTCCATCTCCCGCTCCTCCTGCAAGACCCTCCTTAATTGTCACCTCTTAGTCACACCTCCTAACAGCTCCTTCTTTGGCTCAGCATCCATTTTAGTCTGCTTACACTTCTGTGAATAGCCTTGGGACATTTTTTAAAGTTAAAGGCGTTATATAAATGCAAGATGTTGTTGTTCGGATATTTATACATTTACAGTCAAAGCTTTGTTGCAGGGAAACAACCATTGCCAGAACAGGAATTAATACAAAAGCTCTATACCGAACTTGAATGACATTAATGGCATTTTTAAAGCCAACAACGCCTCAAAGAACTGCAGCAGGATTACTGGCCTACTTTGCCACAATACAGCTTCGAATGAGAAGACCATACCTTGGAATTTCTGGCTCAAATCCTTCTAAGTCACCAAAGTTCAAAAAAACTTTGTTTTATAATATTGTCTGTAATTAAACAAACAATTACATAAGTTTATGTACTCCTGTGTTGCAACTTGTAAATTTCAAAATGAAAATGTTATAATCAAACTATACAACTAATGGGGGAAGGAGGCGGCTCCATGAACATCTCCATGCTCAACGATGGCGGAGCCCAGCACACGAGTGCAAAAGACAAGGCTGAAGCATTTGCAACCATCTTCAGCCAGAAGTGCCGAGTGGATGATCCATCTCAGCCTCTTCCTGAGGTTCCCATCACAGATGCCAGTCTTCAGTCAATTTGATTCAATCAATGTGATATCAAGAGACGTTTGAGTGTACTGGACACAGCAAAGGCTACGGGCCTCGACAACTTGCTCACCAAGGCTCAGTTTGTGTTCCGTCAGGACCACTGACTCCAGACCTCATTACAGCTTTGGTCCAAATATGGTCCAAAGCTGAATTCCAGAGGTGAGGTGAGTGACTGCCCTTGGCATCAAGGAGTCTCTAGTAAAACTGAAGTCAATGGGGATCAGGGGGAAAACTGTCCACTGGCTGGAGTCGTACCGAGCACAAAAGGAAGATGGTTGTGGTTGTTGGAAGCTAATCATCCCAGGACATCCCTGCAGGAGTTCCTCAGGGCAGTGTCCTAGGCCCAACCATCTTCAGCTGCTTCCTCACTGACCGCCCCTCCATCATAAGGTCAGAAATGAGGATATTCGCTCATGACTGCGCAATGTTTTGTTCCATTCGCGATTCCTCAGATAATGAAGCAGTCTTGACCTCGTCCTCACCAATCTACTGTCATAGGTGCATCTGTCCATGACAGTATTGGTAGCAGTAACCACCATTGTGGAGACAAAGTCCCGTCTTCACACTGACGACACACTCCATCGTGTTGTGTGGCACTACCACCGCGCTAAATGGGATAGATTCAGAACAGATCTAGCAGCTCAAAACTGGGCAGCTATGAGGCACTGTGGGCCATCAGCAGCAGCAGAAGAATTGTATTCCACCACAATCTGCAACCTCATGGCCCAGCATATCCCTCACTCTACCATTACCATCAAGCCAGGGGACCAACCCTGGTTCAATAAGGAGTGTAGAAGAGCATGCCAGGAGCAGCACCAGGCGTACCTAAAAATGAGGTGCCAACCTGGGGAAGCTGCAACACAGGATTACATGCATGCTAAAAAGCGGAAGCAGCATGCTATAGACAGGGCTAAGCAATCCCACAATCAACGGATCAGATCAAAGGTCTGCAGTCCTGCCACATCCAGTCGTGAATGGGGGTGGACCATTAAACAACTAACGGGAAGAGGAGGCTCCATGAATATTACCATCCTCAATAATGGTGGAGCCCAGCACGCAAAAGACAAGGCTGAAGCGTTTGCAACCATCTTCAGCCAGAAGTGCAGAGTGGATGATCCATATCAGCCTACTCCTGAGGTCCCCACCATCACAGAAGCCAACAGGACAATGTCCTGTCCACAAAAAGCAGGCAAAGGGATGGAAGGTGTCATCGACAGTGCTATCAAGCGGCACTTACTCACCAATAACTTGCTCACTGATGCCCAGCAGTTTGGGTTCCGCCAAGACCACTCGGCTCCCGACCTCATTACAGCCTTGGTCCAAACATGGACAAAGGAGCTGAATTCCAGAGGTGAGGTGAGAGTGACTGCCCTTGACATCAAGGCAGTATTTGACCGAGTCTGGCATCAAGGAGCCCTAGTAAAACTGAAGTCAATGGGAATCAGGGGGAAAACGCTCCACTGGCTGGAGTCATACCTAGCACAAAGGAAGATGGTTGTGGTGATTGAAGGTCAATCATCACAGCCCCAGGGCATCGCTGCAGGAGTTCCTCAGGGCAGTGTCCTAGGCCCAACCATCAATGACCTTCCCTCCAACATAAGGTCAGAAATGGGGATGTTCGCTGATGACTGCAGAGTGTTCAGTGCCATTCACAACTCCTCAGATAATGAAGCAGTCCATGCCCGCACGCAGCAAGACCTGGATGACATCCAGGCTTGGGCTGATAAGTGGCAGGTAACATTCACGCCACAGAAGTGGCAGGCAATGACTATCTCCAACAAGCGAGTCTAACCACTGCCCCTTGACATTCCATGGCATTACCATCGCCGAATCCCCCACCATCAACATCCTGGGGGTCACCATTGGCCAGAAACTTAACTGGACCAGCCATAAATACTGTGGGAACAAGACCAGGTCAGAGGCTAGGTATTCTGCAGCGTGTGTCTTACCTCCTGACTCCCCAAAGCCTTTCTATCATCTACAAGGCACAAGTAAGGAGTGTGATGGAATACTCTCCACTTGCCTGAATGAGTGCAGCTCCAACAACACTCAAGGAGCTCAACACCATCCAGGACAAAGCAGCCCACTTGATTAGCACCCCATCCACCACCTTAAACATTCACTCCCTCCACCACCGGCGTACCGTGGCTGCAGTGTGTACCATCTACAAGATGCACTGCAGCAACTCGCCCAGCTTCTTCGGCAGCACCTCCCAAGCCCGCGACCTCTTCCACCTAGAAGGACAAAGGCAGCAGGCACACCATCCTGACTTAGAAGTATATTGCCGATCCTTCATCGTCGCTGGTTCAAAATCTTGGAACTCCCTACCCAACAGCACTGTTACCTTCACCACACGGACTGCAGCGGTTCAAGAAGGTGGCTCACCACCACCTTCTCAAGGGCAATTAGGGATGGGCAATAAATGCTGGCCTTGCCAGCGATGCCCAGCGCCCATAAACGAATTTAAAAAAACACTGAACAGGCTGGGGCTCTTTTCTCCAGAAAAGAGGAAACTGAGGGGCGAACTGATAGGCTAGACGTAGAGAAGATGTTCCCACTTGTAGGGGGAGACCAGAACTAGGGGCCATAAATATAAGATAGTCACTAATAAATCTAATAGAGAATTCAGGAGAAACTTCTTTCCCCAGAGCGCGGTTAGAATGTGGAACTTGCTACTACAAACAGTAGTTAAGGCGAATAGCATAGATGTATTTTAAGGGAAAGCTAAACATGCGAGAGAGGAATAGAAGATTATGCTAATAGGGTTAGATGAAGAGGGGTAGAAGGAGGCTCATGTGGAGCATAAACAACAGCATAGACCTGTTGGGCCGAATGGCCTGTTTCTTTGCTGTACATTCTATGTAACTATCCAGGACAAAGCAACCCGCTTGATTGGCATCCATCCACCACCAGCACAGTGTGCACCATCTACAAGATGCACTGCAGCAACTCGTTAAGGCTTCTTCAGCAGCTCCTCCCAAACTCGTGACCTCTACCAACTAGAAGGACAAGGGCAGCAGGCGCATGGGAATACCACCGCCTCCAAGTCACACACCATCCTGACTTGGAAATATACTGCCGTTATTTCATCGTCGCTGGGTAAAAATCCTAGAACTCCCTCCCGAACAGCACTGTGGGAGTACCTTCACCACATGGACTGCAGTGGTTCAAGGCAGCGGCTCATCACCACCTTCTCAAGGGCAATTAGGGATGGGCAATAAATGCTGGCCTTGCCAGCGACACCCACATCCCGTAAATTAATAAATCTTTAAAAAAAACAAAATTGATGAAGTAAAAGCTTCAACAGTGCTCAATATAAAACTCTATTCTTGGTTCAGTTTGCTAAGTGCTGTGCGGTACCACGTTGCTGTAAAGTGGAGTTAACAAAACTCATGGGACTCATCTCAGTTTTAAAGTACAAAGAAAGTTCAGATTTTCTTCAAGAAAATCAGTAGTCCTTACACACTGGCTCATTTTCTCAAGTTTTTAGATGCGACAGCAACTCAGATAATGGTTCAAAAGCTTTTTCTTTAATAGCAACAGTCGATCATTTTAGATTGTATAATTTTCCCAAATGGTCCGAATAAAAATGGTTATGAGCCTAGAAATTACTATTGATTTTAGCAGGCAAATGCTCAATACACTTGTCCACTAATTTAACACAGGACTTAACCCATTTTAAATGGGATAATGCCTCCTCTAAAATAGTGGGCAAGGAGTAGCATAAACATATTAAGCATTCATCGGAATCGGAGGCGGCCATTCAGTCCCTTGAGCCTGTTCCACCATTCAATTAGATCATGGCTAATCTTTACCTCAACGCCATCTAACCGCCTTGGTTCCATAACCCTTACCTCACAAAAATCTATCAATCTCAGTTTTGAAATTTTCAATTGACCCAGCCTCAACCGCATTTTGGGGGATAGAATTCCAGATTTCCACGACCCTTTGTGTGACAAACTTCTTTCTGACATCACCCCGGAACGGCCGATCTCTAATTTTACGGTTATAACCTGTGGTTCTGGACTCTCCAACCAGAACAAATAGTTTCTCTCTATCCGCCCTACCAAATCCTATAATCATCTTAAACACCTCAATTAGATCATCCCTTAATCTTCTATATTCAAGGGAATACAAGCCTAGTCTGTGCAACCTGTCCTCATAATTTCACTTTTAGCTCCATATCATTCTGGTAATATTGCACACAGTACATTCTAGGCGAGCAGCCTTTCTATAAGCTCGAATCTTCCCATCTTGCAAATGAGCTCAGGGGAATGCACTGCACACTGGAAAATGTGACAATCACATGCTACAACAAAGAAATCTCTGCTCCTCCTCAATCTCCCATCTAACAATGATGTTACCCATGAACAAAGTTTGAAGGCGCTGTCATTTCCAATGGCGTTTCAGTGAAGTCAGTTGTAAAAGTTAACCACTGCCCCGAGTGCCAGCCATGGCTCAGTGGGTAGCACTCTCGCCTCCGACTCAGAAGGTTGTGGGTTCAAGTTCCACTCCTGAGCCTTGAACACAGAATCCAGGCTGACACTTCAGTGCAGCACGGAGCAAGTGCACATTTATCCCTCAACCAACATCTGAAACAGATGATCTGGTCATTTACCTCATTGTTGTTTGTGGGGAAGCTTAGTGCACAAATTTCCAACTGAATGAAGCCAGTGCCAGTAGCTCAAATGATACCAATTACCATCAGACTACCTGAAAGTCCAGCACACTGTTTGGGTCAAGGTTGAAAGCGTAACAATCTTTACCACGACATAGCAGTAACTTATGTCTCAGAAAGAAATGGCCCTACACCTTGATTAAACAGCTCAATCTACAGCACAAGCGCTATTTTTGGGCTTGTGCACTCCTGAGAAATGGATAACATATATTCCTTGCTAAAAACAGATCATGCAAACACCTTTAATAAGCATCCTCTAATTGAAAGACACAGCTTGTCCCTTTTCCTGGCATTTCAGTGAAAATCTTAGCTGTGACGACTGTAAATAGCACAAAAATGAGAACTCCCCATAATTACTCGACTGCAAGAGTGGGCAAAGCAACTGGTGGTGGGGGGTTGCAGAGAATAATAGGTTCAGTGGTCATTGATACTGTGCCTGATGTGGCAAGAAGATTTAACCATTTTAATCCCAGGATTTTGTCAACTATTCATTTCAAGCCGATTGCCAGGGAATGGGAGACGAAGAGAATTTCTCTTTCCTTCATTCTATAAAAGGCCCCATTAAACTATGATCGAAAAATTACTCTAAAGTACTAGTCAAACACTCCATTAGGCAATTTGAATTGAGCACAATAATCTGAATGTGCACACAAGTTTGTCAAGTGATTAAAAATGGATTTCTACATAATTACACTGTCATGTAACAAGGAGTGATTGATGGGGGACTGAGTTTACTGTGACAAATGCACCATTAGCCTTAGAAACAGTGCATTAGAGCTTCATACTGAGCCCCTGAATGTCAAAGCACAGATTTAATTTTCAAACATTTATTATGTCATAAATACATTCCCAACTAGTAGGGAAAATGCTATTAGGGACATGGTAACAGGGCACTTAGAAAAATCATAGCATGATTGGGCAGAGTCAACACGGATTCATGAAAAGGAAATCTTGGTTGACCAATGTGTTGAGTTTCTTTTGAGGTTATAACTAGCAGGGTAAATAAAGTGGAACCAGTGGATGTAGTGTATTTGGATTTTCAAAAAGCCACACAAGATTTTATTACACAAAATTAGGGCTCATGGAATTGGGGGTAATATATTGGCATGGATTGAGGATTAAGGTTAACAGACAGAAAACAGAGTAGGAATAAGCGGGTCATTTTCGGGTTGGCAGGCTGTAACTAGTGGGGTACCACAAGGATCATTGCTTGGGCCTCAGCTATTACAATCTATATCAATGACTTAGTTGAGGGGACAGAGTGTAATGTATCCAAGTTTGCTGACATACAAAGTTAGGTGGGAAAGTAAGCAGTCAGGAGGATGCAAAAAGGCTGCAAAGAGGTATAGATAGGTTAAGTGAGTGGGCAAAAACATGGTAGATGGAATAAGAAGTGTGAAGTTATCCACTTTGGTAGGAATATAGAAAAGCAGGAATATTTTTTAAATGGAGAGAGACTTAGAAATGTTGGTATTCAGAGGGACCTGGGTGTCCTTGTACACAAATCACAGAAAGTTAACATGCAGGTACAGCAAGCAATTAGGAAAACAAATTGTATGTTAGCCTTTATTGCAAAGGGATTGGAGCAGAAGAGTACAGAAGTCTTACTACAATTATATAGGGCCTGGGTGAGATCACACCTGGAGCACTGTGTACCATTTTGGTCTCCTTACCTAAGGATATACTTGCCTTGGAGGGAGTGCAACAAAGGTCACTAGACAAAGAGATAGGGGGATTGTCCTATGAGGAGAGATTGAGTAGACTAGGTCTATATCCCTCGAGTTTAGAAGAATGAGGTGTGATCTCATTGAAACATACAAAATTCTTAAGGGGCTTGACAGGGTAGATTCTGGGAGGATGTTCCCCCTGGCTGGGGAATCTAGAACGAGGGGTCACAGTCACAATCTCAGAATAAGGGGTCGGCCAGTTAAGACTGAGATGAGGAGAAATGTCTTCACTCAGAGGGTTGTGAATCTTTGGAACAATCTACCCCAGAGAGCTGCGGAGGCTGAGTCATTGAGTATATCCAAGACAGAGATCCATAGATTTTTGGATACTAAGGGAATCAAGGGATATGGGGATCGGGCGGGAAAGTGGTGTTGAGGTAGATGATCAGTCATGATCTTACTGAATGGCGGAGCAGGCTCGAAGGGCCAAATGGCCGACTCCTGCTCCTATTTATGTTCTTATTTGTTTCTGATGCCCAAAGCATGTGAAAAACAAACATATTTTAATGTGGAATGCAACAGACCATTTGTGAAATAAGCATCAACATATTCCCAACAGTCTACCATATCATGTAAAATTATTCTACACAGCTGCTGTATTTCAATTGTTCTTCATCTTGCCACGACTGGCTCAGAGGACAACATTTTAAAGTTTGCTCACTTAAAAAAAGGCATTTCTTGACTTCCTTCTCGCCAAATTTCCCCCAACGTCCATTCTTAAGGTGCTGATTCCCTGCTGGACTATGTTTTCCAAATATCAGTCATCCTCTGGTACCTTACGTAAGCAATTATTATTATTCATGTATGATGCTCAACAGTGAGTGGCAGCAGGCTATTCGATTCTCAAAGGCAGTGTGTCCTCCCGAGTTCCACATCATCACACTTCTAGGAGTGGTCGCTGGAGCGCCATCAGGAGCAGGAACTCTGGCTGAGTTTTTACTCCTCTTAAAACTATAATTATACTGCTCTAACCACTGCTCTGCCGAGATCATTTGGATACTGACCCCGCCAAGTCTGCATTGTTTAACTACTCATTAGCTCAATTAGTTGAGCAATCAGGGGAGTACCTAAGTCTGGTTTTTTTTATATGAAGTAAAATTGGCAACAGTTTACAAGCCACAAAAATAGTTTTTTTTAAACTTGCAATGAAGACAAGACTAGCTTGATGATGCAAGGAACTTTTTACGGTGCGAACTGTGCTTTCTGATCACTTCTACAATTGACAACACGGTGGCATAGTGGTTAGCACTGTTGCCTCACAGCGCCAGGGGCCCAGGTTCGAATCCGGCCTCGGGTGACTGTCTGTGTGGAGTTTGCACATTCTCCCCGTGTCTGCGTGGGTTTCCTCCGGTTTCCTCCCACAGTCCAAAGATGTGCGGGTTAGGTTGATTTGGCTATGATAAATTGACCCTTAGTGTTAGGGGGATTAAGTATGTGGGGTTACGGGGATAGGGTGGGATATGTGTCGGTGCAGGCTCGATGGGCCGAAATGGCCTCTATCTGCACTGTGGGGATTCTGTGACAATCAAATCACCCAGCATGAAGTATCAGTTTGGCTCAATTGGTAGCACTCTCATCTAAGTCAGTAAGTTGCGGGTTCAAGCCCACACAAGGACTTGACATTATCTAGGCTGATACTCCAGTGCAGTACTGAGTGAGTGGCAGAGGTCCTGTCATTCAGATGAGATGTTAAACTAAGGTCCTGTCTGCCTGATTAGGTGGATGCAAAAAATCCCATGGCACTATTGGAAGAGGAGCAGGAAGTTCTCCTCGTGTCCCGTCCAACATTCGTCCTTCAACCAACACCAGCAAAAACAGATTATCTGGTCATTCATTCATTTGCTGTTTGAAAACTTAATGTGAGCAACTTGCCCACTACATTTTCCTGCAAAACAGAGAATGCACCTCAAAAATAATTTATTAACTGTGGAGTGATTTGAAGACATGCAAGGCAGTGTATAAATGCAAGTTCTTTTTTTCAGTCTTTCTTTAAAACGAGCCAATCCTCAATTGGGTAACAAGACGATACCTTCTCCCTGCTGGACAAGGGGGAGTGAGAACAATTTATCGCTCTTTCCATGCACGCCACCCACTAGCTAATAGGAAGAAATCATTCACAATCCGAGAGCCAACAGCAGCGATGAAAAATATAGGAATCAGCTTCAAGAAAAAAAAAAGACGGTCAAGGGAATAGCTAATAAACTGCAGCTGTAAAGTACTTATGTTTCTGTTGTACGTGGCAATGTATCGGTGTCTCTGTTTAAGGCTAAAAGTGGGTGGGGGCAGGGGCACCGCAGCAATGGCTTATACTGACATCATATCCACCCCCAGCTTCATAGCCTGTTAGTTGTGTTTCTAGCACACACAACTAGCACAGTGGACCCTGTAGCAGCACCATAACTGGACCAGTCCATTCGATCAGGTGTTACTTCTCTCCGCTTCACTGCACTCTGACAGTGCTGATGTTTAAGTAGCAACTTGTCCTTCCTACTTTTGTCCAAGTGCCCAATGTCAATTTAAAAATCTGAAACAGTCCAGCAGGATAATACAGGGAGACCAGATTTCAAATTGGTAACTAGAAGCCAAGACTCAAGTCAGAAGGGAAATGGCCAGTTAAATATCACAGCGTTGGATAAGCAAAGCAACAGCTGATAGGACTGTACTGGTTGAAAGGACTGTACTGGTTGAAAGGAGAAACATACATAGAAACATAGAAGATAGGAGCAGGAGTAGGCCATTCGGCCCCTCGAGCCTGCTCCGCCATTCGATGAGATCATGGCTGATCATCTAAACTCAGTACCCTGTACCTGCCTTCTCCCCATATCCCTTGATACCTTTAGCTTTAAGAAATATATCTAACTCATTCTTGAATATATTTAATGACTTGGCCTCAACTACCTTCTGTGGTAGAGAATTCCACAGGTTCACCACTCTCTGGGTGAAGAAATTCTTCCTAATTTCTGTCCTAAATGGCTTACCCCTTATCCTTAGATTATGACCCCTGGTTCTGGACTCTCCGACCAGAAGTAATTTATTTGTGGGCAGCAGCTGACATGAACATGAAAAGGTTGGTGGCTAGGTTTGCAATGCTGACCTTGAGGACAGTTATGGATTTTTGTGGGTGGAATTCTATGGAGTGGTTACCTTGTGCATGGCCTATCTTATATGCAAGTGTTTGTTGCCAACATCAGCAGAATCATTGGTGAGGCATAGAGAACACAAAGCTTATCCTATTCACAGTAACAATCCTTCAGCTCTTAATCGAACAAGTTGGCATGGGCTGGAAAATTCCCATTAAACCTGTGGAAATTCATGGTCCTATTCCTATAAAGTGGGCATGTGCGTCAGGCAGAATGGATCCACTACAATCAGTTGGGATAACCCTAGCCAAGCTGAATACAATCTACTGTTCTGCAGAATTGCAATTCATACAGTTTGAGGTTCATGCATTGAGTGCAGTGCAGCTTTGCATCCAACCTCTCAGTATGTAAAATATACTGAGTTGATCTGATGGTATATTCCACAAAAAACCTAAATTGAAAATGATAACCTAACAGAGTTAATTTTATGTCAAAGCATTAAGACCAGAGCTCTGCACAATTTACAACAAGATCACTGGAACCATACTGGGCTGTGCCCAAAACCTATTCAAGCCAGTCTAGAGCAAATTGAATGGCATAAGACGATAGATACCGAAAGCTCAGAATTTGATTAGGTACTACACTTCAATTTTTTTGTCATAGCAAAGTATTTGTAGACAAAGGGCTTAAATCAGCATTTCAAATTCGCTCCTCCAAGAAATTCTGCACCTTTTATAAACAAGGACTGTTCAGTAGAAACAAATCTTACAACTGCCCACAGGGTGTCTACCAGAAGACTACACAAGAATACATACTAAAATTAAACATATCAGGATTGAACAAATTTCTGAATAGTTGTCTGGCTATCTAATTATAATCTATATTTACATACACACACACACACACACAAAATACTTAATTAACCAAATACCTCAAATAGTTCAATAACACAGCTGTGACCAAGAGAAGTGGTCAATCAACACAAACAGTGTCATTTGGGCGTGAAGTAACCCAAAGTACATTTAAGCAAGCATAGCGAGACCACTTCTGAGAGGTAGCCTTACCTGCTGAGGCGTCTCACCTCCTGCACCATAATTGTTTAAAAATATTTGCAGCTTGGAAACTTCTTAAAAATAAATTCTGATGTTACAGAATTTAGCCAGCATTCGAATGCTGGCGAGAAATAATTTTGCATGTATGCATGCACAGCTATGTTGCCCTGGGAAGAGAGTGGCAAGTACCAGTAGTGGAACCACACTGCTTATTACATGTACCAGTACTTGTAGCTGGCCCCCAAACACAGGAGATTAAAAGCAAAGTCTGCACATCAGCAATTGGTTTGCAATATTTGTTTCGTGTTCCAAGCCACTTCGGGCATATTTTCAAAAAGAGTGAATGTGGTAAGTTTGTTTTGTCTTGACTTTGCAAATTTTGGTTCAGCAGTCAAGAGAACAAGGATTTGTTAACATTATCCACATAAATAGTCTGGTCAGTTCAAGGGAACCAAGTTCTGTATAGTTTCAAATTCACAATATGAAATGAACACCAGTTTTGCCTCTGTTGCTTAACTTCCTGGTAACACAACCATGGCAACAGCGAAGTAAGAATTCCCTGCATTACCTTCCCACCCTTAAATGTCACGGCCATGCATCAGGGTTTCGATCAAGTTCACCAATGTTTGTTTACAACTGGATTAAAGCTACTCTAAATCATCACTGATAGCTTCAAGTGGGGCTTCTGTACATTCAGGTGAGCTTACTCAAATACATTGCTTTAAAGCTGTGAAATGTTTTTTATGCAAAGCTTGAGATGCATTTTGAAATCTCTTTAATTACAAAAACAATGTAAGCACTGTTCCTCAGAACAAACTCAGTGACTGGATTAAATGGGCGTGCGGTGCAGTGTACCGTGCCCAATTAATTTTCTGTCGAGTACATGAAATTGGCACAAGCTTAAACTGGATTTGATTTTTTTTTAAAAAGCAGTCCACACCAGATCATGTCTCTTCCACCATTTAAAAAATAGCAGATATGACCAGCTGACGTACAGAACAAATTTCCATTAAGACAGTAACAAAGGTTCAAAGCTTCACTTGTTTAACAATTTGGTGCTCACAGGGATCAATGTACCAGAACTTTTCGTAGTATCTAAATCAGAGCTGTTTACACGACACCTCGAATGGTGCATTAAAAATTGTCCAATCACTTCAGCAGTACTGATTCCAGGTCCCAATTACGTAGCAACAGTCTCAGTTAATTGCTGACTGGGTTCTACGGAAGCCACAACATAAAAACTTCATGGGCACGTTTCATGATTTAGAATCACATTCTCTTCCTTCTCCCCGCCCCCCCCCCCCCGCCCCACCAGCCCCCCAAAAGACTTCTTTACTGACGTATAAGCTGCTGCCAGCCAGAAAACAATCCCCTTCAATCACAGTCCAATTCGGATTTTGATGTTTGACATGGTGCTCCCTCCAGAGGTACCCCTGGAAGCAATCCCTTTAGGATGCAGACAGCCTCCAGCAGCAGCATGAAGCACTCCCTCATTACCCAGACACTCACCAACCTGCACTGGCTTTCTTACTCTGACACTGCCATTTCAAAATGCTTGTCCCCCTCTACAGGTTTCTCAGAGGCCTCAACCTTCCCTACCTCTGCAATATCCTTCGACCTTAAGTAGCTGTACAAGTACATGCTCTCTGCTCTTCCAACTCTTGTGAGAAGTTGCACAACACCAGGTTATAGTCCAACAGCTTTATTTGAAATCACAAGCTTTCGGAGCGCTGCTCCTTTGCCAGGTGAAGTGAAGAAATACATATGGGCACAGCATATATAGTCAGAGAACAATGCCAGACGACTACAGTTAATCTTTCTAACTGCCCTTTATCACATCTCGGTAGAGAGACAATCACGGCAATCAAAGGTGTGGATGGTGTCCAACCAGGTCAGTCAGGAAGACATTATGCGGAGATGCCGGTGTTGGACTGGGGTGGACAAAAATGAGAAGTCGCACAACACCAGGTTATAGTCCAACAGTTTTATTTGAAATCACGAGCTTTCGGAGCGCTGCTCCTTCGTCAGGTAAAGCGATTGTTGCGCGGTGTCCGTTCATCTGCACAACAATCGCCAGGCAGGAGTGTTACCTCCCAGTCGGGGAACACTTCAGCAGTCAAGGACATTCAGCCTCCTATCTTCGGGTAAGCGTTCTCCAAGGCGGCCTTCGAGACACACGACAACGCAAAATCATCGAGCAGAAACTGATAGCCAAGTTCCGCACCCATGAGGACGGCCTCAACCGGGATCTTGGGTTCATGTCACGCTACATGTAACACCACCTGACGTAGAGTCATCCAGACTCAAGTCGTCGCTGGCCTGTTCTCTCTACACAGATGCGGCCGGACCTGCTGCGATTTCCAGCAAAAAAAGTAAAACATTTTTTTGTTTTCCATACAGACTCCAGCATCTGCCACATTTGACCCCTTGTGACCCCACCTCATTGTCTTTGTTGTATTTTGCTCTCGTCTTTGATGTAATGGGCCGAAACTTGATCCCGGTGCGCGAGAGTACGCACTGCGTACTCTCGCGTATTCCCACTCCAATTGCCGGTTTTCTGCATGCCCTGCGCATGCGCTGAAAACCGGCAATTGCTCTTCAGAAAAGGGGGCGGGTCCTCGGTGCATCGCGTGCGCGCTACAGGCTGCGCGCACGCTGTGCACTTCATGCTTTGGACGCGCAGGTAAGTACTGAAGATTTTGGAAATGTAAAAAGGAGGAGTAAGACCCGCTTTTAAGAAGGTAAGTAGTGAATTAAGTATTTTTTTGAATTTTTTTTTACAGGTATATCTTTTTTTAGAGACTTTAAAGACAGGTAAGTTTATTTTTAAAACTTTTTAAAAGATTTAAAAAAATTTCAAAAATTTAATTTTTTATTTAAAATGGTTAATTTAATTAACTATACTTATTTTATTAATGTGATGGTTTTTTTTTTTAATTTAATTGAGTTTAGCTGTTATTTTGGGGGGGTGTAAGATTCATAGATTTTACAGCCATGCTGTGAGACTTATGAATGGAAGATGGTGTGCTGCCATTGGCTCTAACTGAGTCACGTGATCCCACAGCTCGCACGAATTCACTACGCCGCTGGGATACGCAAGCCCAGCACAGCTGATGTCTGGAACATCAAGTTCGTGCGAGCTGGATCTGAAAAAGCACAAGCGAGGTGAGACATCGCGGGGAAGGCTTACCCCCGCGGGAACAGAGCGAGATCAATTTCTGGGCCAATGTCTTCCTGACTGACCTGGTTGGACACTATCCACACCTTTGATTGCTGTGATTGTCTCTCTGCTGAGGTGTGATAAAGGGCAGTTAGAAAGATTAACTGTAGTTGTCTGGCAGTGTTCTCTGACTATATATGCTGTGCCCATATGTATTTCTTCACTTCACCTGATGAAGGAGCAGCGCTCCGAAAGCTTGGTGATTTCAAATAAAGCTGTTGGACTATAACCTGATGTTGTGCGACTTCTCACTTTTGTCCACCCCAGTCCAACACCGGCATCTCCGCATCATGCCTTCCAACTCTTGACATCCTTTGCACCTTCCCTTTCTTGACTCCATATTTGGCCACTGAACCTTCGGCCCTGAATAATTTCCCTAAAACCCTCCACCTTGGCGACTCTCTCTATACTTTCAATGTCTCCTCAAAACCTACCTCTTTGATCTTGCCTTTGGTCACCATCCCTAATCCACCCACCATTGTCCAGTTATTTTTGCCTCAGAATTTTATTCTACCATGGTATTGTTCTCACTTTGTTTAGACTGCCAGTTTAGCAGTGACAGTAAATAAAGGAAGAGATAGAATAGAGGAAAGTGTTGCATATTAGTTCCAGTGATTTGACTGGTGAGCAAGAAAAGCTGGGTTTACAAAGCAAGTGGCCATGCAATCATTAACTATGGCAGTCCACTGCCATTTTTAGCAAAATGCAAAGGAAAACCTGCAAATACTGGAAATCTGTAATAAAACAGGAAATGCTGGAAGTACATAGGTCAATCAGTATACGTCAAGAGAAAAATTTTGATGAAGTACACACCCAAAATCTCAATTTACAGATTCTATTTGACCTGTTGCGTATTTCCAGAATTCTTGAGAGCTTTGACAACTTCTTAAAAAAAAAAGTATGAAAATTACTTTAAACCCAAGAGCATCTTTATAATGAAAGCGGAGAGCAATCAACATCTTTGGTTTTATTGAGCTGATGCCTCATTATTGGTAGTTCTGTAGCTAGATCTAACAGCCTAACTTGGCACTAAATTGTATAATAATCTAGCATAAAGTATCTACATACCACCAACCCAACTGCCAGCCATTACGAATCTGGGAATAAGGCCCATGAGTGCCAGGTTGAACAGCTGTAGCTGCTTTTATCATGGATTTAATGGGGCCAACTCCAGATGCACCGGTCTTACACAGCTGACAGCAACGCAAAAGTACACTTGCTGGATTCGCTCAGACCAGTCAATGGGAAAACCCAGTTAAAAATTGGTTTTACTGGGAGGGTGCTTCCCCTGGCTGGGGAGTCTGGAACCAGGTGTTACAGTCTCAGAATAAGGGGTCGGCAAATTAGGAATGAGCTGGAGAGAAATTTCTTCACTCAAAGGGTTGTGAATCTTTGGAATTCTCTACCCCAGAGAGCTGTGGATGCTCAGTCGTGAGTATATTCAAGACAGAGATCGATAGATTTTTGGATACTGAGGGAACCAAGGGACATGGGAACAGTGCAGGAAGGTGGAGTTGAGGTAGAAGATCAGCCATGATCTTATTGAATGGCGGAGCAAGCTCGAAGGGCCTACTCCTGCTCCTATTTCTTACATTATGTTCTTACCTGACCCCAACCATGTCAAACCTTGCAACTTCTTGAGTTTTTTGATGAGGTAACAGCGAGGGTTGATGAGGGCCATACAGTTGACATGGTGCACATGGACTTCCAAAAGGCATTTGATAAAGTGCCACATAATAGGCTTGCCAGCAAAGTTGAAGCCCATGGAATAAAAGGTACAGTGGCAGCATGGATACGAAATTGGCTGAGTGACAGGAAACAGAGTAGTGATGAATGGTTGTTTTTCAGACTGGAGGAAGGTGTACAGTGGTGTTCCCCAGGGGTCGGTACTGGGACCACTGCTTTTCTTGATATATATTAATGACTTAGGCTTGGGTGTACAGGGAACAATTTCAAAATCTGCAGATGACACAAAACTTGGAAGTATAGTGAACGGTGAGGAGGATAGTGATGGACTTCAAGAAGACAGACAGGATGGTGGAATGGGCGGATACGTGGCAGATGAAATTTAACGCAGAAAAGTGCGAAGTGATACATTTTGGTAGGAAGAATGAGGAGAGGCAATATAAACTAACGGGTACAATTCTAAAGGGGGTGCATGAACAGAGAGACCTGGGGGTATATGTGCACAAATCGTTGAAGGTGGCAGGGCAGGTTGAGAAAGCAGTTAAAAAAGCATACGGGATCCTGGGCTTCATAAATACGTCGTCCAGTACTTCCCCGGAGCGGAAAAACTACGCCATGTTCTTCGCAGCCTTCAACATGTCATCGATGACGACGAACACCTTGCTAAGGCCATCCCCACGCCTCCACTACTCGCCTTCAAGCAGCCGCCTAACCTCAAAAGTACCATCGTTCGCAGCAGATTACCCATCTTTCAGGCGAACAGCAACCAAGACACCACACAACCCTGCCACGGCAACCTCTGCAAGACATGCCAAATCATGGACACAGATACCATCATCACACGTGAGGACACTACCCACCAGGTACACGGTACATACTCATGTGACTCGGCCAACGTTGTCTACCTGATACGTTGCAGTAAAGGATGCTCCAGAGCATGGTACATCGGCGAGACCATGCAGACACTGAGACAACGTATGAACGGACACCGCGCAACAATCGCCAGGCAGGAGGGTTGCCTCCCAGTCGGGGAACACTTCAGCAGCCAGGGGCATTCAGCCTCGGATGTGCGGGTAAGCGTTCTCCAAGGCGGCCTTCGAGATACACGACAGCGCAAAATCATAGAGCAGAAACTGATAGCCAAGTTCCGCACTCATGAGGATGGCCTCAATCGCGATATGGGGTTCATGTCACGATACAGAACGTGACTTGACATCATGGCCGGTCTTCCCAGGTGTTTTTTTTTTAAAAAAGACTAACACAAGAACCTACACAGATTGACAGGATATGCAGCCAGCAGGTGGTTTGACACGTTGGACCCCCTGGGACACATCTCATTGTCTTGGCTGTGCTCTTTGATGTAGGAAAGATTTGAATATATTTTGTCTGTGTTTAAATTGTGAATTCTGGGAGATTCTCTCACTGCTAACTTACCTGACGAAGGAGCGAACTGTTCCGAAAGCTTGTAAAATTAAATAAATCTGTTGGACTATAACCTGGTGTTGTGCGACTTCTCATTTTCATAAATAGAGGCATAGAGTACAAAAGCAAGAAAGTTATGAACCACCTTTATAAAACACTGCTCTGACCTCAACTGGAGTAGTGTGTCCAATTCTGGGCACCGCACTTTAGGAAGGATGTGAAGGCCTTAGAGAAGGTGCAGAAAAGATTTACAAGAATGATTCCAGGGATGAGGGACTTCAGTTACGTGGATAGACTGGAGAAGCTGGGGTTGTTCTCCTTCGAGCAGAGAAAGTTGAGGGGCGATTTGATAGAGGTGTTCAAAATTATGAGGGGCCTAGACAGAGTAGTGAGAGAGAAACTGTTCCCATTGGCGGAAGGGTCGAGAACCAGAGGTCACAGATTTAAGGTGATTGGCAAAAGAATCAAAGGCGACATGAGGAAAAACTTTTTTACGCAGCGAGTAGTTAGGATCTAGAATGCACTGCCTGAGAAGGTGGTGAAGGCAGATTCAATCGTGGCTTTCAAAAGGGAATTAGATAAGTACCTGAAGGAAAAAAATTTGCAGGACTACAGGGAAAGGGTGGGGGAGTGGGACTAGCTGAAGTGCTCTTGCAGAGAGCCGGCACAGGCTCAATGGGCCAAATGGCCTCCTTCTGTACTGTAACCATATGATTTTTTTTTAATTCGCTTATGGGATCTGGGCGTCGCTGGCAGGGACAGCATTTATTGCCCATCCCTATAATTATTCTATGATTAGTTCACTCTCAGATTGGCATCAGCTGAATTACACGCAATATAAAGGCAGCTACAGGATATAACATTGCGCTGCCTCACTGGCATTCAATGAGGACACAGCATCCAGCTTACCATCTCTTAATTTGCAGGAAAATACTAATGGCAACAACATTTCAATTTAATCAATGTACTTCTTTGTCCTTCCTGCCAAGAAACATTCTTGTAGTGTACGTGAAATAACTTTCACTAAAAACAGATCTTTGCATCAAAACAAACGTCACTCTTATGTCTACAGAACATTTTTCCAGATTCAGTGCAGGCCAGAATCCAGATGAAAAGGTCAGTAGCAAACACTTTCAGAGAATGAAATAAAGGCAACTGAACAACAGAAGCAATTTCTGAAGTTTTGCCAAGCTCCATATCTCAAACAAACCAGATCTTAGAGATAAATGATAAATCCCACATGAACTGGAGGAGAATTTTTACTGTACTAACTGCTGCTAAGATTTTGTTGGCATTGTTGTATAATCCGCACTTTGCTGTAATAGCAGTAATTGCCACAGCATCAATAACAAGAACATGAAGTGCCCAGCTTCCAGATTTAGCCAAGGACACTCAAGACTAGTTTGACAGCAAGTTGGTTTGAAGAAAATTACTTCAACTCTATTAAATGAAGTTGCTATCCCCTCTTTCTCCCCTTCTCAAACTTCAATTCAAAATTATTCTTATAAAACAGCAGTACAAGTATTTTCAAGTGGAAAATTAATTGGCATACTTATCAACTTTACACCAAGAAAAGTAATAAAAATATTAAGTTTGTTCTTTTTTCACACAAATTCTACTGTATTGAAACCAGACAATAATAATTCAGATGATGCATAATTTCAAAGTCATTAAGTCAGAGACATTTTGCAGATCCACTTTCAAGCGGAGCCATGGGCTTGAAGAGAAAGGGGAGGGGGAAGATGCTTTTGGTGGTGGGATCACGCATCTTCCCCTCCCCTCAGCATTCCGAAGGGACCGCTCCCTCCGCGACATCCTGGTCCACTCCTCAATCACCCCCAACATCCCCTCCTAACGGCACCTTCCCTTGCAAGCGCAGGAGATGCAACACCTGCCCTTTTACCTCCTCTCTTCCCACTGTCCAGGGCCCCAAACATCCCTTCCAGGTGAAACAGTGATTTACTTGTACTTCTTGCAATTTAGTATATTGTATTCGATGCTCACGATGTGGTCTCCTCTACATTGGGGAGACCAAACGCAGATTGGGTGACCGCTTTGCGGAACACCTCCGTTCAGTCCGTAAGGGTGACCCCGAGCTTCCGGTCGTCTGTCACTTTAATTCTCCGCTCCACTCCCACTCTGATCTCTCTGTCCTCGGCCTCTTGCACTGTTCCAATGAAGCTCAATGTAAGCTCGAGGAACAGCACCTCATCTTTCGATTAGGCACTTTACAGCCTTCTGGACTCAACATTAAGTTCAACAATTTCAGACTTTTGCCTCTCCATTTTTTCAGGCGGCAGCTGTTCATGATTCTGCCATCCCCATTTGCAACATTTTATCTCTCCTGAGTTCAATCCTAGCAGACTGTGCCTTTAGTTCCTTCCTCCCCCCGCACCTCCCACCCCCCCTTTCCCTGCCTCTGCACCTGCTTAAAACCTGTTACATCTTCAACTTTTTCCAGTTCTGACAAAGGGTCATCGACCTGAAACGTTAACTCTGTTTCTCTCTCCACGGTGCTGGCAGGCCTGCTGAGTATTTCCAGCATTTTCTGTTGTTATTTGAGAATTTATGTTGGCTATCTCCATGTGAATTGTACAGGTGACTGAAGTATTTGGTCAGTCAGTGTAAAACAAGCATCCTGAATGTTTGTTTTTGTCGACTGTTTCTTTTTTGGAAAAGTCTCAAGTTTGTTTGATGTGATAAGAAATGTTTGAAAACAACAGGAAGAGACAATGCATTGCATCACAGATCAAAGCCAGGGCATATTCAAATTTTTTTTAACTCGTTTACAGATCATTAATGCAAATGCCGTGCCCATTACAAGATTAACCTACAAAAGGAACCAATGAATTGGCTCAGATTGCACTGAAATCACACACTCAACATTTATCTATTACACAGAACACTGAGGTTTTACCGAAGAACTAATTTGTGCCAGTATTTCAACGTTGACATTTGCTGCTCAGTTGAGGTTACACGTCGTCTTATTTCCCCCTTCTCTTCCAATGGCACCAACTCTTTCAGGATTACAGTTCCAAGAGCAGCAGAGACTCCGTTACATAACCCAAGTGGCCATTCTTAGTGTACGAGCATGTTGTTTGTGGGACCTTCCTGTGTGCTAATTGGCTGCCGCGTTTGCCTATTTTAAACAGTGATTACACTTCATAAGTACTTCATTGGCTGTGAAGCGCTATGGAACGTTGTGAGGATGAGAAAAGCGCGATATAAATGCAGTTCTTTCTTTCTATGATTGGCCTCAGCATTCCTGGATTAGAGACAGGAATAATAAAGTTCCCATTCATGAATGCTTTTTATTGACTCCTGCTTGAAAGCATCAATGTCAGATGAGTACAAAGTTGGGTTCAGTTGTGATTCCTGCTATAGTTGAATATATATGTCATCCATGCCATCATTGGCAACCGTCTGACTCAGGCAAGAGTGCTGCCACTGAGCCAGAGCTGACAACGTTCTGATCTGTGTCCTGGCTGAGACAAGCTAATTTAGAGACCAGAGATTCCAGGTCGATTCTCCCCATCTGTAGCTTAGCTTGGTTTCCAGCAAGGCACTTGTCCACAAATTGGGGAGTGCCCGTGCTAGAATTGGGCCATAGACAAATAATTAAAATTAGGGGTTCTTACATTTCTCCTTACAGAATCAATATGCTCAGAATTAATAATCTCAGATGATCAACAGAAAAATACATTTCTTCATACTTTGAAAGGTTGACTTAACTGCACTTTGCATATACTTGAAAAAAGGCACTCATTTCTGTTGTTCATAAACTGAACGTAAAAACCATCGTAACTTTGATTTAGGATTAACTGGAGCACAACGCCACAGGAGTTTTAAGTCAATACCAATCCAAGGTCACCAGACTTCAGTGCGGTTTGTTCATTTCTGTAGCCTTTCAAATTTGGAATTAAAACCTGGAATCCTGCCCATTATATAACACAATTTGTACCATACGTCATTAACGAGAAACCATCTATAACGCACAAGTGCTCGAGTCATTCCTGCACTGACAGGCTCGAATGGCTGCAATATGGAAAATATGAAAGCAGGCATCTGAAACATTAATCATTAAAGACAAACCATTTATAATTCACAAAAGGCTTCATTATTCTTGCAGATAAACTATAAATTCTCATGCGGCAGAGGTAGTAACTATTTTTTGGTAGTTAAAAAAAAGTTACCCTCTTAAATATTCGTCTTACCTCCCCTCCGCACCCTACCCCAAGCTATTACATAAAGTTTTACTAAGTAAAGCTTCTGACTGGAGAAATTCACCCTCAACACCCGTTTCATAATTAAGAAAACACATTTTCGCTCAACTAAAAGAGTCTTTCATACAGGTCATTACAGGAACATGGGAAAAGCTGCTGGGCCACATTCCATGTTCAACTGGATCAAGGCAGGTCTGTACCTCAATCCCATTTACCGCCTTTGATCCACAGCCTTTGAAACCCTTACCTAACAAAAATCTGTCGATGTCTGTCTTGAAAATTTTAAATGAACCAGCATCAACAGCTTTTTGGGGGAGAGAATTTTACATTTCCCCTACCTTTGTTGTGAAAAAGTGGCTCCTGATTTCACTCCTGACTGGCAGAGTTCAAACTTTAACATTGTGCCCCCTTGTCCTGGACTCCTCCACCAGAGGAAATAGCTTCTTTTATATCTATTCTATTGAATCCTTTTATCATTTTAAACATCTCAATTAGATCACCCCTCAATCTTTTGAACTCAAGGGAATACAACCCAAGTTTATGCAACCTGTGCTTATAATTTAACCCTTTAAGCCACAGTATCATTCTAGTAAATCAGCACGGTACCTCCAAGGCCAATATATCCTTCCTGAGATGTGGTGCCCAGAACTGAACGCAGTGCTCCAGATGAGGTCTGGCCGAGGCTCTGTACAACTGAAGCATAACTTTCTCCCCTTTGTATTCCTACCCTCTGAGATAAAGGCCAACATTCCATTAGCCCCTTTGATTACTTTTTGTCCCTGTACACTACCTTTTAGTGATTTCTGGACAGGGACACCTAAAGCCTTTTGATCTTGCCTAGTTTCTTGTCTCGTCATTAAGAAAATATTCAAAGATGTCTTTGTTGGATCCAGATGGGTATGATCGATGGGAAAGAATAAGGATTAATACGTGTGGTTTGCAAAAACATGAAAGGTTTACTATCGTCGAAATTACAGAAATGCTATAAACTATTATCTCAAGCTACTCAAATATTACATCGAGTACAGAAAAAAGTCTCAAGGCATTTCAGAGGAAGTAAAGAGATGGAGCGCCTTAGTGGAGAAGTTATGAAGTGACCTGAAGGGTTGGTTGAAGAGATGGGACTTGGGATTTTAAAAAAGAGAAATAAAGGCACCGAGAGGTTTAGCGAGGAAGTTCAAGTGATTGTCGGAACCAGGAGTGTGCAATGCCTGCTTTGTGTATTTCAACTTTCCTTCTCACATCTGTCAGCTGCAAGTCACTAGCTCTCTGCCATAACCCTCAAATAAAATCTGCAGTGTCTACATGTAATTACACAGTACTCTAATGACTTCTCTGGCCTTCATTGCATTACTGAAGTGCAATTACTTCAGGACATTATGGTCTTGAGCTTTGATCAGCTGCAACAAAATTCAGCAGGCAAATTCGTACCAATCTCCAATTCTACTTAATTACTTTCTTGAGAGTCAAGAATTAATCCCCTGATGGGCAGTGAGGCTTTACTGGTCTCATGGAGTGCTTATTTCAAGTTTCACCAAGTTTAAAGTTTATTGCAGCATTACTTTGATGCCTGGCTAGTTTAATATTACAGGTATCAGTCACTTTGTCGATGAGAATGGCTGGTTCATAACCCAACATTTTTTAAAAAAAATACACAATCTCTCCAAGATTGTGGCTTTATTTGTCTGGTCTTCAATGCACTTTACAGATGGATTTAGTTAAGAGAGTCCAAGATCTTAGATCATTGTCAGCAACGGTTTACTGGGATACAAGTAATATTGCTCGCAAATGATTTGCCCCAAACTTGAAACTAAAATCTATTCGCAGCCAATGGCAATGGTATAGCAATCCAAAATTCTTTTACATACAAACTCAATCGGCAAGCAACCAGGACAGATATGTGTGGATATGTTGATATGTGTGGGCCTGACTGAATAATTCTACTAGTTTGCAAAGCACGACAAATCAGCATTTAAAGCAACAGTGCTTTTTTTGCAAAAAGTTGTTTTGTTTTTTTAATTGTTATGTACAGTAACTGTTATTTTGATAGTTTTTTCTTGTGCACAGGTTTGAGATAAGTTCCAGAAGACTTTGGTGAAGGCAGTGAGTCTCATGTCAATTACAGGGATAGATAATTCCATGAAACTGACAGCAAGCACATGAGCAAATGTACAATGGTCAAGAGCAGCAGTCCCATTCCACTTCCTTCTTTCTGCAAATACCAAAATATTTTAAAAGATAGTTTGTTAGATTTCAAAAATAATTGTCTTGGTTGATTGCAAGAGATTTCAATTTTAAGTTTAAAAAAAGTTTCATCAATGTCAAAGATATGGGACAAAGACTCAACGATTGCTTGTCCCAGAGTTGCACTCATCCTCTAGTCAAATATTTACAGATTAACCTGTTATTCTGAAGACTCATGGGTACCATTAAGTTATGCTACATACCTTCAATTTCAAGGAAATATAAACTGTTAACACTGAATAAGTTCCAAACTGTTACTGTATTGTACATTATCTTACTATATAAACTCTTGAGCACTTGTAGAGTGTCACCCAACTACTGCAAAATCTTGTATACAAGTTTACCCTTTATGCTTATTTTAAGGTTCTATAGAAACCTGTACAGCAATGTGAACTGCAGTAGTTACCAAAATGGCAACATTAAAATGGGGGTCAGTTTCTACACGTTTTACATTAAGGACAATATGGCAAGTTCCATTGGCCATCTTTGGCCCATCCAGAATGGTGTATGATTTGTGAACAAGCTGTGAACCAACTACTTATTCAGTATTTGATTCAGACAATACCTACAGATCTCCTGTTCCAGAGAATCATTCATAAGTACGATTAAGCAACTGTCAGCATGGGAGATCCATTGATCATGGGGACAATTGTCCATGGCTTCTGCTCCCAATAGTTATCCTGTGACTCTGCTGGCTAGTCTAAGTCTGTGGAAGAATGGTCACATAGGGGATATGCCAGAGGCGCCCACCACCTGCAGATGTGTCCTCCCCACCCCGTGTTGTTGGCTTCAGAAGGTGAATGCAGAAAGAAAGAGAGAAACTTGCCCAAAAACACATACCTGTAAAGCATTCCAGCAGCAATTACTCAGTTCCACAGGGAACTTCCCCTCCCAAAAGACCAAGCAGCTTAGAAAGGCACCACACAAGATAACCAGAGATTTGTGAAATACTGCCCAGGTACTTAACAAAATTTTTTTTTTTTTTTTTTTAAACCAAGCAGTTTCTCTGGTTACAAATCTGTATTCAGCAACTTCGTAGTGAGGAGTGACTGACTGAGAATGCAGCACAAAACTGCACCAATGGAGGGAGAAGCTAACAGGAGGGCGGGACAAGTATCCGGGAACAGTAGCACAGTGGTTATGTTACTGGACTAGTAATCCAGAGGCCTGGACGAATGATCCGGGGACATGAGTTCCAATCCCACCACGGCAGCTGTGGAATTTAAATTCAGTTAATTAAATTAATCCGGAATAAAAAGCTAGTGTCCGTAATGGTGACAATGAAACTACCGGATTGTTGGAAAAACCCATCTGGTTCACTAATGTCCTTTAGGGAAGGAAATCTACTGTCCTTGCCTGGCCTATATGTGACTCTAGACCCACAGCAATGTGGTTGACTCTTAACTGCTCTCTGAAATGGCCAAGCAAGCCACTCAGTTGTACCAAGCCGCTACAAAGAACAGTGGTTCAAGAAGGCGGCTCACCACACCACCTTCTCAAGGGCAATTAGGGATGGGTAATAAATGCTGGCCTTGCTGGCGATACCCACATCCCATGAACGAATAAATATTTTCAAAGATTATGTTCAGATAGTCCATCATCCTTAGCGATGTGTTTCCATAGCTCAAACTTTGAGAACAGTCCCCAATCTGTTGGGATAAGAGCCTCCTCCATCCAGTAACATTTATATGATGGCTTAAACATAGAAAACAGTGCCAGTGTTTGACGGGGGAAATAGATAAGCGAACAAACACTGAACTACTTGAGCACAAGATTAGGAGGAGGAGTGGTTGAAAACATGCGTTTTGAGAAGGGTTTTAAAGGAGAGAGATGAGCAGAAGTATTTAGGGAGGGAATACTTGAGACTAGGGCCAAGAGAGCTAAAGACTCTGCCACTAATCACACAACAGCCTCCCATCACAGTTCCTGTCAGACAATTCAGTGCCTTAAACTTCAGAATGCAGACTCTGATGAAAAACAAATGAGAGAGTCAGGAGATTTGGTGTCTAAAGTTTTGAAAGCTGAACATTGAACTTTTGGTACATTCATCATTGGAATTGTGTAAATTACACTTGATATATGTTGACTTCATAAGAGTCACAGATACAAAAGAGAGCTGTTTATCGTAAGTCATTAATGATATAAAACATTGTAGTGTTAAGCATTCCTGTACATAAATAATGGTTGCAAAAGTCACCAGATCGCAGTTGTGTGTCACTATTTGCTGGGGGTCTCTCACGGTTTGACAATCATTAATCTACAGTGCCCACCTGGTAAGAGGGCACGGCAATCTTTGCACACTGAATTTGAGTAATTATTGAGCAAACTCAGGGCCCTGATGAAAAATGCCAACGGCAATGTAACACTTCACAGCCACAGCATCACCAGTTGGCACAGGAGCCTGCTACCGGCTTACGAGAGCAATTTTTTTTGAATTAGTAAATTACGCAAACAAGAAAGGCACCATCTTTCAGGTTGAAGACATATCTCAAAAAATACAAGTGAACAAGCCTTTAAATTAATACTTAGCAGTAACAGTAAATGTAACCCAAACTAGAACAAATTTATTATAATAGACTTCAATCACCTTATGGTCAAATCATTTGTTGTATATAATGTTTAGTATCAAACAGTAAAATCATAGCATATCAAATCACGTCTTGAAAATTAATGTCACCATGTGCAAAACATGAAACATCGTCGGTCACTGAAGCAGTATTTCTTCCATCTTCATGCAATGTTCAAATGAATTGATTGTTAAAGACACCCGATAATTTTATCAGAACTTTTATTTCATCAGCAAGCCCAAAGGAAATCCAAACTAATTATTAACTGAAACTACTCCATTGTAAACGAATTCGTTTTGTCGTCACCATTCGGAAATATTTTCTTGGAGGGAAGCTTTCCAAGTTTAAAAAAGCCACATAGGTTACAATCCAAGCTTTATATAAAGAAACATTGGCAGGCTCTCAAATGGGTAATGGACAGTGATGTGGCATCAAGATCAAACACAACAAGGTCACAGCTTGGATGCCTGGTTTGTGCTGAATTCGCCACTCTCAGCTGGTCTGTATGCCTCAGCTACTTGCTGCCGTAACCCACTCGTGAGAGAGCAGACTGCTCTAAAAGGCCAGTTATGGAGAGCCAACTATGAAGAACAATTTTCTAAGCATTCCACACAATTATCATGGATGTTAAGCAAAACAAATAGTAACAGTTAAGAACTTTAAATTAAAATTATACAAATTTTAGATTACAATAAAGGCAGCACAGTACAAAAGCTCTTACCTTGAGAGCACAGAAGATGCAGGAATCTCCCATACATTTGTGAGTGGTTAGCTGTCTGAAACTCCTTCGGAAAATATCAAGGTGCCAAAGGACCTTGGGAGGAAGGTTTATGGAAATAAGTTACTTAAATTCTTCAATGATTTATCTAAAACATTTTCATTATTCAACTTTAGAGAAAATATACTACATAAACTGCTTAATAGTTTTAATTAAAAGGAGAAGCTAAGTGTGAGGAAGGGGTTTGCTTTCAATTGAAATACTTTCTCTGAACTCTATTTAGGAAAGTCAGAGTGTTGACAGGCCAGCTCCAATTTCGACATTAATATATGCCAACTGGGCAGTTGGTCTTCATGAACCTGAAAGTTCTTGTATTCTAGAAAAAACAGGAAACCTCAGGAGCAGGAAAAGGCCATTAGGCCCAGCAAGCTCAACCCCAATTTCCGATCGACTTGAATTCCTTCTTTTTCAAAATACACGTAGCAATCCATTAAACTCATTTCTGCCAGTCATACATACTATTTGGTTCAATTAACTTCCTAGTTAACATTGCAAATGTCTGAACTAAAATAGCTAACTAATATGCCCCATTTACTCTTAACTACTCTAACATGCTACCTAGTTTTTGTATTCAGTTAATACAAATTTATCAAATCCCCTCCAGAACTTCTATTGTCACCTTCAAAAGGGAAAAACAAAGAAAGGTTCAGTTCATTTCCCTTCCCTGAGGACACCTATTTTCTTTGTCCATGTTACGCTCTTTCCTACGATTCAAGTAGATACAAACAGAAAATCTGAATTGCTCACCAATACACTTCACTGAAATCCTCAAACATTTGAATCTATCTTGTGTAAAACAGGTTGTAATAGCAGCAACATTGGCTCAAATGAATCAGTTATTAAGCATCTGGTATATTTAAAGAGTCGAGGAAAGGGAGAAAATGAGTGAGAATGGGTTCCTCTCACATTTGCTATTCATTTCAGTTTGGCTGTTCTAGTCAGCATAGAAATGGATTTGTATACTTAAGAGTGTTAAATTTCATTACCAAAACAGTTCCATTCGATCACTAGAAATATTATACCCTGCTTTTTCACAGATCCAGCGAGAATGAAATCCATGCATTCTTATACATAAACAATGCTATCCTTAAAGCACATTTTGGAAAGCTATCTTTGCAATTAAAAATACAAGATAGCTGTTTTATAGATTAATTTTACAATAAAGAAAGTGGCAGTGTTTCAGACGAGCACTTAAATGCCATGGCTAGAGGTCAGAAGCTGGGTATTCTGCCAGTGGCTCACCTCCCGATTCCCCAAAGCATCTCCACATTTATAAAGGCACAAGTCAGGAATTTGATAGAATACTCTCCACTTATCTGAGTGGGTGCAGCTGCAATAACATTCAAGAAGCACAACACCATCCAGGTCAAAATAGTCCGCTTGATCGGCACCTCATCCACTTGCTTAAACATCCACCAGCAGTGCACTGTGGCTGCGGTGTGTACTTTCTACAGGATGTAATGCAGCAACTCGCCGAGGCGTCTTTGGCAGCGCATCCCAAACCTGCACCTTCCATCATCTAGAAGAACCAGGATAGCAGGTGCATGGGAACACCATCTCATCCAAGATCCCTTCCCAATTCACACAATTGGGATTACATTATTTAAATGCTGATCACCAACGTG
This sequence comes from Squalus acanthias, assembly GCA_030390025.1. Classification (NCBI taxonomy): domain Eukaryota; kingdom Metazoa; phylum Chordata; class Chondrichthyes; order Squaliformes; family Squalidae; genus Squalus; species Squalus acanthias. The sequence goes on along the minus strand of CM059446.1, from coordinate 2,881,574 downwards.
CATTTATACAGCACCTTTAAAGCAGAAGATGTTCCAAGGTGCTGATAGAGAAGAAACAGGCACTGATCATTAATAGTAGGATTAGAACAGATGACCGAAAGCATGGCCAAGATCATCAATTCATATGGAAACCCAAACACAAAAGGAGGCCATTTTTGCCAATACTGTCTGTACCATTGCTCGCTCCACACTAGAGCTCTCTACTCAAATCCCATTTTCCTGCACTTTCCAGAACCCTTCAATATTTTTCAGCTTCACGTGTTTATCAAATTCCCTCCTAAACACCTTGACCTCCAACATTCCAATCAATGAAGCAATTTTAAAATATTATAATTTTTCATAACCAAGTTATTATCTCTAGACTCAAAAGGAACCCTCATATTTCCTCCACTGTCAATGCCTGATGTACATAAACCAAAAGTTTTCATATAATGCTGTTACTCAATTTAGCAACAGGGCACCCAAAGACTTGTACAGTGAGCTCAATTGCAGCAAGACCTCTCAATATAAAGAGACCTGAAGTCATTCTTACATCCCCCTTACGCTTCAGCAAGATTATCTAGAGAGTAGCTGAGCCACTGGCATCAGGAAGATGGCAGGTATGCCAGGGAACTGTGGTTCCCAAACCAAACACATAAAATGCCAGGTTATTTCACCAAGCATGTTACATTAGCAAAATGGCTGAACTGCAATCTAGAAGAATAAAGAGCCTACATTCCAGAATACAGCCCTTTAGCTATTTTGCTTAACTAGTACGCAGGGTTAGAGATTCTGGAATTTCATGAGTTAACTGCTTGGAATCCTTGTGCCAAAGTTTCATCTGTGTACAAACACTGCTGAACCACACCTGCAGTTGCTCAGAGGAGCTCTTGATCTCTGTTCGGCTGTGAGGAAGCAGTAAACATGGTCCCCATAACAACCGAAGAAAAGAAATGGAAGCTCGTCAATGGCACAGGAGCATCACTGAAAGGGGCCTGGAGCAGGTTGACTCCCCTGCATCAGCCTAGGAAACCTGAGGTTAATGGGAAAGGTTCATCTGTAGATTTTTAATTAATTAATTTAACTAGAAAGTGGGATTCGCACCAAACTTAAGCTAGTTGAAGACAGTGTGATACAAATTCAGTTTGTGTTTTTAAATCCACAGTAATGCTCAGTTTTTGCATCTTTAATACTAAATAAACCTTCAATTAATCCAGCAGAAATTGAAGTAAAACACAATTTATTAGAATAATAGCTAGAGAGTGCGACACAGAACACAATAATGGTCTCGCAGGAGAAAGCTACCCTTGATTTTTTTTGAAGTTGCAAGCGTTACAATAGTGATCAAATAATCATTCTCCTGGCGTATCAACTTGTTAAAATTAAAAACAGATAACTAAACGTGTAACTCGAGGGTATATATCCTGCAGTACTATGCATCAACAGGAAGAACTACTCACCTGCAACGCACTGTTGAGAAAGCAGCTGTTCTGCCCAGGCTCATTCATCAGTCCCTTACTTGCCGCAATAGAAGTTGTGCTGCGTGGCATAAACATCCCCTGGAGATTACTGTTCGGTGTGAAATAACTCTTCTTCCAGGACATCTTGGCTTAAGTTTCTTAGACTCTGATAGTAAGTGTTTTATAGCAGAACTGCCGTCTTCGTTGACATTTAACCCAAAGGGCAAATCATCTCACATCAGATCGCAGAAAACAAACTTAATGTTGATCAGGCTGTCCCACAAGAAGCCATTAAAAATCACAGCAGGGAACAGACGTTGAGCGGTCATTCCTTGAAATTCCATTACGAGACTGTAGCTCAAAACCGATGTCCAAGCCAATGCTTCCTTTTGTTACAGCACAAGTTTTAAAATAATGTCTCACATAGCCTCAATCCGTCTGGGAGTAATTTATTGCAACTCTGTGCAGCATTGTACGAGCTGTTGCTTGAAGTCTTGAATCCAGCCGCAGTGTTTTCGACTCACAGAACAGGAATCCAGCTTTCACAATACCAGAAGCAGAATTTCTTTGCTCACACCCTTTAAGCAGATATTCCCATCATAATTATAGGGAACTCAAATTTCAATAAAGAGTTCTTCAAATATTGTACAGCCGTCACCAGCATGAAGATCTTTTAAAAACGCAAACACGTCAGCTTCTGCCAGAGCACTTTGTCAAGTGTTGCGTCATGTATTCCTTATTTGTTCAGTGTTCTGCCAAACATTATGGCTCGCCTTTGATTAAGCTTCCTTGATAAGATGGCTATGAACTCATTGTTTTGAACCTGCAGCCACAAGCTCCAGAGTGTAGCTTAATCCTTTTCTAGATCATTAAATTAATCAAGTATTTGAAGCTTATACGGGCCAAGTCAGCGCACTCTAACCAGATTCTCTCTTACCCAGTGGAGTCTGCTAAATTGTTCAGATCACCTGCTATTCATCTGACAAGAACCTGAAAACAAAGAAAAAAAATTAGATTGTTCCATATTGGACATGTTCCTAGCTCAGTGCTGGCAAAATGTGATTTACTTTAACTTCAGCAGTTTGTACAGATACTGTAGTACCGTGTACTAAATATACTTTCACACTGCATACATCCATTAACATTGTGCTGTGGTGTCCATAAAGTATGTCATGCCATAACAAAACACAAAATTCATTAAAAAACACACAACCCTTTGAATTACTTACTGGGACAATAGTAATTCATCTATCCAATGAAAAAATGCGTATTGCTCACACTTCCTTGAAACATGTCAGACTCCACTGCAAACAATCAAACCTTTAAATACGCATGACTCAAACACCAGCCGACAGACAGAAAGTCACACCACAATGAGGTCATCAGTCAGAATATTTGACTACACCAGTTATACTGTGAATATGGTCATACGCCTGTGAATGCTTGCCCAAAGCACGGAAGATACTGAGCAACACCGGATGAAACTTGCAGCACAGGAAAAACCATTTAAATATCAAGGCAAACAAAAATAATTGCTATTAATTTCAACATTTTGGTGAGCACTGATGACACGAAATCGAATGCAAGGAGTCAGAACCCGACAGTGCGAGAGAGCTCAACAAGGGTAGTCGTTAATATCCATATTGCAGCAACTGCGTCATTTTAAACACGTATGTCAGTTCAGCTTCCTTACATTGTTAGCTCAGTAACTTCTCCCAGCCACCTTCCCTGATGTTTCTGAACTAGCTAAAACTAGATGAAACTAAACAATGTTTTAAAAAAACTTAAAAAAAAATAGACAGGCATGTTAATTCTAAAGCAGTCTGCTCCTGATAAATTCAGTCTTTGCTGTGCTGAAGTTATTTAATAATTTGAATTAAGCAATGTAAATAACATAGCAAAGTGGGAATTTAGTGCTTAAAAACTGACATCGCATAATTTGAATGATGCAACTATGAATTAAGATCAGACTGTACCTTGTGATTTATTTTTCAGAGGTTGGCAATACAAAACCTTTGATTACTGTTGCGAAAATTGTATAAACACGTACAGTATTTTGGCCCCAAAGGCTGGCATTGGCATTGTAACTGAATCCAAGTTAAAAACAATTCTTTTTTTCAGATCATGTACCACAGGATTAGACTCCAGCGCATTGCAAAGAACTTTACTCAATCTGATCCCCATTTTTCACTGACTCACGCATAATGATTTTAAAATTAATATTTTCAGTATGTATCCATCTTTGTAGCAGTTGTGGAAGAGCGTGGTGTAGTCCTTTCCATTAGCCAGGTCAGGAGTGCGTACTATGTTCTGTTACTGTACACCTAATGGACAATACCACATTCTTCGGTCTCTTAACAGCAATTTCTCACAAATGCCTTGAAAGTAGCTATCAAACTCCCTATTCCTAAATGATCACAGTAGCTGAACTTATTCCTCTGAAACCAGGTTTCAGACTTAAAGCCGGCTCTGTTTTAACTAACTGCTTCTGCACAGACATGAAAGCAATTAGCCAGGAGAGACTGTATTACCAAACAGGATGCAATTCCCCCCAGAAAGTTTGGTCAGCAAGAAAGATGTTTATCTTTACATACAATAATTATAACTGTTTACACATTAGACTTTAAAATTTACCATATTTCAACTTTACTTCATAACTAGCATTAATGCAATGCTTTCAACCAGATCATTCAGGAGGAGGAACATAGGAACAGGAGAAGGCCATTCAGCCCCTCGAGCCTGTTCTGCTATTCAATTAGATCATGGCTGATCTGTACCTCAATTCCATTTATCCGCCTTTTCTCCAAATTCCTTGATAACGTTACCTAACAAAAATCTATAATTTCAGTCTAGAAAATTTCAATTAATCCAGCACATAACAGCCTTTTTTTGACTTTTCCAAAAATGTTACTGTACCTTTATTCCTCATTTTAAAATGTAGAAAAAGCACCTGCAGAAAACTGTCAGCCCAACAAATGATAAGCAGGCTGAGCCAAGAGCTGGAAAAGTACCAACTTGTGCACGCACGGCATCAAACACTCCCGCAGCTCAATTTAAAAAAATTAATTCTCGGGTCATGGGCGTCGCTGGCAAAGCCAGCATTTATTGTCCATCCCTAGTTGCCCTTGAGAAGGTGGTGGTGAGTTTTCTTCTTGAACCGCTACAGTCCGTGTGGTGAAGGTGCTTCACAAAACTGTGAAGGCACAACGCTTAGTGCCCTTCCATTCCAGGAAGGTCAAGAAAGAGAGAACCAGCTGTTCTTGGTTCTCTTTGGCTGAAGTTCAAAAAATTTAGTTCTTTGCTTCAAGCATGGCATCACTAACCACTGCTTTCCAATTTATCAAGTCCTCCCTTTTACTCTTCACAATGGATCTTATGTCTCACACATTGCGCCTTGGATCTTCACTTTTGTTTCTCTCTACATATTTAAAAAGTGCCTCCACAGTCTAGGCTTAACACGTCCATGCAATGGTGCAGTTTTTCACTCTTGTTGACTCCCCCCTCAATTGTATGGAAAGGTAAAGCAGACAGGAACTCAACCACAAATAGAGCTTAACATAAAGAAAGTGAAGGAGAAAAGGCCATTTAACCTATAAAAGCTTATATTTCTAATGCCATAACTTGCCCATCTCAGCATTCAACTGCATTTTAAAACAACCTTGATTGTCTCCACACCAATCCAGCAAATTATTCCCAACAAAGTAGTGAAAAGTGAGGAGCCATTACAGGCAGAATTTCTTTTTGCCTGTGAGCAACATCACAGGAGATCAACTAGTAAAGTACAGGAGACCAACTAGACCAGTATTAAAAATTAATGTTTTTTTAAAAAAAAAAATCAGCTACCCAAGTGTCCAAATCCACTGGTTATATTTTTTTTTAAAAAGCAGTAATAGACTTAATTTGTAGTGTTACAAAACTTGACAGAAAATCCCATGAGCAGAATTTTTTAAAATGTAATGATTTGAAGCTCCACCAAATCCAATATCCTGCACAGCTGCAGTAAAATTAGTCGGCAACCCAAAGCTCTTTGAAACTCGAGCAACAAATCGCACAAATCATGTATACTCTACAGAGAGCCACAATTACAATTTCAAAAGCCACTTTAAATTGTTAATGTTTAATGCAGCATATGGAAGTCAAAATCTGTACTCTCCAGCTTCCAGTTAACTGCAGGTCAAGTGGTTTGCCGAATTATTCAAAGAGCCGGCACAGGCACGATGGGCCAAGTGGCTTCCTTCTGTGCTCTATGATTCTAGTAGCTGTAATAATAATAAAGCACTGGAGTCTCAGAGGTCATAGAATAGAAAGCTTAAATGCAAATTAATGCTGTGGTTACACTTCAGGTACCAGATGAAGAGTGCAGTTGGTAAGCAGCACCGAGTTACACTGCTCTGCTCACAATTCAATGCTTAAGCAAAGCGGAGCTCTGCACATTCTCCTCCTCGCTATTGTCTGAAAGCTGGCTGAAGTTTTAATGCTAGTTTTGAGGCAATTCTCCTGTCATCGATTCACCGAAAAACCTAAAGCTAGTGCTGTACAAGCATTCTGAACTTTCTGTAGCAGTCACAGTTGCACTGAACTCTTTGCTAAGATAAAATCACCTTCTCACTTCCAATGAATTCAATTTTCATTCAGACTGGATGCCTTAAACTGTAGTTCTACCACTAATTTTGTATTGAAGCGCTATCAAAACTATGCTAAATCAGTCACCTAATTGACGAGCTCTCAAAATTCGCTCACTCTTAATGAATCTGTTTTGCTGGTTTTCCGACTAGCCACAACAGCAGCTAAAGCACATGCATGTTTTAAGATGAGAACACAAAATTGTTTTAAAAAGAGTCAGAGAGAGCAATCCCCAGCCTGGGTTCGGATTTCAAACACATTCCTCCCTCACGAACATTATCAGGAACAGGTTGCTCAATGGCCATCCATCTCACTGATATTTGGGGTATCTTGCTATGTGCAAAATGATTACCATTTTCTTCTACATAGTAACCGCGATTACCTTTCAAAGTAATCCATTGTATATGATGGTCTGAGAGATATGATAAGGCACTGTATAAATGCAAGTTTGTTCGTTCTTCCGTGATGCTTTCTGAACCTTTGGTTGAAATACGGTTTTGAAGTCACTCCTAGATATCTACAGTTTGAGGTGATAAAATATTATAATTTCAAATATTTTGTATAAAATTGAGCTTGCAAAGTTTACAAAATGTCTTAGTTTGGATAGTAATGAGTTAAAAATTGCCAGTCTGTTCCCACCTCCCAGCACTTAACAGCTTCTTTTCAAACTGTTTGCCTGTTCCGGTCATTCGAGTGTACATTAAAAATCCCACAGCCAACACTATTTCAAGATGAACAGGGAATTGTTCCATTGTCGTGCCCAACATTCCTCCCTCAACCATCAAAACAGATTCACTGGTCATTCACCTCAATGCAGTTATGGGATCTTTTCGTTTGTATAATGGCTACAGTGTTTACCCACGTAACAGTAACTGCACTTCAAACTAATTCACTGTATAAAGCTGCTCTTAATTTGACCAGACGTGTAGATGTTGGCATCTGAAAGCTAAACAGGACATTTTATTTTATTTAAAAACTGGCAGGCCAGAAACCTGTTTTTACCGAGGTCTTTGACCACTGCTGGTCTTCCTATGGCTAGCAAACATACTGCGCATTTGCTTGTTTAGACATCATGTACATGCATAGTGATTCCCAACTGTGGCATAATGACATAAATTTCCATTGAAGTTATTGTGTTTCGGAATTGTGCACTGGCTAAATTGTCACAGCCAATCTGCACACGTATGAAATGACAAAACCCACGGGTGCGGTTTGTTTACAAGATCAGCTAGCTGCACAGTCTACAACTAAATGCACGGGCCCCGACATTTAAGCTGCACTTCCATGCCCCAGGATGAAATCTAATTGCAGTTTACCAAGAACTTGAAGTTTAAGACATAATAGGGTGCTACAGAAATGCAAGGTCATTATTTTCTTCCAGTTAAGATCGTTAGATACAGATTAGGAGTGGGAACACTCTTTAGCCTCAATTTATCAAAGTCAATTCTAGTGCCCCAGCTGAAAACAACTCACCAAAAACCAGACTGGGAGTGTAAGCCAATCCCTTTGTGCTATGTACTGCTCAGCATCATTTCAATGTATTTACCAACTGGTGAGCTGGATTTCTCCAGTACTACATTACATTCCAAATTGACACACACACAGGATTGTTATTATCTCAGTGGATGCATGTAGTTGACAACAACTTGCATTAAATAGCACCTTCAATGTAAGAAATGTCCCAAAGCACTTCAGGAGGCATAATCATTGACTGAAAACTTGCTCAAATACATGGGTTTAAAGGAGTGTCTAAAAGGAGGAAAGGGAGAGGCAGGAGTTTACAGAGGAAATTCCAGAAAATGGGGCTGTGGCACCTATTTTATTTTATTCCCTCAATAAACACCACGATATTAAAAAAGATTATCTGCTCATTCATCTCAATGTTGCTTGTGGGACCTTGCAGTGCGTATATTGGCTGCCGTATCTCCCTCCATTAAACAGAATTAGATAAATACTTGGAAGGGGGAAAATTTGCAGGGCTATGGGGAAACAGCAGGGGAATGGGATTAATTGGATAACTCTTTCAAATAGCCGGCACAGGCACAATGGGCCAAATGGCCTCCTTCTGTGCTGTATTATTCTATGATTCTATGATTCCAACACTGCGGATGTTGCAGCTGAGTTTCGTTCTCATGAAAGTGGCCACACTTAACACTACCCTAAAATAATGCAAACCATACATCTTTTCTTGCTTTGTATTCTTCCCCAACGGCAGACCCATACTGACAGCAAATGGCTCCACGTACGTCAGTTGCCGTCAGGTACCTCATCCAAGTGGCTGTTCTTCATGTGTGAGCCTCGAGAGTGAGTGATGACAGGATATTCGATTGTCGGAAGGGCATCGTGGCAGAATCCCATACTGTCCTTACTTAATGTCCACAAAGCAGACAGTTTCCTTCAGCACTCGCTAAAATGTCCAGGAACCTTGGAAAATTTGCACCTCCCTAGTCCAGGAGGGCCGGGACAATTGTAACAAGCCAAAGTACCAACCAAACTGAACTTGGCAGAAATCAGGAACCAAAACTACAACCTCATGGCTCAATCATATGCTGCCTTACCAATAGCCATCAGGAGAGCTGTTCTACTTTTCAATATTTCAACAGGGATTTATCTTTTTTCCTCTGGGGGAAATGACTACTATTTAAAGCATTAGCAGGTGCTGCATTAACATTTCTGAGAAGTACAATTTACCATTACACTGATGATTTTAGTCCATCAGCTTAATATCTGAAGGGCTAAAACAATCAAATAAGCACTCTGGACAAATCCCTGATGAGTAATTATTAGTCACCAGCTCTAGACTTCACCCATCTCATTGGCAGACATACCTCCTGATGGAAGGTAAATGCGATTTAATACAATAAGCCATATTTTTAAATGTAATTTAATAATAGTAAGCCACATTTTTAATTAAAGTATAGTGCAAATTTGGGCAGTGTATATACTTTCTAAAATTAAACAGACTTGCAAAGCAAAGCCTGCATTCCCATTCTATTAATGAATCAAGTTCTTCATCTTTTCAGTTTAAACACAAATTTTACTCTCCTAATGCAAACATTAGCCATTTCATTGGATAGCACTTCTTCCTTAATCTGGCATTACAGAATAAACTAAAAACTCTACAAGCCACTCTTCTGTAACAGAAGGCACCAGCTTAGAGCACTTTAATCTCAATGCAACATGGAGAATAAAAGCGAGAAGGTAATATCTGCAAGCTAACTTTAAAACTCTTCCACCAGCAGCTGCTCAACTCTAATGTATTTAAGTTTGTGTGCTACTATAAATATTAATGGAACATAACAAACAACAAGAGTTTAAATGCATTTCTCCACATCTCCAGGCTTCCCAATCCAAATTACGATCGGAAATATTTTTTCCCAATCCACTACATTAGTCCTATGTAGCTTCAGTTCAAGCCTTTTTAGCCAAATATTTACAATACACGCCCTGGGCACACCAAATTGTATTATTGCACTGACTGTATGAACACTATGCCTGAGGGAATAAACTAACGAAGATTTCTACCAAATGACTAACTATGTCACTGCACAACACTCGCAGTTACCATCTGGACACAAAAGGCATCAAGGGGTATGGGGAGAGTGCGTGAATATGGTATTACGATAGAGGATCAGCCATGATCATATTGAATGGTGGAGCAGGTTCGAAGGGCCTACTCCTGCTCCTATTTTTCTATGTTTCTACCATAGAAACAAACCTGCAAAGCCAAAGCACATGACTACAGAAGGGACTTGTCTCCGACACCCATCATGGAGCACTTCTCAAAGAATGATACAGCAGCCATTGAAGGTTATCCAGACAGAACAGCTCAAACAGCAGGTATACAGCACAAAGCTCTGGAGGATGTAGAGGTGGGATGAAGAGGTTTATTAGAAAAGAGCATTTTAGTATATTTTAAGAGTTTAAGGCGAATGCAAGACAGAAAGTTAATCACACAACAAAATTTTTGGCACAATCAGTGACCAAAGAAAACAAAATATTAAAATGTGCTCAGTTTATTCATCTTTGAGCAATGACGTGCAATGCTGATTTTACAAACTTAACCTACCTACAACGACGATCAATTCAGACCTTTAGTGATGCTGGAATGCAATTAGCACAAAATGCGCAGCTCTGTTACTGTTAAATACTTCATGGAGCAGCAGTGGAAACCCCACAAGTTCCCACTCAGTTTGTTATTTTCAGTCAAACATTTGGTTACTACAAAGGTGGTTGTTTATTAGCTAGATACATAGCCCCATTTCTGAAGATTCAGTACCAAGTTTCCTGGAGTAATAAAAACGGCAATGTCCCATCCAATGCTACAACTCATTAACCCGTGATATTTAACAAACCCTAGTCATTATCAAGATATGCAACATGGATTGTTGCTGCAGAACAAGTGTAGCACAATTTGTTGGAGCAAATGTACACAAAACATTAAGGAAAACTTGAGTTCAGCAGAAGACGCTTAATGAACTCCTGATATGAGTCACCCCTCTTTTCATCCCTGCATATCCTTCATTTTAGCTGTCTAACAAGCCAGGATAATGGCGGTCGGGGAACCCATTTGGAACATTTTGCCCATTTTTGTTTCTTTACTGTGGATATTTGCTAAAACGTAATCAATATTCCACAGATTTTGATTTTTTTGGGAGTATTATTCACCAGATAAAACAGACTAATCACAATGTAAAGTGAACTCGCTCAGTGTAAATTTCTTGGCTAATGTAACCCTGGCATCTCCACTTTAGCAGCTGAAATTAATGTCTAAATGTCTCACAGGATGATAAAATATTTGGAAAAACAAACTGGTCCAAAAAACACAAATAAGAGTCTCACAGGGGATTGAAATAGTGTAGTGGTTATGTTACTGGACTAGTATTCCAGAGGCATAGTTCAAATTCCACCATGACAGTTTTGGGAATTTGAATTCATTTTAACACTGATATCAGTAAAAGTGACCATGAGTTGCTGATTGCTTGCTGGCAAGAACCCAACTGGCTCACATATCTTTAAGGGAAGGAAACCTGCTGTCCTCAGTCTGGCCTATACGTGACTCCAGTCCCCCGCCAAAATGAGTGACTACCCAGTCAGTTATAGCAAATCACGACAATGCAGCAGCCCACCACTACCTACTGGGCAACCAGGGATGGCCAATAAATGCCAGCGATGCCCACATCCCAAGAATGAAAAAAAAAAATCAGACACAACACTTAACCTCAATTCCCTTTTTAAGCTCATTACTTCAGAACGGCAATTAACCCGTTGTGCAAGAAAGAATCTCTCTCATTTCAACTCGGGTGACATGGGAGAATGATGACAAACCATTTGAAATAATCCATCTACCCTCATCCTCTGTCCTGTGATGACATCCCAGTGAGGGCGCGTAAATCACCATAGCTGTAAAAGATCTGCAACTCAGGCAGGTAAGGGGACCCCAGGTGCAGTGCTGGAGGAGCCTCGGCATTTGTCCTTATCCAACAAGTATGAGGTTCTTGCTGGCTTTGTGGATGAGGGAAAAGCCTGCAGGATGGATGAGCAAGCTAACCATGGCACCATGGTGCAGGAGGCTATTCAAGTGGGGGGAGTGAAAGGGAATGTAGTTGTGGTAGGGGACAGTAGTCAGAGGGATAGATACTGCTCTCTGCAGCTACGACCAGGTGTTCCGAAGGTTGTGTTGTCTGCTCGGTGCCAGGTTTAAAGATATCTCCTCGCGGCTGGAGAAGAACTTGGAATGGGAAGAGGAGGATCCAGTTGTCGTGGTTCACATAGGAACCAACAACATAGGTAGAACTAGGAATGAGGTTCTGCTGAGAGTTTGAGGAGTTGGGGTCCAAATTAAAATGCAGAACATCAAAAGGTAATAATCTCTGGATTGTTAACCTGAACCACACGCAAATTGGCATATGGATAAGAAGATTAGAAGGGTAAATGCGTGGCTCAAAGAGTGGTGTAGGAGGCAGGGGTTTTGCTTCATGGGGCACTGGCACCAGTACTGGGGAAAGAGGGAGCTGTTCCGTTGGGATGGGTTCCACTTAAAGCGGGTTGGAACTAGTGTCCTGGCGAATCGAATATCTAGGGCAGCAGACAGGGCTTTAAGCTAATGGGGGGGGGGGGGGGGAGGGGGGGGGAGAACTCAGGAAAGAGTAAATTTAAAAGCAGCAAGAGAAATGTCAAGGCTCCAGAGCAGAGCAGAGCAGAGTTTTGGGTAAAAATAAGCAGAGTGGGTCAGGAAGGGACAGAGAGAGTAACAAAGGTAATAAGGCATCAGTGACGAAGGTGACATCAGGGAAAAATAGAAATAAGTCAAAGCTAAAGGCACTATATCTGAATGTGCAAAGTATTCGCAACAAAATAGATGCATTAATAGCACAGATAGAAATTAATAGGTTTGATCTAATAGCCATTACAGAGACGTGGTTGCAAAGTGACCAAGGTTGGGAACTAAATATTCTAGGATACTTAACTTTTAGAAGAGATAGGCAAAATGGAAAAGGAGGCAGGGTAGACCTGATAATAAAGGATGGGATAAAGGCAGGAGAGAGAAAGGATCTTAGCTCTGAAAATCAAGAAGTAGAATCAGTTTGGGTGGAGCTACGAAACAGCAAGGGGCAGAAAACATTGGTGGGAGTTGTTTATATGCCCCCAATCAGTAGTTGTAATGTAGGGCAGAGTATAAATCAGGAAATTAGAGGCACATGTACCAACGGTAATACAGTAATCATGAGGGACTTTAATCTACCTGTAGACTGGGCAAATCAAATTTGCAGTAATAGTGTGGCGGACGAATTCATGGAATGCATACAAGATAGTTTTCTAGATCAGTAGGTCGAGGAACCAACTAGGGAACAGGCTATTTTAAATCTAGTATTGTGCAATGAGAAAGGGTTAATTAATAACCTTGTAGTAAAGGGCCCTTTAGGGAAGAGTGACCATAATATGATAGAATTTTATATTGAGTTTGGAAGTGATTTAGTTAAATCCGAAACTTGGGTCTTAAATCTAAAACAAAGCAAACTACGTAGGTATGAGGGGCAAGTTGGCTAAGGTAGATTGGGAAACTACATTAAAAGGTATGATGGTAGACAAGCAATGGCTAGCATTTAAAGAATTAATACATAATTTACAACAAATAAACATTCCTTAAAGGCACAAAAACCCCACAGGAAAAGTGGTCCAACCGTGGCTAACAAGAGAAGTTAAAGATAGTATTAGATCAAAGGAAGAGGCTAATAATGTTGCCAAAAAGAGCAGTAAGCCTGAGGATTGGGAGAATTTTAGAATTCAGCAAAGGAGGACCAAGAAATTGATAAAGAAAGGGAATATGAGAGTAAACAAGCGAGAAACATAAAAACAGACTGTAAAAGCTTCTATAGGTATGTAAAAAGGAAAAGATTAGCGAAAGTAAATGCAGGTCCCTTACAGGCTGAGACAGGAGAAGTTATAATGGGGAATAAGGAAATGGCAGAGAAATTAAACAAATACTTTGTCTCTGTCTTCAAGGAAGAGGATGCAAAAAACCTCCTGGAAATAGTGGAGACCAAGGGTCTAGCAAGAAAGTACTGGAGAAATTAATGGGACTGAAAGCCGATAAATCCCCTGGACCTGATGGCCTACATCCTAGGGTTTTGAAAGAGGTGGCTCATTGGTTTGTCATCTTCCAAAATTCCATAGATTCAAGAACGGATCCCGCAGTTTGGAAGGTAGCAAATGTAACCCCACTATTTAAGAAAGGAGGGAGAGAGAAAACAGGGAACTACAGACCAGATAGCCTGACATCAGTAGTAGGGTAACAGGGCACTTAGAAAATAATACGATTGGACAGAGTCAACACGGATTTATGAAAGGGAAATCGTGTTTGACAAATCTGTTAGTTACAACCTTTAAAAAATTCTATCAGAATAGATAAGGGGGAACCAGTGGATGTGGTGTATTTGGATTTTCAGAAGGCATTCGATAAGGTGCCACACAAGAGGTTATTAAACAAAATTAGGGCTCATGGGATTGGGGGCAATATACTAGCATGGATTGCGAATTGGTTAATGGACAGAAAACAGAGAGTCGGAATAAACAGGTCATTTTCAGGTTGGCAGGCTGCAACTAGTGGGGTACTGCAAGGATCAGTGCTTGGGCCTCAGCAATTCACAATCTATATCAATGATTTGGATGAGGGGACCAAATGTAATATATCCAAGTTTGCTGATGATACAAAGTTAAGTGGGAATGTAAGTTGTGAGGAGGATGCAAAGAGGCTTCAAGGGGATCTCGACAGGCTAAGTGAGTGGGCAAGAACATGGCAAATGGAATATAATGTGGAGAAATGTGAAGTTATCCACTTTGGTAGGAAAAATAGAAAAGCAGAGTATTTTTTAAATGGTGAGAGATTGGGAAATGTTGGTGTTCAGAGGGACCTGGGTATCCTTGTACACGAATCATTGAAAGTTAACAGGCAGGAATTAGGAAAGCAAATGGTACGTTGGCCTTTATTACAAGAGGATTTGAGTAGAAGAGTAAAGACGTCTTACTGCAATTATATAGGGCCCTGGTGAGACCACACCTGGAGTATTGTGTACAGTTTTGGTCTCCTTACCTAAAGAAGGATATACTTGCCATAGAGGGAGTGCAACAAAGGTTCACCAGACTGATTCCTGGGATGGGGGGATTGTCCTATGAGGAGAGATTGAGTAGACTGGGCCTGTATTACATAGATACATAGAAGATAGGAGCAGGAGTAGGCCATCCGGCCCTTCGAGCCTGCTCCGCCATTTAATGAGATCATGGCTGATCCTCCAATTCAGTATCCCGTCCCCGCCTTCTCTCCGTAACCCTTAACCCCTTCTGCCTGTAGAAATATATCTAATTCCCTCTTAAATATATTTAATGAGCTGGCGTACACTGCCCTCTGTGGCAATGAGTTCCACAGGTTCACCACCCTCTGAGTGAAGAAATTCCCCCTCATTTCTGTCCTAAATGGTTTAGCCCTTATCCTTAAATTATGTCCTCTAGTTCTGTTCTCACCCGCCAAGGGAAACATTCCTTCTGCATCTAGTCTGTCTAGACCTGTCAGAATTTTATACACTTCTATGAGGTCCCCTCTCAATCTTCTAAACTCCAGTGTGTACATCCCTAAACTACATAGTCTCTCCTCATAGGTCAATCCCGCCATTCCTGGTATCAGCCTGGTGAATCGCCGCTGCACCCCCTCCATGGCAAGAACATCTTTCCTCAGATGAGGCGACCAAAACTGTACACAGTACTCGAGGTGTGGTCTCACCAGTGCCCTGTACAGCTGCAGCAAGGTATCCCTGTTCCTGTATTCCAACCCTTTTGCTATGAAGGCTAGCATACCGTTTGCCTTCTTGACCGCCTGTTGCACCTGCATGCTCGCCTTCAGTGACTGGTGTACAAGAACACCCAGGTCTCTCTGTACTTCCCCCTCTCCCAATTTATTGCCATTTAGAAAAATGAGGTGTGATCTCATTGAAACATACAAAATTCTTACAGGACTTGACCAGGTAGATGTTTTCCCTGGCTGGGGAGTCTCGAACCAAGGGTCACAGTCTCAGAATAAGGCCATTTAGGACTGAGATGAGGAGAAATTTCTTCACTCAGAGGGTGGTGAATCTTTGGAATTCTCTATCCCAGAGGCCTGTGGAGGCTCAGTCGTTCAGTATATTCAAGATGCGGAGATGCCGGTGTTGGACTGGGGTGGACAAAAATGAGAAGTCGCACAACACCAGGTTATAGTCCAACAGTTTTATTTAAAATTACGAGCTTTCGGAGCTCCGCTCCTTCTTCAGGTGCAGTGAGGGAACACAAATCGATTACACCGTATATAAACAGAGAACAATGTGTCTGCAGAGATACAATCTGTTAGGGA
The DNA here is from genome assembly GCA_030390025.1 of Squalus acanthias. Lineage (NCBI taxonomy): Eukaryota > Metazoa > Chordata > Chondrichthyes > Squaliformes > Squalidae > Squalus > Squalus acanthias. The sequence continues at coordinate 2,865,629 of CM059446.1, read as the reverse complement.
GGCATTACATCAAAGACACATCAGAGTACAGCTAAGACAATGAGGTGGGTCACAGGGGGTCCGACGTGTCAAATGCTGCCGTCTGCAGTATATTCAAGACAGAGATCGATAGATTTTTGGATATTAAGGGAATCAAGGGATATGGGGATAGTGCAGGAAAGTGGCATTGAGGTAGAAGATCAGCCACGATCTTATTGAATGGTGGAGCAGGCTCGAGGGGCTGAATGGCCTACTCCTGCTCCTATTTCTTATGTTATTATCTGAAAGCAAACGCCTTTGTTTTTTTAATGTTATGAAAGGTTGGAACTACCAAAATTAAATACCAAAAAGGTTAGTCACTCAAATTACGTGGAGAATTTTTCCAGCCTATTATTTGCTTAATATTCAAGTAATTTGAAACCATTGCAGACAGCGAGAGATAAAATGGACACAGGCAGCTCAGTAGGGAGTGATTTTGTGTTTGAACAAACATGATGAAAGGTCTCTGTCAGTTAAACATCCTCAGTGAGTTTGGTCAACTTAAACATCATTCTCAGTGGGTATGACTCCACAGCACAACTTGGCAATAATTAACACAAATTTAGCAATCCTGCACAAAAAGATCACAAAGGGAGTGTCTCCAGCAAAGAAAAATAAATCTCCCTGGTGTAGTAGCATGCACTGTTAGGCTGGCATAGACACTGGTGAGGTAACACAGGAAAAACACATAACTGCATCTGGCCTGTGCCATATGGAGCCCGAGAACTTTAACAGAGCCAGTCACTGGATCCAAAGAGGAAAATAAACCTTTCCTCAGAAGTTATCAACTTACTAATCAACTTAAAGCACACAAGCAGGGAAAATACATAACCATTGAACGTGCATTAACAGCTTTTAAGGAGACTGCAAGTTGATCATTTTCAGTTACACACAGAACACAGTAATGTGCTAACGTGTAGTGCCTACAAACAAAATTCATCTCCAGTTATTTTAGTACAGTGCTAGAATAGAGGAAAATACTAACTTCCTAAGACAGTCAAAATAATCTTTGCTCTCATCCTCTGTCGTGTGATGATATCCCATTGAGGATGCTTAAAGCACCAGAGCTGCACAAGATCTGAAAGCAAACAGTTGAAATGGAACATTTCTCTAGCTCCGTGGAATACAAGACCTAGATAAACTCGAATCACCTCTATTTAGAAAATAACAAGTACTGCACTTTCAAGTTGTAAAGTCATCCAAATCTTACACTGGATTACACCCCTGAAGTGCACCATTCAAATAAACTACTGCTGTACAAGTTGACAGTACTATACTGCAGTACAGTGTGTCCATAAACAAATGGGAAAATCCCATTTCGGTTTGCTGACGATGTTAACAGATGGTGGTACTACACCTAAACAAATTAAAACAGAAAAACTCAGTTCTGCTAGATTTCATAACCATGTTTTACTATAAACTGTTGCCAAAGTCTATAAACAGACCCAGGCTCCCTTTTTAAATGATCTCCACTTCCCACTCACTTCGAGTTAGCATTACAGACTTGGTAGTACAGTATTCAGCACAAAAAGGTACACTCAGCACCTGGAATATGATCTAAGCATGCATTGGTCTGATGCAACTTCAAGCATCTTAAAAAGCCACTCCTTCAAAGAAATATTTGTTTTCAGTACAGATCTTTTACATCTACAGACAAGTAATGATCTTTTAATTCCAAGTTCTGCTTTGAAAAATTGCACCCTTTTGCTAATTCACACCTGCAGGTTGAAAGTCTGGTAGAAAGTCAAAATGGGAATTCAAGAAATAATCGCAAACCTTTTTTACGCAGCGATTTGTTGTGATCTGAAATGCACTGCCTAAAATGGTGGGGGAAGCAGATTCAATAGTAACATTCAAAGGGGAATTGGATAAATACTTGAAAAGGAAACATCTGCAGGGCTATGGGGAAAGAGCAGGGGAGTGGGATTAATTGGATGGCTCTTTCAAAGCTTTCACAGGCACGATGTGCCAAATGGCCGCCTCCTGTGCTGAATGATTTTTATTATTCAGCAACAATGAAGGAACGGGGATATACATCAGTCAGGATGGCGGGCGACTTGGAGGTGATGGTATTATTCCAAGAAATATTTCCAAACTTGGGCCCGACGCTACCAGTGTTCACACCAAACGACTGACACTGTAACGCGACTGTTACTGAGAAGCAACCTCCAAATGACAATCCACAGCTTTCTTGACTCATATTTATTACACACACTTAACATACAAAGTAATCCATTAACTTGATTTCATCACCTTGGCTCAGTGTTAGCACTCTGGCTCGGTCAAACTCCACTCCAGGATGTGAGCAAGTAATGTAGGCTGACACTTGACTGCAGTACATCTTTACTCACTCCATTGAATGGAGTGTTTATTTCAGTTCGTGACCACCACCCCCCCTGCTGCTTTTACAGACTGGCAAATGTGGGCACTTGTTAACAAAACAAAGGGCAGCCAGGAGGAGTAGGTCTTCTTGGTCACCAGACATAGCAAGTCCCAGCAGATATAAGCCACTTTTAAATTACTTGTCTTTTAAATCGGATTCTGGGAGGCAGCAACCGTGAGATTCCTCCAACGCTGTTTTTGCAGACCGGGTAATCTGGATCCGAAAGTCTGCTGCTGGTGTAAGGAAATTGGATTGAACTGAACAGTGGACACGTTTTACGTATCCAGCTTAAAGATGAATATAAAAAGGACTTTTATCAGCTGGCTTGTCGCCAGCTACATAAGAATTGCACCTCCAATAACCAGGACCACTAACACACATCTTTCACAACATAAAAACAGCAACAAGTTTCAGGTCCAAGGGCTGTCGACATGCTTCTGTTGGATAATTCCATAAATACTTCACCAGAACAAATAAAGGTCGGAAAAACTGATGTTAACTGGATTGCATTGTATAAATCACATCTGATATCAACAAGCTGTCCTGTTTTTGGGTTAAACTGGTACAATTCAATTATCATCGCCTCCTCCTCTTATCCCATCCGCTGAAGCAAAACATTTTGAAATCAACTTTTAATAAAAGAAACCCAAAATGTATTCTTTACATTCATTTCATAATTTGTACTATTTTAATTTTGATTAAGTTTTGTTAGATTTCTAAGTTATGTCTAAAGTAACAAACATCAGTGCACAGGATCATTAACTGCCCAACTGAAGACTGTGTTTCAACTAAATGCAGTTTAGTGAGGTGAGTAAAATTAAAATATTCATTCCTATTTTACATTTTTTTGAAGGAACGCATCAAAAAAGCAATCAGAAAGATTTCCAAAGTGCTTATGCTGAAAAATAAAATCAGCAAAAATATTCTAAAACCGGAAAGCTTAAGTATAAACAAACCAGCACCGACAGCAACAGCCGTGGGCACCCAAGCCCTAGGAGCTGCAGCAAAAGGCCAATTACTTAAAAAAAAGAAATGAATCACAGTAGAACAGAAGTGCACAAATAACAGATCCAGATCCAAAAAGCATCTTCCAAGATTTCAACAGCGTCTCATTCCCAGTAATCTTAGATTTAATTCGCACTTTCTGCTAAAAAAAAAACACTGGTAGCTGGACTGAACTCTGCACGATGTTTAAGAGTTTGTTTGACACCATCATGCCCTCACTGTAATAGATCAGCTGTGTGGCTCAGACATAAGTGGGGACACCTCATGTATGACTCAAATTTAATTGGGTGTATCTGTATGAGACATTTTCAGCAGTTTCAAAGTGCTATCTTCAGAAGCATAGCAACATAAATTAATGAATTGCTCGAGAAACAAAACTGATTGCAGCATACTTCTACCCTTTGCAAACAATAAATGGAACAGATAGAAAAAGGGAATTTTGCCATGTTTAAGAACTTCATGAAGCATGCACAAAAAATGCATCGAGTCATCATTATGAGAACTAGTTTGAGGTTAGATGACCTGCCTTACAGGGTTACATTTTTTGTTAAATGGAAGCATCCTCTACTTGCACCAGGATGACAACAGGTGGAAGGGAGAGCAAGAAGGTAGAAGAAAAATAATTGACATTTGTTCCATTATGTTGCCATGCCAGTTATATTGAACTTTCCTTTGGTTCCTTTCCAGAAGGAAGATTGTGGATTAGCAACAATCCAATAAAGTATCCTAACTCAGAGAAACTGAACAGCATGGTTAGATGAGATACTGGTATGCGAAGAACGTCTCTATATTAAGCACAAGAGTGGCAATCTTATTTTCACTTCAGCATCTTCCAGGTATTGGAGTCGGATTCTGATTTTGTCAGTAATTTCAAAACTGGATTCAATTATTTTGACACCCTGGAGTGCATACTGGTACAGATAACTTCACCCACCCAAAAAAATACAAATTTCCACAAAGGGAAAAGCTGTATAAATGCCCAACAAACTGGGAGAAGGAACAACATCATCAAACCAAGAAAGCTGGCATTGTAAGTTGCAGGAAGAAAATATTTCTAGAGCTACACTGCAATCTACAAATGTCAAAAGAACAAAAGTCCTAGCTTGAGCTTCTACCTGCAGTGTAGGGAGGATGTATAAATCACATTTCCACCTTGCTATGGTATCCCCAGCTACAAAATCAATGGATCAGTTACATAATCCAGTGTAAAAGAAACTTTTTTTCTCCCTGCCGAGGTGTGATAAAAGGCAGTCAGAAAGATTAACTGCAGTCATCTGACATTGTACGCTGCACAGGCATTGTTCTCTGTCTATATATGCTTTGCCAATTTGTATTCCTTCACTTCACCTGACGAAGGAGCAGCAGCTCCGAAAGCTTGTGATTTCAAATAAAACTGTTGGACTATAACCTGGCGTTGTGCGACTTCTCACTTTTTTTTTTAAGTCAGAGCTCACTTGCCAGCTCTCTCCCTTAAAAGGAGCCAAACAGGCAGATGCGGAAGCAGTTTCGACCTTCACCAACCCTTCAAGTGATTTGAAGGACAAGCTACTTCTGTTTGTTACTAGTCCAGGATGCAGAGAAAACTTTTACTTTAGATCTGCAATTATGTACCGATTTCCTAAAAAGCTGAAATTCTCTCTTTCCTGCTATTAACCTTTTAAAACATTTCCTGCTTGATTCATCTTGCCTTTAACTCGATGCTTATTTCATTCCCCATATTGTCTAGTGACCTGGATCTTAAAATATTAGGTCCGAGACCTTGAATCAAGAGAAAACCTGTTAAATATCCCACATTAAATAAATCAATCTACTGCATATAGAAGTACAAATGAAAATATAAATGACCTGGAATAATGCACTCAGTATTTTGAGCACGATTCTCTTCCCCAGCCAATAAACACCAATTTTAGAAGTTTTTTTTAATGAAACTGATAAGGGTTCCTGAGCATAACTGGCGATGTATCATCAGCAACCGTGCATAACTCAGCGATTCACAAAATTAAATACCTTCCCTAAAAGAGGACAATAGTGTCTCGTCACTGACAACATCTGTATATTTTATTAATATCATTCATTTGTGTAGAATGGGCCTATACTCTCTGGAATTTAGAAGAATGAGAGGTGATCTCATTGAAACATACAAGATTCTGAGAGGGCTTGACAGGGTAGATGCTGAGAGGTTGTTTCCCTTGGCTGGAGAGTCCAGAACTGGGGGCATATTCTCAGAATAAGGGGATGGCCATTTAGGACTGAGATAAGGAGAAATTTCTTCACTCAGAGGGTTGTGAATCTTTGGAATTCTCTGTCCCAGAGAGCTGTGGATGCGGAGTTGTTGAGTATATTCAAGATGGAGATTGACAGATTTTTGGACTCTCGGGGTAATCAAGGGATATGGACATCGGGCGGGAAAGTGGAATTGAGGTTGAAGTTCAGCCATGATCTTATTGAATGGTGGAGCAAGCTCAAGCGGCCGTATGGCCTACTCCTATTTCTTATGTTCGTATGTAAAATTCAAAAGGAAATCTCAATAAAACAAACTTTTATCACAATTTGAAGCTTTCCCTTTCTATTGCTTTAACCTTCACTGAGCTCCTACTACCAAACAATGGCAACACCCAATGATAGCTCGAAATTTTTCATCTATTTAAGTCTGTAAAAAAAACACAAGATTGAGTGAATAATTAGTACGGAATACTTGATTTCAAAAATGGGAAATTCAGGACAAATTTATTCAACTGATCCCACCATAAAATTGCCATTTTCTACAATTACAAAGAAACTTGCCATCTTTAGAACCATTCTTTAACTCAAGATTCCAACCTTATAGCAGCTACTTGTCACCCATTGATAAATATTCTCAGCAATCAGCTAGAAATCTCACTATGTTTCCAAGTAGTTCTCTCCACACTCCAATTCACATAAACGGACCTTTGAGGAAAGGATATTTGTATTAATGTAATCTCTTTGCAAACTAGTCAGTAATTCAAATTTACAAAGGAACAATGAACAAGTGAGCATTTGCTCTGAGCCAATGCAATGTTATGCAGTGTTCACTAGCCTTTCACTCAAAGTTATCTCTGTTGATCGCCGAGAGCCTGATTCATTATATTACTGCCCCTTCTGACATTCGGTGAATCATTTAGTATAGATTTTTACACAATTTTAGCTTCACTTGTTATTGTGATTTAACACACACAGAAGTGAAGATCTATTTTTGTTACTGCTAGAGAGGCAACGATGCAGAAAAACTTTCAAAATCATTAAGTTTTATGAAGTCTTCCAAGCAGAAGTAAAAGTCGAAATGCACCAATAGCCTATGGTCTGTAATAAGATTTCAGAGAACATTTTCACTGTACTCTTCTGTAGAATAGAAGTATAATAAATCTCATCTCTGACAATACAAAGGGAACACTCCATAACCCTTCGGAATTTTAAATGAATTTGTGGCTGGAGCAAGATCCATTGGTACACGACATTAGAATATGATAAACCAGTATCGAAAGTTTAAGATTAAAGCTATTTGTCCTGCCAGAACTTAACACAGTAATTTACAGCACACCAGGTTATTCACCCAGTCATGCCTTGCAAAGAACTGGCACAAAGTAATCCAAAACTAATCCTACTGGCACTGCTCTATCCCAATAGCACTAGGTCTTCTTCTGCTTTAAATATTGTATATTTTAGGGAAAAAGAGATACAACGGTCTCTGCCTCAACTCCTCAATGTGGCAAAGCATTCCCTGCTCTAACTAACTGTGTGCATTTTAAATCAATAACCCTTCATCGCTGACTCACCAACCAGAGAAAATAGTTTTGGGGAAATAGTCTTTTCCTATTTACCCTATCAAAGCTCTTCATAATTTTAAAACCATCAAATCTCCTCTGCTTTTTTCCTACTCCAGCGGAAATAATTTCAGTATATCAAGTTCCTCTTCTTAACCATAGTTTCTCATCCTTGGTATCATCCTAGTCAATTTTCACTCAATGCTCTCTTTGACTTTAATGTCCTTTCTATAGCAGGGCTCCCAAAAGTGCACAGTACTCTCTGGCCCAAACATTGTCTCATACAAATTTATCACAACCTTTCTGCTCTTGTATTTAATGGCACATTTGTAAAACCCAAAAAGATATTTACTTTTTCTTATGTCGTTATCTATCTGCACACAACAGTTTCAAGAAATTCTGCACTTGGACCCATAGGTCTCACTGTTCCACCTTCAGCATCTTTCTATTGAGTATATACTCCCATTCCTTGCTTTGCACCAAAAATGCTTTACCTCACACTACTGCACATTAAACTGAATCTGTCTACTCATTCCATTAACCTACCAAAACCTTCTGGAAGTTTTTACAATTCTCCTACTTACCAAATGCCCTATTTTGTATTGTTGGCAAATTTCAATATTGTACTTGCTATGCCCATGACCAGAGCATATACATATTTTGCTAAGAAAAGTTGACCAAGCACTGAGCTGCGGCATATACCACTTCCAGCCCTTCTCCAACCCAAGTAACACCCATCAGACCTAACCCTTTGTTGCTTGGTCATCAACTAACTTCCTATCCATGCTACATTTCCCCTCATACCATACATTCGAATTTTTGAAATATGCCACCTGTGAAACACCTTCTGAAAATTTACATACTGCTCCCTCCATCTTCTTCAAAAAACTGATTTGTCAAACATACCTTGCATTTAATCAATCTTCCGGCAATCCTCAATTATCACAGGCAACTCTAAATACTCATTAACTATTTCAAATTATAACTTTTAAGAACTTATTCACAATTTGGTCTAGTGAAACAGCAGAGATTTTCATCTTTCTTCCAAAACCGATCTTACAAAGGGTAGCTGACCCTTTATGGGCTTTCTTGTACACGTTAAGATATATTACATTTGCTAAACTTCCATGCTTCATATTTCCATCTATTAGCTTCTTTAGGCTATAAAGCCTGATCTGTACTTAAGTTCCCCAGTATGGAATGAGATGGGCAGTGTAGCACGAGACTGTTTTAAATCTAGTAACCAGATTACTACAAGTAGTGTAATTATTAATCCTCAAGTATAGATTTTGCAGGGCAGATTATACACATGATATAAAAAAACACAGCCTCTGGATTATAGGGAACAAAGAGCACTTAAGTGAACCACAGTTGAACAATTGAGAGAAAAGTCTATTCAATAAAATTTCAAAACTGTGACATAATCAATGATTTAGATCTCTGGCCTAAATACATAAAAGAAGAATGGAAGGAAACATATCGAGTAGGTATTTGAAATACATCATTCCACAAAGACAGCAAAAAAATCATAAGCAAAGACCACAAAACCAATACGTCCGCTTCACACACCACACAGGAACTGGCACCACAGAACATTACCAAGCCAGTACAATATACAATGCACAATTAACAAAAGCATTGCTTTTCATCAGAACACTTTATGTACTTAATTTCCCCTGCCATTATATGGGTCGTATTTACAATAAAACCTAGTCCATTCTTTTCAGGCAATTGCCCATTTAGTCAAATCTTTATAGTACACACCAAGAATGTGCACTTACTGAAACAAGAACCGACATTTATCTGTGCGCACACTGCAGAATTCAAAGCAACACAACACTGATGCAACCAGTATAAGCAACAGCTTCCTAACCACCTCCACGCGTGCAGCACAAAATGTCCACTGAAGACAGCCTACTTGTACTGGGAAGCTGCTTATCTAAACACCATTTATCTAAACCAGCTGCACCTCTCAGCAAGCCTTTTACACTTAATTATTTCCTCATACTGTGCATCAGTTTCCATGCTAAATTAATTTTGTTTTATGCTCCATTTATGCTGAAGAACTGCTTCCAGAAGGGGTTTCTCTTGTGCCAGCTTTCATTTCCGCTCTTCTAGAAATTTGCTTTCAAAACAACACCCCTGTGCAATGGTCTTCAAGTTGTTGATTGCGACCATCATTTTGTTTTGGGAGTCTAATTTATTTTTCTGCCTGTGGAAAGGCATGCAGGAAGCAGTGCTTCAGGTTAAAACTCCACAAATATATCAGTTCTCCAAACCCTTTACTTATTATGTTACTTCAGGTGGTTTTGCAATAGAGGACGCAGCCAACTTTAGACGAAGCTCTCCCTTCTTCTCCGGCTGAACTCCATTTTACAAACAAGTCTAGGTTAAGAAACCATAGTTAAACTAAAATATAGGTCTAGAATTCTGCGTTTGTTCTGTAGAAAAGTGAGTGCAGTGTACCTAAACAGACCCAGTCCAAATGTAAAAGTGGAAGAACAGAATGTGCATCACTCTCCTGAAACTGGATGCAGCACGTGTCCATAAGTCCATAGATGTCGTTTTGCCTTCCAGATCTGAGCCGATCACTCCCACAACTCCCTGTTTGAATCCCTCAAATCAAATTTCCATCCCTCCAACAGCATCAATATGGTCCTAACCTAATTCACCAACAAAATTCTGTTAATGTGGCTGTGTGTACAATCCCTCCTTAACCTCTCTGCAGCCTTCAACATAATCGATCACCTCATGTTCTTCCAACAAATCCCTTCCATTAGCCACAGATATGCACAAGGAAAACAGACACCCAGTCAGAAAGGGAAATATTAGGATAATTGATCAAAAGTTTGATTGAAGAGATAGGTTGTGAGCAAGTTTTTGAGGGAGAGTGTGGTTAGGGAAGAAATTCCAAAGTAGGACCGAGGAAATTAAAAGCTCATCCATCGATGGTGGTGGTATGCACAAAAAGCCAAAGTCGGGGATCACGGGGTAGGATAGAGGGCAGAAATGGGACAAGATTTAAAAGATGAGAATGAGGTTTTTAAATTTAATGCATGGGGGAGGCAGGGAGCCAAGGTCAGCAAGGACAAGGTGATGGATGAATGGACGAGGGATAGGATACATGTGGCAGAGATCTAGGCAAGTTATAGTTTGGGGAGGGTGTGGAGGAATGGAGGCTAGCGATGAGAACATTATAGTCGTAAAGGCTGGAAGTGACAACAGTATAAGCAACTGAGCACGAGGTACGGGTGCAGGAAATGGGGTTTAAAGCTCAGCTTAGGGTTGAACAGGACAACAAGATTGCAAACCATCTGGTCCATGAAGCACTAGGTCCAAAGCCTAATGAAAGCTGATGCAACGAATAAAAGTTGGTTTTCTGTTCTCTGGTATAATCCACCCATTCTTCAGAAATGAAATCCAGCCTGTTCCATCTGGATTACACCACAGACCTTCAAAGCATCTGCTATAGGTGTCACAATAGCTCAACCACCTTAAGAGACATCCATATCAGGGAGATTCCTCAGCGGTTTTGGGTGCACCATTCCTGTCGTTTCTAAATACAAGGTAGCTCAGCCAGACCCTCAGATACATGGCAGATGGGAAGAGACATCCATTCCTCAGTTAACTTTGTATCCAGGAGACCCAACATACATTCCCTTGCTCACAGGTAGGGCAGGCACAAACTAACAAAATCTGCAGTCTGTTTTGTCCAAAAGCATGGCTAACCTAACTCCTTTGAGATACAACTTTCAACTTCTTTTAAATTGCTGCAAATACCAAAGTGTGTTTAAAAATGTATTTGAAAAATTAACATTCCCAGTCATGCCACTTTAAATTCCTCGCTTGGAATCCACGGAAACCACTGCTGGCCACAACACAAGTTGTGCCAGCACAACAGCAGGACTGCTTTCATTTCATCATTCAGGCCATTAAGTGCATCACTCAAACAGCTTTCACAATCCAAGGCAGGCAGGCACCCTCTATTTTGTAACCTCTGTTAAGAGATATATTGTGTATATATATATTGCAGAAAATAGGGGCGAGATGGCTGACGCCTGTCACAGATAGAGGAGTATGGGGTGGGGGGTGTTAGTGAAGAGAGAAAGAGAACCACAGCTTTGTGCCACTGGACCTCTGCAACTTCTCCAGGCACTTTGGTGCTCGAGCTCTGCCTCCTGGTCACTATTCAACAATTCCTACTGGAAGTATGCATAACTTTGATTTATTAACAAGACGCTGGCCAAAGACAAGCACAGGCTCAGATGTGAGGCATTTATCTGCCAAGAACCCAACACTCAAACTGTAGTTCAGCTGGATAACGCACTTGCAATTTGCTGCTTACAAGACAATTTTACTCAAATATGCACAATAAGGGACACACGTGAAGCCAGGTCTGCGTTTTGTGAACTTCTCCATGTAAAATAAAATGTAAATGTTGAGAAGTTTTTTTTAAATTATATCCTAAAAGCTATGTGCAAAAAAAAAATACTTTTGCAGCTAAATGGTTCCTTTTGAAAAGATGTCCACTTGTTCAGTTTTCCTGATATTCTTTAAGAAAACTGCAATGAATTATCTTACAATTATTTATAAATATTAAAATAAACTAGATGTTGGATTCCACTCAAATCTGCACCGAGATAATTGGATCACACCAGATTTTTTCAGCATGAACTAGTATAGATTAAGTGTGTTTAACAAACACAAACTGACTGTAGAGATTGAGCTGGCCATAGGCCATGTGCTAATACTGGCTTCAGTAGCTGAAACAATATTTTTATATAGCCAATCGTTGGGTAAGAAGTTGCATCTCCCAGCCTTATCAGGTTTAATGCGCAAACTAAATTTTTTCTAATCTGGTTAAAATATTTTTGATTTGTTGATTTAAAGACCAGTAATGAAAGACTCCCAGTTCTCTCTTGGTTGCAACTTCAGTTATTTTGACTATACAATAAGGCAACCCTCAACATTTCTTCAAAGCCATTATGGGGCAGAAACAATCTTGAGAAAATCAAGAGGACAGCAGCATAATGCCGATACAACAGAACATATGGCAAGGCATAGGTATAATTTACCAAAGAGTCGAACTTCAGTTCAAAAATGGGGTCGGGGGAAATAATTTTTCCCCCCCAACCTTCTCAGTGAGCAGCTGACCCATACAGACCAGGCTCGAATCCTGGTCTATCCAGCTAGCTTATTCAAGCAGTAGGGGTGACAGCAATAAAATAGCCAAGGTTCCCAGTCCTTTTCACTACGCACGATATGTGATGCCTACCACTATTCAAGGTCAATAATAAATAATGGCCACTTGGGCACCTATAAAACAGAATCTCAGTGAAAGGAGGAAGAATTGAAAGAAAAAGACAGACTTGCATTTCTACAGTATCTTTCACAACCAAAGCACTTTACAACCAATGAAGTACTTTCTGAAGTGTAGTCACTGTTGTAAAGTAGGAAATTGGCTGCAAAAGAAAGCTATAACCACTGAATCGAATAGTAACAAACAAAAATACGACAAATCAAAAAACAGAATCTGCTGGAAAATGGCTGTCAGCATCTGTCAAAGGACCAACATCCAAAACACGGTCATCTTTTCTCTTTTCAAATGCTGACAGAAAGGTGTATTTCCAAGATAATCTGTTTTTGTTTCCCACAGAACGCTCTTCACTTTTGATTTATCAATTTCACACATCTGTACAAGAATTCAAATAGAATAGATGGGACTAGCTGAAGTGTTCTTGCGGAGAGCCGGCACGGGCTCGACAGGCCGAATGGCCTCCTTCTGTGCTGTAACCATTCTGTGATTCTATAAATCATTTACAATTTCAACAATTTTCAGTGAGAAAACATATTTCATTGTAGTTCATGTAATGTTTAAATGCTGCATGCAATATATAATGCATTTTAAAAAAAAGAATAAAAAATATAAAACATTTTTAAATTGCTCCCCAAATGTTATGGGGAAATTTAGCCAGTGACTAACAGAACCATACACTGGTCTCAGTCAATCTGGCTACAATTTAAGTCAGCACCTCAGAATCAAAGAAGCAACATCACTGGAATAGTAGATGTGCAACAGACGAGGACAGGGTCAGGCTCAACTGTGATGCCTTTGCAGTCAAGTCATCTGCCAAATGCCACCGATGGGGCCTATACGTGAATAATCATTACTTGGTTGAGGTACCAGAGAAGCTCAACAAGGAGCCTCACCCTTCCGCAGAGAAGAGGACAACAGCAAATTGGCAGGTAAAAGAAAATAATTTTCTTTTGAAAATTAATTAACTTGCCTCCTGATTTTCCTTTTGCTGGGGAACCCCACCCTACCAACAGCATAAACATGATCAGAAACTCACCATGTGGGAATCGCTGGCCCAAATCCTTTTAATACTATTGTATCTATTACAACACAGTAGAAGAACCAACTTCAAAATTCTAAAAACCATCACCTCAAAGCTGTAAGTTATCTGAACTCTGCTTTCTTGAAATAAGCATCACAAGGGCAATCATGGAATTGAAGGATGGAAACATAGAATCCAATTATTTACATGCTATATACGGTATGCAATGGGTGTATGTGACCTACCCATACACATTTGTGACTCATGTTATAACAATTCAATGAAAACCACCCAAGTATTGTTCATATAAATATTTTGCAAGCTGATATCAATCCGACAATTATCTTCTAGTTTGAACCCGTGTCCCTGGCCCCACTCTGACTCTTATTTTTAGTATTCCGAATTAACCTTTTCCATACCATTTACGATCTTCTAGATTATCTATAGGATCATCCCTCAGACGCCTCCTTTCCAAGCTGAAAAACCCAAGTCTCTCCAGTCTTTCATAAGAAATATAACACAAGAAATAGGAGCAGGAGTAGGCCATTCGGCCCTTCGACCCTGCTTCTTCAAGGAGACCCCCTTCAAGGTATATAGAGCAAAGGCAGGTAAATGAAGCGGAGGTACAGATCAACCATGATCTAATTCAATGGTGGAACAGGTCTGAGGGGCTGACTGGCCTACTCTGTTTCTATATATCCACCAAAACCTCAATTTTAAAATTCTCATCCTCATGTTCAAATCTCTCCATATCTCTAACATCCTGCAAATCAACAACCCACCAGGAACTATGCGTTCCTCCAACTCTGGCCTCTTGTGCATTCCCCACTCCCTTCACCACACCACTGGTGCCATGCCTTCAGCTATCTCAGCCCTGAGCTCTGGAATTCGCTCCCTAAACCTCTCCGCATCGCTTTCCTCCTTTAAGACGCTTCTTAAAACCTACTTCTTCCTCTCCTTCTTTGGCTCAGTATCAATTTTTGTCTGATTATGCTCCTGTGAAGCACCTTGGGATGTTTTACGACAGTAAAGGCGCTATATAAATACATGTTGTTGTTATTTATATTCCCTAACACTGGGGATCAACCTTCTGGCTCTTCTCTGCACTGACTCCTAAACTTGAATATCTCCGCTGTTTCTTGGTGACCAGAACGGGACACAGGACGGAAGATGTGGGCTGATCAGAGCACTGTACTGTTTGCTAATAACTTCCTCTGACTTGTATTCATCTGTTATAGTTCCACATTCTGTTAGCTTCGTTTATTTCTGCTGTTCACTGGCTGTACACGTCGAGCACCGAGTCAACGAAAGACTCAGTTTCATTCAACAATTGAAGTATTAAGGTAACAAAACTGAAGATATTATTTATTCTCCTCCTTGAATTATAAACTAAAAAAACGTCTCTTGTACTACAAGATTCACTTTTGGTATAAGAGATTGCCCATGGATCGGAGACTTCTTTTATATGAAACATGTTGCTTTCACCTTGCAGAATTTAAAAAACTGCTCAGTCTAATTGTGGAGCGCCAAATTGGGAGTTAATAGATCTCTTCACAGAAACTTCGTTGTGCAATATTTCAGTTTCTTCTAAACTGAAATATTGGCTCAACTGTAACAAACTAACCAGCCACACAATGTACGATTATAATATACAACAGTTATTTCATACCAAGATGTGCTTTGTGTTTCTGGAATTTTTTTCTAGTGTACAAAGAATTAAATCATCCTTGAATTGTTTTGATGAATTTAACTGAATTACTAATTACAACATGTTCAGCTAAGAGACACTTGTGCACGGTAAGAAATAAAAACAAAGATACGCAACAGCTGAGCCAATCTTTTATCAGAACAATCATGCCTTCATTTAGTATGCATACCAATACTGCGATTTATTCTAGACAAGTTTAACAAACACTGGAATGAACAGAAGTGTTGAATTAGCTCAAACGAGTGCCACCTTTTATTCAGCATTTCGGGTATGTTTACACTATGTTTGGAGCCCATTTATAGCACATTTCCATTGCTGGTTTGCCACTGACAGCACCTCTGCAATCAGCAACGAATAAACAAGGTGGTGCTCATGCCACCAAAAGCAGTGTGCACCACCAAGTTTTCAGACTTTGTCTGCAAACATACAAAGCAGTTTGCAAGACAGACACTTTTTTGGCTATTGGTGGGTTAACCAACTTAAGTACTCATTCCCATCCCTAGAGGTCAATAAGGCACTGCGTGGCCTATGGTGAACCTCTCCAGTCATTATGGAAAATATGAAGCCCAGGAAAATATCCATGTATTCCAATATGATGTGTGCGCAATTGTTACGAAGTCCAAAACTACATGGCAATTGGAACAGTATCTGGCATAACAGAAATGGTTCAGGAGGTGACTCCAACACAAACGCAGCATAAAATACAGAACACCTTATGCAGAGAAATGTTTCACACAGCAAGGGGTAGAGGAATTACCGGGCAGGAACTGGTAAGCGATTAAGTGCATGCAGAGGATGCAGGCTGGGGCTTTCAGTTGGAGAAGATTACTGAGGTAATGTACAACACTTATTCACATTGAATTCCATCGCCACATCACTCTGGATTATCGGACATTGGTTAGCGTCACTGGCCACCTCACCAAATTGTTCCGGCCACAATATTCTGTCCTCTAGCTCAGGTGTGACCTGGACACAGCTCACAGGTGGCCACATAACTGCAGATGATGTCACCAAGGGAAGATATGGGTAGATAAGGAAGAGGAGGGAGCCAAGGTTAGTTACTGGGAGTCTCCAGGAGATGCACCTGGCTATAACTGGATAGATAACAGTGGAACCATGTGAGGGCAGTCTCACTGAGCTGGGCAATAGAGGTGAGGCATTGGAGGAGGATGGTATGGTTAACTACGTGAAATGCTGCAGAGGTAGAGGATGTCATTTGTGACTTTGATTCAGTGCTGCGGCGAAAACCTAACCGGAGAGATTCAAACATGGAGTTACAGAAAAGATGAGCAGAGATTTGGAAGCACCATCTCCCTCAACCCCTCCACTGCTGCAAGAGTATATGAATGAGCCGCAATTTCCGCCAGTTAGAAATTGCAAAGAGCGAAGCCATCACAAACTCTGTACCTTTGCCACTGATTCACAACCTCATTGTCCTATTCAACCCCTAGCTGAGCTTCCAATCCCACATCCTCGCCATCACAAGTCTAACTATTCGGAACACTATGCTTAAAATAAGAACAAAAATCATATTTGTGGACAGCAGCCAACACAAATGGAGAATAGTGGCGGATAGGAATTTTGTAACAATCATCCTTGTGTATTTTTGTTTGCAAGGGGATATATATGGGTCAGTTTATATACCAGTATACATCTAGTACATAAACCTGGTCAGTTCCCATATTTTACTTTAAATACAGTTTCACCCAACACCAAAAGAGTACACTGAAATCATTTTCAGTTCAGTACTGAATTTAATGGTCAACTTAAAGATCCTATAGCACAGCAACTCACTGCAACTAACCTTTGAGTTAATGCTTTACAAATAAGCTATGCCGTAGCAGAAAACTCTTGACTGCTAAAGTTGACATTTATTGGTGCAGCCATAAATTTAATAAAAGCCTCTCTTGTAACACCTCTCATTCTTGATAAATAAGCAGCTAAATTTACTGCCACCTTAATTTGTGTTCATTCTACCTGTCGACGTAAAAGTCTCTGCACTTCAAAATTCATCATGAACAGTTTGAAATAGTTCAACATGATAAAGTATTAAATAAATAGAAATATTAATTACTTGCAATCTTTTTTACATTTCATTATTTACAAACATTATGGTGAACTAATCCCATTTATTAGAAAAGGGTCAAAAAGAAGCATATACCTTTTTAATCTTTATATCAGAACAAGCCCTTTGATGTTTGTAATTCCATACACCCTCCAGCTTTGCATCATGGTGTGATTCTGTCACATTTATTGTTTCCTCCCTGTCTTGTTTCCAGGTTCGACTGAAAAACTCGATTACCACCTGCTGACTCAGCCTTTGGGTGTAATACTTTTTTTTGCCAATGATATACACAACACATTTCCCAAACTAGTTACATGACTCGACAAGGGGGGAGGGGGAGAAAGAGAAGCTGTTTGGTTACAGTGCCAACTCAACCAACTACAGTTAACAGTAGTTGCAGTTAAACCGATGGCAGATGGCTTGCATTTTCAGGGAGAAAATTATAAACTTAGAGTAAACATTCAGCACTAACTTTTCAGCACCATCTTTTATCATTAACAAAAGTTTTATGAGCACGACCAGCTGCAATATTCTACTCTGGGTCAGAAAGTTATGGCTTAAGCCCAAAACACACATGCCAATGCATAATCTGGACAGATGCAGTACTGAGGAATGCTGTATTGTTGAAGGTGCCCTCCTTCAAATAAGGCATTAGATTGTCCAGAAGAAGGTTACAGAACCCATGGCACTCCAAGCATCAGCAGGGAGTTCTCCCAACATCCTGGCCAACCAATTGCACAAAGAAAAACAAGTTAACTGTTGCTAAATTTCAATGCTGTTTGTGGGACTTTTGCTTTTCATAAATTTAGAATGTTACTTTTTTTTGGTACCTTAGTTTAGTATGCAGGATATAAAATATTGATAAAGTTTTTAAAAAGAAAACTTAATTGAAACAGATGGTTATATAAAGATGTAACACTCTTCAGCAATCATGAAACAGCAATATCTAGGAAAAAGAACATTACTGTTGTAGTAAGTTTAACCAGGTGACAAACATTTGGTTTATGTAAGCAACATTGCCACTCAGAATACTTTATACATGCTGTGAACTACATACAATTAACAATTCAAAGTGTGAGACATCTGTCACAAGAAATAGTGCCAAAAAAAATGAAGGCACTGGCATATAAAGTTATTTAACAAATATTTGCAAGTCTTCCCAATGTATTTGGCAGCTCTTCAGTAAAAAAAACGACTATTTTTATTTCTTAACCCACAAATGCATTAAGGAATGACTGCGACAATCAGAAGGTGCCCATGCTCATTTTCAAAACTCCATAACATCCCAAAATGTGCGAACACTGGATACCGATCAAGACAGAACCTAGACTTCAGCCCTGACTGCAAATACATGAGAGAACTGTGGTACTAATGGTCGGTGTGTCGAAGCTCAACTGGAAGAGGCCTGACCTCCAACAGGTTGTATAATCCACGTAATACATTAAAAAATCTTGCATCCATGCACAATTCCCATCATCACATTTTTGTCAAAACTTGTGTGTCAATTGGGTGGTACTGTAGTGTTTTAGTTTTGTACCTCCCAGTTTCTCAGCCTGCACTGCAAGCAACTGCTATGCTCCAACCAACTTTACTTCTCTGCTTCCCAAATTGCCCTAAGTTTTGGTATTTAACTCTAAATATAAAATCAAAGCATTATAAAAATAAGGACAAAATGCATGACTGAAGTGTGACCTGAAATGTACACCCTAGTCCAATTATTCCCTGCCCTCTAACTCAACTTTACCCAAAGACGACACTTAGTCTTCACTCTCGAGTGCAATGCAACAGGAGATCAACTACTCTTATTTCCATTTCATTCAACAATAAGAGTGTGGAAAATGTCAGCAATTTTAGACTTCATGCCCAGTACCCCCAAACCTTACTACATCACTTTCTGCAGCCACAGTGCTCCAGAAATGAACACAGTCACTCTCTGATGACCACCATCATTCCATAATGTGGAATAGTCATTGGTGGATTAAAACATGAAATAAAACCAATAGATAACTTTGAAATAGGTTTTATTTAAAAGGAATTGACAGATACACGAATAAAGCTCACAAATTTAAATTTTGTTACGCTCCCTTAAGTAGCCCTTTAAACAGTAAGTACATTTTGTCCCACAGCACTATAGCCTCGTCAGCATCACTGGAGCAGAAGTTAAAGTTGCCACATCGGTGAGTTGTACACAAAATGTCTGTTCGCTGGTTGCCTCTAACCAACTTAAGGCATCAAATGCACAAATATCTCCCTCACAAACATTTAGAATTATGAAATACATTAAACTATAACTCCCATTTCAACCAACTTGGCTGATATCTCCCTCGCAACCAAGAACAGACCCAAAATGCTGCATTCCAACAGTAAAACAATCAAACCGTGAACACAAGTCAAAATGTCTTAACTAAACTTGAAAGAAGTCAGAGCAGTCTATTGCACCCTGCAAGTTCAGTTGCTAACATCTGCATTATCACTATTCTGGCCTCTAACTTATTGGCCAAGATCAATATTGTTACAGGGAGCTCAGAAGTGATCAGTACGTTTTGCTGAAATAAGGGAGATGATTACATTTGCAGGAGACCAGACGACCATTGGCCATCTTGGTATGTAGAAGTACTTTTATCACTTCTTTTTACCATAAAAACTTGCATTTCTACAGCACCTTTCACGACCACTGGACGTCCCAAAGCACTTTACAGCCAATGAAGTACTTTTTGAAGTCTAGGCACGGTTGTAATGTAGGAAATGCGGCAGTCAATTTGCGCACAGCAAGCTCCCACAAACAGCAATGTGAGAATGACCAGATAACCTGTTTTTAGTGATGTCTATTTACCATGTGGTGCTGCTACGCATCTTTGGTGAAATCCTACACCAATATACCGCACCAAACGATGCACAACTTAGAAAATAAGATTAAAAGACCATTGGGGGGGGGCATTTAATAGAAAGATACTCATTCTTTCCCCCAATCCTTACAGATTAAATCACCAGTGAACTGGATGTGAGAGCCGAGGTGAAGCCCGGTCCCGGCTAGAGAAGCAGAGAGCGAGCCTCCACGGGGGGGGTCAGGGGTCACCGCACCCAGCCCAGGGAGGTCAGGGATCACGAACTGATGGCGCGCGCGCTGGGGAGCAGCCGTTAACGGTCACCCGGCCCGGACTCTCCCTCCGGCCCCCCGGGACTGGACTCTCCCTCCGGCCCCGCGACTGGACTCTCCCTCCGGCCCCCCGGACTGGACTCACCCTCCGGCCCCGCGACCCGGACTCTCCCTCCGGCCCCGCGGCCCGGACTCTCCCTCCGGCCCCCCGCGACCCGGACTCTCCCTCCGGCCCCGCGGCCCGGACTCTCCCTCCGGCCCCCCGGACTGGGCTCACCCTCCGGCCCCCCGGACTGGACTCACCCTCCGGCCCCCCGGACTGGACTCACCCTCCGGCCCCGCGACCCGGACTCTCCCTCCGGCCCCCCGGACTGGACTCACCCTCCGGCCCCGCGACTGGACTCACCCTCCGGCCCCCCGGACTGGACTCACCCTCCGGCCCCGCGGCCCGGACTCTCCCTCCGGCCCCCCGGACTGGACTCACCCTCCGGCCCCCCGGACTGGACTCACCCTCCGGCCCCCCGGACTGGACTCACCCTCCGGCCCCGCGGCCCGGACTCTCCCTCCGGCCCCCCGGACTGGACTCACCCTCCGGCCCCCCGCGACTGGACTCTCCCTCCGGCCCCCCGGACTGGACTCTCCCTCCGGCCCCCCGGACTGGACTCTCCCTCCGGCCCCCCGCGACTGGACTCTCCCTCCGGCCCCCCGCGACTGGACTCTCCCTCCGGCCCCCCGCGACTGGACTCTCCCTCCGGCCCCCCGGACTGGACTCACCCTCCGGCCCCCCGCGACTGGACTCTCCCTCCGGCCCCCCGCGACTGGACTCACCCTCCGGCCCCCCGGACTGGACTCACCCTCCGGCCCCCCGCGACTGGACTCTCCCTCCGGCCCCCCGGACTGGACTCTCCCTCCGGCCCCCCGGACTGGACTCTCCCTCCGGCCCCCCGGACTGGACTCACCCTCCGGCCCCGCGACTGGACTCACCCTCCGGCCCCCCGGACTGGACTCTCCCTCCGGCCCCCCGGACTGGACTCTCCCTCCGGCCCCCCGGACTGGACTCACCCTCCGGCCCCCCGGACTGGACTCACCCTCCGGCCCCCCGGGACTGGACTCTCCCTCCGGCCCCCTCGACTGGACTCTCCCTCCGGCCCCCTCGACTGGACTCTCCCTCACGGACACAAATCCGCCGCACTTCCAGATTCCTCTGGTATTTTTTTATTTATATATATAAAAACAAACAGTTCAGATGTCAAATGAAATGCCGCCGTACCTCAGGCCATGGCCGGGCGGTGTGTGGCGGGCTGGCCTGCGGCCGCTGTCCGTCAATGAGTCAGTGCCGGGCCCGCTGTCCGTCTCCCGCCCGCTGCAGCGCCGGCCGCCGCCACCACCCATCGCGAGAGGTGAGTGTGTGATTTTTTGGGGAGGGGGCGGGGCCAGTGGCTTGGCTCACAGGGAGCACAGCAAGAGGCAAGGCAGCAGGGCCAACAACAGCAGCTCCAGCTGACAGCACACTGGGCTCTCTCACATTAACAACACTCAGGCCTGGTCAGTCTCAGGCCACCACTCTCCATGCTCCAAAAATCCAACCTATAACAAAGCGGGATTAAAACGGAGTGCACTTAAACAGAGTGTTTTATTTGGAAAGAGTGAGAATTCGGAGAAGAGGGGGAAGGAGTTGCTGCTTTTTGCCCACACTACTTGTGCTTTGTGTTGCAGGTGCAAATTTAATTTCAGTACCCACAACTTAATATAGATCAAGTAAGTAGTTAAGAAATTAGACTGTAAACTAAGTTACCCAATTACAAATTTAATTAAATAAAACAAGGTCATATAGGGATGGCAGTGCAGGTGGTGTGCCGCAACTGCAGCATGTGGGAGTTTGTGGAGAGCATTGTGATCCCGGACAACCACATTTGCAGTAAGTGCCTGCATCTTGAGGAACTTCAGCTGAGAGTTTTTGAGCTGGAGTCTTGAGGTGCAAACATTACAGGGCATCAGGGATGGGGAGAGTTACCTGAACACTTTGATCCAGGATGCAGTCATGCCCCTTAGGTTAGGTAGTGGTACAGGTCTGGTTAGTGGTCAGGGACAGGAGGTTGCGACTGCAACTCAGTCAGGTAAGGGGACCTCAGGTGCAGTGCTGGAGGAGCCTCAGCCTTTGCCCTTGTCCAACAGTTCTTGCTGCCCGTGTGGATGAGGGAAAAGCCTGCAGAATGGATGAGCAAGCTGACCATGGTGAAGGAGGCCATTCAAGTCGGGGGAGTGAAAGGGAAAGTAGTTGTGGTAGGGGACAGTATAGTCAGGGGGATAGATAATGTTCTCTGCAGCCGCGACCGAGAGTTCCGAAGGTTGTGTTGCCTGCCAGGGTTAAAGACATCTCCTCGCGGCTGGAGAAGAACTTGGAGTGGGAGGGGGAGGATCCAGTTGTTGTGGTCCACGTAGGAACCAACGACATAGGTAGAACTAGGAATGAGGTTCTGCTGAGGGAGTTTGAGGAGCTAGGCTCCAAATTAAAACGCAGAACCTCAAGATAATAATCTCTGGATTGTTACTTGAGCCACGCGCAAATTGGCATAGGGACAAACAGATTACAGGTTTAAGTGCATGGCTCAAAGAGTGGTGTGGGAGGAAGGGGTTTCAGTTCATGGGGCACTGGCACCAGTACTGGGGAAAGAGGGAGCTGTTCCGTTGAGATGGGTTCCACTTAAACTGGGCTGGGACCAGTGTCCTGGTGAACCGAATAACCAGGGCAGTAGACAGGGCTTTAAACTAATGAAGGGGGGTGGTGGGAGGATTCAGGAAAGTGTAAATTTAAAAGCAGTGAGGTAAATGTCAAGGTGCGAGAGCAGAGTAGAGTTTTGGGCAAAAATAAGCAGAGTGGGTCAGGAAGGGACAGAGAGAGTAACAAAGGCATCAGTGACGAAGGTGACATCAGGGAAAAATAGAAATAAGTGTCAGCTAAAGGCGCTATATCTGAATGCACAAAGTATTCGCAACAAAATAGATGCATTAATAGCACAGATAGAAATTAATAGGTTTGATCTAATAGCCATTACAGAGACGTGGTTGCAAAGTGACCAAGGTTGGGAACTAAATATTCTAGGATACTTAACTTTTAGAAGAGATAGGCAAAATGGAAAAGGAGAAGGGGTAGCCCTGATAATAAAGGATAGGATAAAGACAGTAGAGAGAAAGGATCTTAGCTCTGAAAATCAAGAAGTAGAATCAGTTTGGATGGAGCTAAGAAACAGCAAGCGGCAGAAAACATTGGTGGGAGTTGTTTATAGGCCCCCAAACAGTAGTTGTAGTGTAGGGCAGCGTATAAATCAGGAAATTAGAGGCGCTTGTAACAAGGGTAATACAGTAACCATGGGGGACTTTAATCTACATATAGACTGGGCAAACCAAATTTGCAGTAATAGTGTGGAGGATGAATTCATGGAATGTATGCAAGATAGTTTTCTAGATCAGTATGTTGAAGAACCAACTGGGGAACAGGCTATTTTAGATCTAGTATTGTGCAACGAAAAAGGGTTAATTAATAACCTTGTAGTAAAGGGGCCTTTAGGGAAGAGTGACCATAATATGATAGAATTTTATATTGAGGTTGAAAGTGATTTAGTTAAATCCGAAACTAGGGTCTTAGATCTAAACAAAGCAAACTACGTAGGTATGAAGGGCGAGTAGGCTAAGGTAGATTGGGAAACTACATTAAAAGGTATGATGGTGGACAAGCAATGGCTAGCATTTAAAGAATTAATACATAATTTACAACAAATATACATTCCTTAAAGGCACAAAAACCCC
Organism: Squalus acanthias; assembly: GCA_030390025.1. Lineage (NCBI taxonomy): Eukaryota > Metazoa > Chordata > Chondrichthyes > Squaliformes > Squalidae > Squalus > Squalus acanthias. The sequence goes on along the minus strand of CM059446.1, from coordinate 2,841,426 downwards.
ACAGGAAATGTGGTCCAACCGTGGCCAACAAGAGAAGTTAAAGATAGTATTAGATCAAAGGAAGAGGCTTATAATGTTGCCAAAAAGAGCAGTAAGCCTGAGGATTGGGAGGATTTTAGAATTCAGCAAAGGAGGACCAAGAAATTGATAAAGGAAGGGAAAATAAAATGAGAATAAACTAGCGAGAGACATAAAAACAGACTGTAAAAGCTTCTATAGGTATGTAAAAAGGAAAAGATTAGCGAAAGTAAATGTGAGTCCCTTATAGGCTGAGACAAGAGAAATTATAATGGGGAATAAGGAAACGGCAGAGAAATTAAACAAATACTTTGTCTCTGTCTTCACGGAAGAAGACTTCCCAGAAATAGTGGAGAACCAAATGTCAAGTGAGAATGAGGAACTGAAAGAAATTAGTATTAGTAAAAAAATAGTACTAGAGAAATAAATGGGACTGAAATATGATAAATCCCCTGGACCTGATGGCCTACATCCTAGGGTTTTGAAAGAGGTGACTGTAGAGATAGTGGATGCATTGGTTGTCATTTTCCAAAATTCCATAGATTCTATAATGGTTCCCACGGATTGGAAGGCAGCAAATGTAACCCCACTATTTAAGAAAGGAGGGAGAGAGAAAACGGGGAACTACTGACCAATTAGCCTGACATCAGTAGTAGGGAAAATGCTAGAATGTATTATTAAGGACATGGTAACATGGCACTTAGAAAATAATAATAGGATTGGGCAGAGTCAACACGGATTTATGAAAGGGAAATCTGTTCGAGTTTTTTAAGGTTGTAACTAGCAGAATAGATAAGGGGGAACCAGTGGATATGGTGAAATTGGATTTTCAGAAGACATTCGATAAGTTGCCACACAAGAGGTTATTTAACAAAATTACAGCTCATGGGATTGGGGGTAATATACTAGCATGGATTGAGGATTGGTTAACGGACAGAAAAGAGAGAGTAGGAATAAACAGGTCATTTTCGGGTTGGCAGGCTGTAACTAGTGGGGTGCCGAAAGGATCAGTGCTTGGGCCTCAGCTATTCACAATCTATATCAATGATTTAGATGAGGGGACCAAATATAATGGGGGAAAAATTCAGTTGGTTGCGCCTCCCGTTAGCGCCTTAAGAGGGCGCTAATGGGGCGCAAAGCATCCAGCGCCCAGGTGCGGCGAAGTTTGCGCCGCTCGCGAAATTAACTAGACATTTTGCGGCGGCGCTAAACACTACCGCCACGATCTCCTGCGCCGGCAGATCATGACGTCAGTCGAGTGCGCAACGCCCCGGTATCGCCCCGGAGCGGATATTGAGTGGCGCCCCCTGCCTTACCGCCTGATGCTAGCAACGACAGGTTGAGGGGAGCGTTCTGCAGTCATGAAGGGAAAGGGGGAGCGCTATTTAAAGGTGACCGCTTCCTGCCTTTTATTGTTAGTGCCATTTTTGAACTACGCATTCTGAGAGAGAGAGAGAGAGAGACTTCTGGAGAGATTCAACGTTGTGTGAAGGAGTTTTGGGTACTGAGCAGCACTTTGCAGGTTCATTTTGATTTGCCATTCCTTGTATCGATTTAGAAGAGACTGTGGGGGCTGCACTCTGAGCTCTTTCCCTGGTACTCTCCATTGTTCTTTCCAGCACATTTGATGTGCAAGTCTCTCCAGGCCGAGAATCAAGGCTGCAATGAGCAGGATGTGGATGGAAAGCAAGATCAACCATCCCCTTTAAGAACTGGCCCGTGCCATTGTGTGTGTGTTCCATTGCTGACTGACATTACATGAGCTTCGCCAGCGCTCTGAGGTAGCGCCTCGCTCCTCGGCCTTTGCGCCTTAAGACAGGTGTGAAGCGCCTGATTTAGCGCTCCAATCACCTCCAGGGGCGATAAAAGTCAAGTTTGCAGTCGGTGGTGATAATTAGCGCCAGGCGCTAATCTTTGCGCCCAGCCGATAATTGCGCCCCAAATGGGGCGATACTGAATTTCTCCCCCAATATATCCAAGTTTGCTGATGATACAAAGCTGGGTGGGAATGTAAGTTGTGAGGAGGATGCAAGGAGGCTTCAAGGGGATATCGACAAGCTAAGTGAGTGGGCAAGAACATGGCAAATGGAATATAATGTGGAGAAATGTGAAGTTATCTACTTTGGTAGGAAAAATAGAAAAGCAGAGTATTTTTTCAATGGTGAAAGATTGGGAAATGTTGGTGTTCAGAGGGACCTGGGTGTCCTTGTGCACGAATCACTGAAAGTTAACATGCAGGTACAGCAAGCAATTAGGAAAGCAAATGGTATGTTGGCCTTTATTACAAGAGGATTTGAGTATAAGAGTATAGATGTCTTACTGCAATTATATAGGGCCCTGGTGAGACCACACCTGGAGTATTGTGTACAGTTTTGGTCTCCTTACCTAAGGAAGGATATACTTTCCATAGAGGGAGTGCAACAAAGGTTCATCAGACTGGTTCCTGGGATGGGGGGATTGTCCTATGAGGAGAGATTGAGTAGACTGGGCCTATATTCTCTAGAGTTTAGAAGAATGAGCGGTGATCTCATTGAAGCATACAAAATTCTTACAGGGCTTGATAGGGTAGATGCAGGGAGGATGTTTTCCCTGGCTGGGGAGTCTAGAACCAGGGGTCACAGTCTCAGAATAAGGGTCGACCATTTAGGACTGCGATGAGGAGAAATTTCTTCACTCAGAGGGTGGTGAATCTTTGGAATTCTCTACCCCAGAGGGCTGTGAAGGCTCAGTCGTTGAGTATATTCAAGACAGAGATCGATAGATTTTTGAATATTAAGGGAGTCAAGGGATATGGGGATAGTTCAGGAAAGTGGAGTTGAGGGAGAAGATCAGCCATGATATTGAATGGTGGAGCAGGCTTGAGGGGCCAAATGGCCGACTCCTGCTCCTATTTCTTATGTTCTTATATAACTCAAATGTAACTGGGTTTGCAATCTACAATGTAAAACTTTGAGATGTCTTCCTGCTCATATGGGATTCTATAGAAATGCAAGTTCTTGATTCTTCACAGTTACAATTGTCACTCCTACCATTTCCCAATTATGTTCCATAATCCTAAATCAAATGTGTACTGAAGGTGAGGGACAACATACTACTTTAATAATTGTATTTATATCAGTCAAATTTTGTCTGATTGTGCTCCTGTGAAGTGCCTTGGGACCTTTTAGTACATTAAAGACGCTTTATAAATGTAAGTTGTAGTTCTTATCTTGTAGTAAGGTAACACATTTGTATTCATTGTCTGCTCTATGTTTAGATGCAACTTCCTTGTATACTACCCTATTACTGCAAAACTTCAATAGTTTCATTTTTTAAAAACACAACTGGGCCTATTGCTCGGTCCTCAATATTTTTTCAATAAATACCTCATCCTGTTCCAACATATATCAGATCCTCAGACTGTCACAGTTGCTCTTTTACATTAGTTCTTATGCCAATTAATCCAGTTACGAGTTATGGCAGCTTTTTAACAGTTCTAGTCATAGACAGTTGTCTGCATTCACACAATTATCAACATATTTGTGGAGCAAACTGAGATGGTGAAATATTGGCAGATGATAAGAGTTGCTGTTTAAACAGAACCCAAATTGCCTTGATGGTTCGGTAAGTAAATGAATCACTTGGTGTCGGTACAGATCAGGAAGGTGTTGGTTTGAGACCTCATCTCCACTGAGTTAGTTGAGTTAGGGCTTGGCTGTGATGCTGCTCACGACTGAATATTCTGCCAACACTGACTGGCGGTGGTAACACATGAAGAATGGCCACTTGGATGAGGCACGAGGGGGCGGTTAACCCTTCTGTAATCATACCCCAATATGTCAGGAGAAGATAGGAGAAAGGGGAAAAAGAACCACAGGAACAAGGGAGAACTGAGAAGCACCAATAACAGTTGTACAGACAGCTCCCTCTGAAACACATAGTGTTCCCTTCCCCTTGAGCTTAGTAATGAAAGAAATAAGATTTTGTATTTTCTAAAGAGCTACTTGAAAATAGATTTGTCAAAATTAAACTGCAGTGTTGTTTTGAAGTTTCATATTGACTATTTCAAGCAATCACAGCATACAGATTTGAGACTATGCATCCCATGTCCTGGATCCAACGAGTAACTTCATTTTTTAATGCAGCTATTATCTTCCCTCTCTGTTTTACATATTTAATGTCCCCCATGTTACACATTGAACTCCTGCTGCTCAATTAGCAGCAACTGGTGGGTGTGCGAGGGAACCCTGCAGTGAATCATCCTTTGATTTTTCTCTGGCCTCTGTACAGTTCCCCTCAGTATGTTCTTCTAATTACACAGTTTAGATTGGGAGCTCATTACCCATTGGAAATTGTGCTGCTATTTGCTATCCAACCATTATTTTCAATCTTTTTGTGTTACCTGAGTTGGCAACCTGCAATGCATGCAACCTGTGTGACATTTGTAGGTAATGACACAAATAGTACAGTAGTGTCCTGCATCCTTTGTATCAATGACCCAGAATTTAAATCTGAATAAAGTGAACACTTGACTTGCATGCTGCAAGAAAGTTGTGTAACCCCACTGAATGTTTGCTCTTTATAGCAACATTCTAAAGGTGCTCTACATATACAAGCTGCATATTGGCATTATCGTCATTCAAAATTAGACCCTTAGATATAAAACAGTTACACTCGGACCTTAAGAATAGTTACAAATGACGTATTTTGTTCAAATGTCTTCATCTATCTATCTACATAGATGTTTTCAGAGCCTCTATCATATTTCAGGCATCACACACCAAAGTATAACAAAGGGAGAAAGGAAGGTTGCTTTTGCTGACCTGGAGCCTGAAATTTACAAGCACCTTCTAATCTTATACGTAAATTTGAAATAATCCTATGCTGCATCACTGCACTTTACTGTGACAATAATAAGATGTTCTAAACTTGCTGGTTCATCGATATAAAAGAACAGTTCTTTAACTGATTTCTGAATTCCAATCACTGCAGGTACTTCAGAACATCATGATAGATTCTATTGAATAAAGATGCAGAATCATAGATATTAGAGCACAGAAGGAGGCCATTCGGCCCATTGTGCCTGTACCAGTCTTAGCTCTTTGATTGGAGCCGTCTACTCAACTCCCATTGCCCTGCCCTTTCCACATATTCTTCCTTTTCAAATACGTATCCAGTTCCTTTTTAAGCAATCTTACAGACTCTGTCCTAATGGCCACTTGTGGGTAAAACATTCCATGTTCCTGTAGGTTTCTGTGTGGAAAAGCTTCTTCTAACTTCCCCCTTCATTGTCCTACTGAGAAATCTGAGTCAATGCTCCCTTGTTACCAATTCACTCAGCAGTATTTCACTGTTTACCCTCTTAAAATCTTTTAGAATGTTGAAATTCTCTGTTAGATTGCCAAGAACCTTCTCTGTTCCAGTGACTAAGGCCAATTATTTGAGCCTTTAAGCTTTCATTCTTGGTATTATTCATGATGCTCTACAATCCTTCCTAATAACAGGGCGTGCAGGACGCACACAACACTCCACTTATAGAGATGAATGAATGACCATGTTGACGCCTGATCTGTGTTAGTTGATGAACTGCAGTGGATTGTTGCACTGTAAATATGGTCTGCGGGGCCACGAGAAAAGAAAAGAAAGACTTGCATTTCTACAGCGCCTTTCACAACCTCAGAACATCCCAAAGCGCTTTACAGCCAATGAAGTACTTTTGAATTGTAGTCACTGTTGTAACACAATTTACATACAGCAAGACCCCACAAACAGCAGTGTGATAATGACCAGATAGAACTCCCCTGCTCTTCTTCGAAATAGTGCCATGGGATCTTTTATGTCCACCTGAGAGAGCAGACGGGGTCTCGGTTTAACATCTCATCCTAAAGACGGCACCTCCGATAGTGCAGCACTCCCTCAGCACTGCACTGGAGTGTCAGCCTAGCTTTTTGTGCTGTAAGTGACTGGAGTGGGACTTGAACCCACAACCTGCTGACTCAGCGGCGAGACACACTACCCACAGAGCCACGGCTGACATAAGATACCAGCAGCTGACAGACCGCAAACCAGATTGCTTGGGCAATTCATGTTGCCACATGACAGGTAATGATTTAATAACTACTCTCGTTATGTGACACACCCTCTCCACAGACCACACACACCTCCTAACTGCACGCCTAATCATTACTCATTGCTACACTCGGACTCAGCCTGCCGAGCCCGAGGAACGTGAAGAGAAAGATTCCAAAACTATATAAGTATTGTACAAAGATTTGAAACATCAAAACACAGGACAATAAATCTGACTATCTGCCACTATTTTAGTAAAGAAATAAGTCACGACACCCAGATCTGTTGCAGCGAAAGAATATAAAAAGTAAAGTGGATGACATGTAAGGAGGAAAATCAAAAGCTTTTTAAAAAGAAATCTGTACCCACTTTTCAATGTGACATCCAACCAGGTAAAGCAAATCGACAAAGAACCTAACCATTTATGATGCACATTCCTGTGTTTTTTTGGGTTTTTACTTTTGAAAATCATTTCCCAGCAATTTTAAGCGTTTGTTTTGTTCTTTTCAAAATTGGATAAGAGTCATAGGGGGAAAAATTCAGTCGCGCCCCATTTGGGGCGCAAATATCGTCCGGGCGCAAAAATTAGCGCCTGGCGCTAATTATCGCCACTGACTGGAAACTTCACTTTTAACGCCCCGGGAGGTGAGTGGAGCGCTAAATCAGGCGCTGCACACCTGTCTTAAGGCGCAAAGGCCGAGGAGTGAGGCGCTAACTCAGAGCGCGAGCGCAGCGCAGGTGCTGCCAGTTAGCGAGGGAACACAGATACACTGGCGCCGGCCAGTTCTTAAAGGGGGGGGGCGATCTTGCTCCCCAGCCACACCCTGCTCATTGCAGCCTTGAATCTCGGCCTGGAGAGACCTGTGAAACCATTTTCCAGCCAAGGATGGAGAGGGTGAGAGAACGAGCTGAGCGCTTCACCGAGCGGGCCTTGGATGCTCTGGTTGGCGCGGTCGAGCGCCGAAGACCAATACTGTACCCAGAGAGTGGCAGGAGGCCTTTGCCGCGCGACTACAGAAGAGTGTGGAGGGAGGTGGCTCAGCGCGTCTCCTCCAGGAGCATGGTGCCCAGGACCCATGTCCAATGCCGGAAAAAGTTCAATGACCTCACTCGGGTCGTCAGGGTGAGTGGCTTTTTTGCAATACCTCTCCATCCCTCCATCTCAACCTCACTCTATGGCCAGAGGGTCTTAAAACCCCAATGCACAACACTCATCCAACACCTATGGCCCTTTCATGAAGCACACACACACATTCCATACTTTGCATACAGTAAGGGCTATTCACCTATGGGAGGCACATCAGGCAAGACCATGGCTGTATATTGTAAGGGCTATTCACCTATGGGAGTCACATCAGGCAAGACCATGGCTGTAGACAGTAAGGGCTATTCACCTATGGGAGGCACATCAGGCAAGACCATGGCTGTATATTTACTCAGATGCTGTCCTTTTTCTTGCAGGCCAAGCTGGCGCATAATCGGAGACAGCAGCAACGGACAGGTGGAGGGCGGCCTCAGCTGCAACCCCTCAGCGATCTTGAGGAGCGCGTCCACAGGATTGTGGCAAGCCGGGTGATCGGTCCCGTCGCCACTGGAGACGCCGACCCCGTTCTGGACAGCAATGGTAAGGTCATCACCTTTTTGTCCTCTGTCCTTCCACTTGTCCCTCACAACACCAGCCTTTGACACTTTCAATCCAACTTACTAACTCGCTGCACTTATTCCTCCCTTACTGCCACCCTGTCCTCACGCTAAAGCCACTCTTGTACCTCCCTGCTTTCAGATGGTGATTCACCAGCTGAGGAGACGGGCCCTGAAGCTGCCAGTGGGAGTGAAGCTGCAGCCGAGGAGGAAGAGGAAGCCGGAGCATCAGTGCCACCCTCTCTCGAGGAAGCCCATGCCGACACTGGGAACACGCCTTCCCTGGAGGGGAGCAGGGGGGAAGGGTCTGATGAGGGTGAAGCTCCAGGACCCAGCGGGCTGCAGCAACGCGATGGGGGTAGGGAAGCTCGGGGGCCTTCTCTCCGGAGGGAGAGTATGCCAGCGAGTCCTGCTGCACTGGACGCAGAGGAGGAGCGGCTGATCGCGGAAATGAACACCCAGGCGGTGGGCATGCACACTGAGCTCATGGCTGCAGTGGGTAGGGTGCCCGAATGCATTGAAGCACTGGCAAGGAGTGTGGAGCACTTCGCTGCAGTGCAGGCGGATGCAACACTGAAGCTCAGTGCTGCAATTCAATCTCAGACTGCTCTCATGCAGACTCAGATTGAGGTCACACGAGCACTGTCTGCTGCCATCCTCGCTGGTTCGTTCACATTTCCCCGGGGCTCTCACCACGCTGCAGCAGGCCAGCAATCTGTGCTCCAGCAGATTGCTCCGGATGCTGAGGTGCTGCCCCGTGGGAGTGCCAGTGTGCCGGTCGAGCAGGGAGTTGCTGTCCTCGCTCAAGATGACAGCATTCCTGCTGCCACCACTGTCACTTCTCCACTGCAGTTGCCACCGCCTGTAGGACAGACTGCTGCCGCCCATGCAGAGTTGGTGCAGTCTGCAGCCGGACCCTCCAGGCTCAGAACTGGTCGAGGCCGTCCCTCAAGGGCATCTGCATTGTCAGGGCCTGACAGTCAGCAGCCTTCCACCAGCCTTGCTGCAGCCACTGAGGTCCCATTGCGGAGGAGCAGTAGGGTAAGAAGGGGGGAAGGGCGCACGGGAAGGAGTTCACCCTCGATGTAGGAGGTGTGACAAAATGCTGGTCATTTTTTTATTAAAGGCCGAGGTTTGTGGTCAAACTTTTGTTGAGTGTTTTGCACATGATCTCCAGGTTGTGAGAACCAGTTATGGTAATGACTGTTTTTTTGTGTTTATTTGTATGAGTTTGTCATGAAGAAATGACACACACAGAGTTTGTAAAATAAATAAGTTTTGGTACTCAAAATATACATGTTTGGTGTTTGGAATCATTGGTGCCTTGGCCGGCTTAGGGGTTGCGTGTTGGGTTCATTCATGCTGTTCTCAATGGCAGAAGCCATTTCCACAGCAGGGGCCTAGAAGCGGCATGCTATCAGCCGCTGACGGACGGCCCTTGCAGTTTCACCATTGTGGGCCGCCCTCACGCCTTGGTGCTGCTGCTGATCATCCTCCTCCTCCTCTTCCTCCTCCTCCTCTGGTGGTGCTCCAAGGCCTGGTGGCATTGGCTGGGTCCTGAGGATTGCCATGTTATGCAGCATGCAGCACACAACTACGATGTTGGAAACTCGCTCAGGCGAGTACTGCAGGGCTCCTCCAGAATGGTCGAGACAGCGGAACCGTTGCTTGAGCACGCCGATTGTGTGCTCCACGATGTTCCTGGTAGCTTGATGGCTCTCGTTGTACCGCAGCTCAGCAGGGGTGTTGGGCGTACGGAGCGGTGTCATCAGCCAGGTGCTCAGTGGATACCCCTTGTCCCCGAGAAGCCAACCAACTGGCTGATGCGGTGCCTCGAAAAGTTCTGCCACAGTAGCATAAAAGTTCAGAGCCACTGTGACCTTCACTGCCACCGACAGAGACGTCCTGGACCTCAGCTGAGGCTGCAGATCTGGCTGCAGCAGGTGGCAGAGCTCAGTGACCACCTCCTTGCTGAAGCGCAGCCTTCGCAGACACTGCTCCTCAGACATATGAATGTAGGAGAGCTGTTCACGATATACCCTGAGAGGGTAAGCTCTCCTGTACAGACGCCTGTTGGCCCTCCTCCGTCTGGCCATCATTGCCACTCTCTCTCTGCGTCTCCGTGTCCTCCGATTCAGCTGGCGCAGGACGACGCCCCCCCATCAGTGCAGCCCCTATATCTCTAAGCAAGCAAAGTTATGAAGGCCAGAAACCAAAGTACCAGCGAAGTTAGGATGAGTAGCCAAAACTACCTGACACAGCGTTGACTCAATGCAGAAGTCTCTCTTTCTCTCTCTCCAAATCTCTCTCTCTCTCAGAACGAGTGGTGCAAAAATGTCCACCACAGAGAAAGACAGGAAGAGGCCCCCTTTAAATAGCGCCCCCCCCCCCAGCCCCACAGCGAATGATAGCGTTCCACTCTACCGGTCGTTGGATGCGCCAGGCGGTAAGGATGGGGGTGCCACTGAAATTCTGCTCCGGGGCGCCACAAGGGCGTTGCACTTTCGTATGACGTCACAATCTGCGCGCGCAAGAGATCGCGGCGATAAAGTTTAGCGCCGCCGCTAAATGTCTAGTTAAGTTCCCGAGCGGCGCAAACATCGCTGCGCCCGGGCGCTAGCTGCTTTGCGCTCCATTAGCGCCCTCTTAAGGCGCTAACGGGAGGCGCAACCAACTGAATTTTTCCCCCACAGAGTCATAGATTTATACAGCACAGAAAGAGGCCCTTCGGCCCATCGTGTCCGCGCCGGCCATCAAGCCCTATCTATTCTAATCCCATTTCCAGCACTTGGTCCGTAGCCTTGTATGCTATGGCATTTCAGATGCTCATTTAAATGCTTCTTGAATGTTGAGGGTTCCTGCCTCTACCATCCTTTCAGACAGTGAGTTCCAGATTCCAATCACCCTCTGGGTGAAAAAGTTTTTCCTCAAATCCCCTCTAAATCTCCTGCCCCTTACCTTGAAACTATGCCCCCTGGTTATTGACCACTCTACTAAGTGGAAAAGTTCCTTTCTATCTACCCTATCTATGCCCCTCATAATTTTGTACACCTCAATCAGGTCCCCCCTCAGCCTTCTCTGCTCTAAGGAAAACAACCCCAGCCTGTCCAGTCTCTCTTCATAGCTGAAGCGCTCCAGCCCAGGTAACATCCTGGTGAATCTCCTCTGCACCCTCTCCAATGCAATCACATCCTTCCTATAGTGTGGCGACCAGAACTGCACACAGTATTCCAACTGTGGCCTAACTAGTGTTTTGTACAGCTCCATCATAACCTCCCTGCTCTTATATTCTATGCCTCAGCTAATGAAAGCAAGTATCCCATATGCCTTTTTAACCACCTTATCTACCTGTCCTGCTGCCTTCAGGGATCTATGTACATGGACACCAAGGTCCCTCTGATCCTCTGTCCTCCCTAGGATCCTACCATTCATTGGCCCAAAAATTTGTGTTGATACGCGAGAGTACGCACTGTGTACTCTCGCGTATTCTGTCTCCAATTGCCGGTTTTCTGCATGCACTGTGCATGCACTGAAAACCGGCACTTGGTGAATGGAAAAGGGGGCTGTTCCTAGGTGAACCGCGTGCGCACTACAGGCTGCGCGCATGCAGTGCACTTAGTGGTTTCAGCACGCAGGTAAGTATGGAAGATTTTACACATAAAAAAAGGAGTAAGACCCACTTTTAACAAGGTAAGTAGTGAATTAAGTATTATTTTGAATTTTTTTTAACAGGTATATCTTTTTTAGAGACTTTAAAGACAGGTAAGTTTATTTTTATAACTTTTTAAAAGATTTTAAATTTTTTCAAAAATTTAATTTTTTATTTAAAATGGTTAATTTATTTAACTATACTTATTTTATTAATGTGATGTTTTTTTTTAAATTTAATTGAGGTTTAGCTGTTCTTTTGGGGGGCTATAGTATTCATAGCTTTCACAGCACTTATGTGAAAGTTATGAATGGAAGATGGTATGCTGCCATTGGCTCTAACTGAGTCACGTGATCCCACAGCTCGCACGAATTAACTGCGCCTGTGGGATACGCAAGCCCAGCACAGCAGCTGTCCAGAACATCAAGTTCGTGCGAGCTGGAACTGAAAAAGCCAACGCGCAGTGAGAGATCGCGGGGAAGCCTTACCCTCGCACGAAGGCTTCCTCACGAATTTTTGGGCCATTGTGTATTCCCTTGCCTTGTTAGTCCTCCCAAAATGCATCACCTCACACTTTTCAGGGTTAAATTCCATTTGCCACTGTTCTGCCCATCTGACCAACCCATCTATATCCTCTGTAGCCTGAGGCTTCCCTCCTCGCTATTTACCACTCCACCAATTTTCGTGTCATCTGCGAACTTACTGATCATACCTCCTACATTCATATCTAAATCATTAATGTACACTACAAACAGCAAAGGACCCAGCACCGATCCCTGCGGTACACCACTGGACACAGGCTTCCAGTCACAAAAACAACCTTTGACCATCACCCTCTGCCTCCTGCCACTAAGCCAATTTTGGATCCAATGTGCCAAATTGCCCTGGATCTCATGGGCTCTTACCTTCTTGACCAGTCTCCCATGTGGGACTTTGTCAAAAGCCTTACTTAAGTCCATGTAGACTACATCAACTACACTACCCTCATCCACACACCTCGTCACCCCCTCGAAAAATTCAATCAAGTTGGTCAGACATGATCTCCCCCTGACAAAGCCATGCTGACTATCCTTGATTAATCCTTGCCTCTCCAAGTGCAGACTAATTCTGTCCCTCAGAATTTTTTCCAATAATTTCCCTACCACTGATGTTAGGCTCACTGGCCTGTAATTCCCTGGTTTATCCCTACTACCCTCCTTGAACAATGGTACTACGTTAGCTGTTCTCCAGTCCTCTGGCACCTCCCCTGTGGCCAGAGAGGTTCTGAAAATTTGTGTCAGAGCCCCTGCAATCTCCTCCCTTGCCTCACACAGCAGCCTGGGATACATCTCGTCTGGGCCTGGGGATTTATCCACTTTTAAGCCTGCTAAAACCGCTAGTACCTCCTCCCTCTCAATACTAATTTGTTCAAGTATATCACAATCCCCCTGCCTGATTTCTATGCCTACATCGTCCTTCTCCATAGTGAACACAGATGCAAAATATTCATTTAAAACCTCACCCACATCTTCCGGCTCTACACACAGATTGCCACTTTGGTCCCTAATGGGCCCTACTCTTTCCCTGGTTATCCTCTTGCCCTTAATATACTTATAAAACATCTTGGGATTTTCCTTTATTTTGCCCGCCAGTGTTTTTTCATGCCCCCTCTTCGCTTCCCTAATTTCTTTTTTAAGTACCCCCCTTCACTTTCTATACTCCTCTAGGGCTTCCACTGTTTTTAGTCATTTGTATCTGCCAAAAGCCTCCCTTTTTTTCCTAATCCATTCTTGTATATCCCTTGACATCCAGGGTTCCCTGGGCTTGTTGGTCCCACCCTTGACCTTTACGGGAACATGTTGGCGTTGTACTCTCTCTATTTCCTTTCTGAAAGACTCCCACTGCTCTGATGCGGATTTTCCTACAAGTAGCTAATCACAATCCACTTTGGCCAGATACTGCCTTATCATATTAAAATCGGCCTTCCCCCAAAGTCAAAAGCTTGGTGGAAGTTGAAGGATAAAGAAATGATCTTACGCAGAGTGATCAGTATTGATTCTCAGTGCCTTCTCTCATTGTGAAAGACAAAGTATCACAAATGCCTCGACTTAAATGCAGGGCAGGAAGAGAAAGTGCAAGGTTTCTGGGAAGCCAGGAGCAGTAATTGTAGTTAAATTCCAGGTAAAATCAGTAGAAAAAACAGGAGTTTTGATCGAGGATAAAAGGATGGCAAAAAAAAATTAAAACCACAATGACACTGAAGGGAAAAAAGCAGGAATTTTCAGTAAAAATCAACAATCACTAAAAATGCAGAACCCTAATATATATAAAAAGTGAGCATAGTGGGAAAAATCAGGAGCACTGTGACCTATAAGCTAACAGGACTGAAAACCAAATCACAGAAGAATCCAAAGTAGCAGAAGATAAAAGGGATCCACACTTGAATCTCCAAAATTCCACAAGTCCCACACAATCATAAGCTCTAATTGAATGGAACAAAAACATGGCAGTGTTATCTTACACAGATTATGAGGTCAAGGTCATTTGTGGAATATTTTCATTATCCCACAACGATTGGACATCTTATGATTTATACCAAAGAAGTATCTTGACCAGGGATTTTGAGCTGTGCCAGGATTAAGGAATTTCCCCTGCTGTGTTAGGCACTAAGAAAAGTTTAGTTGCAACAGTATCAGAGGTATTTCAGTCTCTAACCAGGCCATTTGCTCTGGAAATAAGGGTGTACCAGCCCCAGCCAGCTGTTTAGCACGTTGAACACACTAAAAAAATGTTGCTAAAACAGTTCGAAACCAGATTGTATTTCCATTGAAACTGAGATAGAAATTGGTCCCCAACAATTTCCAGGCAAAGGTGCAGAGCGTGCACACCAGAAGCTGGAGGCTTGCCTAGAAATTGGGCCTCGGATCTGATTGTGATGACTGAGGTGAGCTGCGGTGAAATTGTTGCGTCTTCAGAGTCAGCTCGCTGGTCATCATGGACACAGTTTGTGCCGCTCGCCTCGCTGGCAGCTGCCAGGTAAGTCCTGTGTGGAGGGGCACTCCTGCTCCACCCGGCTCCACATGAAGGTAAGTGTAGATAAAAGCGTACATTTTTGTTGGGGCCTCCAGTGGTCCCTTTAAGGGCCACACATAAAGCCCGTGATCCTGAGCAGCGCTTCGGCATACGAGTTTCCAGCAGGGGTCTTCAAACGGGCATTAGGCCCCTGAGTCTCATACGCAAATCCTACAAATCTCCGACAACTGCTGACTCTTACTGGTGTCCAGTTCTATGGTGACCATCAGCCCTCCAGTCTCTCGCCCAAGTGACCATTCTTCTTGTGCAAGAAGTGACAGTGAGTGTCAGCGATAGTTGGTGATGGAGGGCTCGACAGATAAACCAAATCATGTTCTCATCTCAATACACGCACTGTCCAGAGAGGGTCAGCAGATAATTAGCAAGTTCAGAACCAAACCTGATTTTTCCCATTCCCTCATCCAAAGGGACTGAGGACAATTGTTACACCCCAATTAATGTTTTTTTTATTCACTCCTGGGATGTGGACATCGCTGGCAAGGCCAGCATTTATTGCCCATCCCTAGTTGCCCGTGAGAAGGTGGTGGTGAGCCGCCTTCTTGAAGCGCTGCAGTCCATGTGGTGAAGGTGCTCCCACATTGCTGTTCGGTGGGGAGTTCCAGGATTTTGACCCAGCGACGATGAAGGAACGGCGATATACTTCCAAGTCAGGATGGTGTGTGACTTGGAGGGGAACTTGAAGGTGATGGTGTACCCATGCGCCTGCTGCCTTTGTGCTTCTAGGTGGTAGAGGTCGTGGGCTTGGGAAGTGCTGTTGAAGAAGCCTTGGTGAGTTGCTGCAGTGTATCTTGTAGATGGTACACACTGCAGCCACGGTACGCCGGTGGTGGAGGGAGTGAATGTTTAAGGTGGTGGATGGGGTGTCAATCAAGCGGGCTGCTTTGTCCTGGATGGTGTTGAGCTTCTTAAGTGTTGTTGTTACACCCCAATTGAGATCAACTAACAACACAGACTAGGGATTAAATCTACCGTCCTCCTGCTCCGTATCTCACCAGGTGTTGGGTCTATACACGAAGTGATCTAGGAGCTGGGAACTTACATTTAGATATGTAATGTATGAAACTAAAGATCTGTGGAGAATTCTGTTTTATTTGAACATAATGTAATGTTTCCTTCCATTCCTCTGATTAGTGTAAGGGGCTAGACTCTGCCACCAAAACTACATTTTACTTAATCCAAATTCATAATTTTATTCAAATGTCACACAATCCATACTGCAAAGTCTATTTAGTACTAATCCGCCTCTCAACAAAAACTGCTAATAGTGCGACAATTGCCACAGATTCCTCTACTAGTGCCCTGTGGTTATGTTGTCCAATGTACAAAATTTATATTAGAAGTTGAATCAAGGGAGCAGTGAGGCCCCAATAGATAAAGGGTGTGTGGCCTGTGTTGAATTGAAACAAAGGAGGAATGTTCCTGAGGAGACCAGCTTGGAAAACAGATGCCTGGACTGTAACTTTGTTGTTTGATATCTTGGTGACTTGCATAGCTTGCTGTTTGGGACTGAATTTTCTTTGAATAATAAGATTTTTTTTCCTAATACAGTAAATCAATCGCTAAGTAACATAGAGGCCTAGAAATTTGTGGCGCAATACGGGCGGTATCGGATTGACCGCCCGTTATACGTAGCGCCTGATATTGACTGCAATAGGACTGAATATCAGGTGCTGTGTACGACGGCCGGCCGATCCGATACCATCGGTTGTGCACCACCGCCCAAGACGAATTTCGAGCCCTGAATCTCCTAACCCTGGATTTAGGATAGGATTCATCTGATGCTGTGATAAACTAACAATTACAGCCCAGAAATGACTATTGATAATATTAATGTGCAAAGCTTAATGTTTTCTCACAAAATTTCTGTGTCTGCTATTTTTGCAAACGTGTTTAAACTGATATGACAAACAGCAATTTTAGGAGTTATATTTTTCAAATTCCCCCCACTACTCTATATAATTATTCCGTCTGTGCGGTGTTATGTTGGGAGCTGCAATTTATAATTCTCCTCCAGCTCCAACCTGATTAGCATTCAGCCGTGCAAAGCAAAGACTCAGGAACCTATCAGAGTCGAGGGGAAAGTAAATAGTTATGTTACAACATTTACGTTCAACAACAGCAACAAAACTGCTCCTGGCACCAAATCACGTCTCAGTCATTTGGCATTTATTAATATTACCTGACAAAGCTACGATGGAAAATCCAACTTGAAGGACATTGTTAGCAATTAAACGTCAATGAAATTCTGGTGATTCAGCTCTCTCTTACCTAACTCGCTGGCCTGTGTTTATATCTAACTTGGCATGGTCACAAACCATAGTCTGTGTCTGGTACAACTGAGGTTCTGCGATGAAGCAAACTGTTCTGTGATTTCAAGGATCTGATCAGAGATACAGGAAGTTATGTGGGGCCTGGTGATCAGCCACATTTCAATACTGAGCAAACCTGACCACAAGTGGGGAAGTTGCGAGTATACTGTGTCGGGTCGAGGTCACAAGTCGGTTAATGTGGTATTACGCTAGTACTCCACCTACAAAATTTTAGGGGGTTTTCTAAAGTTTTAAATATATTTGTTTAACTATAATAGTGCATGACTCCTTGTTGGGTATCTTGCTCATCACCAAATGCACATTTTTCATGTAGGAGTCCAGATAGTGAATACCATCAGGCTATCTAACTGTGGAGGACATTACACTCAATCTGTTCTTGTATGTAACATCCAAACTTCTTCATCTAGAGAGTGGTGAGAATGTGGAACTCGCTACCACAGGGAGTGGTTGAGGCGAATAGCATAGATACATTTAAGGGGAAGCTAGATAAACACAATGGAGAAGGGAATAGAAGGATATGCTGATAGGGTGAGATGAAGAGAGGTTGTAGGAGGCTCGTGTGGAGCATAAATGCCACCATGGACCAGTACAGAAGGTTAAATTGCTCGCAGTGACCCCCTCACCTGATCCTGGCTGGCCTCGTGTCGCGGCCATTTTAACAGGCAGCTTCTGACCACCCGGAGAGGGCCACATTGAAATCCAATGGTCGGCGTCTGATGACGTCACTCGGGCCCAAACGTTATTTTATCTCTCAGCGGCTGCGTTGTACGCCCATTGTCGTCCTCGCCGGGCGCGCCAGGGCAGGAAGGAGCAGCGGGACCAGGCGAGGGTTTCCTTCTGGGCCACGAAGAGCATACGTGTTCCTCCAGGCTCCAAAAGGAAACCTCGGGCCACGGGCTTTCCTCCTCCAACCAGGATGACAACAACCTTTCCTTTCTCTTTACAGATGCTGTGTATCTCCAGCATTCTCTGCTTTTATTTTGGATTTCCAGCATTTGCAATTTTTATTTGCTAATATATTTATCCAGTAATAGCTATTTCTCAGCCTTCAATGCACTGAATATTGAAATTTCAATATGTCCACTTACTGTGTCCTACTTCAGTGAATGAAGAATTGATTATCATTCAATAAACTGGCAGCAATTACATCCTGATCATTATTCCTGGTTCTCAATGCCTGTCGTCAACCACCAGCGAAATAAAAGAAAATGGTAATAAGCTGATGAAATTTTAATATCATGTAACTCAAACTGCTGAGTTGTGGGTTCATTCCTGGAAAATTAACTTCATCTGATTTGTCACTGAACTTGTGTTACTGAGCAATCATTGCTGCTCATGATTAATGACGTGAGCCTTCAATAAGATTATTCCTTGCAATCAGTCCATGACATCCATTATTCTATGTAAAATATACACTGGCTCATTTTACTCGGTAACCAGGTAATCTTTTTGATAACCTACCAGTAATTGAGTTACTTTAGTATTTCAGGGTGTATGTTATCACGTCAATTACACAGAGAGTATCGACCATTGAGTCTGTCCCGATACTGCCAGTGAACCTAAAGAGACCCAGACTGAGTATAAAACCACTGCCACAGATTTTAGAGTATAACTTATACACAGGATAACACACAGGCAGGGGTGTAATCAAGACAGCAACAAGAAAGCATTTACATTTATATAGTACTTTATTACAGGATGTCCAAAGTGCTTCACATTCAAAGAAAGACTTGCATTTCTAGAGCACCTTTCATGACCTCAGGACGTCCCAAAGCGCTTTACAGCCAATTAAGTACTTTTGAAGTTTTGTCACTGTTGTAATGTAGGAAACGCGGCAGCCAATTTATGCACAGCAAGCTCCCACAAACAGCAATGTGTTAATGACTAGATAATCTGTTTTTTGGGATGTTAAGTGAGGGATAAATATTGGCCAGGATACAGGGGATAACTCCCCTGTTCTTCTTCAAAATAGTGCTATAGGATCTTTTATGTCCACCTGAGAGGGCAGACAGGGCCTCGGTTTAACGTCTCATCCTAAAGACGGCACCTCCGACCGACAGTGCAGCACTCCCTCAGTACTGCCCTGGAGTGTCAGCCTAGATTTTTGTGCTTAAGTCTCTGGAGTGAGACTTGAACCCACCACCTTCTGACTCAGACGCAAGAGAGTGCTGCCCACTGAGCCACAGTAAAAGAATTACTTTCTTTCTTTGGCTTGGCATCCATTTTTATCTGATTACACCTCTCTGAATACAGCGCCTTGGAATGATTTTCTACGGTAATGGCGCTATATAAATGTAAATCATTGTTGCTGACTTGCCGCCCCAGAGGTCGTGAGAAACTAAATTTAATGAATGTGGTAATTTGAGGACTTGCACGAAAAAGACCCCATGAAAGCCACCGGATTGTCGTAAACACCAATTGGCTCACTAACGCGCTTCAGGAAAGGGAGTGGTCGGTGATCGTGCGGGTGGTCGGTGATCGTGAGGGTGGTCGGTGATCGAGGTCGGTGATCGTGCGGGTGGTCGGTGATCGTGAGGGTGGTCGGTGATCGGAGGGTGGTCGGTGATCGCGAGGGTGGTCGGTGATCGCGAGGGTGGTCGGTGATCGTGCGGGTGGTCGGTGATCGTGAGGGTGGTCGGTGATCGCGAGGGTGGTCGGTGATCGCGAGGGTGGTCGGTGATCGCGAGGGTGGTCGGTGATCGTGAGGGTAGTCGGTGATCGTGAGGGTGGTCGGTGATCGCGAGGGTGGTCGGTGATCATGAGGGTGTCGGTGATCGCTGGGGGGGGGTTGGTGATCAGGGTATGGGTCTGATCGTGGGGGGGGCTCCAATTGTGGGCGTGGGTCGGGGAGTGATGGGAGGTCGGCGGGGGGTCGGTGATGCTAAGGGTCTAATGCCTGTTTCAGGCTCGGGCACTGCACGCCGATGTTTGGGCCTTTACCAATATGGCGGACACACTTGTAATGAGCGCACGCTTCCTGCCCGCCATACTGGAGTCTTCGGAGGCCTTTTAGCACCTGAATTTCTAGGCCTATACGTTTGTACTCTGCAAAGTCACAGAATCCTTTCTTTGATAAACCAATAACACAGTGAATTACAAAAAGAATTGAGAAAGTGTTAGTGTTTTTTGCGAGTGATTTTTGGAGGGCGCGTGGCTGTTATTGGCACAATAATTAATTCTCTGGTCGTGAAGAAAAACTCTCCTTCACTGTGATCTGGAGCACGTCCCAATGAATAATCCCAGACAAATGGCACTGCAGCACTTTCAGTGCCCTGATTCAAACTCTCCCAAAGTGCAGATTCCTAGGCTGAAGCAGGCAGTTTATCGATTTTTTTTTCTGCTTTTTAAAAGTTATCGACTCTTTATTTTAGGTCATTCAGCGACCCAATCTGCTTGCAGTGAGAGGAAAGGCCCAGCCACTGTCTAGAGCTCCCCCTGCTGCTGCAACCCAAACATGAACTGCCCCAGAAATTGTCCAACACTGTGTTGGTTTTATCCAATGTGCTGACTTGACAGAATCCCACAAGAACTTTGCTGCGCTGCACTGCACTGGGGTGCATTTCTAGAGGGATAGAATTGAAAAGCAGAGATGTTATGTTAAAATTGTATAGAACCTTGGTTGGACCACACTTGGAGCATGGTGCACAGTTCGAGTCTGCACTGGAGAGGGTGCAAAAAAGATTTACAAAGGATGATACCAGAACTGAGAGGTGATACCTATCAGGAAAGATGGGGCTCTTTTCTCTAGAAAAGAGAAGACTGAGGGGTGACCTAAAAGAGGTCTTTAAAATTATGAAGGGGTTCGATAGGGTAGATGTAGAGAAGATGTTTCCACTTGTGGGGGAGACCAGAACTAGGGGCCATCAATATCAGACAGTCACTAATAAATCCAGTAGGGAATTCAGGAGAAACTTCTTTACCCAGGGAGTGATGAGAATGTGGAACTCGCTACCACAGGGAGTGGTTGAGGCGAATAGTATAGACTCATTTAAGGGGAAGCTAGATAAACACATGAGGGAGAAAGGAATAGAAGGATATGCTGATAGGGTGAGATGAAGTAGGGTGGGCGGAGGCTCGTGTGGAGCAGAAAGACTGGCACAGACCAGTTGGGCCGAATGGTCTGTTCCTGTCCTGTAATTACTATGTAATTCCATGTAATTCTATGTTGGGTAGATCAGTCCCAGTAATTTTTATGAGTACAATTAGATCCTTTATCCCCTCCCCAGCTGAGGGTGCTGACTCTTGCTGTGATACAGTTCCACAAGTCACAGAATCAGAGAATGATACAGCACAGAAAGAGGCCATTCAGCCCATCGTGCCTATGCCGGCTCTTTGGTAGAGCTATCCAAGTAGTCCCACTCCCCTGCAATTTCCCCATAGCGTGCACATTTTTCCCCTTCAAGTATCTATCCAATTCTCTTTTGAAAGTTACTATTAAATCTGCTTCCACCACCCTTTCAGACAGCACATTCCAGATCACAACAACTCGCTGCGTGAAAAATGTTTCCTCATGTTGCCTCTGGTTCGTTTGCCAATCACCTTAAATCTGTGTCCTCTGGTTATTGACTCTTCAGCCATTGAAAATAGTTTCTCCTTATTTACTCTATCTAAACCCTTCATGATTTGAAACACCTCTATCAAATCTCCTCTTAGGAACATAGGAACAACAACAACTTGTATTTATATAGCACCTTTAACGTAGTAAAATGTCCCAAGGCGCTGCACAGGAGAGTTATAAGACAAAAAAATTGACACCAAGCCACATAAGAAATGAGGGCAGATGACCAAAAGCTTGGTCAAAGAGGTAGGTTTTAAGGAACGTCTTAAAGGAGGAAAGAGAGATAGAGAGGCAGAGAGGTTTAGGGAGGGAATTCCAGAGCTTAGGGCCTCGGCAGCTGAAGGCACAGCCACCAATGGTGGAATAATTATAATCAGGGATGCTCAAGAGGGCAGAATTTGAGGAGCGCAGATATCTCGGGGGGTTGTGGGGCTGAAGGAGATTACAGAAATAGGAAGAGGCGAGGCCATGGAGGGATTTGAAAACAAGGATCAGAATTTTGAAATCAAAGCGTTGCTTAACCGGGAGCCAATGTAGGTCAGCGAGCACAGGGGTGATGGGCGAATGGGACTTGGTGCGAGTTTGGACATGGGCAGCCGAGTTTTGGATGACCTCAAGTTTATGTAGGATAGAATGTGGGAGACCAGCGTTGGAATAGTCAAGTCTAGAGGTGACAAAGGCATGGATGAGGGTTTCAGCATCAGATGAACTGAGGCAAGGGCGGAGACGGGCAATGTTACGGAGGTGGAAATAAGCGGTCTTAGTTATGCTGCGGATATGTGGTCGGAAGCTCATTTCAGGGTCAAATATAACACCAAGGTTGCAAACAGTCTGGTTCAGCCTCAGACAGATGCGAGGGAGAGGGATGGAATCAGTGGCTAGGGAACGGAGTTTGTGGTGGGGCTCGAAGACAATGGCTTCGGTCTTCCCAATATTTAACTGGAGAAAATTTCTGCTCATCCAGAACTGGATGAACAGGACAGCAGGAGGCCATTTAGCCCCCCGAGCCTGTTCCGCCATTCAGTGAGATCATTGCTGATCTGTGACCTAACTCCATATACCCGCTTTTGGCCCATATCCCTTAATACCTTTGGTTAATAGAAAGCTATCAATCTCCAATTTAAAATGAACAATTGATCTAGCATCAATTGCCATTTGCGGAAGAGAGTTCCAAACTTCTACCACCCTTTGTGTGTAGAAGTGTTTCCTAATTTCACTCCTGAAAGACCTGGCTCTAATTTTTAGACTATGCCCCCTAGTCCTAGACTCCCCAACCAGTGGAAATAGTTTCTCTCTCTCTACCCTATCTGTTCCCCTTAATATCGAGAAAACTTCGATCAGATCACCCCTTAACCGTCTAAATTCTAGGGAATAGAACCCTAATTTGTGTAATCTCTCCTCATAACTTAACCCTTGAAGTCTGGGTATCATTCTGGTAAACCTACGCTGCACTCCCTCCAAGGCCAATATACCCTTCCTGCCGAGGACGGTGAGGTCAGAGTGGGAGTGGAGCGGAGAATTAAAGTGACAGGCCACCGGGAGCTTGGGGTCCCCCTTACGGACTGAACGGAGGTGTTCCGCAAAGCGGTCACCCAATCTGCGTTTGGTCTCCCCAATGTAGAGGAGACTGCATCGTGAGCAGCGAATACAGTATACTAAATTGCAGGAAGTACAAGTAAATCGCTGTTTCACCTGGAAGGGGTGTTTGGGGCCCTGGACAATGGGAAGAGGGGAGGTATAAGTGCATGTGTTGCATCTCCTGCGCTTGCACGGGAAGGTGCCGGGCGAAGGGGAAGGGGTGCTGGGGATGGTAGAGGAGTGGACTAGGGTGTCGTGGAGGGAGCGGTCCCTGTGGAATGCTGAAAGGGGAGGTGAGGGGAAGATGCATTTGGTGTCACATTAACACCTCCTCTTGCCTTGATCATCTCTTAATCTCTCTTAATCTCTCCTTTTGTTCTTTCATCCCCTCCCCCTTTTCCCAGCTTTATCCTTGCTTTAAATCTATTTCATTTCCTGCTTTTTTCCAGTTCTGACGAAAGGTCTTCGACCTGAAACGTTAACTCTGTTTCTCTCTCCATGGATGCTGCCTGGCCTGCTGAGTTTTTCCAGCGTTTTCTGTTGTTATTTCGGATTTCCAGCATCCGCAGTATTTTGCTATCGTATTGTATAGCCTTCTCTGTACTAAAGGGAACAACCCAGCTTCTCTCATCTATCCACGTAACTAATCCCTCACCCCTGGAACAATTTAAATACCCTCTCCAAAGCCTTCACGTCCTTCCTAAAGTTTGGTGCCCAGAATTGAGAAACAATACTCCAGCTGGGGACAAACCAGTGTTTTATGTAGGTTAACATAACTTCCTGGCTTTTGTACTTTATGCCTCTACTTATAAAGCCCAGGATCCCATATGCTTTATGAACTGCTTTGTTAACCTGTCCTGCCACCTTCAAAGATTTGTGCACAAACACCCCCAGGTCTCTCCTTGCACCCCCTTTAAAATTGTACCATTTCGCTTGTATTGCCTCTCCTCATTCTTCCTACCAAAATGTATCACCTCACACTTTTCTGCGTTGAATTTCATCTGCCATGTGTCCGCCCATTCCACAAGCCTGTCTATGTCCTCTTGAAGTCTATTACTATCTTCCTCACTGTTTACTACACTTTCAAGTTTCGTGCCATCTGCAAATTTCGAAATTGTGCCCTGTACACCCAAGTCTAAGTCATTAATGTATATCAAAAACAGCAGTGGCACTGGTCCTGAACCCTGGGGAATGCCACTGTATACCTCCCTCCAGTCCAAAAAACAGCCATTCACCACAACTTTGTGTTTGAGTCTAGGCCGTGAATGTCGGTGAGATTATTTGTTGATGGAGAGGCATTGCATTGTAGCCTGCTCCTATCCTCACTCGATATGGACACCACTTGACCTTCGATCAGCACTGGGAATCCTGGCTGATTTCCCCTTCCTGAGCCCTAAGGACCTACAGTCGGAATGTACTTCCACCCCAGCTAAAGTCGGCTAACTCGGCACAGACTGGGAATCGAACCCGGGACCATCTGGTTATGTTGTGTCAGCCATGGCTCAGTGGGTAGCACTCTTGCCTCTGTTTCACAGGGCTGTGGGTTCAAGTCTAGCTCCACTGACCAGAGCACATAATCTAGGCTGACGCTGAGGGAGTGCTGCACTGTCGGAGGTGCTGTCTTTCAGATGAGATGTTAAACCGAGGCCCCGTCTTCTCTCTCAGGTGGACGTAAAAGATCGCATCGCACTATTTCGAAGAACAGCAAGGGAGTTATTCCCAGTGTCCTGGGCCAATATTTATCCCTCAATCAACATCACTAAAACAGATTATCTGGTCATTATCACATTGCTGTTTGTGGGAGCTTGCTGTGCGCAAATTGCCTGCCGCGTTTCCCTACATTACAACAGTGACTACACTTCAAAAAGTACTTCATTGGCTGTAAAGTGATTTGGGACGTCCTGAAGTTCTGAAAGGCGCTGTACAAATGCAAGTCTCTCTTTCTATAAGAGATTATTCCCTTTCAATTTCAAGATTGATTCTTGCTCTGTTACCAATCTGTTGTCCTGATCCCAGCAATTAAGGATTCACATGGCTATCAAACCAGAACTTAATACAGTAGTATTACACTATATGTGTTGTAAGAGTGCAGTGACTGCAGCTACTGTTGCAAATGAATTGTGTTTGAATTTCTTGCTAATGACTTGTAACTCCATCTAACTAATGGGGCCTGGCATTATATTCACTGCCCTCAGTACAGCTGCATTACACCTGCAAGTTACGATGTTTTTGCTTCTGACTCGGAGGAATAAAATTTGATGCAACAGCTGGGAATTTTTTGCTCATTCCCACTGCAAGTTGTTGCAGTGTAGTCCAGGCAATGTTGCAAACAGACGGAAGTGATAACATGATGTTCACAAGGGAGTCCTGGGCCGAAAGTGCTTCACCTGCTGTTTTCTTTTTCATCTCGGGTCAGATTATACTCGTGAACTATTTTACTTGTGTTTTACTGCATTCCCTTTCATTCAATGACGTTACACTCCATCATATCTTACACTTAAAGGAATATTTCAGGATAACAACATATTGGGGGAAATTTTAACTGGGCAATATTGAATTGGTCGCCCGTCATACGCTCAAATTGACATCAATGGAAAGGAGAATAGGGCAGGTGTATAATGGGCGGGTGTATAACGAGCGGGTGGATAACGGGCGGGTTTGTAATGGGCGGATGTGTAATGGGCGGGTGTATAACGAGCGGGTGGATAACGGGCGGGTGTGTAATGGGCGGGGTGTATAACGAGCGGGTGGGTAACTGGAGGGTCTGTAACGGGCGGGTGTGTAATGGTAGGGTGTGTAACGGGTGGGGTGTATAATGGGCGGGTGTATAACGGACGGGTTTGTAACGGGCGGGTGTGTAATGGTAGGGTGTATCATGGGCGGGTGTATAACGGACAGGTTTGTAACCGGCGGGTGTGTAATGGACGGGTGTATAACGGACGGGTTTGTAACCGGCGGGTGTGTAATGGTAGGGTGTGCAACGGGTGGGGTGTATAATGGGCGGGTGTATAACGGACGGGTTTGTAACGGGCGGGTGTGTAATGGTAGGGTGTATCATGGGCGGGTGTATAACGGACGGGTTTGTAACCGGCGGGTGTGTAATGGACGGGTGTGTAACGGACGGGTTTGTAACCGGCGGGTGTGTAATGGACGGGTGTATATTGGACGGATGTAAAACAGGCGGGTGTGTAACGGGCAGGTGTGTAACAGGCAGGGTGTGTAACAGGCGGGGTATATAACGGGCGGGTGTGTAACGGGCGGGTGTGTAACGGGCGGGGTGTATAACGGGCGGGTGTATAACGGGCGGGTGTATAACGGGCAGGGTGTGTAACGGGCAGGGTGTGTAACGGGCGGATGTGTGACGGGCAGGCTGTATAACGGGCAGGGTGTGTAACGGGCGGGTGTGTAACGGGCGGGTGTGTAACAGGCAGGGTGTGTAACGGGCAAGGTGTATAACGGGCAAGGTGTATTAACGGGCAGGGTGTGTAACGGGCAGGGTGTATAACGGGCGGGTGTATAACGGGCGGGTGTATAACGGGCAGGTGTATAATGGGCAGGGTGTATAACGGGCGGGTGAATAACGGGCGGGTGTGTAACAGGCAAGGTGTATAACGGGCAGGGTGTATAACGGGCGGGTGTATAACGGGCAAGTTGTATAACGGGCAGGGTGTGTAACGGGCGGGTGTATAATGGGCAGGGTGTATAACGGGCAAGGTGTGTAACGGGCGGGTGTATAACGGGCAGGGTGTGTAACGGGCGGGTGTATAATGGGCAGGGTGTATAACGGGCAAGGTGTGTAACGGGCGGGTGTGTGACGGGCAGGGTGTATAACGGGCGGGTGTGTAACGGGCAGGTGTATAACGGGCGGGTGTGTAACAGGCAAGGTGTATAACGGGCAGGGTGTGTAACGGGCGGGTGTATAACGGGCAGTGTGTATAACGGGCAGGGTGTGTAACGGGCGGGTGTATAACGGGCAGGGTGTATAACGGGCGGGTGTATAACGGGCAGGGTGTATAACGGGCAGGGTGTATAACGGGCAGGGTGTATAACGGGCAGGGTGTATAACGGGCGGGTGTATAACGGGCAGGGTGTATAACGGGCAGGGTGTATAACGGGCAGGGTGTGTAACGGGCAGGGTGTATAACGGGCGGGTGTATAACTGGTGGGTGTGTAAAGGGCAGGGTTAAAATTACCCCACATTGTGTGCTAACGCAACCCCATGAAAGCCAGAGTGCGGCTCACTGAACCTATTTGAATTACTCTCAGGGGTTGAGTCAGAGTTCAGGCAGTGCCCATTCTGAATTTCGGGTGGCGGAGGATGTTTTTGTTGATTGAGCTCCTGTTTGTCACTGTGAGAGAAGTGCAAGGTCCAACATTCTCTGTTGCAACAATGTCACAGAGGTATCTTCGCAAATTCCTTGAACACAATGCAAGTCTCATACTTTTGGTCAAAGCACATTTTTGAGAACAATTTATTCATGCTTGAGGTTAAGGTAACAGAATGTGCAAATACAATAAAATAACGTGAAATGTGTTTCTTTGAGAGCTTCTGTGTATCAGGCTGTCTTGAAATCACAGAGGACTGAAGGCCAGTGTTTGAACTAAGTCCCCCATTTAGTGCCATTGAACTGCAGCAAGTTTGTCCGTGGACATTGCTGTATCCTATGAGGATGTCCCAAGGTCTTTCGTGGTTCCTCGACCCCCTTTGTGTCTCTCCTTTTCTCCATCTGTTGCCTTGGTCTCATTCTTACCCCGTCTGCCATCCTGCTCAAGCTTCATGATGTCCTGCACGATGGGGCTTGGTCCTTCACCCGAGATTCCCAGTGAAAACAGTAAGGTGCTGTGTCACTGGGGTAGCAGGGTAATGAAATGAGGCGCAAACGGAACTGATTTGTTCGAGAGATTCACAGTATTAATTGTGATTTCTGAATACACAGTCATTTCCCTTTATTTACTTTTGCTTCTCTTTCCAACTCCCTCCTTCTGAAGATTACTCTTCGATCATCAACTTGCTGTAATTATTACATTGGTCCTCCAGAGCAGTTCTATTTTTACAGTGGTTGCCAAGCGAGTATATTTGCTGAAAGCACATGGAGTGCGACAGGCCCCAGTCACATGACCTCGTCTGTGACCCTTCAGGAGTTTTCCACGTCCGTTTTTCTCACCCAATTTTCCCCCTTATCCTCTTTGCTGAAGCCATTGGGGGTGAAATTGGTCTTGGGCGACAGCGATGGGGCGGGGTGTAAAACGGGAGGCCGATTCGCCCATTTTGTGCTATCGCCTGAGACCAGTTTCACTCCCAATCTGTTTCGATGGTGTTGGTTGAGGAGTGAATGGATAACTGGGGAACTCCCATTTCTTGTTTAAAAAAGCACCGTGGGATCTTATCCCGGATCAGGCAGACAGGAGCTCAATTTAACATCTCATTTGAAAGGCGACATCTCAGACAATTCAGGACTCCTTTAGATTTGCACTGAAGTCTCAGGTGAGATGATACACTCATATTCAGGAGTGGGGCTTACACCTGTAACCTTCTGACTCAGAGACAAGAGTGCTGCCATTGAGTAGCTTGTGGCTAATTGCATTTCTGATTAGAAAATAAAAATGAGTAAGAGACAACTTTGTTGGGCCTGTGATCTCAATACTCATATTCGCCCGTGTATGCACATGAACTTTAACCCTTTTGTGCATTTGTTGGTAAGACAAAAAGCAGAGTGTTTGAGGTGTTTTTTTGACCATTGAGTGCTTTACTTCCTTGGTTACTGAATAGTGGTAGATGTTTGTTAAGTAAATATGCACATGTGTAGCACATTCGCCTGTCCCAGGCTTGACTCCCTCTTAGAAAAGCCTACAGCTTCCCTCTGTGCCTCTCTTGCCATTCTCCAAAGGGCCCACCGTGGCACTTGTCGCTGTCTCCTCACAAGTAGCAACCCCAACTGTTCCATCCTACTCTCTCACCGACCTTCCCGTCCAGCGCGCCTGTGGCGGGCTAATCTTGCCAATCTCCTCCCCGTCCAACTCACCCCTCCAAGTGCTGACCCTCTGGACTCTGGCAGTGGATCAGCCATCACCGACCCTCTCTGCATCTCCCTGCAGAATGTCTGTTCACTTGCGAACAAGGCCCTTGCCATCTATGAGCTTATCGTGGATGACTGCATCGACATCATGGCTCTGAAAGAAACTTGGCTGAGGGGTGATGACACCTTACCCTTAAATGAAGCCTCCCCGCCTGGCTATACCTTCCACCACTTGCCCCGCTCAGACCGCCGTGGTGGCGGTGTGGCTCTCATCGCCAAATCACACCTTGGTCTGCCCCCCTACTCCTCCGGCACTTTCTCCTCCTTTGAGCATCTCACCTTGTTCCACCTCTCTCACCTCTCATTTAAAATTGTCGTTCTCTACCACCCACCAAAGTACGATAAAAATATTATCACCGAGATATCCTCACTTTCCTCCCTCAGCCTCTGTACCAATTGACTTCTCATCCTCGATGATTTCAACCTCCATCTCAATTTATCATGCTCCCTCTCCTCTGAGTTCACCACCGTCCTCTCCTCCCTTAGTCTCTCCCTCCATGTGAACTCCCCAACCCATATTCACGGCCACCCCCTTGACCTTGCCATCTCTGGTGGCCTTGCTACACGCATCCTGTCAATCGAAGATAAGGCCATCTCTGACCACTTCCTCGTCTCGCTCTCCACCCACATCCCCCTTCCCCCACCCAACCCTACTTCCTTCTGTGTCCGTCCCGGAAAAAAACTCTCTCCCAACTCCCTTACAACTGCACTTACGAAATCCCAACTGTCCAGTCTCCCCCCCCCGCCCCCTCCAAAGTCCTTGAATGTGTTGTCGCCTCCCAAATCCGTGCCCAACTTTCCCGCAACTCCATGTTTGAATCCCTCCAATCAGGTTTCCGCCCCTGCCAGTACCAAAACGGCTCTCATCAAAGTCACAAATTATATCCTTTGTGACTGTGACAAAGATAAACTATCCCTCCTCGTCCTTCTCGACCTGTCTGCAGCCTTTGACACGGTTGACCACACTATCCTCCTTCAACGCCTCTCCACCATCGTTCAGCTGGGTGAGACTGCACTCGCCTGGTTCCATTCTTATCGATCTAATCGTAGTCAGAAAATCACCTGCAATGGCTTCTCTTCCCACTCCCGCATCGTTACCTCTGGTGTCCCCCAAGGATCTATCCTTGGCCCCCTCCTATTTCTCATCTATATGCTGTCCCTTGGCGAAAACACAGCGTCAGTTTCCACATGTATGCTGACGACACCCAGCTCTACCTCACTACCTCTTCTCTCGACCCCTCCATGGTCTCTAAATTGACACACTGCTTCTCCGACATCCAGTACTGGATGAGCAGAAATTTTCTCCAATTAAGTATTGGGAAGACTGAAGCCATTGTCTTCGGACCCCGCCACAAACTCCGTTCCCTAGCCACCGACTCCATCCCTCTCCCTAGCACCTGCCTGTCTGAGGCTGAACCACACTGTTCGCAACTTGGTGTCATATTTGACCCTGAAATGAGCTTCCGACCACATATCCGTGGCATAACTAAGAACACCTATTTCCACATCCGTAACATCGCCTGTCTCCGTCCTTGCCTCAGCTCACCTGATGCTGAAACCCTCATCCATGCCTTTGTTACCTCTAGACTTGACAATTCCAACGCACTCCTGGCTGGCCTCCCACATTCCACCCTACGTAAACTTGAGGTCATCCAAAACTCAGCTGCCCGTGTCCTAACTCACACCAAGTCCCATTCACCCATCACCCCTGTGCTCGCTGACCTACATTGGCTCCCAGTTAAGCTACGCCTTGAATTCAAAATTCTCATCCTTGTTTTCAAATCCCTCCATGGCCTCGCCCCCCCCTAGCTCTGTAATCTCCTTCAGCCCCACAACCCCCCTAGATATCTGCGCTCTTCAAATTCTGCCCTCTTGAGCATCCCTGATTTTAATCGCTCAACCATCAGTGGCCGTGCCTTCTGTTGCCTGGGCCCTAAGCTCTGGAATTCCCTGCCTAAACCTCTCTCCCTCGCTTTCCTCCTTTAAGATGCTCCTTAAAACCTCTTTGACCAAGCTTTTGGTCACCTGCCCTAATTTCTTATGTGGCTCGGTGTCAAATTGTTGTCTTATAACAGTCCTGTGAAGCGCCTTCGGATGTTTTACTACATTAAAGGCGCTATATAAATACAAGTTGCTGTTGTATTATGTGAGTGTGTGTGAGGGGTTTCTAATAATTAGTGCATGTGGATAAAGCAGTGTCCCCATGGCCTCACCTGGGGCTAGTCATTGATTTCTGCTGGGCAACACTGGCCTAATGTATCAATACATTGTACAGCTGCACAATACTCACTAAAGATATACTTGCCTTAGAGGCGATGCAACGAACGTTCACAAGATTTATTCCTGGGATGAAAGGGTTGTCCTATGAGGATAGATTGAGTAGATTGGGCCGATACTCTCTGGAGTTTAGAAGAATAAGAGGTGATCTCATTGAAACATACAAGATTCTG
The DNA here is from genome assembly GCA_030390025.1 of Squalus acanthias. Lineage (NCBI taxonomy): Eukaryota > Metazoa > Chordata > Chondrichthyes > Squaliformes > Squalidae > Squalus > Squalus acanthias. Next base: position 2,810,005 of record CM059446.1, on the reverse strand, counting down.
AGAGGGCTTGACAGGGTAGATGCTGAGAGGTTGTTTCCCCTGGCTGGAGAGTCTAGAACTAGGGGTCACAGTCTCAGGATAAGGGGTCAGCCATTTAAGACTGAGATGAGGAGGAATTTCTTCACTCAGAGGGTGGTGAATCTTTGGAATTCTCTACCCCAGAGGGCTGTGGATGCTGAATTGTTGAGTATATTCAAGACAGAGATCGATAGATTTTTAGACTCATGGGGAATCAAGGGATATGGGGATATGGCAGGAAAGTGGAGTTGAGCTTGAAGATCAGCCATGATCTCATTGAATGGCGGAGCAGGCTCGAGAAGCCGTATGGCCTACTCCTGCTCCTAATTCTTATGTTCTTAAGACCGCCTATTTCCACCTCCGTAACATCGCCCAACTCCACCCCTGCCTCAGCTCATCTGCTGCTGAAACCTTCATCCATGCCTTTGTTACCTCTAGTCTTGGCTATTCCAATGCACTCCTGGCTGACCTCCCATTTTCTACCCTCCATACACTTGAGGTCATCCAAAACTTGGCTGTCCGTGTCCTCGCACCAAGTCCCGTTCACCCATCACCCCTGTGCTCGCTGACCTACATTGACTCCCAGTTAAGTAACGCCTCGATTTCAAAATTCTCATCCTTATTTTCAAATCCCTCCATGGCCTCGCCCCTCCCTATCTCTGTAATCACCTCCAGTCCCACAACCCTCCGATATCTCTGCACTCCACCAGTTCTGGCCTCTTGAGCATCCCCGATTTTAATCGCTCCACCATAGGCAGCTATGCCTTCTTCTGCCAAGAACCTAAGCTCTGGAATTCCTTCCATAAAACTCTCCGCCTCTCTTTCCTCCTTTAAGACGCTCATTAAAACCTACCTCTCACCTGCCCTAATATCTCCTTATGTCGCTCAGTGTCAAATTCCGTTTGATAACGCTCCTGTGAAATGCTTGGGACGTTTTACCATGTTAAAGATGCTATATAAATACAAGTTGTTGTTGTTGGTGTTGTTAAACTGGGAGAGCTAATTCCTGCGTGGGTCCCTGGATTCGGTGCACCAAGTACAGATATGTGAACAATGGTTTACAAGATTCATCAACTGGCCACGTGTCACATACAAAGAACAAAATACAGTCAATATTTTTTGTTAACTTTTTATTTAGTTTAGAAAATAGTTGCCTGACTACATTACTGTCTTAGAGGCATCCAAGGCAAAAATGTATATCCATCATATTTTGCTTTGTCTACGCCTATTTAAACTGTGTAAACTGCAGCTGTCACAGGAACCTGAAACCTGTTCCAGATCAGTATTCAGTAAAGTAACAAAATGTGTCAGTAATGGACGAGGGGAAAGGTTTTAAGAAGCCATCAGCTTTTAAAGAATGCTCATTTTATACACTGATGATTATAGCCAAACGTCACTTCTAATACAATGTTTTCAAAGTGCTTCTGAGCACAGGCCAAACGAGTGCTCGAAACAGATGACTTTAGGCCGTTCGTCCAAGCCTTCTACAGGTCATCGGTCTCAGCATTGAACTCGAGATCTATTCCAAGGTTAACCAAAGAATCTGTGCTCATTGGAGTCCAGCCCAGAGGGGTCCTGTTAAAGTTTGGCCGGCAGCTTATATCTTGGTGGAACACGACCACGGGCTCAGGTTCTGGAGGAGCTGTCTCAAATTCTGGCAGCTGAAAAGTCATCAGTTTGACTGCCTTTTCAAACCCTCCATATGGCATAGCAGTTCTGAAAAGGATTTTAAACACATGTTCGATTTTAGTTTAGAATATTGGACGACGCTTTAAAAGGCACTACCGCCCTTTCTTTCACCCTTTTTGCAATTATACTGTCATTCTCCCTTCGAAATGTAAAACAAGTAGGCAACTCTCCCACTGAGTTTATTCAAGGATAATCAGCAAGGGAATAACTAACGATTAGGGTGAGATGAGGAAGCTCGTGTAGAGCAGAAACACCAGTATGGACCAGTTGGGCTGAATGGCCTGTTTCTGTGTGCTAGACTCGATTCTATGTAATGTACAGTGCAGCTGTTATTGAAAACACCCAGATGTTAAAAACTGCAATGGAAATTAAATATTTAAAGAACCTGGTGCCCACAACTTCTCAATGTGATGTCATTTGTGAAGATTTTTTGTTGTTTAATCTGAAATGCAGCTCAAATTTATTTGAAAGTATTTTATTCTCCAGGGAGACTGCAGTTCTTTAAGTAAGGCAGCTCCGGCTGGAAGAATGTAAGCAGAGATTTCAAAACTAAGCTGCGATATCTGGTGACATGGCAGTATCAAGTCACAGAACAACAGTCTAATTAAAGAGTACTAATCAGGTCACGTACAGTTACCAGAGACTTTGGGACATGTAGTATTGACACTCCCACCATCTTTTGGGCAGTTACACGCAAGACTGGCCCTTTGTGACTCTGTTATTTTAGAAATTAGGAATTGTAATGTCCGCACTGGTCACTCGGAGCCTGCGCTCTTTAATCACAAGACACTTCCCAGTCAGATGCCCAGGCTGGTCAGCTTGTCTCTGTAACACAACAGCTGTTGTGGACTGTGTATCTTGGGCAGCTGTTCGAAAACCGATAAACAACAAAAGTTGTGACATAAGCATTTTCCGATTGACAGTAAACATTAGCAAACCACACAAAATGGGCTCCCCTTAATTCTATCAGTGACACCCTGTGTTTAGAAGGATTTTTCTAACCCCCGCCCCACCACACTCCAGCCACACCCATGTGATATTTCAAAATAGGGAATGGCAGGGAGAGAAACCATCAGCTCGTTTGATGATTTGGTCCGCGATTGAACTCTTTTTGCTCTTCTCCACATTTTATTCATGTGAAAGTGCACACTTCCCCCTGAGGTACCATTACATGGACAGCACTTACCATCCGGTACTTTTCCTCAGTGAATAACTGATGTGTGGGGCTCGACAGTGAGTGCAGGTTACTTGAACGTGGAGGAAGTTGTAATAGAGCCCAAACCTCTTCTCAATTAACATCCAAACAAGTCCTAATACCCAGCAGGGCTCACGATATGGTTACGCTAACTCAGCATAGATCGAGGGTCATAGCTTGAGCCTTTGCTACTCTGCATGGCTGAGTGAATGAGACGTTATGCCTCAACTATTGGTCCTGTGCCTTAGTTTCTCAATCAAAACAAATGAGGATATATTCTCCTGGGCAATATCCCTGTAACTCTTGCCCTATAACGGGACTGTTGTATTTTTATGCATAAATAGCAAAAAATGTCTGGTGCGCTACACCAGGCTTCCAGCCGACAACTCTTCAAATGGGTTGTTCAGCTTTCCTCGACAATAACCTAATAATGGAGTAAAATGTGCTTACTATGGGTCTCACCAACATTTGCTACTGGAGAAAGCCAAGCACAAGGTGATCTTCTTGTGCTAAATCCTAGATAAACGGGCACCTCCAAGGTCATGATTACCATCATGCTATGAACGTGTGCTCTTGGGTTTGTTTATTAAAAAACATTTTTATGTTTATTTTTCATTCCTATGATTCTCTTTGCTCTGCAGCAGCTTCTGTGAGCAGGAGCAATGAAGCCTCGCAGTGTGAGGGGATCAAGTATTTATTATGGGTTTTACAATGGCTGTCAGCATCAGTCTAGGCCCTTCATTCTCACTTTTCTTGATCTAGTATTTGCTGGAGATAAGGAACAGGCAAAAATTCAAAAGTCCTTTATTGGGAACATTTCTGTCTCATGGGATATTCCTGCCAGTTTATAATTTTTAGTCAATTTTCCTTGAGGAATGGGTCAGTGTTGTGTGATGGGACAGCCGCACAGTCTGCAAGTAAAATTAACTAATAAATATAAACTAGCAGAACATGAGGCATTTCCCCTCTAGTTCTTTAGCCAATTATTTTAAATCTATCACCTCTGGTTACCGACCCACTTGCCAGAGGAAACAGTTTCTCCCTACTTGCTCGAGCAAAACCCCTCATAATTTTGAATACCTCTATTAGATCTGCCCTTAACCTTCTCTGCTCTAAGGTGGACGATCCCAGCTTCTCTAGTCTCGCCACATAACTGAGCTCCCTCATCCCAGGTATCATCCTGGTAAACCTCCACTGCACCCTCTCCTTGGCCTTGACATCCTTCCTAAAGTGTGATATCCAGAATTGTGCACATACTCCAGCTGAGGCCTAACCAGAGATTTGTAAAGGTTTAGGATGACTTCCTTGTTTTTGTAGTCAATGCCCCTATTTACAAACCCAAGTATCCCATACGCTTTCTTAACCGCCTTAACTTGCCCTGCCACCTTCAAGGATTTGTGAATATGCACCCCCAGGTCCCTCTGCTCTTGCACTCCTCTCAAAATAATACCATTTAGATTATGCCGCCTCTGCATGTTCTTTCTCCCAAAGTGCATCACTTCTCACTTATCTGCATTAAATTGCATCTGCCATGTGTCTGCCCATTTCACCAGTCTGTCTCTGTCCTCCTGAAGTATTCTACTGTCCTGCTCACTATTTACTATTTTTCCAAATTTCAAAATTGTACTCCCTATACCCAAGCCGATGTCATTTATATACAAGAAAAGCAATGGTCCTCACTGCATACTTCTCTCCAGTCATAAAAATATCCGTTCACTACTACACTCTGCTTCCTAACCCTTAGCCAATTTTGTAGCCAAGTTACCACCGTCCCTTTAATACCATGTGCTTCTATTTTCCGAATAAGTCTGTCATGAGGTACTTTATCAAATGCCTTTTGAAAGTCCATATATACAACATCTACTGCACTACCACATTAACCCTCTTTGTTACTTCATCATTCTCTGTTGAAAAATTACCAAAAGGTTATGTGGAATTTCTCTCATTCGTGCTTACTGCACATTCTAAATCTTCCACTTTTGTTCACTCATTTTCCTCCTTCTGTTGAAGGTGAAGACCTCGATCGTTGCTCGTGCATTGCTCTATAATGTGCTTCAAGTGGGGTGAGCTAGACTCTGTCATTTTTGATCTCCTCCCTTCCCTGTTCTGCACTCCAGGTAACAAGCTAATCTTGAAGGAATTCCCTAATTTCCATAAGCAACTCCATTTTGGAGCCTGGACAAGTTCTGCTGGAACTCAGAATCCGAAAGAGGAAAAAATGCTTCATTGTTGCCACTAACAGCAGCAGATGGTTATTTTATGCTGGATTATGTTTATTTTCAGAAGTCCGATGAACCATTCAGCAACAGTCTGATGTGACTAATTCTATTTGCCTCGTGTCACCTATTTACTGGTCTGCTCCAGTACGCTGCCAATTGCTTCGATTGTTTCCCTAGTACGGAAACGTCAGACTCCATGTCCAACAATATTAACCTCACTGAGTGGCTGTAATGCTCCTTTAACTTGTGTTTCTCGGGAGCTGGATGCTGAAGATGTGAACGTGGTTGAACGTTTTTAAAGAGGGTTTCATCTAAACCTGACACCGTCAGGACAGTTTATTCCAAGCTCGCACGATTGGCTGCGAAATCGCGGATTGGCCGCAGTTTCCGGTGGGCCTGGCTGGTGCTTGAAAATGGGTCGGCACCTCCACTAAAATCACAGACCGAGGGACTTTATAAAACCGCGTCAGGTGTTTGTGTGGAATTATCGCGCAGTGGGGGTAATTTTCACTTTCACCCCCGGGGCAATACTCTGCCGGAGTGGATCACTCACCCAATGTACAACCCGCCTAGTTTCCATTCCACTGATTTTAAATATCTCACCGTTCCTTCATCGTCGCTGGGTCAAAATCCTGGAACTCCCTCCCTAACAGCACTGTGGAAGTATCTTCCCCACACGGACTGCAGCGGTTCGAGAAGGCGGCTCACCACCACCTTCTCAAGGGCAATTAGGGATGGGCAATAAATGGTGGCCTTGCCAGTGACACCCGCATCACTTGAATACATTTTTTAAAATGTCAATAACCAGCAGGTGATCCAACCGACCGATAATCGACCAGGGGGTGAAGGGGGAAAATTACCCGCGCTGTCATTTTCAGGGCTGTGGAATTCTAACTCATTCCATTAACTTGGTGACAGGAGCCTCACCTGTTGAAACACTTATAGGAACACAGTTTGGCTGCAGCAGTGGGAGATTCCATGTGTGAACTCATGGTCAACTTCAGTTCAGGATCATTCCCCATGGCCCGTTCCCAGGGTGACACATAGGTTTTAATTATTGATATGTGTTTTTTCCCAGCTCCTTCGGCTCCCTTCCCACCATCAGCTCCACCTGTGAACAAGCAAATCGCAAAACAAGAAGTGAGAGGCTGAACGGTCGCGGGTTTTAATGTGAAAACATTTTTGCATTACAACTCATTTAGTTCTGATCACAGGAGAACAGCGACAGAAGGTTAACGGTATTGATTTGTGGCTTTATACCAACACACGGTACAATCACTTTACCTCTTTCTGTACATTCAGGGAAACTTTATTTTCCATATTAGCATATTTGGTCTCCTTATCTGAGGCAATGCAACAAAGTTTCACTAGATTGATCCCTGGGATGAGAGGGCTGCCCTAATGAGGAGAGATTGAGTAGATTGGACCTATACTCTCTGGAGTTTAGAAGAATGAGAAGTGATCTCATTGAAACATACAAGATTCTGAGGGGGATTGACAGGGTAGATGCTGAGAGGTTGTTTTCCCTGGCTGGAGAGTCTAGAACTAGGGGTCACAGTCTCAGGATAAGGGGTCGGCCATTTAAGACTGAGATGAGGAGGAATTTCTTCACTCAGAGGGTGGTGAATCTTTGGAATTCTCTACCCTAGAGGCTGTGGATGCTGAATTGTTGAGTATATTCAAGACAGAGATAGATAGATTTTTGGACTCTTGGGGAATCAAGGGATATGGGGATCGGGCGGGAAAGTGGAGTTGAGGTCGAAGATCAGCCATGATCTTATTGAATGGCGGAGCAGGCTCGAGGGGCCGTATGGCCTACTCCTGCTCCTAATTCTTATGTTCTTATGTTTGTGCCTTTTATACTTGAGCTTCCCATCGCAAATGTGGCTTAATGTCACTTTGCAACTATTAGGTGTATCCTGTTGTACCTCTTTCAATTTGTGCTCTTCTTGCACATTCGACAGTGATGGAGGGGCAACTCTTTTAAATTGAAGCTCTGTATACTTCTTATCAAATTATTTTTATTCCATTGCTTTTAAGTTCAGGAACATTGTGCAAGAGCAGCAATCAAATGAGAATTGTAATTTTCTCATTTTTTCCTTCTCTCCTGAAGGTGTTCCCTTGTACTGAGGTGCAATTCCATTGGTTGCACGTAAAGAGCCATTCTTCCAAGAGTCAGCCTAGGCAGTCAGGCTAATTGACTGTCGGAGGCGTCACAACTGAGCCCAATCATGTCCACACACAGTAGGGACCCTGGGCCGATTTTACACACACAGGGGTCTAAAATTAACATTTTTGCTTTTGTTTTATGGGCCTAAATGGGGCACAATGATATCTAACTTAGTGCCTGATCTGTACAGGAGTGCCATCCCTCACGTCCCCTCCGATCGTCTCCCACCCAGACTTACCTCTGGGCCACGACCCCGACAGATGAGCTGCGTCAGAGCACTTGAGATGGCGCCAACAGCTCATCTGACAAGGCCCGAGGATGAATTTACTTTGGTCATCGATCCTCTCTATTCCCGTGCACTGCCTGAATCCTTGTTGTGGCACAGGACAGGATTCACAAACTGCAATTTTATTTCTAAGTATTTTCTCCTAGAAAAGCAGCGTTTGTCTAAGAAAACAGCATCCCATTCAGAGACTGCTGCAGCTTTCCTGCATCAGGTTTACCAATATCGTCGACAAAGCAAGGAAGTTCTGCCAAGCCTATTTGGTATTCGAAGGAAGAACCTCGTTCACATACTTACCCTGACCCCCGCTGCCCTCAAGGCCTCCAGCCCCTCCATCTCCATGACCACTCCCATGTTTCCCAGTGATCCCGGAGGCAGCGGCGAGATGCTGAGGTTTGGGGTAAGGTGCTGGTGCAGCGCCCTTTGAATGTGTTCCATCATGACTGTACCCACTTCTGACTCCGGACCCCATCTCTCCAATCACATGGATACCGCCTGACCCGGTCTTCAGCACACCACCAGAGCTAGGGAGGAACTTCTGGAAGTTGTCCTAGGAAATTAAGATTAGGAAAAAAACATAAAACTTATATTAAGGTTATGCGTTCACAAAGTTCAGAGGTAAGGAGATGTTGTCCATTGTGATTCCGATTGGTTTCATTTGAATTTGGATTGGTGTTAGATTAGGGTCTTGTGTTTCACCCACTACAGTTTAAAGCTTCTTCTGTGTCTTCACCAATTTCTCATGAAACCTTCAGCCTGAGCAGTAGAAGATTTAGTAATGATTAGGTATGAGGAGGTGTTAAAAAGCATCAGGATCTTAATCAACTAAGGAAGATGAAATGCATTTACAATTAGGAGTTCAGGACAGGGGATGTAATCTTAAAGTTAAAATGAAGACAGCTAACAGCGAATCCAGGGGGTTAAAACACTCTTCATGAAAGGGCTGTGAGGATGTGGATTGTATTACCACAGAAGGCGATAGCTGCAAATTCAGTTGCGATGTTTAAATGGAGGTAGATACTTACTCCGGAAGTGAAAGTATTGTGGGATATAGGGGTAGAATGGGCGAGTAATGGAACCACGGAGAAAGGGCAGGGATTGGAATTAAAAAGCTGGAGAGCTGCCACGGCCTATCCACTGGAGGAGGAACGGGCTGAGGGAGCCTCCTGCTCCTGTATCCATGGTATCCTTTACAAAGCATGGGAATGCTGTCAATTGCCAGAGCAATGGTGTTAGTTGGTGCCATCCTTTCTTCTTTTCAATAAAATCGCCAAACAAAATGTTCAGATCAAATACTTTGGCAGCCAAATTAGAACATTTGACAATTTCTAAACGTATTTGTTTCGTACATTTGTTCAGTTTTGTAAAACCAGCAGCAGTTTGTTCCATTGAAATCAATAGGTGAGCCATTGAGGGAGAAAGCAAAAAATGTTCTGAGCTGAACGATACTTAAACCCCTTCGAAATGTGCCAAGTATCGCTCCGTCTCAGTCTGTCCTCCATCTAGCTCGCCATCTACCCTGTTGTGACTTTGTCCAAATAAACATCTGGCTCTCCTCTTATTCCTTCATCTATCCAGGAATGTTCTCCAATACAGGCATCATTTATCCTAACCAATACAATGTAATTGCCCCATCACTCTCTGCTTGCTCCTCTTGTATCTTAACCGTGTCAAATTTACATAGAATCATATAGTGTTAAACAGGAAACAGGCCACTGGTCCGTCAGATTAAAATGCTTTCCCTCACAAGACACCCAGTCTAATCCCATTCTCCTCCTCACGCCCCATACCCTTTAATATCCCACCTAGTCTCATCTCATTTTCCTGTCACTCCCTGTACCCTTTAATATCCCACCCTATCTAATCCCACTCTCCTGCTCACTCTCCATACCCTTCAATATCCCACCCAGTCTGATCCCACTCTCCTGCTCACTCCCCATACCCTTTAATATCCCACCCAGTCTAATCCTACTCTCCTGCTCACTCCCCATACCCTTCAATATCCCACCCAGTCTAATCCTACTCTCCTGCTCACTCCCCGTACCCTTTATTATTCCTTTTCAAAAGCTATTCTCTAATTCCCTTTTCAAAGAATGTATGAACGCTGCTTCAACAACTGTGCAGAGAATTCTACATTGTACCACCCTCTGTGGAAAGAAATTCTTTTTGACCTCCTATTTAATTCTTTTTGTGGTTATAATGAATTTTTGCCCTCTTGTTACCATCTCACCGAGCAGTGGGAACAATCTCTCACTATTCACCCTATCAGAACCCTCCACAATCACCTCTCAATCTTCCAAGCTCCAGAGACAATAGCCCGAACATCCCATCTCTCTCATAACTGTAACCCCTTCAATCCTGGTGACATCCTCATGGATCCATTGCTTTTCGATCCTTCCTATATGGGGTGCCCAAAACTGGACCCAGTACTCCAGCTGTGGCCTAACTAGCCTCTTGTGTAAGTTCAACATTGCCTCCTTACTTTTGTATTCAATGCCTCTAGATACAAAACTGAGGTTTCTGTTTCCCCATTTCTGGCCTTACCTATTTGTGCTGCCACCATTAATGCCCTGCCTATCTGTACATTAAGGACCTGTCTCTTCTGTGCTACTCCATTTCAACATGACAGGTGTACTTCCTTTCCGCATTCTTACTTACAAAATATGTTATTTCACTTTTTCTTTTACATCGGGTACATCAGTCACCTATCTGCCAATTCTGCTAGCTTATCCATGTCCTCCTGTATTTCACAGTCCTTGTCACAATTATACCCCACGGTTAACATCTCAGGTGAGGCCCTGCAGCAGAACTTGGTTTTCATCTCTAGTGTTCAGTTAGAAGGTGTTTTCCCTCAAGTTCTGTTTCTGTTGTGCAGTGGGTTGACGATGATTTATGTACTAAAGTAAGAACATTCACTTGCGACAGCTTCAAAAGTATCCAAGGAATGTGGTTGAATGGTTCCAATTTAATGACTCCCTGCTGTTCTTATTAGAAAGGATCACATAGTGCACAGTAACAGCTGATGAGAAGAAAACTGGTAGTATTGATGGCGAATTATATGGTAATTAGGAATAAACCCATTTGAAGGGGTGATAACCAAGGGGGACCAGTTTAACACAGCCGGACGTTAATTACAGGAGATGGGGAGGGGCCGACCCAGACTTACCTGAAGGTACAACATTATATAAAGTGATGTGTTGTCCAGTATTTCATACGTCACAGACAATCAGACTTCTTGTCAACTTTGTGACCTAGGAGCCCAACTATAACCTTTGACCTTTCGCAACAGGAAGGAATTCATGTTTGTTCATTTGAAACTTTTTGTTCCAAAAGGTTTTTTTTTGTCTTTTCAGCTGAAGGATTGGCATTTCCAGCAAGAATTATTGTGTCTCTGCCAGAAAAGTCACAAAGTCCTTTGCAATGTATTACCTTTGGATTGTACTTGCAGTGACGGTTGGCCTTCACACAAACAGCAATGAGATGATTGGCCAGCTAACCTGTGCTTTTTATGGCATTAGTTGGATGAGGAAAGTTAGCCAGGAGAACAGGCAGTGGCGGCTGGGGAGGCACAGCTATACATACCAAACAAGCGCCATTTATTTTATCAATTTATTCCCCCTTTTCCCTTGTTGCAGTTTTCCCCCAACAGTCACCTTCCTTGGCTGGGAGTTGGGTTGGAATCTGCCTTCAGTCCTATCCCAATGTCGCCCTTTAATCAGGCACTAGGATATCTGCAAGAGTTGCACAGGACTGAAAGACATGAGAATTCTCCAGTAGTTTTTTTTTTTACACTGCAGGTACTATATTAAAATAATTAAACAGAATTTGTTCAGCAACAATAATTCTGATATATTGCTAAACCATGTGCAGTGCAGTTTTAATAGTATCTGCTAAGGGAGACATAAAGTAACTTGGCCTTTGCTGCAAGTTGAAAGTACATAGCAGCACAGATATTTCGAGCTGCTCCGCTGACCATAAAGCGATCTGGAATTAACTGGATAGCATTGACCCAGTGAGAAGTTCACCTGTCAGCCTGGTATCTGCTAATTATAGCGAGGAATCACAGCTTGACTGGCTTGGTTTATTCCTGTTTCAAACGAATTCAATAATCTTGATTATTTTTTTTTTACATCTCTACTTCCTGTTTGTTTTCTTATTCTGGGTTCTTGTTTCTTTTCACTGAATTAGAATTTTTGATTTTGTTGCTTTTATTTGTTTCCTTTTCTGTAACATTGGACTAGAAATTGGAGATCAGCAATTCAATGCTTCATGCTTGGGTCTACAATTCCTCACTCCACTCAGGATATTGGCCCATTGATTTTAAACGTGCTAAATTCAACACTAAACAACAAAGGAATTTCAGATCAATGCGTGAAGCATCTGTACCCATGCTCCCATTTCAAGGCTGCAGAGCTTTGAGAAAATAAGATCAAAACGAGGAAAGGCTGTTGAAGGCATCATTCATTGAGATCCTCGTATAGGATTCGAACAATCCATTTCTATTTCTCTCCTGCCCAGACCTATATCCTTCCCCTCCACTGCATCAGTACTCAATCCATCCCAACTCCCTTTTGAATGTTTTCGGTGAGTTCGCACGGACTACTCCAGGTTACAGTTTGTTCTGTTCGTTAACACCTTGAAGTGTGGAGAACTGTTGAAGCTGCATTTGTTGCCAGCTGTTTTTCACATGCAGTCACTTTCTCTAGTTCTTATATTCTGGTTTTGGATTCTCTACCAGTTGGTTTTTTTTTAATGGATCTCTGCTCCTCAGCTCTCAATCTATATTTTTCCAGACAAGAACAGATTTAGTTTAAATTGCAGCAGAATCATCTCAAATTTGGAATCAACGTTGCTGTTGTTTTCTGAATCCTCTTTTAAATTATGAGAGAACAGTGACTACAGCTTGCTACTCTACTCCATGTCTTAAACATTACAGAAATCTTCTTGGATTAATATTCTACAAATTTGCTTTCGCATCAAACACAATACGGGGGTGAAATTGACCTATGCCATTGACTTCAATGGAAAAGAGAATTGGGTGCTGTGCAAAATGGGCAGGGTGTAAATCAGGCATGGGGTCAATCGGGCAGCCAATTCATTATGAACTTGTTTCGTGTTCCTGGTGAAGACCAATTTCAGCCCCTTTCTGCCTTGGGACGTGTTTCTATGTTAAAGATGCTTTATAAACCTAGCTGCTGCTGTTAATTGATTATGTAAACACTGTCCTACATTGTGATGGCACGTTCAATGTTTGGTCCACTATCTTGCATGGACCATCCATTTTTACCCATTTCTAACCCCTGTTCTTCCTCCGTTTTGGGTTTTGCCATTTTTGACTTTTTTTTTTACCCCGCCCCAAGACGATTCATCAAATCAGTTAAAAAGAAACAGTTTCTATCTGATGTGTGACATTTGGATGGGAGATGTCAGACTGATCGTATAATAGGCACTTGCTGACATCATGTGACACCAACTAATTAGTATCTAATTTTAAAGCGTTTTATTAAACTTTTCAAACCAGATTTTAAAGTACCAGCAAATTACAAATCATATTAGAACAAAATCCTCTGTATAGATGGGGAGTTTTCAAAAATAATTTGCCATTTTGACTTTATGTTCATTTTATTTCAATACCTTCATTATCTGAAACGGAGATCAGTCTGAATGGAAACTATGACTACGGAAATTTCAATTCTATTGGGAAAAAAATTACAATTTTTTCTTTAAATGGTGGGGAAAATATTCCTGTGATTACTATCCCAAAACGTGTTTAAATACATTTTTTTAAGACAATGTTATAAAAATATATTACCCAAGAACACAAGGTGAAGTCGTGATGCATCGATTGAATGGGAACGTTATGCAGTTAGCTGGGAGAGGTGACAAGTGCTGAACGTGTTGAAGAATTGCTGATACTAATGCCACTCCTGTTAATAAACTTGACTTTGCTTGGTTTGGGAAACAGTGGGGAGAAAACAAGAGAAGTCAAGAATAGTAAAGGCACTTTGGGCTTGGAGGCCAATGAAGAGCTAGATGTCCAGTAAGATAATAGCCGGATATGGTAGATGGAGGATCAGGAGGGAGAATTCACCCAGAGGAACGTGAGAAGATCCAATGGGCAATTAATTCTGGTGAGAAAGTATAAATGGTATCCATTCCGAAGAACATTTCAGGATGGATGGAGGAGTGAGGGGAAAGACTGAGGTTAAATTTAGACAAAGTCACAACAGGATAGATAGAGAGGCAAACAAGAGAAGGGGCCAAGCTAGATGAAGGACTGAGAAGAAAGACAGACAGAGAGAAGCTTGGAATAGTTCGAAAGGGTTTAAGCATTGTTCAGATCTGAACATTTACTGCTTTCTCCCTCAATGTCTCACTTCTTTTGATAGCAATGGAACAAACAAGCTGCTTTTACAAAACTGAGCAAATGTACAGAACAAATAGGTTCAGAAATTGTCAAAGGTTATAATTAGGGCACCAAAATACTTAATTTAATATTTTGTGCAGGAATTTGATTTAAATGCAGAATCAACACATTGTCTAATACCATTACTCTGGAAATAAGCAGCATTATAATGTATATCACCCCAGTACATTTCTCATGTCTATAGTCAATAGTTGCGAAATCTAGCTTTATAGCTTTTACTACCTGTGATTCCCAATTAAGTATCTGTTTCCATTTTCAACACTTCAACTGACCTTCTGTGGCAGTACAATCGCAATCCCACAATCCTTTCTGTGAAGAACGTTTCCTGGATTTGCTTTTAACTGACTTGGGGTTGAATAGGACGCCAAGATTGCGAACCGTCTGGTCCAACTTGAGACAATGGCCAGGGAGGGGGATGGAATCGGTGGCAAGAGTTTGTGGCATGGGCCAAAGACAATGGTTTTGGTCTTCCGAAGGCTTAGTTGGATAAAATTTCAGCTCATCCAACACGATGTTGGACAAACAGTCTGATAACACGGTGGTAGTGGATGGTCAAGAGAGGTGGTGGGGAAGTAGAGCTGGGAAGTGACCCCATGTCTGCTGATAACATTGCCAAGTTACAGCATGTAGATGAAGAAGAGTAGGAAGGCAAGGATGGATCCTTGGGGGACTCTTCAGAGGTGATGGTGCGGGGTTGGGAATAGAAGCTATTACTGGAGATGCTTTGGCGACAATCAGGCTACAATAGTTAAGAGTAGAACTAAGTGAGGGCAGTCTCAATGAGATGGACAATGGTGGAGAGGCCTTGGAGGGAGAAGATGTGGTCGAAATGTCAGAGGTACAGAGATGTCAAGGAGGATGAGGAGGGATAATGTACCACAGTCACAATCACAGAGAATGTCATTCATGTCTTTGGTTAGGGTCGTTTCAGTGCTGTGGGAGGAACAGAAACCTGATTGGAGAGATTCAAACAGGGAGTTGTGGAAGAAATGGCACAGATTTGGGACACAGCGACACATTCAAGGACCTTGGAGAAGAAAGGGAGGTTGGAGCTGGGGCAGTAGTTTAAGAAGATGGGGATTGGGGGGTGTATTTTGTGAGGTGGGAGGTGATAACAGTGGTTTTGAAAGGGAGGTGGAAACATTTTTTATAACAGCTAGCATGGGGGTCTGGAAGGGAAGTTGGGTAGTCAGCAGTTTAGTGGGAATGGGGTCAAGAGAGCAGAAGATGGGTCTCATGGATGATATGAGATTGAATGGGGCATGAGGGAGATGGGAGGAAAAACTGGAGCGAGATCAGGATTCAGGGCTGGGGTCGGGGGGGTGGGGGGGAAAAGAATCCTAGAGCAAGATTCTGCTTGGTGAACAAGGAGAATGGGAGAAGCAGCAGAGGCAACTGAATGGATGCTACCTATCTTAGTAACAAAGAAATCCAAGAGGCCCTCACACCTCTTATTGGAGGTGAGGCTGGCAGGGCCAGGAGACAGGGGTTTGAGGAGAACCTTAATGGTGGAGGAAAGAAACCAGGGTAATTTCCTCTCTCTGGGATGATCCAAAAGTAGTGATCGGTTTGGGCAGAGGAAGGTGAGGTCCAACAGTGTTTGATGTGATTAAGCCGTATCTAGAGATGGATGGCTATGCCAGTTGTGCATGAGATACATTGAAGTCTGTGCTCCTTGGACTTGAAGGAGTGAAGATGGTGGTCATTTCATGGGGCATCGACTGAGCTGGGAAATGGTGAAGATTTTGCTAGGGACCAGGCCTCAACAGTGGAGCTGAGGTGATAGGCTGCTATCTCCCCACACCTGAATATTACCATGTGTTCAATGGTTTGTCTTAAGCTCATAGTGCTGGTGCGATTGGTGATGACATAGGACCTTCAATGTGCAGCCATTACGAAGCAGTTCAGGATGGAATGGGAGGAATTTTAATTTAAATGGCACAAAATTGCCATCTTCAAAATTTATTTTGAAGCAGAATTAGAGGTGACACTACAGGTGATAAATATATGAAAATGAATTTGTATGTGGATCTGAATTTATCAGCACTGAATTTAAGATGGATTACATCTTTGAGGAAGAATTGCATACCATTGAATCTGGGTTGAAGACGTCGGGATTTGACTCATAGATGAATCTCTCGACCCTGAGCTGCCGCTCTTTGAACATTTGGGATCCTTTATTCTTCAGCAGTGACAGTTCCTCCAACATCACATCCCTCGGGATACTGATTTTCTTCCCGAAGTTAATCTCAGTTCCAGCTGTTGCAGTGAATGGTAAACAAAAGAAATGTGAAACACTTTATGGGGGGGGGGACACACCTTTGGCCCTGTGTCTTTATTGGACTTTGGTCTCACCAATATTTAATCGCTTTTAAGGCAGGAGTTCTAAGTGAGTGCGGTAAATATTAGAGACACTGCTGACTGCAGTCAATAAATCAATCACAGACATCCTCAGCTGTTAGCATTCACCATCGTCAGCTCTGCGAATTAAAGTGCACTCCTGTCATCTGAGGAGGCACACCTGGCTCTGCACAAGTTTCATAAAATTACTGGAGACAAGGGAAATCCCCAGAATGGTTTCAATCGAACAGAGTCTCTTGCTGTTTCACCTTCGTAATAAGTAGGTTAATTAATGACTGCTTAAAGAGCTCATAGTATGATAGAGGTATTTATAAATAGGGTGTAGACTGCAAAACTATACTCTTAAAAAGAGAAAAGACTTCTATTATTCTGCACGTAACAGAGCAGGTACACCGTGAGGGAGGTGTGTAGGGAAATAGTTTGGTTTTTAAGGATCTTCATTACAAGCACATAGTGCACAGCAGTCCTGACATTTCTCAGAAAGGCCTTTATTTTACGCTTGACCTTCTTACAAAGTAGTAGCAAATAAATATTTCCAAACTAAATGACAGTGTAATACGAGTAAGTACTTCAGTTTATCTGAAGAGCACAGTGTCTTTATAGGGAAGGCTATGTTTATCGCTGTGAGTGGATGTTATAAATGGAGAACCTACCATCTTTCAGCGTTCTGGTAATTATCCTGGATGTCTTTTTCCTCTTGGCAGGTGCGGGGGTTCCAGCTAAAGGCATGGTGGCTGGGATCTGTCCTTTCTTCTTGCTGAACAGTGAGAAAGACAAAGCACACACACATCGATAGTGACACTGTAGATTTGGTGTGAAACAGGAGGAAAGTTTCAAACTGCTGTACACGAGTGACTCTGGAAAAGGGAATCAAACGTTTGCCCCTGGAACCAGTCAGTTTCAGTGCAGTTTAATTCCCATAACCACTGCAAAACTGTTCACTTTAAAAGGCACAGATACAACACAACAGAAAAGGGCATGTTACCATCTTGGTACATTGGTACTGGACCGCATGCACAGTGACACCTCTCCAACATGTTAAACCAGCAAATCAAAGAAGAATATTGAAAAAAACAAATAAATACTTTATTCTTATTCCTATTTGCAACACAGTAATCATTCTCGAACACCGATAGCCATCTGCTAGAGCAAGCATCGCTTCTGGTTCCCCTGATAATCGGAAAACTATATAAAGCTCTGAATCTGTGATCCATTGCTTGTTATAATATATGTCCAGAAAGACAGAGTCACAGTCAGATTATACTGCATTGCTTTTAAAAGCAACCCCAAACTTGGTTACGTTTTATCACAGTTATGCAGTTGTTTTACAATAACTTACCTTTAAAAAAAATCCTGTTGCAATATCTGGCTGCCGGTTGCAGTCTCAGGTCAAAATTTGCCAAATCAAACTGTACATGAGATAAGATGAAGTATTGTGAAGAAAGGACGGAGCAGGACTTGTGTCTGCACAGCACTAAGTGCTGATGCAAAGTGCAGTGAATTTGATTCCAAATGTTTTTTTGCATGTGCATCATTGAGATATATATAGTATTGAACCAAGGGGCTCGGATAGCAGTGAGACAAGATAAAACCATGTATGTAAGCAATCTTCAAACTTCAGATGGCAAGGTAGAGACAAACTGCTCTTAGAAAAACGGAAATAAGCTGTGAAGATTGGTGAGGAACTGTAAACGTCACATAATCACATCGCACCAAATTGTAGTCAATCATCTTCAAGGATCCCAAGTTTTGTGTCAGTTTCTATTCAAGTTACAGAAAAAAGTCTTGCCGTTCCCCTGCTGGCAAATGTACGTGGGCAGTGAGCATTCAGGCCAGGAAGTTTACTAGTTTGATCCCTGGTCTGTGCGAAGTTAACAGGTCCTGCCCAGGGTGGTGAGCGAGCTGTTGGAATTGGCTTGAATGTCCCCAGCCAAGGGAAGGGTTAAATCAGACAGGGCTCCAGTCACTGGTTGATGTTCAGTAACTCCTGGTGCAAGTGGGTGAGTTTGGATATGGAGTGAGGTGGTGCCAGGCTCCACTGTGATAGCGGTGAACAATTGGCACCACTCACCAGTGAGCTTAAAACAAGAAGAATGGATGAGGTATCAGAGAGCCACAATCACACTACAAACTATAGGGGTGATTCTGCAACCCAGTGCTGGCACGATGTAAGAGACAGGGTTTAACTTTCCTCATACCTCTCGCTGCTTAACACGAGGTCATAAGAAAGTCTGACCAAGAAAAGGCCATAAGACCCATCAATCCCACTCCATCCAGAGTGCATGGATTCCATCATGGACTTCGCTCTCATGGTCTCACATTAAGAAACACTGGGGGTGAAATTTGACCTGGATGGAAACTCCAGCAATGGTTTCTCTTCTCGCCCCCGCACCGTTGCCTCGAGTCACCCAATGACCTATCCTCGGCCTCCTCTTCTTTCCCATCTACATGCTGCCCCTCAGCGACATCATCAGAAGACATGACAGCCAGCTCTACCTCACCAGCACCTCTCTCGACCTCTCCGCTGTCTCGGTGTGGTCAGACAGCTTGTCCGACATCCAGTCCTGGATAAGATGCAATTTCCTCCAATTAAACATTGGAAAGACTGAAACCATTGTCTTTGGCCTCCACCATGAACTCTGTTCCCCTCCCTGGCTTCCGTCTTGGCCTGAACTAGACTGTTCACAACCTCGGTATCCTATTTGACCCTGAGCTGAGCTTTTCATAGTATCAGAGAAATTTACAGCACAGAAGGAGGCCATTTGTCCCATCGTGTCTGTGCCGGCTGAAAAAGAGCTATCCAGCCTAATCCCACTTTCCAGCTCTTGGTCCGCCACCCTGTAGGTTACAGCACTTCAAGTACATATCCAAGTATTTTTTAAACGTGATGAGGGTTTCTGCCTCTACCACCCTTTCATGCAGTGAGTTCCAGACCCCCACCACCCCCTCTGGGTGAAAATAGTTCTCCTCAACTCCCCTCTAATCCTTCTACCAATTACTTTAAATCATTGACCTTGCTGCTAAGGGAAATAGGTCCTTCCTATCCACTCTATCTAGGCCCCTCATAATTTTATACACCTCAATCAAGTCTCCCCTCAGCCTCCTCTGTTCTAAAGAAAACAACCTTCAGCCCATCAGTCTAATTAATTTCCAGAGGTGCCTATTTACATCAATTAGACTTTGTGATCTTAAAGGTGCACACCAGTTACATACCCAGCTTCAACTGAGCACCATGCTCTCATGCTCCTGTCCTTATAGAATGATGCAGCACAGATGGGGGCCATTCGGCCCATTGTGCCTCTTTGAAGGAGCTATCCAATTAGTCCCACTCCGTTCTTTACCCATAACCCTGCAAATTTTTCCCCTTCAAGTATTTATCCAATTTGAAAGCTATTATTGAATCTGTTTCCACCCCCACCCCAATTACCCCTCACCTGCTAAAAATCAGGGCTCTGAAAGATAACCGACCATATGGTAAATATTTGACCATTGTTATATGTGCTGCACCTCCCTCAATTGAGCAAGAGGAAGACCTCATTTTAAAACAGTTCCCTCCCGCCATGGTATTCAAAACCATAATAGCGTACGAACCGGGGTCAAGCAAGGCTGTGTCATCACACCAACGGTCTTCTCGATCTTCCTTGCTGCAATGCTCCATCTCACCCTCAGTAAACTCCCCGCTGGAGTGGAGCTAATTTACAGAACAAACGGGAAACTGTTCAACCTCCGTCGCCTCCAGTCCAGATCCAAGGTCGTCCCATCCTCTGTCGTCGAATTACAGTATGCAGACGACGCTTGCGTTTGCGCTCACTCGGAGGTCGAACTCCAAACCATCGTCAACACCTTCACCGAAGCGTACGAGAGCATAGGCCTTACACTAAACATCCGTAAGACAAAGGTCCTCTACCAACCTGCTCCCGCTACACAGTACTGCCCCCCGATTATCAAAATCCACGACAAGGCCTTGGACAACGTGGACCACTTTCCATACCTCGGGAGCCTACTGTCAACAAGGGCAGACGTTGACGACGAAGTCCAACACCGCCTTCAGTGTGCCAGTGCAGCCTTCGGTCGCCTGAGGAAGAGAGTGTTTGAAGACCAGGACCTCAAACCCGGCACTAAGCTCATGGTCTACAGAGCAGCAGTGATACCCACCCTGCTGTATGCCTCAGAGACATGGACCATGTACAGCAGGCACCTCGAAGCACTGGAGAGGTACCACCAACGCTGCCTCCGCAAGATCCTGCAAATCCATTGGCAGGATAGGCGCACCAACGTCAGTGTTCTCGCTCAGGCCAACATCCCCAGCATCGAAGCTTTGACCACGCTCGATCAGCTCCGATGGACGGGTCACATTGTCCGCATGCCCGATACGAGACTCCTAAAACAAGCGCTCTACTCGGAGCTCCGGCACGGCAAGAGAGCCCCAGGTGGGCAGAGGAAACGCTTCAAGGACACCCTCAAAGCCTCCTTGGAAAAAGTGCAACATCCCCACTGACACCTGGGAATCCCTGGCCCAAGACCGCACAAAGTGGAGGAGAAGCATCCAGGAAGGCGCCGAACACCTCGAGTCTCTTCGCCGGGAGCAAGCGGAAGCCAAGCGCAGGCAGCGAAAGGAGCGCACATCAACCCAAGCACCCCACCCACCCGCCCCCTTCAACCACCGTCTGCTCCACCTGTGACAGAGACTGTAGGTCCCGCATTGGACTCATAAGTCACCTGCGAACTCATTTTTAATGTGGAAGCAAGTCATCCTTGGTTCCGAGGGACTGCCTAAGAAGAAGAAGAGCGTACATTTTACAGCTCATTATTCTTAATTTTAAAAATGACAGCATTTGAATTGATTAATTAGACAATAAGAAAATTGTCAAGTATTGTACCAGCACTTAAAGAGCTTATGGAACTTTTTGATCAATATTCTCAGAATGGCATACCACTTTACCGACACAAGTACAGCCCATGTAATACATCCTGCATCACAGTTCTGTGCAGCTTTTCCACACTTCCAAAGTTACGATGAAACTGCACACTTGCAATCAAAAAGCAGCCGGTTACTTTTCAAAAACCGTGCCAAGTTAGTTGATCTCAGTAGTGGCGAGGGCATGCAGTTGGCACACTGCAATTAGCCTCAGAGCCTCTAGGATCGGGAATTTGGTGGGGGGGGTGGAATCGAGGGGTGCGTTCCCACTCCTGATGCCTATCCAGCAACTCCTGCGAGACGAGTACACTTGCGTAGACAAGACTAGGTTCAGCTGGTGTATGGATTATTGTATCCTCCAACTTATCGCATGCAACACCATGGAACCTCCTCTAGCATCACAGATAAACACAGGAGCGCAAACAAGGTGTCACTGGCTGGATTCCGTTTGTGTTGCTGGCGATGACTGTCCTTCCCTCTGTCCATTGTGTTCTGCCCCCAGGGGTAATTCTGGGTACCACACTTTAGGAAGGCTGTCAAGACCTTGGAGAGGGTGCAGAGGAGATTTACGAGAATGGCACCAGGGATGAGGGACTTCAGTTACGTGGAGAGACTGGAGAATCTGGGATTGTTCTGTTTAGAGCAGAGAAGGTTAAAAGGAGATTTAATAGAGGTGTTCAAAATTATGAGGGATTTTGATAGAGTAAATAAGGAGAAACTGATTCCACTGGCAGGAGGGTCGGTATCCAGAGGACACAGATTTAAAATGATTGGCAAAAGAACCAGAGGGGAGATGAGGAGAAACTGTTTGCACAATGAGTTATGATCTGGAATGCACTGCCTGAAAACAGATTCAATAGTAACTTTCAAATGGGAATTGGATAAATACTTGAAAGGGAGAAATTTGTAGGGCTATGGGGGAAAGAGCGGGGGAGTGGGACTAATTGGAGAGCTCTTTCAAAGAGTCGGCACAGGCACGATGGACTGAATGGCCTCCTTCTAAGCTATAAGATTCTATGTTTAAGTCCCACACATGAGGTTCTTGAGGCAATTATTGAAAAAGAGGTGAGGTGGTTTCCTGTTGCCTTCCTCACAGCTTTTACCTGCGGAGTATCTTCTAGGTGGGCTGTAACTGAGGCGAAAGAGCCCCACCTACCCTTACAACTGGGGCACCCACACCCAACAGACACAGGTCCCCCCGCTGGAGGCAAACCAGGAGTTGGTAACTGTATAATTCTGAAAAAAACAATTTTATTATTCATATTCCACCCCCACCCGGTGTCATCTACCATCATGCACCAGCTCTGGGCCGTGACCTTCTTGGATCCACCTGACGTGCTGCTTTCACTCGCTGACGACAGTCACGGCTCTCGTGGGACTGATTGTGGATCGGTTAATTATCCACCTCCAACAATGAAATGAAGCACTGCGCAGTCACACGGTCTGCTGTCACACGGTGCGCTGTCACACGGTCTGCTGTCACACGGTGCGCAGTCACACGGTGTGCAGTCACACGGTGCACGGTCAACGGTCACACGGTGCGCAGTCACACGGTGCGCTGTCACACGGTGCGCGGTCACATGGTGCGCAGTCACACGGTGTGCTATCACAAGGTGCACGGTCAACGGTCACACGGTGCGCAGTCACACGGTGCGCAGTCACACGGTGCGCAGTCACACGGTGCGCTGTCACACGGTGCGCTGTCACACGGTGCGCGGTCACACGGTGCGCAGTCACACGGTGCACGGTCAACGGTCACGGTGCGCTGTCACACGGTGCGCAGTCACAAGGTGCTCAGTCACATGGTGTGCTGTCACAGTGCGCGGTCACACGATGCGCAGTCACACGGTGTGCGGTCACACGGTGCGCAGTCACATGGTGCGCTGTCACACGGTGTGCTGTCACGGTGCGCAGTCACATGGTGTGGTCACAGTGCACAGTCACGTGTGGTCACACGATGCGCAGTCACACGGTGTGCTGTCACACGGTGTGCTATCACATGGTGCGCGGTCACATGTGTGCTGTCACACGGTGCGCGGTCACACGGTGTGCTGTCACAAGGTGCACGGTCACATGGTGCACTGTCACAAGGTGCACAGTCACATGGTGCGCTGTCACACGGTGTGCTATCACACGGTGCGCAGTCACACGGTGTGCTGTCACACGGTGTGCTATCACACGGTGCGCGGTCACACGGTGTGCTGTCACACGGTGCGCGGTCACACGGTGTGCTGTCACAAGGTGCACGGTCACATGGTGCGCTGTCACAAGGTGCACAGTCACACGGTGCGCTGTCTCACGGTGCGCGATCACACGGTGTGCTTTCACGGTGCGCTGTCTCACAGTGCGCGATCACACAGTGCGCTGTCATGAGGTGCAGTGTCACATGGTGCACTGTCACATGGTGCGCTGTCTCACGGTGCGCTGTCACACGGTGCGCTGTCTCACGGTGCACTGTCACACGGTGCAGTCACGCGGTGTGCTGTCACAAGGTGCAGTGTCACATGGTGCAGTGTCACGCGGTACACGGTCACACGGTGCGCTTTCTCACGGTGCGCGGTCACATGGTGCATGGTCACACAGTGCACTGTCACACGGTGTGGTGTCACATTGTGCGCTGTCACACGGTGTGGTGTCACATTGTGCGCTGTCACATGGGGCTCTGTCTATCGCCCCAAATGAGGGATCAAAAAAACACAGCCTGCTGAGTCAAGCACTTAAGCACCTCAGCTCAGGCTGCCCAGGGTTGGAATTCCCTGCTCCACCCACTCAGTGATAAGGCTGTAGCCTCCGACAGTATTCATTACAGCTGTCCAGTTGATAACCCTTGTGCGCTTTGTTAACAGATCTCAGTTCCCTCCATGCTTTGCTCCTATTTTTATTTTATTCTATCCCTTGTCAGAGTTAATTTTATCTCTGCCTTTGCCTTGCTCCCAGGCCAGAAGGAATGGTGCCAGTTGCTAGGAGATGATGGAGTGGTATATGTCAATTCTCCCTCCAGCCTTCCTCCCTTCTCTCAAGCAGCTGTTCAAAGATTCGCAGGCGCTAACTGGCCTGTGCTGTGCTCCAGGTCACCTCATAATTGGCAACACTGACTAAGAAAAGCCAGAACAGATCAGTAGACGCAGCAAGCTGCTCTATCCAGAGTCCATGTACGATTCTTCTGTCATGGGCTTCCCCTCCACCCTCACCTGCTCGAGGGTAGCGTAGCATAGTGGTTATGTTACTGGACTCGTAATCCAGAGAACACAAGTTCAGAATCTCACCACGACAGCTTGAAGAACCTAAGAACAAAGGAACAGGAGGAGGCGATTGAGCCCCTCGAGCCTGTTCCGCCATTCAATGAGATCATGGCTGATCTGCGACCTAACTCCTCTATCCGCCTTTGCCCCACATCCCTTAATACCTTTGGTTAACAAAAATCTATCAATCTCAGACTTAAAATTAACAATTGATCTCGCATCAATTGCCGCTTGCAGAAGAGAGTTTCAAACTTCTACCACCCTTTGTGTGTAGAAGTGTTTCCTAATTACACTCCTGAAAGGTCTGGCTCTAATTTTTAGACTATGCCCCCTAGTCCTAGAATCCCCCACTAGCGGAAATAGTTCCTCTCGATCTATCCTACCTGTTCCCCTTACTATCTTGAAAACTTCAAATCACCCCTGAACCTTCTAAATTCTAGGGATTACAATCCTAGTTTGTGTCATCTCACCTCATAATTTAACCCTTGGAGTCCGGGTATTATTCTGGTAAACCTACGTTGCACTCCCTCCAAGGCCAATATTTCCTTCCTAAGGTGTGGTGCCCAGAAGTATCTGCTGATCACATTTCACTCTCCGAACAGCCCACAAATTGTATCAATTAATCATATTTTATTATTTTACATCAGCATACATAGTACAATTTAAACATTAAAACTGTTTTAAATGCATACAGTTTGCAAAAAGTAATGCTGCACCTATAAGAAACAAGCACATCTATCGGGCATCGGTAAAGTGCAAAGCCGTATTGCTTCATTTATTGTACCCACACAGGTTTGAAGTGCCTTAAAGCCTACAGAAGGGGTAAGCACATCATTCCTCTCACTGGCAATCTGTGACTCTAAAGACACTCCCAGTAAAGCACTCTATTCTCACTGGCTGCAAAGGTGCTTCTGTCTGGTAATTACCGAGAACTAAAAACAGTCAATGTTGGAAGCACTCGGCAGGTCAGGCAGCAACCGTGGAGAGAGAAACAGAGTTAACGTTTGAGGTCAGTGACCTTTCATCAGAACTTCCATCTCAAAGTCTGTTCCAGAGACACAGTCATCGACCGGAAACGTTAACTCTGTTTCTCTCTCCACGGTTGCTGCTTGACCTGCTGAGTATTTCCAGCATTTACTGTTTTTATTTCAGATTTCCAACAGTATTTTGCTTTTAAATTACTGAGAATTGTTTGATAATTTGCTAAAATTGTTCCTGTCTATCTATTGTTGAATGTTTTCTGCACGGACTCACGTGCAAAGTGGAACCGGGACACACGAGGAGAGCAGTGCAAACAAAAAACATGAGTTAACGCCAATCTCCTGAGTGCAGTTTCTTCAAATCTAAATGCAGGTGATGAAGGGGTTCATATGTGTGAGATTTACCGTTTACAAATTGCAGCAGCTTTACACCAAAAAACAATATCAGACTCTTCAATTTGGATCAATATTACAAGTCAATTTCAAAACCTAAATATTTTTCTAAAACAGAGGCAACTGATATTTAGGAAATGCTAATTACTGAGGCACTTGGGAGTTGTGTGTGAAACTGCAAATAAAAGTGGAGATTCTCACTACTGAATTCTAATATCTGTTAATTCTCCAGGAGGTCAGTGATTGGTCAGTAGGTCATAACCATATCATGAAGGAAATATTGCAAATTATTTACTCTTGCAATATCAGACATTACAGCTTAAACCAGCACAGATCATTGAGCTATTCCTCAGCTCCATTTACTCTGCTTCCATCACCACATACAGAAACCAAGACCGTCCCATGTCTCATTTGATCCAATCTTCCCGACATTTCCAATCAATCCCACCATTTCTGTCCATTGCCACTAATTGCCTTGCATTGTATCCACATATTCCTCATTCATCTTAATTGTTACACTAAGAACATTAAAAGTACAATCATCAGTTTTATGTCACTCAGTTAAGAATGGCACTGCACATATCGCACCCCTATCTTATTCTTGACATCTCAGAAAGCAAAACGTTCTTAAGAGCGAGTTCATTATCTTCTAATGAGATCTGCAGTTGATATTTGGTATTTGAACAAAACTAAGGCCACTCCTGAAGTTAATTCAGGACAAATCATTTGGTTTGAATAAATAATACAACTTGTATTTATCCAGCATTTTTCCCATTGAAATGCCTCCAAGCACTTTACGCAATGAAGTGATTTCCATTCTTTGGTATGGCGGTGTTTCGATCTGAATTGTGTTATGCGGTTGACCAGCCCAGTGTTAGATCTGGCCAGATGGCCGAGAGCCCAGTGGTGGTCTTCGCTCCAATTAAACAATATCGAAAGGTGCTCACAATGGACATCCCATGTGTGTGTTAAAATAATGCAGTAGTTTACATTGTGCCTGTCCTCCAGCACGAAATGTCATTAGCACAATTAATAAATATATGTTCAACTCTACTTGTAAAGGATGGTGAAGATATCTGGTGGCAAATCATCGTCAATACACTTCGGCTGCTCAAGTGGAAGATTAGACATTGGAAACAGGAGTCTAAATGGACAATCAGCTGAGCTACAGTTAGTTCTTGGAATAATGGATTTTTTCCCTCGCTGCAGACACGACACCTGCCCTGAGGAAGCAGAATCCCAGCACCTCCAGATACCAACGTCTGTCAATATTTTATCCTCATTTTGTTTTGAGTCTTCAAGAGATTCTTCGTATGATTATTTTTCTCCAAACAGCATGCTACACGACAATAATAACAATCCAATTCTATTGCTAGGTGTCTACAAATATTGGTGTGATCATTTCTAACTCGTAGATTAGAACTTTCTAATGTGAGCTGAATCTAGGGGCGATTCCCATGAATAATTCAAATTTGAGAATTCCTCCAAAAGAGGTTGCTCTTGAAGTCCTTCTGCATTGCTTTGGCAGTTTTGAGCTCAAGTTCAGTTTTAACATTTAAAACTTATTTATTACATGGCACACAATAGAATAAGGGATTGTACCTGTTTTAAAAACAGGATCTTTCAAAAAAGAAACCAATGCTGTGATGTTCAGTAGAAATCCAGCCAATAGCAAAGCAGGAGGATGCACTTCCTGACCTACCAATAAGGTATTATGGGAAGGATGATGTCACTGTACTTGTAACATATTCAATTCTGTTCAACTTTGGCTCATAATCTTTTCTTAATCAGAAACTTGTGATAGGTTCTAGTAAATAAACACAATGCACAGAGAGACCTCAACATGACACCATCGGACTCCGATGCATTTTAGGAAAAAAAGAGGCTTGATGCTCCGTGTAATGCAAAAACAATTTAAATGTTACAAGCCGTATTTCTCCAGGACAAAGCAGCATATGGTGGCAAACTCTTAGCGCAGGATCAAGTTTGTCAATAACCTACTCAAAATTACTACTGTATTTTGTTGGTGTCAGCCATGACTCAGTTGGTAGTGCTCTTGCCTCTGAATCTGAGGACTATGGGTTCAAACCCCACTCCAGAGAGACTTGAGCACATAATCCAGGCTTGACACTCCCAGTGCAGTGCTGAGGGAGTGCTGCACTGTCGGAGCTGCCGTCTTTTGGACGAGAAGTTGAACCAAGGCCCCGTCTGCCCTCTTGAGTTGATGTAAAGATCCCATGGCACTATTCGAAGAAGAGCAGAGGAATTCTCCCCAGTGTTCTGGTCAACATTTATCCCTCAACCAACACCTAAAACAGATGATCTGGTCATTATCACATTGCTGTTTGTGGGACCTTGCTGTGCGCAAATTGGCTGCCGTGTTTCCTACATTACAACAGTGACTGTACTTCAAAAAGTACTTCATTGACTGTAAAGCGCTTTGAGATGTCCGGTGGTCATGAATGGTGCTTTATAAATGCAAGTCTTTCTTTCCTTTCTAGGTACGAGTCCTATTTATGTGCGAGAATCTTCATCTGTCCACTCAGGATCAAGATGGTCGTAAACATTATTTTTATTCCTAGAATGAGCCAGGTCTCCATGTGTGAGCACCGATTCCGCCTCGTACTGCTGAGAACCTTGGTCTGGGGACTTGAAGCGCTGTTTTCTTTTGCACTTGACTATCTTCCTTAGGTGAGAAACGAAACACTGAAGTTTCGAAGGTTGCTTCCTGGCTTCCTTCTGGTGCCCATCTGTTTTGTTTGGAAGTTTGAGGAGCTGGCAAATTGACACTGGATATTTTGGCTGGCGCCAGTGGCGGGGAACTAGGTGCAGACATCCACACTGGCTCAGCGAGAGTCGTAGCTGACCTTGGGGCAATGACAGTGGGAGTCACTGTAGGAACTGGGGTTGAAAAGCGTTTAATCTCACAGGCTCTTGTTGTCTTCACAGGAACGTGCTTTGTCGAGATGAAGGATTGTTGGCCGAGTTGCGTAGATGGAGCACTTCTTGATGAGCTCTGTGTCCCCGAGTTGGGTTCACTGAAGCTGAACATGGCTGGGTTTAATTGATATGGCTGGTGCCTCATGAAATCAATGGCTTTTATTCCCACCTTTTGGTTCCCGGCTGGTTTCCACTTTCTATCAGTTTTGGTGGCTGATGTCGCTGCTTGCGATTTACTAGCTGCCAGTGGGTATGATGGGGAATACATAGGGTTATAACCAATAGGAGGTGGAGCCCGGATATTGGGCGAGTATTTCCATGTAGGAGGAAGTGAAGGAGTGGGAGATGGTCCTCTCGGCTGAGAAGTGTAGGTAGGCACCGATTCTACAATAAACTTATCCATTCGGCTTTGCCTTTTAGCGAAGAGTTCAGCCCCCTTTCCTTTCAGTTGGAGTGTCCCTGGTGTGGTGTTTCCATTCACAAGAGGAGAACCATTCACAATTAACTGCGGTTTTAAGTAAGGTTTCGGGGCGACAGGAGGGGGGATTTTTTGCCTGCGTGCCTGGGACTGCATAAAATTTGAAGCTTCAGCACCAAGACTCAAAAAGTCTTCCTCAGGCCCTGACTCAAATCCTGCCCCTAAATGATCTGGCTTCTTTTCATCCAAGTTTTGTACCAAGGAAAGAAGCTCAGGGTTTGGTGAATGTTTTATCTGTTCAGTCTTAGTAAACATTGGCTTCCTTGTGCTTCTCCTGCGGGCTTCCTGCAAGATGCCAGTTTTAGAGGCTGGGATGGAAATTCTTTGTTCTCGCGTGGCCAGGTTCTCCGATAGCTGATTGGCTGACCAAGTTGTTGATGACGTGCTACCAATGGAGGGAGCCTGAGCATTCGCACTGGCACCAGTAGCATTGTCAGTCTCTTTCTGTGGTGGCAGTGTCGAGGAAATGCGGAAGGTAGCAGTACTAGTGACTGGGGCCAAAGGCGGTGAATACGGAGTTGCTGCGGG
This sequence comes from Squalus acanthias, assembly GCA_030390025.1. Taxonomy (NCBI): domain Eukaryota; kingdom Metazoa; phylum Chordata; class Chondrichthyes; order Squaliformes; family Squalidae; genus Squalus; species Squalus acanthias. Next base: position 2,780,164 of record CM059446.1, on the reverse strand, counting down.
TGGTGGTGACATTGCTGCGGGTGGTGGTGACATTACTGCGGGTGGTGGTGACGTCACTGCGCGTTCTGGTGACATCACTGCGGGCGGTGACATCACTGTGGGAGGTGACATCACTGTGCGTGGTGACATCGCCGTGGGCGGTGACATCACTGCGGGTGGTGGTGGTGACATCACTGCGGGTGGTGGTGGTGACATCACTGCGGGTGGTGGTGGTGACATCACTGCGGGTGGTGGTGGTGACATCACTGCGGGTGGTGGTGGTGACATCACCGTGGGCGGTGACATCACTGCACGTGGTGACATCACTGCGGGTGCTGGTGGTAACATCACTGCGGGTGGTGGTGGTGACATCACTGCGGGTGGTGGTGGTGACATCACTGCGGGTGGTGGTGGTGACATCACCGTGGGCGGTGACATCACTGCACGTGGTGGTGACATCACTGCGGGTGGTGACATCACTGCGGGTGCTGGTGGTAACATCACTGCGGGTGGTGGTGGTGACATCACTGCGGGTGGTGGTGGTGACATCACCGTGGGCGGTGACATCACTGCACGTGGTGGTGACATCACTGCGGGTGGTGACATCACTGCGGGTGCTGGTGAATAAGGAATCCCCATTCTCTTTGGCACTTCAGCTTTGTTTGCTGTCACATGTTGAGTCACAGGGTTTACAGTCGGCCTGCAGACTGCCGCTGACGGCGCTGAGAAAGGCGTTGCAAGTTTGTTTTGCCCCGTAGCGTGTTCCCAGGGCGCTGCCGGGGCAGCATTTGCTGCAGTTTGCCTGAACAAAACTGGAGCAGAGACAGAGTATATTGGTGTTGCCTGGCTTTGCTGAAACCCTGGAGTGAATGGTCTCGCGGTCCTGTTTGCCACAGCGGACAGGCAGGAGGGACCTTGTACAAAGTGCTGTGAATGATGCTGTTCACTCGGTCTTATCACCTGTAAACTGGGCTCCGCACGCACGCCTGCTGACAGGTTCATTTCTGCGTAATTGTTTGAAGTGTCAGAGACTGGAGTCCCACCATACACATTGCAACTTCTGGGCCCGGTACTCTCTCCATTCATCATACTGTAGCTCCTCACCTCAGCCTCTGACTTTGGTTTCATTTGCAGATTGTGTTGTCTCTGAATTGGAGACTCCTCCACCATATACTCCCCTGCTCGTTGTCTCTGATGTTCAAATAACATCACACCCTTACCCTTGGTTTCAGTTAAACCCTGTGGCTCAGATTTGGGCTTTTCAATGTCTAGGCAGGAACTGTCCCAATCTGATCCCGTTGACTGATTCGTTAAGCTTTTTGCGTCGGAAAATGCCTCCTCATCAAATTCAGACTCGCTGGTTGGCAGCAGCTCCCCGTCCTCATCGATATTCTGCTTCTCCTCGTCTACACTTCCATAACTAACCAGGGTGTATTTCTTTGCCCTTTGACGCCGTTTCTTAAACATAAGGACCCCCTTCGAGTGAGGGTTGGGTGCTGAGGTGAGGAGAGATGCAATGGTCTTGCATTTTGTCCTGGCTTCCTTCACCTGCTTCTCCTGCACGCTTTCACTGCGATGGAGCTCTGTAATGTCAGAACACAAAAGATTGTCACAAATTATTGCTCATTCAAACAGAACACAAAAGAATATACTAGCACACCCTCTGAAGGAACAAACATTACTTTAAACACAAGAGAATTAGGCATCCTTGACTCAAAGGCAAACAAAAAATTCCCTAACCACCAGAACGAATTTTCCTCATCCTGCCTTATTCAAAACAACTGCAAATCACAAAGTCACTGTCGATGTTTGGCAGCAATCAGAAGAAAGTCTTTCTTAACTCACAGGTTATTGTGAGAACTGGGGAAATGTTATGGCAACCATCTGCTAAGAAACGGTTAAACTAGTGAATTAAACGGTTAATCAAATGTCTTTTGTACAGAGGTGCGGCAGGATGCTGCGATCTAACACTGCCTTCCACTTGTGGAGGGCAGGCTCTGTCCCAGAATTGTGAACAAAGGAATACAGAGGATTGAAACAAGCTCCTGCCCCCTTTGGAGATTTAACACGAGAGGGAAACAAAGCAACAGCTTGAGAGGTTCGATGCTCCTTTGATACTGGTGCTCAGCACCAACTCTGGCATGGAGTTCAGCCCAGGCTCAGTGGGTAGCGCTCTAGTCTCTGAGTCAGAAGGTTGTGGGTTCAAGTCCCACTCCAGAGATTTGAGCACAAAAATCTAGGCTGACACTCCCAGTGCAGTGCTGAGGGAGTGCTGCACTGTCGAAGGTGCCGTCTTTCAGATGAGATGTTAAACCGAGGCCCCGTCTGCCCTCTCAGGTGGACGTAAAAGATCCCATGGCACTATTTCGAAGTAGAGTAGGGGAGTTATCCCTGGTGTCCTGGCCAATATTTATCCCTCAATCAACATCACTAAAACAGATTATCTGGCCTTTTTGACATTGCTGTTTGTGGGACCTTGCTGTGCACAAACTGGCTGCCGCATTTCCTGCATTACAACAGTGACTACACTTCAAAAGTTGGCTGCAAAGAGCTTTGAGATGTCCTGATGGCCAAATACCATGTACTCTTCTGAAGCTGGGTTAATATTGCAGAAGCTGGCGGTGGTTAGAACACCGACCCTCATCATACCTGAACCAGGAGTGTACAATAACTGCCACTCTACACACAAGTACCTCATTCTCCATCAGTCTGAACCTTCACCCTGTATTCAGCACCAAAGAGATTAATTATTCAAAGTTCACATTTATACAAAATGTGAATGTCACTCAACTGACTGAACCCACTTCAAAAATCTTCACATCACTGTCCTCTCATTTAGAATGAAGTGAGCTACCGTAACCTCTGAGTATTGCAAGAGAAAGGATAGCCCACTCCACACACAGTGGACGGCTCAGTGACATATTTTAGCTCCACTGGTATCTGGCTGAGGAAATGCATAGTGTGATGTAGGCCAGACAAACCAGGACAATCCCTAGCTCGATCTGTGTTCCATGAGTTGACCTCAGCCAAGGAGCTGGAGTGGGTATTGCAAAAAATAAAAGTGCCCCTCGTGTCTCTAAGTTACAGGGGGAGGAGAGCAGCGAGGATGCTATTCGGAGACCCCACACCTCTATCGAAATTGTGGCTATGTGGAGTTCAGATGAGGACAGAATCAGATCCAACACTTGACCTGGCCTATCCCTTTAAAGCCACACTTCAATACTGCGTTGGTTAAGTGGTGTACATAAGAACATAAGAATTAGGAGCAGGGGTAGGCCATTTGGCCCTTCGAGCCTGCTCCACCATTCAATAAGATCATGGCTGATCTTCTACCTCATCTCCACTTTCCCGCCCGATCCCCATTCCCCTAGAGTCCAAAAATCTATTGATTTCTGACTTGAATATACCACAGCTCTACAGTAAACAGGCAAATCTACCTCAAAGGACAGAACATTTGAGTTTAATTACTGGCCAACTGTAACTGGATGTATATTTCTGTCTGAAGAACCCATCGTGAAATTAGCTCTTTATTTTTATTTTGCACCTGTGACACTTTGAAGTGTGGGAACTGGAGTCATTTGGAAGGGTGACAGAGGCAGAACTTTTATAAATATATATACACTATATTCAAAATCTTACATCTGCATGGGCTGCCTGTGAATTTCTCCTAATATAATTCCAATGTCCCCATTTAGAATGGAACCTGCTGATGTGAACCTTGGGCTGCAATTAGACATTCCGCCAGTGGAGACGCTGCAGTGCCACCATTGGCAGGAGGGTGTAATTCCATCAGGACAGGTTTACCATTCTAAATGTGCACACAGGAATTTATCATGAAATATAAAAGGACAGAACATTTGAATTTAAAATGGGGACTGAATTACTCGTAGTCCAAATATCCCCTGCCCTCTAATTCTGCTTCACATGAGGACTTCACTTACCCTGACTTCCTGTGTGAAATGCTATGAAAGATCGACTAGTATATGGGCATCGCTGGCAAGGCCAGCATTTATTGCCCATCCCTAATTGCCCTTGAGAAGGTGGTGATGAGCCGCCTTCGACTTGAACCGCTGCAGTCCGTGTGGTGAAAGTACTCCCACAGTGCTTTTAGGGAGGGAGTTCCAAGATTTTGACCCAGCGACGATGAAGGATCGGCGATATATTTTCAAGTTAGGATGGTGTGTGACTTGGAGGGGAACTTGGAGGTGGTGGTGTTCCCATGCGCCTGCTGTCCTTGTCCTTATAGGTGGAAGAGGTCGCGGGTTTGGGAGGTGCTGCCGAAGAAGCCTTGGCGAGTTGCCCTTGAGAAGGTGGTGGTGGGCCTTCCTCTGGAACCGCTGCACAGTGAAGGTGCTCCCACAGTGCTGTTAGATAGGGATTTTGACCCAGCGACGATGAAGGAACGGAGATATATGTCCAAGTCAGGATGGTGTGTGACTTGGAGGGGAGCTGGGAGGTGGTGGTGTTACCACGCGCCTGCTGCCCTTGTCCTTCTAGGCTGTGGAGGTTTCGGGTTTGGGAGGTGCTGCTGAAGAAGCCTTGGCGAGTTGCTGCAGTGCATCTTGTAGATGGTACACACTGCAGCCACGGTACACTGGTGGTGGAGGGAGTGAATGTTTAAGATGGTGGATAGGGTGCCAATCAAGTGGGCTGCTTTGTCCTGGATGGTGTCGAGCTTGTTGAGTTTTGTAGCAGCTGCACTCAACCAGGCAACTGGAGAGTATTCCAACACACTCCTGACTTGTGCCTTGTAGATGGTGGAAAGGTTTTGGGGGGGTCAGGAGGTGAACCACTCACCACAGAATATCTTCTGACCTGCTCTTGTAGCCACAGTATTTATATAGATTTTCACCAATGCTAGTGATAAATTGAATTGTACAAATGATGACAGATGAGAAGCTAATACTAATTGTTTTTCATTAAAAAAATGTAACCAATTAATCTTCTAAACTGATCAAGGTAAAATCATTAGTCAGCAGTCCAACAGCAGCTTCTCACACACATGGAATGTTGGTTCTGGAGTGATGGAACATGGGGTCTGGTCTGTCATTTCCTTCCCCCACAGAGTATGCTCTTGATCTCAACTCTGTCGATTGGACACTGGTCACAGTCCCCATGTGTAAAAATTGAAGGGCTAGTCACCCAAAGCCATTCCTGCACATCTCCTATTTGGCCAGCCCCAAGGCGGCATTGGCTGGGGGCGGGAAGTTCCGAGCCTCCTTATTCAATAAAGAATTGACATGAGAGGAGACTTCAATCATGAGGGCAAATTAAATTATATCGAAGGAAAGAAACATTTAAACAAAATGGTATTGGAAAACTGTTTCTTCAGGGCTAATGTAGGCATCAGACAAAACTTGCTTGGCTGTGTGCTGAAATTTGATGTTACTGGCCCCAATTTACTTGTTGTTTTGACAGCAAGCATGCCTAAATATTTGCTAATGTGTGCTGATTTTTATCCAATTGTTGCAGGCTCCTTGTGACTCAGAGTTACCTTTGAGATTCAGTGTGTACCTTGGCACCAACTTTTTATTTGAAAATCTTGGCTTCAAAAATGTTTGGAGCAAAGTGCTGCTTTACAAAACAACTAACTTTTTTTTGATTGATACTAGAAAATTGGCTGCCTATAACTTGTTTTTTCTACTGATGATTATGCTTTTATGGTCAGACTGCATTTTAGTTGGGAACCACCATGTTATTTAAAATAATGCAATCCCTGCTAAAGGAGATAATAGAAGAACATCTAGAAACCAAAAATATAATAATGAATAGTCAGCATGGATTTCAAAAGGGAAAGTCTTGCTTGACCAACCTTATTGAATTTTTTGAAGAGGTAACAGAGAGAGTAGACAATATTAATGACAATGGTAGATGTAATTTATCTGGATTTTCAAAAGGCCTTCGATAAGGTACCCCATAATAGACTGATGAACAAGGTCAGAGAATGCGGAGTATGGGGACAAGTAGCAGAATGGATTGCTGGCTGGCTTCAGGACAGAAAGCAGAGGAGTAGGAGTAAAGGGTAGCTATTCACAGTGGCAGAAGGTGGGTAGTGGTGTTCCACAAGGATCAGTGCTGGGACCACTGCTGTTCACAATTTACATTAACGATTTAGACTTTGGAATCAAAAACACAATTTCTAAATTTGCGGATGACACCAAATTGGGGGGGATAGTCACTACTAAGGAGGACTGTAACAAATTACAGGAGGATATTAATAAACTTGTGGAATGGGCATATAATTGGCAAATGAAGTTCAACACAGATAAATCTGAGGTATTACATTTTGGTAGGAAGAATACGGAGGTCACTTATCACTTGGAGGGTGCGAGTCTAGGTGGGGTAGAGGAACAAAGGGATCTCGGAGTACAAACACACAAATCACAAAGTTGTGACACAGGTTAGCAATGCCATAAAAAAGGCAAACCAAGCCCTAGGATTTATTTCTGGAGGGATAGAATTGAAAAGTAGGGAAGTTATGCTAAACCTGTATTGAACCTTGGTTAGACCACGCTTAGAGTACTGCGTACAGTTCTGGTCGCCATATTATAAAAAGGATATAGAGGCACTGGAGAGGGTGCAGAGAATATTTACAAGAATGATACCAGAAATGCGAGGGTATACATATCAGGAAAGGATGAACAGGCTGGGTCTCTTTTCTCTTGGAAAAAAGAAGGCTGAGGGGTGACCGAATAGAGGTCTTCAAAATTATGAAAAATGTTGATAGAGCAGATACAAGAGAATGTTTCCACTTGTGGGGAAGAGCATAACTAGAGGCCATCAATATAAGATAGTCACCAAGTAATCCAATAGGGAATTCAGAAGAAATTTCTTTACCCAGAGAGTGGTGAGAATGTGGAACTCGCTACCACAGGGAGTGGTTAAAGCGAATAGTATAGATGCATTTAAGGGGCGGCTAGACAAGCATATGAGGGAGAAGGGAATAGAGGGTTTTGCTGATAGATTTAGATGAGGAAAGAGGTTCATGTGGAGCATAAACGCCGGCATGGACTGGTTGGGCTGAATGGCCTGTTTCTGTGCCGTATATCCTGTGTAATCCTATGTAATCCCCGGGAACACTGATGTAATTTCTGATTAGATGCTTTAAAATGCTACAGGTATCTTTCCATCTGACTTCTTACGAGATAATCTTATTTTACTCTCTGAGAAAGGGCAATGTAACAGCCTCAATGAATGGCACAGCGTATCACTCTGTTAGGTGCTGACAATCGTGTCTATTAACTATTGATATGTGCAGGAGCACAAAGATATTGAAGCCTTTCCATGCAGTACAGGTTCATGCAACTTCATTGTTTATAAGTTCTATTGAAGAGATACAGAAAATACAGGAACTCTGAATTTTAATCTTGACTTGCCCATTTTGTGATTTTCTTGTTTCATTTTTCTAGCAATCCCATGAGTTGGTCTTTCTAAAACATTGGTATTCAAAAGCCGTAAGGAACAGCAAGTGGACGATATACTGTCGTTAGAGGCTCGCGCTCTAATCCAGCACAGTTGAAATGTTTAGATAGAGGACACTTGGAAAGTTTATCTTGGAAAGGATGCCTGGTCCCTTCTGGCACAGAAAAAGACAAGTATTCACGTAGGGGAAGATTCCGTTTGTCCCGAGTGTAGTGAAATCAAAGACTCATTTCTAAAAACACCATTCTAATGACTATAATTTCACATCCCCACCAGTGGACAAGACTGGGTGACCCACATCATTGAAAATATCACTGACTCCAGTATTCTGCATCAATAACATGTCCTGGGACAGAAAATAAAAATAAAACACATTCTTTTTTTGCATTCTCACTGAGAAAGTTGCACCAAAAGAATTTCAAATAACAAACATGTTGTATTCTAGATTTTATAAAAGCAATTAAGTCTCACGTGGGGAGTGCACATACTTCCACACTGCTGTATGAAGGGTTATTACACACACACGAGTGAATTTTTTCAGTCTTAATGCAGTCTTTTAACATATGTTTCATATAACTGATCTGAAAAGCAAACACCTGATTAACAATATTTAAACTATCTGCCTATTATTTTTAAACGAGTAAGATCTATAAAAGCTGAGAACCCTTCGAGTGTCTATAGCTGCAGTCAAGTTTCTGCAAACATAAATTGAATTTTCCACATCTTTGATTTGAAACATAATGAATTAAATCACATTGTGTTGAAATTCTGCCCTTTGATCTTGTCCTGGATTTTCGGATGTGATCCCAATTTCAGTTGCATAAACTCCAGTTATACACACAATACATCAGTTCACTGTAAGAAAATAAGCAACTGCTTTAAATCTATATGTAGACTGATTCAGATACCTGCATAGATGTGATGTTTGTTGGTATTCTGTTCTGGTTCCTGAGTTTGAGAGCTCTGCATTCTGCAAATCCTTGGACTGTTAGTCTGTGTCTTTCAGTTCCATATAGAGACCGGAGTCTGTCACAGGCTGGAGTGAAACCAAAACTCTACGTCTGCCAATCTCTTTCTACCGCCTTTTACACCCCTTGTTAGACCAGACAATAGGACGGATGAAACAACTTCTGTCAGTTTGACTATTTTTACCCGGCTACATTCCAAACGGTTGCGTGATGGGTTTTGGCATCTGTCTGTGTTCACACCGACCTTCAATAGATTTAGTTAAACAAGACCTTTTTTTAAAAAAACTTTGTGGTGATTGGCACCACAAAGTATGAAACAATGAAATGTGTCAAGGTCTCTGACAGAGATGTCATCGACTGAAATACTTTCCGTACCCTTAACTCAAGGATAAGCAAGAAAACATTGTTTTGAAAGAGTGAAAAGCTGAAAACACTTCTGATCTATTAATTGACCGCTGCTGGGAATAATGCAAAGTGTAGCAGCAACTACTATAAACAGGCAACTCTTGTCTCTATATGGAATTTAGGGCACGTTTAATTTTAAATACTGGATGTTTAAATAGGTTATCACCGTCAGCAGTTCAGAAGGGTTAGACAAAATCCTCCTCCTTATCTGTAATTCTCTCCACGGCCTTGCCCTACTCTATATTTCCTACATTACAACAGTGACTATACTTCAAAAGTACTTCATTGGCTGTAAAGCGCTTTGGGACGTCCTGAGGTCATGAAAGGCCCTGTAGAAATGCAAGTCTTTCTTTCTAACTCTGGAATCTCTTCTAGCCTTAATCCCCAGTTCACGCCCTTTGATCTTCTGACTCTGGTCGTTCCCTCATTCCCTCCCCCCCGCCACATATGGGGGAGCCTTCAGTCATCACACCCTAGCACCCTGGAAATCCCTTCCTAAAGCCCTTCACTTCGCCACCTCTCTCCCCACTTCTTGAAGCCCCTGACTCCTTGCTCCAAATCTCCCTCCCAAACTCCCCTGCGCTCTTCCTGTAAATCTCATTGGCGAGTTTAGCATTATTTTAATTAAATCTAAATGTGCCTGGTCCTTCACATATATCACCCTTCTCAAAGTCTAATATTGTTTAGTTTTGAAGTAGCAAATTAGAATTTTGTTTTATTCCAACAGCTTTAAAGGATCTCAGACCCAAAAATAAACAACTAGGAAACATGTCAGTGCCAAAGGAGCGATCACTGCTGGTTGGTGTTTTTAAACAACTGGGTTTAAAGTCTTGTTGCAGCTGACAATGAGACACCTCTGACTATCACATAACCGATAGCAGCTGACGCGCTTTTCTGAGAGTTGAGCTCACGTCCTTTAAATCTGCATGATCTCATGTTCCTCCAAATAGCAGCTCATTGAACCAGTCAAAGGAGCCCAGAGCACCAGACCAAGAGCTCAGGTTTTAAATCATTTAAGGTTCTGTTAGAAGGCAAATAAAACTTACTGGCTTGTTTGGCCTTTTCTTTGTAAGTGGTCGTCAGGACTTCATCCACAGGATTGTTGACCGGGCCCACCATGGGCACCAGCTGTGTCTCTCTCAGGTTGGGCTTGGTGGCAGTCGGCAGCAGCTTCTGCTCAGGTGAGCCAGCGTGGGCAGGTACCTCCTGGAATCCGCTGTCGGCCTCCGACGTGCCCAGGATGCCCTGTCGGTTGGCGCTGTCCTCGCCACTGGGTTGGGCAGACCAGGTGTTGGTGTAGGTGGTGTTGGGGTTGGGGTAGGCAGTGTTAGGGTATGGGATGTTGGTGTTGGTTGTGTTGGGGTAGGCGGTGTTGGGGTTGGGGTAGGCGGTGTTGGAGTTGGGGTAGGCGGTGTTGGAGTTGGGGTAGGCGGTGTTGGTTGTGTTGGGGTAGGCGGTGTTGGAGTTGGGGTAGGCGGTGTTGGAGTTGGGGTAGGCGGTGTTGGGGTTGGGGTAGGCGGTGTTGGGGTTGGGGTTGGGGTAGGTGGGGTTGGGGTAGGCGGTGTTGGGGTTGGGGTTGGGGTAGGCGGTGTTGGGGTTGGGGTAGACGGTGTTGGGTTTGGAGTAGACGGTGTTGGAGTTGGAGTAGACGGTGTTGGAGTTGGGGTAAGCGGTGTTGGGATTGGGGTTGGTGTAAGAAGCCATCTCCACCTTGGGCTGCCAGATGTTGATCTTGGCTTCCACCCTCCGGGGCTGAAACATGAGCTCCCTGCTCCTGGGGGCCACCCCTGGCGGCAGGCTTGGATGATCGAGCGGGGGCTGAGGTCCAGAGTCCAGTTGGGCGGTGGGCGAGAAGGTGGAGGGTCCTTGGGGGGTCAGCTTGCAGTCGCTGCGGGCGGGAGGGGTTCTGGTGTCGGGGCGGGGGTGCTCGGGAGCGCTGTCGTACTCGCTTTGCTCGGAAGCCTCATCCGCCGAGCTCTTGGGTGGGAACTTCAGGCTCTGGCGAGGAGACGCGCTGGGACATTTCTTCTTCTGCCTCCGCTGCTTCTCGCTGGCGAAATAATCGGCGTCGCTGTCGGTCTCCCCGTAATAAGCCTCGCTGTCCGGGGGGGACGTGTAGCTCTCCACCTGCCCCCGGGGTCCCCGGCTCCTCAGGCTGCCCGAGGCTTTACTGAGGTCCTGGGTCATACTGGAGGGCTCGGGGGCTTGGAGATGGGCTTTTGAAGACTCCTGACTCCTTGCTGAGGGGGAGGTGACCAGGCTGGGCTCAGATTGAAAGCTGCCAGATGCCGAACTGCAGGAAACTCTAGAAGTAGATTCAAGTTACTGGTTTCAGAAACGTGGCAACTGCAACAATTGACCGAAAGATGGACCACCTCCCGCGGGGTTTGCTGGTATCTAACAGGCTAGGCGTGCAGCAATGTACATGGGGGCTCATGTTACAGTTTCATATAACAAGTCCCAAGGTGATTGTTCTTTCTCCCCGCTAAGCCAAGTTAGGCTGATACACTTTTCAATAGAATGTGTGAATCGGAGGGGGTAGGGATGGTCTGGAGAGAGGGGATGAGAGAGACACCCACCTTCATTCCCACCCATCCTCACTATTCTAAAAGGGCAGAACCTGCTTCCAGAGGCACCTCAGCCAAATAACCATGGTTGGTATGTGAACCTGGTCAGTGAGTGTGGGCAGGATGTTCAGCCATGAAGGCATCACAGTTCCACCCGGCCTTCATTCCAGAACCTGCACTAGTACACTTTCCAGCCAGAAGACAGGAAAAGGGACCAAGAGCAGGATCCATGGCTGATATTTCACCTCTCGCCTTGAGACACCGAATTTGTTCTGGATTTCCCCACTAGATGAAATAGTTTCTCTGTATCTAACCTATCGAATTCCTTTATCATTTTAAAGACCCTAATAAGATCACCCTCAACCTTCTAAACCCAAGGGATTCCCAATCAAGTTTATCCAATATGCAAAGCTCTTATTTGGTACCTTTTAACCCAGATGTGCAGAGTCCCATCGGAACAGTCGATAATGTTCATGGCATCCGCGTGTGATATCCCGCTGCAAGATCTCCCATTGATGGTCAACAGGACATCATTTTCACGTAGTCCAGCTCGACAAGCTTTCCCGCGTTTCCGGATCTGAAATAACACATTAAAAGGCTCGACAAGTGAATTGAGTCCCGAACACTAGGGAGCGTATCGGTGCATTAAATTCATTGCTACACTCTTTTTGTCTCCTCCACATCAATTGAATGAATAAACATCTTGTGCATTCTACAAAACGTTGCTGAAGTTTTGCTTGTAGAAATAAAACCAAATGATAATCCACCTAGACACAGCGGTCTGGAGTTTCTGCGAGGTTGCGCTGGTTTTTTAGTGCAATTCGCCCGAAATTGGCCAAACCAGTGCAAAAGATCGAGGAATTTCAAGCCCAAATTACGTTCAGCGCAACTCAAGTTTCTGCGATCCTTTGCGCTGGTTTAAAAAACACCGCGCTAGACACCGGCCCCGTTTACTACACTGGCCACGCACCCAGATCGAATTAATCACCATGACGAGTTTCCGCTAATTGCACGTGTTTGTGGGCCTTCGAGGAGGCTCTTAAAATTAAGCTGTTCTTTTTAGGCGCAAGGACACTAATTGGCACTTAATAAAAGCTTTTAAATATTAAAAGAAATATTTAATTTACTCAGACACTGACTACTGTACACCAATGAAACTAGTAAATGGTTCAGTATAGTTTTTAAAAGTAATTTTCAATTATTTAAAATCAGGTTATTCACAGGTTTCCACTCTTAGATACATCAAGGAATATTTTTTAATGCAAAAATATTACATTCTAAAATGCTGCTCGATTGCGCTGGTTCATGGAAGATTTCGTGTTTGGCGATATTCAAATGAGTTTGAACATAAACTTGAGCAAGAAAAAACACTTCTGAAAACTAACGCGATTCTCGCCCGGATTGCCGATTGCGCCCAAAGCGGAAACTCTTGGCCAATATCAATAAACTCATCAATTAGAGATGAGGTCGATCTCACTGAGAACCCGTTAGCAGTCAACAGCTGATACACAGACGGGAGAGTCACTCAGTGAACAAATCCACTCGCTTTTACATTATTATTCCTTCAAATGTCGATTGAGAGCTGTGTTCGGAGCCCGTCCATTCTCAACAAGGTCAGTCCAGCCTCCGTTTATACAGGAGGCATCTTCAAAGGAAGATTCTAATCTGCTCAAGTTCAGAAAGGCAATTACTTACTTGAGATGCCACACTTTCCCTCAGGGTCTCCCGATGATACATTGCATTGTAAACACAACCCCTGCAACTCAGTGACACCAGCAAAGGTCTGGGCAAATTTATAGTGACGGCTATTAAAAGTATTAATTTTTAAAAATTCGACAAAGTCATTGTGAGTAGGTAAGTGTGAAGAAGGATTTAGATTCTGAGGGCTAAAGGCTGTGTGTAACTGATCAATACAGATTAGAAAATCTTGTTGATTTCTCAGTCATGTTAACTGGTTATAAGAGCAGTTCAACTCTCTCCGCTCCTGGGCTAAAGACAGGAAAGTCAAGCATTGTTCCCAATCCTGGTTGCTACCCAATGACCCCTGACATGGATATTGGGTCAGAACAAGTTCAGGCCCGGCTGTGATGCCCTTTTCTGCTGAATAGTCTGCCTCTGCTCACTACCCTAGGGTCGAACATGAAGAATGGATGAGGTACCAGGAGGTGACTGCTGTTTGTGGAACTGTACCCCAGAAAAGGACAGAAAATCTTAATAAATCTAACAGTGCGTCAGGATGATTAATAATTAGTATGCGCTGATCTCATTTTTTGCAAAGCAGTAATAAAGAAAGAAAGACTCGCATTTATATAGCGCCTTTCACGACCACCGGACGTCTCAAAGCGCTTTACAGCCAATGAAGTACTATTTTGAAGTGTAGTCACTGTTGTAATGTGGGAAACGCAGCAGCTGATTTGTGCATAGCAAGCTCCCACAAACAGCAATGTGATAATGACCAGATAGTCTGTTTTTGTGATGTTGATTGAGGGATAAATATTGGCCAGGACACCAGGGAGAACTCCCCTGCTCTTCTTCGAAATAGTGCCATGGGATCTTTTACGTCCACCTGAGAGAGCAGACGGGGCCTCGGTTTAACGTCTCATCTGAAAGACGGCACCTCCAACAGTGCAGCACTCCCTCAGCACTGCACTGGAGTGTCAGCCTAGCTTTATGTGCTCAAGTTCCTGGAGCGGGACTTGAACCCACAACCTTCTGACTCAGAGACAAGTGTGCTACCCACTGAGCCACAGCTGACCCTGACATCACAAATTTCACTTTGTGACAAAATGACCGTCTGTGTTTTGTAAACTGCTCTGATTCTGTGATCCTAAAGCTAAGCATCCTGACTAACTCTAGCTGCTGTGGTTCGGGGTCAGGGGGACTGTCTCAGGCTTCTCGCTGCCAAGTGTCCCTATTTATTGCTGGGGATGCAAAGGCACCTCCGCCTGTTACCGCGATCAACTCTGATGCTCCACCATCACTTCCAGACCCTCTTGAGATAATGTTGTCCAACATCAAAGGGCCGACACTTGTGCTAGGCTTGGTGTTGGAGGGGCAGCCACCAGTGAGCGAACCCTGACCTCTGTCATGTTTCATAAGAATATAAGAACATAAGGAATAGGAGCAGGAGTCGGCCATTTGGCCCCTTGAGCCTGCTCCGCCATTCAGTAAGATCATGGCTGATCTTCTACCTCAACTCCACTTTCCTGCACTATCCCCGTATCCCTTGATTCCCTTAATATCAAAAGATCTATCGATCTCTGTCTTGAATATACTCAATGACTGAGCCTTCACAGCCCTCTGGGGTAGAGAATTCCAAAGATTCACCACCCTCTGAGTGAAGAAATTCCTCCTCAGCTCAGTCCTAAATGGCCGACCCCTTATTCTGAGACTGTGACCCCTGGTTCTAGACTCTCCTGAAGGAGCAATCGATAGCTCCGAAAGCTTGTGATTTCAAATAAAACTGTTGGACTATAACCTGGTGTTGTGCGACCTCTCAATTTTGTCCACCCCAGTCCAACACCGGCATCTCCGCATCTAGACTCTCCAGCCAGGGGAAACATCCTCCCTGCATCTACCCTGTCAAGCCCTGTAAGAATTTTGTATGTTTCAATGAGATCACCTCTCATTCTTCTAAACTCTAGAGAATATAGGCCCAGTCTGCTCAATCTCTCCTCATAGGACAATCCCCCATCCCAGGAATCAGTCTGGTGAACCTTTGTTGCACTCCCTCTATAGCAAGTATATCCTTCCTTAGGTAAGGAGACCAAAACTGTACACAATACTCCAGGTGTGGTCTCACCAGGGCCCTATATAATTGCGGTAAGATGTCTTTACTCTTATACTCAAATCCTCTTGTAATAAAGACCAACATATCATTTGATTCACACTGCTAGAGAGCATGGGCTGGCTGGGTACACTGGTCTATGGTCGCACAGGACGAGGCCCCTTTATGAGCTTCTGCAGGATGATTTGCAGTGTAGAAAAGAATGAAAGAAAATCTTGTATTTTTAGACTGAGATTGATTGATTTTTTGTGAGGCAAGGGTATGGAGCAAAGGCAGGTAAATGGAGTTGAGGTGCAGATCAGCCATTCATGACCTCAGGACATCCCAAAGTTTCTTTAAAAGCCAAGTAAGTGCTTTTGAAGTGTAGTCACTGTTGTAATGTAGGAAACACGGCAGCCTATTCACGCAGCCTGTTCCACCATTCAATTAGATCATGGCTGATCTGTACCTCAACTCCATTTACCCGCCTTAGCTCCATATCCCTCGATTCCCAACAAAAATCTATTGATCTCAGTCTTGAAAGCTCCAATTGACCCCCAGCATCCACAGCCTTTCGGGGGAGTGGGTTCCAGATTTCCACCACCCTTTGTGTAAAAAAGTGCTTCCTGATTCCACTCCTGAACGGCCAGGCTCTAATTTTAATATCATGTCCCCTTGTTCGTCCTTCCTCCACCAGAGGAAATAGTTTCTCTTTCTCCACCCCATCAAATCCTTTTACCATTTTAGATCACTCCTTAATCTTCAATACTCAAGGGAATAAAAGCCAAGTTTATGAAACATGTGCTCGTAATGTAACCCTCTGGGACCCCATGCAGTTGTTGTGGAGTGTGCAATGCTTTTGTGAAACGCAAAGCACTTTTCATGAACTGGTCCCCGACTGTCCCCGTGGAGAAACAAGAGGCCTGTTCTGGTGCAAGACACACAGACAAGATGTGGAGATCTGTAACAGAGCGTTTGATCTTGGTGCCCACTGTTCAGAGGGAGCCTTGGAAGAAGATGTACAACTTGAAAAGGACCACAGAGGTGAGGTATGGCCATGAAGGAAAGTCCTTATTGTTGAAGAAGTTTGTAACATTATCAAGGGTGGAAGAAGGAAGTTAGTGCAGGTGGAAATAGCAGTGTGTGCATCTCATGGCAGGCAAGAGGGAAGGTCGATGACCGAGGTCACTGCGATTGTGAAACAGTCCGCCAGGATATGGCCGAGTAGTTCAGAGTAAAGGGCCGGTGAGTTTCCCTCCCTCGCTGGAGGAGATTGCCTTGTCTATCCTGAGTGACTCCTGTCTGAGATAGGGAACTCATTGAATGAACTGGCTTAATGGGCCGAATGGCCTTTGCTTGTTCCATTCTCTGTTGTGTTACAATCATTTTCCAATAACTAAATGACAGTAACCACGTGTTAAGCCCCTGTATTTTAAGCCCCTGTATTTTAAGCCCCTGTATTTCGATCCGTGCAACTTCCTGACAATGTTTGCACAGCAATTAGACAGAGAAGCAGAAGGAAGAAGCACTCGGGAACAGTTACAATATGATTTCTTTCAACAAATTGCTTCATGCCTCAGAATCAAGGTGCTTTTTTATTCTCTTCTTTATTAAATGTAAATGTAAAACTTTGTACAGGATGTGAGATCTAAAAGCAGTTGTGCCTGTCATGTCTGCTCAGCTGAACAGTGGAGTGATGGAGGTAGTTACAAATTCCACAGCACTTGCCTCCGAGATTTGAACGCAAGCCTCGAGAGGGTGCAGAGGAGATTTACCAGAATGGTTCCAGGGATGGGGGATCTTAGCTACAAGGACAGGTTGGAGAAGCTGGATATGATAGCAAAATACTGCGGATGCTGGAAATCCGAAATAACAACAGAAAACGCTGGAAAAACTCAGCAGGCCAGGCAGCATCCGTGGAGAGAGAAACAGAGTTAACGTTTCAGGTCGAAGACGAAAGGTCTTCGACCTGAAACGTTAACTCTGTTTCTCTCTCCACGGATGCTGCCTGGCCTGCTGAGTTTTTCCAGCGTTTTCTGTTGTTATTTTGGAGAAGCTGGATTTGTTTTCATTAGAGCAAAGGAGGTTGAGGGGTGATTTGATAGAGGTGTACAAGATTATGACGGGTTTGGATAGGCTAGACGGGGAAAGGCTGTTCCCACTAGTTGATGGTACAAGGACTAGGGGACACAGATTTAAGGTTTTAGGCAAGAGATACAGGGGGGATGTGAGGAAAAACTTTTTTACGCAGCGAGTGGTGAGGACCTGGAACTCGCTGCCGACGGAAGTGGTGGAAGCGGAGACACTCAATGTTTTCAAGGGGAGACTGGAAAGGCACTTGAGGGAAATAAACTTGCAGGGCTACGGGGATAGAGCAGGTGAATGGGACTGACTGGATTGCTCTACAGAGAGCCGGCACGGACTCGATGGGCCGAATGGCCTCCTTCTGTGCCGTTATGACTCTATGACTCTATCTGTCATTCAGCGTTGCTGCTTTTGCCGATTTGAGAGCTGAAGGCAAATCCCAAATTACCCCAGAGCCCCTAAAACAGCCCAGTGACAGGTGCCATTCCATTCGGTCCACGCAGCCCAGGCACTCTGCACATGTCAGTCACTTCAAAGGCTTATCCCCCCACACACACTTTATTTAAGGCACTAACTTATCTGGAATGTGTGTCTACCATTCCCTGGTGAGTGTGGAGACACAGCTCCTCTCACACATGGAGCACCCACCGCAGTCTTCTTTAAAAGTCACGTTCTATTTCCACTGGCTTACATCACTTCTTCCTATTTGCTCATCTATTTTCTTCCCTTTCTCTTTTCCTTACTTTAATTTGTTATGGGGTGGGGTGGGGAGAGATTGTCTTGGGCTTTAATCACATGTAAGAACCTGCCTAGGAATGTGTCTGTGCTGACGCTGGGGAAGGAGAGGATTTGGCTGTTTTGTGGCAATGAACAGCCATTTGATGAGATACTGAGGAGCAACTGGCTGCCATAGAACTGGCCGCAGCTCGAATCAGCACCTTCAGGAAAGGAGGAGGGAACCTTTATAGGGGAAAAACGGTTGGAAGACTGTAGTACGGATTGCTCATAGGTCTCATTTGAGTTTAGTGTAGAATATAGAAATGTCCGACAGTTAAATAACATTCAGTGCGACTTTTTAAAAAGCCATAAAGTCAAAATAAAGACTTTTTTTTAGCAGAACAGCAGAAAGTGCAAACTTTATCGTCCATTCAGATGACAAAGACTAACTGAGTTGAAGTTTAATCTGCCGATTGCTCTGCTCTTATCTACAGTCTGAGTCTGGGCTCTCAGCTCTTGCTCTGTTCTCAGCTGTAGATAAGAGTATGGTATTCTGTGAATGGAACATGGAATTTAAAGTGTCCCCGAGCCTTTGTCCTCCGTCACCTCAAAGGACAAGGGCAGCAGGCACATGGGAACACCACCACCTCCAAGTTCCCCTCCAAGTCACACACCATCCTGACTTAGGAATAAATCGGCCCGTCCCTTCATCATTGCTGGGTCAAAATCCTGGAATTCCCTCCCTAACAGCATTGTGGGAGCACCTTCACCACACGGACTGCAGCGGTTCAAGAAGGCGGCTCACCACCACCTTCTCAAGGGTAATTAGGGATGGGCAATAAATGCTGGCCTTGCCAGCGATGCCCACATCCCAAGGATGAATAAAAAAAATGCCTTCTTAATCCTGAGATCCACTCACACAGCCTCTGTAAAGTTTCACATCATCATGCTTTCAGCTGACATATCACACACTGTGATGTTACAGCACAAATTATTAACTTACATACTTAAGGCTAGAAATTCGCCTCCTTTGTGCCTCCCGTTAGCGCCTCCGGGGGGCGCTAACGACTTACCTCCCGGGCGCAGCGATAGTACCGCCGCCCGCGAAATTCACCTGGAGGTTTGCGGCGGTGGTAACCCCTAGCGCCAAGCCCTCCTGCGCCCGGAGATCGTGATGTCATCCAGCTGCGCAGTGGACCCGTTAGCGCCCGAAATTCAGTTCCGCCCCCTGTAGCATCGCCGGGCGATAACACCGAGAGCTGCAGGAGGTGTTGGTCGGGAGGCCGGGCGCTTCGGGAGCGGTAATTAAAGGTAAGGCCGCTGGTCTGCGGAAAAAATTTGTTTCCATCCCTTAGGTTGCCGTTTGAAAATGTTTAACTGCCGCGATTGGTCAGCCCTGGACTCTGTTAGAGTGCTTGGGGCTGATCGTCGCAGATCCCGGCTGCCGTCGGTGACGAGGGACATTGTTGAAATGCAGAGCCTGCAGCGATAGCCCTTCCCTTTAAGGGAGGGAAGGAGCCTCGGATCCCGGCAGTGCTGCACGGGACACTGTGCAGCGCTGCACCTCTACCGCCCCCCCTGCGTGGTTTAGCACTCCACTTCCTTCCTGGAGCGCTAACACCCAATTTAGAGAAAGCTGTGAATCATTAGCGCCTGGCGCTAATTTTTCCAGCTTTAAAAATTTAGCGCCCCAAACGGGCCGATACCGAATTTATCCCCCTTAATGTCCAATTAATATAGTGGAAAATTTGTTCTGAACACATTAAACATTCGTACAATAATAAGACAGCGTAAGTTTCCAGGCAACTATTAATATTTTAAGACTTTTCAGCTGAAAGTTTTCTGAAATCTTTGGACATTGGAAGCACTCTTGAAAATCAAGTCTGAACTAAAGACACTGCCAATTGCTTTACACTGCCATCTATGATCTGTGAGCTAAGATTCACCTAACCACAACGTTTAGAAATATATCTTAAAAAGAAACAGAACTGGAAGGACACCACAGATCAATCAGCACTTGATAAAGAAAGCTAGGTTAACATTCTAGTCAGAGCTCAATGTATATAGAAAGACAGACTTGCATTTCTACGGCACCTTACACAACCTCAGGATGTCCCAAAGTGCTTCACAGCCAATGAAATACTTTTGAAATGCAGTCACTGTTGTAATGTAGGAAACGCAGCAAGCTCTCACAAACAGCAATGTGATAATGACCAGATCATCTGTTTTTAGTATGTTGCTTGATGGATAAATATTGGCCAGGACACCAGGAGAACTCCCCTGCTCTTCTTCTAAATAGTGCCATGGGATATTTTGTGTCCACCTGAGAGAGCAGACGAGGCCTCGGTTTAATGATGGCACCTCTGACAGTGCAGCACTCCCTCAGCACTGCACTGGAGTGTCAGCCGAGATTTTTGTGCTCAAGTCCCTGGAGTGGGACTCGAACCCACAACCTTCGGACTCAGAGGCAAGAGTGCGACCCACTGAGCCACGGCTGATGACATCATCAGCGCATGAAACGTCAGTTTAACTAAAAAAATCTCCATGGGGCATCCTCTCCCGCCCTGTGCCCACCCACCCATTAAGTCGACCCCACGGTGTCTCAGAATGTGATCTGATGATTAACTTACTCAAAATTATGCTTGACTTTGCTGATTATCGACATCGCCAGAGATTGCACTTAAATAGCACTTGTAGTCTGGATTGCACCTGCTCTAACCATTCCATCCCATAATAGCATCGTCTGGAATTGAGGTTACGTGACTTTAGACTCATTTCCCTCTTTCCCCCATTCTGCTGCCTTCCCCGCCTCCCTCGCGGTGATCTATCCCGGTCTATATACGATGTGTGCGGATGTACATGAGCTATGGTATGTCACACCCTGCTGTGCTGGGTAAAAATAAAACTCTTCCAGCACCACCATCCCTCCCCATTCAAACATAGTATCTGGAGTGGGGAGGGAGCGATCCACATTCCTGCAAAGTAGGTTCAGGAGCTTAGGTAAAACAATAATACCAATACATCAGCCTGAAGGAGGAAAAGAGGAGTTAATTGTCTTCATGGAAACTTGGTCTTTGAAGTGGAGACAGAGAGCTGTGAGTACTTGTCACACACCAGGAATGTAGCGATCCTTTCACCTGTTTGAGTTACTGGGTTGTTGGGAGAGGACTCGGGGAGGGAGAAGGGGGAGGGGACCTGACCAGGGCGGGTGAGGGAACCCATAGGGAAGAGGGGGGAGGGGACCCAAGGGAGAGAAGGGGGAGGGGACCCGGGCCGGGGTCGGGGGGAAGGGAGATGGAGGAGGGGACCTGAGGTAGCGGGGGAGAGAGATGGAGGAGGGGACCCGGGCCGGGGGGGGAGGGAGATGGAGGAGGGGAGCGGGCGGGGGGGGGAGATGGAGGAGGGGACCGGGGCCGGGCGAGGGGGAGGGAGATGGAGATGGGGACCTGGGGTGGGGGGAGCGGGGACCCATAGGGAAGAGGGGGGAGGGGACCCAAGGGAGAGAAGGGGGAGGAGACCCGGGCCGGGCTGGAAGGGGACTCAGGGGTCTCACCTATTGGTATCTGTTAATGCTCCTCTGTAACCAGCAACCAGGAAGTGAGCAAATCCAACCCTGGGTGATTTATCCTCTGGTTCTGGGGGTGTTCTCTGTGCCTTTAAAATCATTCCTTCCGGTTCAACTCCAGGATATGATCACGCTCAGTATGAAAAGTCTAACTGATTTCAATTCAGCTTCACAACCCAATGAGGTAGAAGAATGGAGCTCATTCTTTCAATTAAGAGATTTTTTGCCAGTTTTTTGTCCTTTGCGTTCCTGTACATTATTCCAGAGGTCAGAGAACGTTGCACAAAGGAAGATGGTTGTGGTTGTTGGAGAACAATCATCTCAGCCCCAGGACATGGCTGCAGGAGTTCCTCTGGGCAGTGTCCTAGGCCCAACCATCTTCAGCTGCTTCACCAATGACCTTCCCTCCATCATAAGGTCCGAAGTGGGAATGTTTGCTGATGACTGCACAGTGTTCAGATCCATTCGCAATTCCTCAGATAATGAAGCAGTCCATGCCCGCATGTAACAAGACCTGGACGACGTTCAGGCTTGGGCTGATACGTGGCAAGTCACATTCGTGCCACAAAAATGCCAGTCAATGACTATCTCCAACCAACGAGAGGCAAACCACCGCCCCTTGACATTTAATGGCATTACCATCGCTGAATCCCCCACCATCAACATCCTGGGGGGGGTCACCATTGACCAGAAACTTAACTGGACCAGCTACATCAATACTGTGGCAACAAGAGCAGGTCAGAGGCTGGGTATTCTGTGGTGAGTGACTCACCTCCTGACTCCCCAAAGCCTTTCCACCATCTACAAGGCACAAGTAAGGAGTGTGATGGAATACTCTCCACTTGCCTGGATGAGTGCAGCTCCAACAACACTCAAGAAGCTCGACACCATCCAGGACAAAGCAGCCCACTTGACTGGTACCCCATCCACCACCTTAAACATTCACTCCCTCCACCACCGGCGCACCGTGGCTGCAATGTGTACCATCTACAAGATGCACTGCAGAAACTCGCCAAGGCTTCTTCGGCAGCACCTCCCAAACCCGCAACCTCTTCCACCTAGAAGGACAAGGGCAGCAGGCGCATGGGAACACCACCACCTCCAAGTTCCCCTCCAAGTCACACACCATCCTAACTTGGAAATATATCGCCATTCCTTCATCGTCACTGGGTCAAAATCCTGGAACTCCCTCCCTAACAGCACTGTGGGAACACCTTCACCTCACGGACTGCAGCGGTTCAAGAAGGCGGCTCACCACCACCTTCTCAAGGGCAACTAGGGATGGGCAATAAATGCCGGCCTTGCCAGCGACGCCCACATCCCAGGAACAAATAAGAAAAAGAACAGGCCTACTGCCAGCTCCGAGGCCTCGGCCAATGCTGTTCTCAGGCCTATGATATCCATGAAAGCTGCCTGCCTTGCCTTCCCCCCTGGTTTTTGCTCCTTCTCTGTGGTTTGAGCCCTTCACTTATGATCTTGCTGGATCACCGTCTTTGCAGACGGAAGATACGGGGCACAAGATCACCTCCTGGCACCTTGTGGTTTAGGCTGTTGGTGCATCAAGATAGTGAGGTAACACATCACATGATTCACACACTCACATCCAACAATGGCAGCCTTTCAAAATGCTCTTCACTCTATTGCAGTCCTTCACATAATTATTCCACCTATGCTACAACTGTCACTCCTTGGTGATTATTCATATATTTTTAAAGAAAGAAAGCTTTTCTGTTTTTATTTAAATAAATCATAAACTGAACTCATCAATTGCCTTGTGACCAATGTCAGCCTTGGCTCAGTGATAGAAATCTCATCTCTCCCCTGTGTCCTGGGGCCAATATTTATCCCTCAATAAACATCACTAAAACAGATTTTCTGGTCATTATCACATTGCTGTTTGTGGGAGCTTGCTGTGTGCAAATTGGCTGCCGCGTTTCCTACATTACAGCAGTGACTACACTTCAAAAGTGCTTCTTTGGCTGTGAAGCGCTTTGGGACGTCCAGAAGTTGTGAAAGGCGCTGTATAAACGCAACTTCTTTCTTTCTTACTTACATCACAATACAACATCTGTGCTTCATGGAGCATGCACCAGTTAACTCCCAACAGAAAGAGACCGTTGTGTTCTCGCTGTCCTTAAAAAATTATTTAATGGGCTCCATTGTTAGTGAATGAATAAATGTACTGTCCAATGTGTAACTGCAGCTTACAAAACAGAGCGGTCCCTGGTTAGACCCCTTGTCTGTGCTGGGACAGCAATGGGACAACAATTATCCTCAATTGCAGCCAGGGTACCTGCTTCTGGTTACTATCCCGTGACGTTGCTGGAAGGGGCGCAAGTGCGGACGTTGGGTGAGCAGAAAATCAGACTTGACTAAGATGCCCTCCATTTTCAATAATCTTGCCAACGCTCTTTGTCTAAACTGGACGTTTAACACGACCCTTTTGGCGAGCTACCAGAGGGCTGACAACCCAACACACCCATGTCTCAGCAAGGAAAGGAGGAGAAAAGGGGAAAATTGTGGGTGTGGGAGGGGCAAATAATTGAAGGGGGACTGACTCAGGAATTATGAGCTACTAGAACCATGCTGGAATAAAGGATACTGCTTTCCCTTTATTCTGATCCCTATTTAAAACTTACTGGATAATTCCCTTGAGCCACCATTGATATTTTACGGTAACTGATTAAGTCAAATCCCGTTTTATTATATGGGGTTCTCAGGCTTCTGTCTAATTTACAGGAAATCAGTGGGCATTCATCTCGCCATTTAGCTAAGCTATTTATCTAACTTTCTACTCAAGTCCCATCCCAGTCTATGCCTGTCACCCAGTCTATGTCTGTCACCCAGTCTATGCCTGTCACCCAGTCTATGTCTGTCACCCAGTTTATGTCTGTCACCCAGTCTATGCCTGTCACCCAGTCTATGCCTGTCACCCAGTCTATGTCTGTCACCCAGTCTATGCCTGTCACCCAGTCTATGTCTGTCACCCAGTCTATGTCTGTCATCCAGTCTATGTCTGTCACCCAGTCTATGCCTGTCACCCAGTCTATGTCTGTCACCCAGTCTATGTCTGTCATCCAGTCTATGTCTGTCACCCAGTCTATGCCTGTCACCCAGTCGATGTCTGTCACCCAGTCTATGCCTGTCACCCAGTCTATGTCTGTCACCCAGTCTATGCCTGTCACCCAGTCTATGTCTGTCACCCAGTCTATGTCTGTCACCCAGTCTATGTCTGTCACCCAGTCTATGCCTGTCACCCAGTCTATGTCTGTCACCCAGTCTATGTCTGTCATCCAGTCTATGTCTGTCACCCAGTCTATGCCTGTCACCCAGTCTATGTCTGTCACCCAGTCTATGTCTGTCACCCAGTCTATGCCTGTCACCCAGTCTATGTCTGTCACCCAGTTTATGTCTGTCACCCAGTCTATGCCTGTCACCCAGTTTATGTCTGTCACCCAGTCTATGCCTGTCACCCAGTCTATGCCTGTCACCCAGTTTATGCCTATCACCCAGTCGATGTCTGTCACCCAGTCTATGCCTGTCACTCTGGGCATCACACTCCAAAGCCTCATATTTTGTTTCCTGTGCAGAAGAATCTTGGCGTACGTTGCCAGTTAGTTGTGAGTGATCTGGATTGTGGGGAACAGTGATCTGCAGTTTGCTCGATTGCTGTCCCAGGACACGGGTCATTGTGAGGAGGTCTTCTGGGCACAAATTATAACAGTCGCGGAATTAGGACAATTTGCAATTTGCAACAACACTCAAGAAGCTCGACACCATCCAGGACAAAGCAGCCCGCTTGATTGGCACCCCATCCACCACCTTAAACATTCACTCCCTCCACCACCGGCGCACCGTGGCTGCAGTGTGTACCATCTACAAGATGCACTGCAGCAACTCGCCAAGGCTTCTTCAGCAGCACCTCCCAAACCCGCGACCTCTTCCACCTAGAAGGACAAGGGCAGCAGGCTCATGGAAACACCACCACCTCCAAGTTCCCCTCCAAGTAACACACCATCCTGACTTAGAAGTATATCGACGTTCCTTCATCGTCGCTGGGTCAAAATCCAGGAACTTCCTCCCTAACAGCACTGTGGGAGTACCTTCACCACACGGACTGCAGCGGTTCAAGAAGGCAGCTCACCACCACCTTCTCGAGGGCAATTAGGGATGGGCAATAAATGCTGGCCTTGCCAGCGACGCCCACATCCCATAAACGAATAAAAAATATAGTTCAGGAGGGTGGCACTGGGCAGTGATTAATGCCACTAAACACTCCCAGAGAAGGGCACCACAATGGCCTAATCAAACTTTAAAAAAGTTTTAGTTACATTGTGAACTGGTTTTCATTGTCGATTATGCAAACTGAACCCAGCCCTGCCCACTAGTCACAAATGCTTCAAGTGCACCTGCAGGCAACGCGCGATCTCTCTCTAAGGCCACCTGACATGCAGGTGGTTTGATTGCCTTCGGGAGCTGGAGAGGAATTTCCTGAATTGCCTCCAGGCTCTTTTTCACCTCTCCGGGTAGATAGTGTGGTTGGGGCATGAATGAATGGTGCTGGAGGCTGCAACATTGACTGGAGGAGGCAGCCATTATGGCTCTCATGGTTTCTTTCTTATCCTTGTTTTCTGTTTGTAAATCCTGTCACAGATTCTGGGCCTGAAATTTTTAAAAACGTTCCAATCTTTAACCTCCTCACTGAACAGCTATTGAACTCTGACTGATCTTACCCTGTTTACTCGACAACAATTAGACCTTGTGGGTTTAATGGAAGACAATGTTCCCATAGCAACAAAATAATAATGTGCATTACATGTTAGAATGATCCTGATCAAACAGTCTATCATCCAACTCACCATGAGCAATGCCAGGGGAGATATGTTTAATATACAGGGCCACTGGTTTATGGTGAGAATAAATCAAATTCCATTTCTATTACACATGGGATTGTTTGTGGTGTTTTGGGGATTATATTCCCTCAACTGGTCCCTTCAATCACATCACACTTAATGGCAGTCTCTACTTTAATTAAAGCTCTTAATTAATTATCAGCTTCAGTTAATCTGCAACAGAAACAGTTCAGAGTCAATCTTCCCTGTGTGGTGTTTTGAGTTCTTATTCAGCCTCTAATGAACTTGTTGCTTTCTCCATTTCATCAAACTTTCAGCCAGTAACATTCCTAAGATTACTGATGTGGTGACATTTAGTCGTCAGAAACACGTCCCCTAGATTTAAAGGGATGCCAAGAATTCAGGGTTTTTTAATTGAGGGAAACTGTAGTGGAGTTTGACCTTTAATAATAGTGAATACATGTCACAAAACTATCAATACTTGTATACCATAGCATTGCCTTTTGCATTTGATTTCTTTCAGTTCTCCACCCCCCACCCCTCATCTTCATTGCCCTTCTCCAACAGCAAGTAGGGTATCTGGATGTGGGTATTACCACTAATCCTTGGCTGGACCATCAGCAACCAGACTTGGGTTGTGCAAGAAGTCTTCTCCAGAACATCTTTCCCTGCTTCACCAGTGACTCACCGCGAACGAGCAAGTGGTAGAAAGTGAAGTGATTTGGAGTATGAGCTCCTTGTGGGCAGTGTCTCGGTGTCCTAGTGTCGTCACAGGGCCAACCCCTGCTCTGTCTATATCGCAAGTATTCCAATGCATTTTGTGAGACACAGTTTGCATGGTTTCATAACAAGAAGGGTTACTCTGGATCCCGTGGCAATCTGTATCTCCATGTTTACTTTGGGATATGGGGAACTTTAAGAATTTAGCCAAACAAGGACTTTAAATGGCACTGGTGAAGTTGATTCATTTCCGATGAAGCAAAGAATGGATTTGCCTGTATCAAAGAAAATATATTTGTATTGTGGGATCCTACCTAATATCAGATTCTTCATCATATTTGTTTGCTGAATAAATAAGAAACTAAACAAACTTTTGAATTACAATTTAGGATTGGTGGTAACCTAGAAGGCGTTGTAAAATAATCAGTCTGTGTCATGTGGTCATTTAATGATAGACTTTGGTTTGAAATTTATTTGGTTCAACGATAGAACTTCCAGCAGGGTTCCCATACCTGAGACTGTCTCAACACCGAGCTGTGTGAGTCATTGCATGCTGAATGCATGAGGGCGCGTTTGGGACAGACGAGGTGCCAGATGTCATGAGCTTGTGTTCAGTTTAACTAAATATAGTTCTGGTCGGTAATGTGAACAGGTGTTATTTCATGGTTCCAGACTGCACATATAGGGTAACTTTCAACTGCCCCACCTGGGCACTAATCTGGTGGAGTGACTCGACCGCCCGGTATAGAACCCACCCGATCACCGTCCGATTGGTGTCAATGGGTTGAAAATCGGGTGGAGTCTGCAATGAGCGGGCGGTCGGATGACCCCCCAGATGGTGAAGGTGGAAATTGGCCCCATGGTTTATAACATCATAAAATGATTCTCTTTGCTTTTTAGTTTTAGTCTGTAAACAGATTGGCCCAGAAATTGATCTCGCTCTGTTCCCGCGGGGGTAAGGAGCAGGCGCGATCTCTCACTCCGCGTTGGCTTTTTCAGATCCAGCTCGCACGAACTTGATGTTCTAGACATCAGCTGGGCAGTGCTTGCGTATCCCACCGGCGTAGTGAATTCGTGCGAGCTGTGGGATCACGTGACTCAGTTAGAGCCAATGGCAGCACACCATCTTCCATTCATAAGTTTCACATACGTGCTGTGAAAGCTATGAATCTTACACACCCCCAAAATAACAGCTAAACCTCAATTAAATTTAAAAAAACCATCACATTAATAAAATAAGTATAGTTAAATAAATTAACCATTTTAAATAAAAAATTAAATTTTTGAAAAAATTTAAAATCTTTTAAAAAGTTATAAAAATAAACTTACCTGTCTTTAAAGTCTCTAAAAAAGATATACCTGTTAAAAAAAATTCAAAATAATACTTAATTCACTACTTACCTTGTTAAAAGTGGGTCTTACTCCTCCTTTTTTCGTTTCTAAAATCTTCCGTCCTTACCTGCGCGTCCAAAGCACTAAGTGCACAGCGTGCGCGCAGCCTGTAGCGCGCACGCGGTGCACCGAGGAACCGCCCCCTTTTCCAAAGACCAAGTGCCGGTTTTCAGCGCATGCGCAGGGCATGCAGAAAACCGGCAATTGGAGAGAGAATACGCGAGAGTACGCAGTGCGTACTCTCGCGTCGCGGGATGAATTTTTGGCCCATTGTGTGTTTTATTGAGTTTGGGATCAGGTTTGGGATCAGGTCGCTTTCTACACTCAGTAATGTTACAACCACATTAATATGTAGTTACAACATTTTAATGAAATAATGGTGATCCCAGGAAGGAGAGGCTTTAGTTATGAAGAGGAACTAGTGAAACTGCTGCTCTTTTCACTCGAACAGAGAACTGATAGAGGGGCTCCAAATTATTTATTTTAAGTATTGAGAAAGTAAAAAGGGATAAAGTATTTTCACAGGTCGGTAAGTCAGTAACTATGGGCGATAAACTTGAGATCATGACTAAAAGGATAAGGAGAGAGGTTCGGGGATTTTTTATGCAGAGGCCTGTTGTGACAAGGAAAGACCAGCCAGAAACAGCAGGGAAACAGAATCCAGAATCGTTTCTAAAAGAGAAGTGGATAAATATTTGAAAAAGAGAAATTTAAAAGGGCCTGGCAAAAAGACCAGAGAATGGGCCTAAGTGGAAAGCTCTTTTACAGGTGGTGATGGGCTAAATAGTCTCCTCTGTGCAGAATATAGATTCTCAGGGCTGTTTGACAGACATAAAATGAAACAAAATGATCTGATGTCAAGCGAAGTGTCTCTATAGTGTGGTCTAATTAACAGTGGGTTTTACAGGTCCTTCCCCAATGAGTGGGGAGATGAGGAGAATTTTTTTACGCAGCGAGTTGTTGTGATCTGGAATGCGCTGCCTGAAAGGACGGTGGAGGCAGATTCAATCGTAACTTTCAAAAGGGAATGAAAGATAGAAAGACTTACATTTATATAGCGCCTTGCATGACCACTGGACGTCTCAAAGTGCCAATGAAGTACTTTTTTTTTAAATACTTGAAAGGAAAAACATTTTGCCGGGCTATGGGGAAAGAGGCGGGGAGTGGGACTGTTTGGAGAGCTCGACCAAAGAGCCGGCACAGGCATGATGGGCCGAATGGCCTCCTTCTGTGCTGTATGATTCTATGAAATGTATATCACTAGCTTAAGGTATTTAACCAGGATACTCGGCGCAGTGCATATCTCATTGACGGGGGTCTCCACAGAATGCTGGGCATCAGGAGAGCTTTCTGGTCAGGACTTGATTGTTGTGCCACTTTTGTCACCCATCTGGACAAGCAGACAGGAACTTGGTTCAACATCTTAACCAAAGAACAATCCTTCAGATACTGCAGTGAGGCGTTAGCAGTGCACTCGAGTCTGTACCCACAACATGTTGGAGCACAGGCAAGAACGCTATCAGCTAAGCCAGCTGACATCACCACAGACCAAACCAAACACACAGCTATGTTAGCATGCAATGTCTAAACAGCCTCTCACCTTCCCCATGACCAGAACTGGATGCCTCAAATTCAAATTCTTTGTCGAACTTTCAGCAGAAGAAGAGGTGACCTTCTTTCCATGGACTGAGTGAAAGTGACCTCCCCACAAAAATAAATGACATTGCCCCCTTAATCCAAACAATCACATAGTGGCTGTAAGTCTTTAACTGTGGGGACAATATGACTTTACACTAAATTTGCAAGTAGTTCAAAGACTCTGTCAACATCGAGTGCGCTACAGAACGGCACTTGTGCAACTGAAATGCCTCGGAATATGTTTATCTCTTTGTCGGCCTCTAAAAACATTCCACTGGTGGTTTTCGTATCACTTTAGTTCTTCTCATCAGAATAATCTATTCAATTTATTCTTCAATAAGTAAAATTAGTTTGAGAGTTCGTAACCTTGGCGACCCTGAGCTGAGCTTCTGATCTGACCCCATAATTGTCTCCATCACTAAGACCGCCTACTTCCACCTCTGTAACATCGCCCGTCTCCGCCCCTGCCTCAGCTCATCCGCTGCCGAAACCCTCATCCATGCCTTTGTTACCTCTCGACTTGACTATTCCAGCACACTCCTGGCTGGCCTCCCACATTCTACCCTATATAAACTTGAGGTCATCCAAAACTCGGCTGCCCGTGTCCTAACTCGCACCAAGTCCTGTTCACCCATCACCCCTGTGCTCACTGACCTATATTGGCTCCTGGTTAAGCAACGCCTCGATTTCAAAATTCTCATCCTTCTCATTTTTTGAATGGTGAGAGACTGGGAAATGTTTGCATTCAGAGGAACCTGGGTGTCCTTGTACATCAATCACAGGAAGTTAACATGTAGGTACAGCAAGCAATTAGGAAAGCAAATGGTATGTTAGCTTTTGTTACAAAGGGATTAGAGTATAAGAGTAAAGAAATCATAACTGCAATTATACAGGGCATTGGTGAGGCCACACCCGGAGCACTGTGTACAGTTCTGGTCTACTTACCTAAGGAAAGACATACTTGCTTTAGAGGGATTGCAACGAAGGTTCACTAGACTGGTTCCTGGGATGATGGGTTTGCCCTATGAGGAGCGATTGAGTAGACACGGCCTATATTCTCTAGAGTTTAGAAGAATGAGCGGTCATCTGATCGAAACATGTAAAATTCTTAAGGGGCTTGACAGGGTTAATGCTGAGAAAATGTTTCCCCTGGCTGGGGAATCTAGAACACGGGGTCACAGTCTCAGAATAAGGGGTCGGCCATTTGGAACTAAGAGGAGGAGAAATTTTTTCACTCAAAGGGTTGTGAATCTTTGGAATTCTCTACCCCAGAGAGCTGTGGATGCTCAGTCGTTGAGTATATTCAAGACCGAGATCGATAGATTTTTGGGAATTAAGGGATATGGGGATAGTGCGGGAAGGTGGAGTTGAGGTAGAAGATCAGCCATGATCTTATTGAATGGCAGAGCAGGCTCGAGGTTCCAAATGGCCTACTCCTGCTCCTGTTTCCTTTGTTCTTATGTTCCTGCAGGTTTTCCCCTCTGCTCCCAATAACACTGACACCTTGCTGGGACACAGTTCCACAAGTCCTGGGCACTCGTCAAGACCTTTCCCAAGAGGTCATTCTTCAATGTGCACGTCAGTCACCTACTCAACTACAGGGAACATCGCCCCAGAGCCTGATCCTGTCCACACCTGAGCTTTTTTTAATTTGTTCATAGTATGTGAGCATCACTGGCAAAGCCAGCATTTATTGCCCATCCCTAATTGCCTTCTTGAACCGCTGCAGTCCGTGTGGTGAAGGTACTCCCACAGTGCTGTTAGGGAGGGAGTTCCCGGATTTTGACCCAGCGACGATGAAGGAACGGCGATATATTTCCAAGTCAGGATGGTGTGTGACTTGGAGGGGAACTTGGAGGTGGTGGTGGTCCCATGCACCTGCTGCCCTTGTCCTTCTAGGTGGAAGAGGTCGCGAGTTTGGGAGGTGCTGCCGAAGAAGCCTTGGCGAATTGCTGCAGTGCATCTTGTAGATGGTACACACTGCACCCACGGTGCGCCGGTGGTGGAGGGAGTGAATGTTTACGGTATATGTTTAAGGTGAATGTTTAAGATCCTGCAACAGGTGACACTGAATAACAATCAGGAGCCAAGAAGCCCGGCTCATTTTTCCCTCGCTAACCCTGGGCACTGAGGCCGAAAGTTGTGCCCAAAATACCAGCTGTGCTGAGATCAGCTTACGCAGCCCAGATCCAGGATTGAATGAGGCTTTCCTACTCTGTACTGCTCAGTTATTCATTGTCTGAGTGACTGGGGGAGTTCCCCCCGACGTCATTTTTAACACTCTACGCCAACATGAGGTCAGATATTTCGAGTTTAGTTGCAGAAGAAGCTTTCTGTACTCTGCTCCAACGATGTGCCTTCATCCCAATCTGTGCAGCGTTCTGGAGTTTTACATTTCCCATACCAGCTAGCGTTAACCTCTCTGAGTGAGACTAGTTGTTAAGGACCGCAGTTTACAAACTTTTTTTGTGTGTAGAACCTTCTGAAAATATTGTCACATTCCCAGGGACCCTCATCCTAATTTCCAAAAGGGAAACAGTGCTATAATGTTCATTAGTGTTGGCTCAGTCACACAGCTGCAATATGGCACCTTACTGGACGCCGCAGAGTGGGGCAAGGTGCTCAGACGGTTTGCTATTGTGACCCTCTGCTGCACTCAAACATTCCACTCAACATGACAGCAAGGACAGGTGTCGACAAAGTAACCTTCAAAACCATTGGCACTGCCAACTAACGGAAGCACGAATCTGGAGCTGGCAACTGACACACAAATATACCAACAAAGATTCCACAGATTTTATATTCATGCCACTTCGCAAAATGCCCTTTAATTCGTGTATTTCATAGGTTTGAAAAATAGCACACATGACCTCATTACCAATTATTTCAATTTAATTTGGAGTTCACTTTATGACATTTGCCTTCCACTGAAAGACTCATATTTTAAAAACTGGTTCCAGTATCATGTATATGGACAAGGCAACTGTTTCCACTGATCATAATCCCGATGGCAAAAGCAAGGCTGACTCATAAAACAGAATGACCATCTCTGTTAGTCCTGATTTTAACCAAAACCAGGCTAGAATTTCTGCTTTTCCTAACCTGTATCCCCAAACCAAGCTTCTATTTCTGCTTTCCATGAACTAACGCTAAACCAGGGCTACAGTTTCTACTGTTGCGTTACCCAAGGCCGGTACAAAGTGATTGTTGTCCTGAACTCTATCCCCAAAACAAGGCTGCAGTTTCTATAAACCTTCAATCAACTTGTGAAAAGTGGCAAAATAAATGAAACTGTAGCACGCCATGCTTCCAGAGGTACAATGGGCCTAAAAATGTTTCCTAGGCTTCAATCTATCGCACACCAGTCTCCAACCCTCTCTGCAAGAAGAGAGACTGTAACTTCAATCAGTCTTAGCTCCAAGTATTGCTATTCCTAACCCGAAATGTACATCAAGGCTACTGATTGCTGCAATTTCAAAACAACACGACAAATTCGGCTTAGAATTTTTTCACCAATTTTCTCTGAAAATGTTCTCCCATCCCTGCCCCTCCCCTCACTTCCCCACCCTCCTTTCCTGTTGCACTCCCTGCAATGATTAACTGTAGCCCTCTCTGCTACTCCTAGTCCTAACCATAGAAAAAGATTCTGCTACTCCTAGCTCTAACCAAAAGACAGGCGGCTCTTCTGCTTGTGCCTAACCCTGAGACAAGAAGGCTACAGTTTCTGCTCCTGACATTGCAACTTTGTCAGTACTGACTATAACTTTAAATTAACATCATGATATTTAGTGAGACATTGACAATGAAACAGAATTGTTCAAAGAGATCCTTAATTAGAAGTTAGCATAGATTTGTAACTGTTTTCACAAATGTGTCACAAATTTGTCAGCTATTTCCACAATCCGTCAGTGTATCAGTGACTAAGACTGTTTACCGCGCAAATCTGAAAGGTCAGTCGTCTTGGCACCACTGGCCTGGGTCCTGAAGTATTTCTGCACATAAATTGTCACCTCACATACCTGTCACAAGCTCCCCTTTTATTTTTGTGCCGTTCACTGTATTCCCTGTTTCAGCTCAGTTTCCAATGTTCGTACAATTGCCGCAAACTATTTTACCATCAATCACACTTCTAAGGAAGGACAAGGACAGGAGGACGAAGAACCCGGTCAGTTAGAATCATAAAATGATACAGCACCAACAGAGGCCATTCGGTCCATCGTGCCTGTGTTGGCTATGTGAATGAGTGTGTGTTTTTCTGAGTATTAAAGCGGGTACAGATCTGAATAATGGAATCAGAAATGATTGGGTTTTACCAGCTGGGGTCTAAGTGTCTCCGTTAGCATCTATAAAGAATGTTCCTGACCTTCAGTTTTCTGGCAAAACCCAAAACAATGCCTCACTCAGTGAGAAAATGGACATACTTTGTAATAAGAAATGACTTAGGTTGTCAATCATTCTATTTGTTTCCTGACCTTGGGTTAACCTGGCCTATCCGAGGAAGAGATGCCAAGCGATCGCCAAGCAACGGAAATTTCCAACAATAATAATGAAAGAATTGCATTTATATAGCGCCTTTCACGACCCCAGGACATACCAAAGCGCTTTACAGCCAATGAAGTGCTTTGAAGTTACTGTTGTAATGTAGGAAACGCGGCAGCCAATTTGCACACAGCAAGATCCCACAAACAGCAACGTGATAATGACCAGATGACCTGTTTTGTGATGTTGGTTGAGGGATAAATATTGGCCAGGACACCAGGGAGAACTCCCCCCTGCTCTTCTTCAAAAATGGGATCTTTTACATCCACCTGAGAGAGCAGACGGGGCCTCGGTTTAACGTCTCATCCGAAAGACGGCACCTCCGACAGTGCAGCACTCCCTCAGCACTGCACTGGAGTGTCAGCCTAGATTTTTGTGCTTAAGTCTCTGGAGTGAGACTCGAACCGAGAAACTTCTGCCTCAGAGGCGAGAGTGCTACTCACTGAGCCACAGCTGACACTAATTGACTCGGGATCTATTTAGATCACCCCCTCACAGGTCTCCAAGCCTCAAAGGGACAGGCTGAGTTAGCAGTACTTCTGCGGGTTGAATAGGCCATGAAGACAGTTGATGCAGTTGCACCATAAAGGAAGTCTCGGATTTCTGCAGCACTTTTCACAACCTCAGAACATCCCAAAGTGCTTTACAGCCAATGAAGTACATTTTGAAGTGTAGTCACTGTTGTAATGCAGAAATTTAGGAGCTATTAAAAAGATTTTTTACTATTATTCCAGAATGGTCGACCAACTCGGGAAAGAATTGGCGCTAAATTTCCATTTTTTCCCCCTCCTTTGCCCTGCTGGACTCCTTCATATTATGATCTCCAGTTCTGGCCACAAGTGGGGTTTAACTTTGCTACTGTGCAGATTGATTCAGTCTGACATTGAGCTGTTTGCACACCATCGACTCCCCCCGACCAGGTGTGTGAATATTCACCAGACACAGCGACCAGTGCAAGAGCTTCAGAAAAGATTTCATTGAAATGTATCCAAAAGAATTCAATGCAATCAATCGACCTAAGTCTACAATCATGAATAGTAAGTGTTAAAGACCCCTGCTGGAAATGCACAGGAGCAGGATGGAGATGAATCCGAGTGTTGCTGCCACATGTTGGATATCCTCGCTCCTCCGGCAGTGTAAACGATCGATGTGTCTGAACTCCTGACAGCTTTCTGCTCTTGTAAAAAATAAACCCTGCTCGCACTCGATGCTCTTCAAAGTTAAGCTTAGTTTATCTACAGATCTTCGAAGTTCGACTTTCCGTCCCCCCCCCCCCCCCACTGGGTAGTTTGAGATCAAGTTGGGAAAACGATAAACCAATTGAACAGGACCTGGGCCAATTACCCTTCAAACTGGGTCACGCACAGCGAACGGCACAAATAAAATGCTGCAGGAATGGGGTGACCTGTCATTTTGCCCCAAACTCCACTGATCCTTTACACCCAGTCATTGGGGAAGTCAGGGCGACCTGGGATCTTGCTGTTCACTTCCCCTAGTTGAGTCCTGCCCTGGGGGTCTCTCTCTATGGGCGGGGGTCTCTCTCTATGGGCGGGGGTCTCTCTCTATGGGCGAGGGTCTCTCTCTCTCTGGGGTCTCTCTCTCTGGGGGTCTCTCTCTGGGGGTCTCTCTCTCTCTGGGCGGGGGTCTCTCTCTGGGGGGTCTCTCTCTCTCTCTCTCTCTCTCTCTGGGCGGGGGTCTCTCTCTGGGGTCTCTCTCTCTCTCTGGGAGGGGGTCTCTCTCTGGGGGTCTCTCTCTCTCTGGGGGTCTCTCTCTGGGTCTCTCTCTCTCTGGGTGGGAGTCTCTCTCTGGGGGTCTCTCTCTCTCTGGGCGGGGGTCTCTCTCTGAGGGTCTCTCTCTCTCTCTCTCTCTGGGGTCTCTCTCTCTCTGGGAGGGGGTCTCTCTCTGGGGGTCTCTCTCTGGGGGTCTCTCTCTCTCTGGGCGGGGGTCTCTCTCTGGGGGTCTCTCTCTCTCTGGGCGGGAGTCTGGGGTCTCTCTCTCTCTCTGGGCGGGGGTCTCTCTCTGAGGGTCTCTCTCTCTCTCTCTGGGTCTCTCTCTCTCTGGGTGGGGGTCTCTCTCTGGGGGTCTCTCTCTCTCTGGGCGGGGGTCTCTCTCTGAGGGTCTCTCTCTCTCTCTCTGGGTCTCTCTCTCTCTGGGCGGGGGTCTCTCTCTGGGGGTCTCTCTCTGGGGGTCTCTCTCTCTCTGGGCGGGGGTCTCTCTCTGAGGGTCTCTCTCTCTCTGGGGTCTCTC
Source organism: Squalus acanthias (assembly GCA_030390025.1). Lineage (NCBI taxonomy): Eukaryota > Metazoa > Chordata > Chondrichthyes > Squaliformes > Squalidae > Squalus > Squalus acanthias. The sequence continues at coordinate 2,743,301 of CM059446.1, read as the reverse complement.
TCTCTCTGGGAGGGGGTCTCTCTCTGGGGGTCTCTCTCTCTCTCTCTGGGGGTCTCTCTCTGGCCGGGTTTCAGTGGGTCACAGTGCTGTCCTACCTTGGAGACTTGGAGCGGCTTGTGTTGGTGGGACCCTCCCTGAAGCCTGAAGCCCCAGGGCGCCCCACCACCGAGGGTGACGAGCGCCTCTTCGCCGGTGCCCATGGTCTCTCCTGATGCCCTTCAGCAAACGGAGTGTCCCTGGGATCTCTTCATCGTCCCGATCCTCGCCATCGTTCACATCACGGTGGGAGCTGGCTGGGAGCAGGCTCCGGGAGGACGGTGCGAGGCTCTCGGCTCCAGGCTCTCCCTGTGCAGCACAGTCGGAGCTCAGACCAGCGGCTCGATCCAGACTTGGTTCATGGCCAGACTTCAGCACATGTTACGTCAATCTCCCAGCCCCGCTGTGGAAAGATCTAAAAGGAAACTGGGAATGAGTGATTAACAGAACGCTCTAAAACTCTACTGAAGGGCCGTGCTTGTTTTATATGTCATGTCACCAAGAACAATAACCTCATTTCCAAAGGCGCCTGCCTGGGCTGTGAGAGCAATGGGGAAAGCTGGCCAGCGCTGGCTTCTCTCCGCACAACTTCACAGCTCGAAGATAGTTCAGGTATTCGATTATAACAAGAATTGATTTCTGAAGGAACAATATGCATTGCTGATTGATTCAGGTATAGTTTTTATTTTGAGTTGCTACAAGATTTCGCTGTGATTGTGAGGAATAATATTGATTTATTGCAGACACTTCATGCACCGAATGTGCCAAGAGCCATAGCAACAACCCCAGCAACTCAGAAATGTGTTCATTGTGGAACGCACTGCAGACAAAGTGCTGCTGCACAACGTTTATGTAAAACATTTTTGATTCTGCAGGAAGTAAAGAAGTTATTCCATTATCGGAAAAAGAAAGAACTTGCATTTCTATAGCGCCTTTCACAACCTCAGGACGTCCCAAAGCGCTTTACAGTCAATGAAGTACTTTTGAAGTGTCGTCACTGTTGTAATGTGGGAAACGCGGCAGCCAATCTGCGCAAAGCAAGCTCCCACAAACAGCAATGTGATAATGACCAGATAATCTGTTTTTTAGGTGTTGGTTGAGGGATAAATATTGGCCTCAGGACACTGGGGAGAACTCCCCGCTCTTCTACGAAATAGTGTCAGGGGATCTTTTACCTCCACCTGAGAGAGCAGACAGATCACATACAAAAGACGGCACCGATACTGCAGCACTCCCTCAGTACTGCCCCTCCGACAGTGCGGCACTCCCTCAGTACTGCCCCTCCGACAGTGCGGCACTCCCTCAGTACTGCCCCTCCGACAGTGCGGCACTCCCTCAGTACTGCCCCTCCGACAGTGCAGCGCTCCCTCAGTACTGCCCCTCCGACAGTGCGGCGCTCCCTCAGTACTGCCCCTCCGACAGTGCAGCACTCCCTCAGTACTGTCCCTCCGACAGTGCGGCGCTCCCTCAGTACTGCCCCTCCGACAGTGCGGCGCTCCCTCAGTACTGTCCCTCCGACAGTGCAGCGCTCCCTCAGTACTGCCCCTCCGACAGTGCGGCGCTCCCTCAGTACTGTCCCTCCGACAGTGCAGCGCTCCCTCAGTACTGCCCCTCCGACAGTGCGGCGCTCCCTCAGTACTGCCCCTCCGACAGTGCGGCGCTCCCTCAGTACCGCCCCTCCGACAGTGCGGCGCTCCCTCAGTACTGCCCCTCCGACAGTGCAGCGCTCCCTCAGTACTGCCCCTCCGACAGTGCGGCGCTCCCTCAGTACTGCCCCTCCGACAGTGCAGCACTCCCTCAGTACCGCCCCTCCGACAGTGCGGCGCTCCCTCAGTACTGCCCCTCCGCCAGTGCGGCGCTCCCTCAGTACTGCCCCTCCGACTGTGCGGCGCTCCCTCAGTACTGCCCCTCCGACAGTGTGGCGCTCCCTCAGTACTGCCCCTCCGACAGTGCGGCACTCCCTCAGTACTGCCCCTCCGACTGTGCGGCACTCTCTCAGTACTGTCCCTCCGACAGTGCGGCGCTCCCTCAGTACTGCCCCTCCGACAGTGCGGCGCTCCCTCAGTACTGTCCCTCCGACAGTGCAGCGCTCCCTCAGTACTGCCCCTCCGACTGTGCGGCGCTCCCTCAGTACTGCCCCTCCGACAGTGTGGCGCTCCCTCAGTACTGCCCCTCTGACAGTGCAGCGCTCTCTCAGTACTGCCCCTCCGACTGTGCGGCACTCTCTCAGTACTGCCCCTCCGACAGTGCGGCGCTCCCTCAGTACTGCCCCTCTGACAGTGCAGCGCTCCCTCAGTACTGCCCCTCCGATAGTGCAGCGCTCCCTCAGTACTGCCCCTCCGACAGTGCGGCGCTCCCTCAGTACTGCCCCTCTGACAGTGCAGCGCTCCCTCAGTACTGCCCCTCCGACAGTGCAGCGCTCCCTCAGTACTGCCCCTCCGATAGTGCGGCGCTCCCTCAGTACTGCCCCTCCGACAGTGCGGCGCTCCCTCAGTACTGCCCCCCCGACAGTGCGGCGCTCCCTCAGTACTGCCCCTCCGATAGTGCGGCACTCCCTCAGTACTGCCCCCCCGACAGTGCAGCGCTCCCTCAGTACTGCCCCTCCGACAGTGCAGCGCTCCCTCAGTACTGCCCCTCCGACAGTGCAGCACTCCCTCAGTACTGCCCCTCCGACAGTGCAGCACTCCCTCAGTACTGCCCCTCCGATAGTGCGGCGCTCCCTCAGTACTGCCCCTCTGACAGTGCAACACTCCCTCAGTACTGCCCCTCCGATAGTGCAGCACTCCCTCAGTACTGTCCCTCCGACAGTGCGGCACTCTCTCAGTACTGCCCCTCCGATAGTGCAGCACTCCCTCAGTACTGTCCCTCTGACAGTGCGGCACTCCCTCAGTACTGCCCCTCCGACAGTGCAGCACTCCCTCAGTACTGCCCCTCCGACAGTGCAGCACTCCCTCAGTACTGCCCCTCCGACAGTGCAGCACTCCCTCAGTACTGCCCCTCCGATAGTGCAGCGCTCCCTCAGGCCTGCCCCTCCGACAGTGCAGCGCTCCTTCAGTACTGCCCCTCCGACAGTGCAGCACTCCCTCAGTACTGCCCCTCCGACAGTGCAGCACTCCCTCAGTACTGCCCCTCCGACAGTGCGGCGCTCCCTCAGTAACGCTCAGCCTAGATTTTTGTGCTCAAGTCTCTGGAGTGGGACTCATGATCTTCTGACTCCGAGGTGAGGGCGCATCCAACTGAGACACAGCTGGCACCTTGACCACATCAGGAAGATTAGGAGTGATCCTACTGTGAGTTCCTGAAAGCTCTGAGACCATCTTATATCTGAATGGCACTTTTTAAATGCACATTGTCTCGTTTGAAAATATTGAGCTCTGCAGCTTTACTGCTCTGAAGAGAAATTCCACACAGTTCATGAACGACAGCATCCCTCAGTACCCCCCCATCACCCCCACAAACTCTACCGGCAAGAAGGACAAGAGCAGCAATATCGTGGGAACACATCATCTCCAAGTTCTCCTACAAGTCATGACTAGGAAATATATCACCGTTCCTTCATTGTTGCTGAGCCAGTGTCCTGGAATTCCCCACCTAACACTATCATGGAGTACCTTCACCACAAGAACTGCAGTGGTTCAAGAAGAAGGCCCACCACGACCTTCTCAGGGCAACTAGGGATGGGCAATAAATGCCGGCCTTGCAAGCAACACCCACATCCCTTGAAAATATAAAAATATGTGGCAGAATGGTTGCAGGTGATGTAAATATTCATAGAACCCATTTTTGGTGTTTTCGCATCCAGAACGCCACCCCATGCTCACCTGTGTCCCTGCCAAATTCCACTGGCTCCCCATCCTACAACACATGGACTTCAAAATCTTCACTTGGTCTATAATTCCCTCCATGCTCTTGTTTCACCTTACAACCCAACCTACCCCCATTGCTGCGTGTCCGTCCCTTCCTCTGCTTCACCATCCCTGACAGAGCTTTGCGGGATCACTGCCCACTTTCTGGAATTCTTTCTGCCTCATTTCAACCCTTCTCACCTTCAAAACCCTCCAGGAAACCTACACTTGAAGCCCATCCTTGGTCAACTCGCCAAGCTCCACCAAATTTCTGTGTCTGAATTTTTCGCCCCTTCCTGTGAAGTGCCTTGATTTTAAAGAGTCTGTAATAGAGTAAGTTTGTTTTTTCGTATCTTCTCACTCTTCCCTTGGAGAGACTAATGTGTAACGGAAGGATTTGCAAGCTGATTAACAATCTGACAGGCCGCGACGTGACCGCTCCTTCCATGGCCGTAATCACGATGGGGTTATCCTACAGGGCGGGAGGGTTTTATGGCCTCCGACAACCCGCCACGATGAGGGGGAGGGCCATCCACACCCATCGAACCTGAGGATCCCACTGGACATCAACCCAGAATTCCGAGCTAGAGCTCCAGTCTCCGGGACTGTCTGCCGCGGGGTTCGAACCCTGCGCTTTCTGACTCAGAGGCAGGAATGCTACCACTGAGCCAAGGGCTCCAGTCTGAGTTGATTCATCTTCTACCTGTTGCAGGAATGCCATCACCTGTAGGCAAGTTCCAAATGTTGGTTTAGTCGCCTCTTGTTCTTCTGGTCACTGTGGCACCACCTGCTGGCTCTCTTGTCCCAGGGCGATTCCACTGGGGCCATGTCTGAAGTGGGGAACATCTGATGAAATTAGTCGGTGCTTCCACATGTTTAGAGCCCCACATTATCCTCCTCTTCTCTGATTTAGGTCCAGAATTTCAAGTCTATTATTTTAAAGCTAACGTTTTCAGGTGCAAATCACTAAATATGTTGCATTGTAAAATAAATTTCATCAGAAAAGAGGTGCTTGATGTAGAATTGTGAATTAAAATTTATATTCCTGCCAAGGTATAAAGAGACTGATTTAATTTTGCTCAGGTTCTAGCACCTGGCTTATATTGTCTGTCTTGAACTGCAACGATTCTGCCCAGAAGCAAGCTCCGCACCTGTGTGTTTAAATAGATCATCTCACAGGAATTAAAATTTAAACCTTTAGAGAGCCTGGGTGGGAATGCAGCGCGCTCTAACCATTTAAGTCAACACCAGGGACTCCTGGACACTTTTCAAACTCGCTTTGATAACACAATGGACATATGCTCCAACCCAAATGGTGTGAGAGTGCTTTGTCCAGGCTGCTTCTCTCTGGAGTCATGCCAGGACTAAACACTAAAGTTGCAGTGTGCACAAAGCCCTGCATCATGTCAGTCAAATGTCAGTCAACTATTTCCCAAATTAATCTCCCACTGTCCCCGCAGAATGTGCCCTGTGACTGATTAGCTCGTACCAGTGCCGCCAGTCACTGAGCACTATCGGCGAGGCAGGCTGTTTAATCCCCCTGTGGACTCCTTCCTCTGTCAGTCGGACCTTTTCTGTCTCGATTGATGTCCGAAATTTCCAAAAACATGTTGTACGTAGAAACTAATCCCGGAAAGAGTAACACAAAATACCGCTGTTATTTATTTATTTATGTTATATATTTATTAGTCAAGAAATAAATTATTTGTCTCACTCCAGAGATTTGAGCACATAATCCAGGCTCACCCTCCTGTGCAGTACCGAGGGAGCCCTGCACTGTCGGAGGGGCAGTACTGAGGGAGCCCTGCACTGTCGGAGGGGCAGTACTGAGGAAGCGCCGCACTGTCGGAGGGGCAGTACGGAGAGAGCGCTGCACTGTCGGAGGGGCTGTACTGAGGGAGCGCCGCACTGTCGGAGGGGCAGTACTAAGGGAGCGCCGCACTGTCGGAGGGGCAGTACGGAGGGAGTATTGCACTGTCGGAGGGGCAGTACTGAGGGAGTGCTGCACCGTCGGAGGGGCAGTACTGAGGGAGCCCCGTACTTTCGGAGGGGCAGTACGGAGGGAGCACTGCACTGTCGGAGGAGCAGTACTGAGGGAGTGCTGCACTGTCGGAGGGGCAGTACGGAGGGAGTGCTGCACTCTCGGAGGGGCAGTACGGAGGGACTACTGCACTGTCGGAGGGGCAGTACTGAGGGAGCGCTGCACTGTCAGAGGGGCAGTACTGAGGGAGTGCTACACTGTCGGAGGGGCAGTACTGAGAGAGTGTTGCACTGTCGGAGGGGCAGTACTGAGGGAGCACTGCACTGTCGGAGGGGCAGTACTGAGGGAGCGCCACACTGTCAGGGGGGCAGTACTGAGGGAGTGCTGCACTGTCGGAGGGGCAGTACTGAGGGAGCGCTGCACTGCACTGAGGGAGCGCCGCACTGTCGGAGGGGCAGTACGGAGGGAGCGCTGCACTGTCGGAGGGGCAGTACTGAGGGAGCGCTGCACTGTCGGAGGGGCAGTACTGAGGGAGCACAGCACTGTCAGGGGGGCAGTACTGAGGGAGCGCTGCACTGTCAGGGGGGCAGTACTGAGGGAGCGCCGCACTGTCGGAGGGGCAGTATGAGGGAGCGCCGCACTGTCGGAGGGACAGTACTGAGGGAGCGCTGCACTGTCGGAGGGGCAGTACTGAGGGAGCACTGCACTGTCAGAGGGGCAGTATCGAGGGAGCCCTGCACTGTTGGAGGGGCGGTACCGAGGGAGCCCTGCACTGTCGGAGGGGCAGTACCGAGGGAGCCCTGCACTGTCGGAGGGGCAGTACCGAGGGAGCACTGCACTGTCGAAGGGGCAGTACCGAGGGAGTGCTGCACTGTCGGAGGGGCAGTACTGAGGGAGCGCTGCGCTGTCAGAGGGGCAGTACTGAGGGAGCGCCGCGCTGTCGGAGGGGCAGTACTGAGGGAGCGCTGCACTGTCGGAGGGGCAGTACTGAGGGAGCGCTGCGCTGTCGGAGGGGCAGTACTGTGGGAGTGCTGCACTGTCAGATGGGCAGTACTGAGGGAGCGCTGCACTGTCGGAGGGGCAGTACTGAGGGAGCACTGCACTGTCAGAGGGGCAGTATCGAGGGAGCCCTGCACTGTCGGAGGGGCGGTACCGAGGGAGCCCTGCACGGTCGGGGGGGCAGTACCGAGGGAGCCCTGCACTGTCGGAGGGGCAGTACCGAGGGAGCACTGCACTGTCGAAGGGGCAGTACCGAGGGAGTGCTGCACTGTCAGAGGGGCAGTACTGAGGGAGCGCTGCACTGTCGGAGGGGCAGTACTGAGGGAGTGCTGCACTGTCGGAGGGGCAGTACTGAGGGAGCGCTGCACTGTCGGAGGGGCAGTACTGAGGGAGTGCTGCACTGTCGGAGGGAGGGGCAGTACTGAGCAAAAGCTGCACTGTCGGAGGTGCTGTCTTTCTTATGAGACCTTAAACCGACAACAGTGACAACATTTCAAATGTACTTCATTGGATGTAAAGTGGTTTGGGACGCCCTGACGTTGTGAAAGGCGCTATAGAAATGCAAGTCTTTCTTTCAGTAAAGGAGTGGGGAAGCTCTTGGTGACATGTGTATGGTAAAAGGGAGGGGATGGGTGTCCAGGGTTAGTTACCCCTTTCATATCGTATGAACTGGAATCTGTAACGACCTGTTGCAAAACTGAAGGACAGATGCAGAACTCTCTCATGACTGGACTGAATTGTCAGCCTAGTTGATGTGCTCGAGTCCTTGTGTAGGACTTGAACTCACAGTCTTCTGACTCAGAGCCAACAGTGGGGCTTGAAGCCACGGGTCATTTCAATCACAAGAGCTGAGCTCACCAATAATAATATTTATTTTCACTCAACGCGACTCGTATTGGACGTGGGTTAAGTCCCAGTGAACCTCTGTTCACAGTGGTCTTGTGCAAGTGAAGCTTCACCTGGAGTTTCCAGACTGGCAAGCTTTCTAGTTACACTCGTTTTGTTTTTAAATTTGAAAGTAAAATGTGCACTTTTTACACTGAAGAGCCACATTTCTTCAGGGGGAGTGGGACTGATTGGACAGTTCTTTCAGAGAGCCGGCACAGGCACGATGGGCCGAATGACCTCCTCCTGTGCTGTGTGATGATCCTGTTGTGACAGGTGTGTGGAAATCCTGTGACAGGTTCCTCTCTGGGACTGAATGGGAGCAGAAGGACCAAGTGAGAGAACAAAGACAAAAGACAACATGCACAAGGAATTCAGCCAAGTGCTGCTCTCTGTCCTGCTGCAATCTCGGTGCAAAGTTGCATTTTCTGGGTCCTGAGCGTCTGAGTGTGTCCCGCCCCTCTGGGCTACTCTGATTGGTCCAAAGTACATGATTGACAGCGCAATCTAAAATTTGATTGGTGAATCGTCCCAGCAATCAGCAGAGACGCCCGCCAGCCCTGAATGGGCAGTTCGAGGGCAAGGGCCGACCCCTGAATGACCCAGGCCTCCCTCAACCTTTCACCCTTCACCTCCGCACCCAGGGACTGACGGGGCGTCGTCAGGGAGCTCAGTGCGCACCGCGCCTGCGCGACACCCGGGGGCCCGGCGGAGGCGGAATTTGTTGTGCGCGATGACGTCTGGTGCGTGCGTCTTTGCGTAGGTCATCACGTACGTGCGTGCGGCCGAGGGGAGAGGCGGACGTGGCAGCGGCGGAGCGAGAGGCCGGAGAGGTGAGAGAGAGGCCGGGGAGAGAGGCCCTGGAGTGGGAGAGGCCGGGGAGAGAGAGGCCCTGGGTCCGGGGAGAGAGGCCCGGGAGTGGGAGAGGCCGGGGAGAGAGGCCCGGGAGTGGGAGAGGCCGGGGAGAGAGGCCCGGGAGTGGGAGAGAGGCCCTGGAGTGGGAGAGGCCGGGGAGAGAGGCCCGGGAGTGGGAGAGGCCGGGGAGAGAGGCCCTGGGTCCGGGGAGTGGGAGAGGCCGGGGAGAGAGGCCCGGGAGTGGGAGAGGCCGGGGAGAGAGGCCCTGGGTCCGGGGAGTGGGAGAGGCCGGGGAGAGAGGCCCTGGGTCCGGGGAGAGAGAGAGGCCGGGGAGAGAGGCCCTGGGCCCGGGTAGTGGGAGAGGCCGGGCCCGGCTCCTCAGGCCCCACACCTGCCCCTCCGGCGCTGCGCTAGGCCCCGGGCCCGCTCCCCGGCCTCTTCCTCTCCCGGGGCTCTCTTTTCCGCGCTGAGGTAAATCGCTGCGGCGGGTTGAGATCCCGCTCGCTCCCTGGCCCCGGGACCCCGGCCCTCCCCGCCCGGCTCCAGGCGCTCCCTCCCTGGGCTCTGGGTTGAAGCCTCATCCCCGGGTCCGCAGCAATCGCAGGGAAGACAGACTTACATTTCTCCAGCGCCTGTCCCCACCTCAGGATCTCTCAAAGCGCTTCACAGCCAATGAAGTACTTTTTGAAGTGTAGTCACTGTTGTAATGAAGGAAACACAGCAGCCAATTTGCGCACAGCAAGCTCCCAGAGACAGCAATGTGATAATGAACAGATCATCTCTTTTGAGTTGTTGGTTGAGGGATAAATATTGGCCCAGGACGCCAGGGATAACTCCCCTGCTCTTTAAAATAGTGCCGCGGGCAATGTTCCCATTAATTTGCGATCTATGTGCGCGGTCTCTTTAAATTTGTCGCGCGGTATCTTCCAGCGGCAGCAGCTGGTGAGCGGCCTGCCTGGTGCAACCCGATTTGCGGGAGCATTGGCCGCGGGATCTTTTACGTCCACCTGAGAGAGCAGACAGGGCCTCGGTTCAATGTCTCATCCGAAAGACGGCACCTCCGACAGTGCCGCGCTCCCTTAGGCGAGCGTGCTACCCACTGAGCTACGGTTGACACCTAATATGTAGAGAAATGCAACTTATTGGTTTAACGTGCATTATTTTTGCTGCACAGTGCACATGTTTGTAAAATGAAAGGAAATAATTTTTTGTTCCTGATTAGTAAAATTGCACAAATATTTCTTATTCAAATTAGTAGTAAAATGATCAGCTGTTAGAAAACCATGGTGAGTTTGCCGTGCTGAGAGTTTTAAGATTGCCACATTGTTTGGCTGGTGAACTCTGTTGTCAAGCTGGTTCATTGAATTGTGGTGCGCCCAAGTGTTGCCAGTTCCAGAGTGTCTCGAAATCACCCAGGCCTGGTGATGCGCTCGCCCTTCCTGCTTTTACGCTAAAATGTCATCAAGCTGAGAATACTGAGGCCGCAGCCCCTGTAAATCCACGGCTGTTTGGTCATTCCCTGTGAGGACTCGTTCTGTAAATTGCGAGTGTTTTATGAATACGCATATTCCAGCAGGAATTCTGTCATTTCAAGTGATGGGTTTGGGAACAAATAGAGAATCATTTACCTAAGTAAAAGTTGCTGTAGCATTTCTGCACTCGAAATAATTTTCAGTTGCACACTTTTCTGCTGACGGTACCCAGCTTTCTGTGTCTGCCACCAGCCTGGATTTAAAGTGATTTCTTGTCTGACCTGAAATTGTGGATGAGCCAGAACTTTCTAGCTCGGTATTGGCAAAACCAAAGCTGTTCTCTTGGTTCCCACTTCGCATCTTGGTCCCTGGTTTTATCCCCACTCCTGACTGCTCACTTAAGCTAAACTGACAGTGCACAGTCTTCATAGAATCATACAGCACAAAGGAGGCCATTTGGCCCGTCGTGCCTGTGCCGGCTCTTTGAAAGAGCTCTCCAATTAGTCCCACTCCTCTGCTCTTTCCCCATAGCCCTGCAAATTTTTCCTTTTCAAGTATTTATCAAATTCCCTTTTGAAAAGTTATTATTGAATTTGCTTCCACCGCACTTTCAGGCAGCGCATTCCAGAGCATAACAACTCGCTGCGTAAAAAAAATTCTCCATCTCCCCATGGTGCTTGTTTGACCCTGAGCTGACCTTCAAACTCCACATTCACCCCACCTTTTCCTCCTTGGGAAATACCGATGGTCTCTGTTCGTACCTTACTCCCTGTATGTGCCTTTGCTGCCATTGTCCTTGACTTATCCAACTGTCTCCTCCCAGGCCTCCTGAGCTTAGCTCACCCAAAATTCTCCCACATTCTGTCACGTATTAAGTCCTGCTCACCTATCCCTGCTGACTTTTTTGACCTTCATTAGTTCTTTGTCCTGCAGCATATTGATTTTAAAAGGTCTGTCTTCTAACCTTACTATGGCCGCGCTGCACCCCACCTCTGCAATCTCCTCCAGCCCTACGCCCCCGCTCATCCTCTGTTCTCTCCCGTACCATTGGTCGCAGAGCCTCCAATCATCACATCCTGCACTCTGGAATTCTCTTCCTAAAGCCTGCTGCTTTGCCACTTGTCTCTTCACTTTCAAAAGCCTCCTCAGAACGCACCGATTTGGCCATCCTTTCCTAACTCTCTCCTAACAACTGTCCGGTGTTCCACCTCTGACTGAAGTGCAAGTTGTTAATGGTTTATGATTTTTACTCAAAGTCTACCTTCTTGGATTACCAAGATAGAACTCTGTCGAGTCGAAGCCTCTGTTGCTTTCCATGTGCAAACTTCTGCCTGAACTGCCCCTTTGAGCGAGGATTTAAATTTGAATTTTTCATGTTTTATACTGTCTTTGCGAGCTTGTTGTAATTAATTTTAAGTAAATATCTCAAAGAATCTAAATTAAAAAAACGAATTATATCTGCATTTAGATCATCTGACACTTTAGATCATTAGTCTTGAAATGAATCATTACTTGTTGCCTTGTCTGGATCATACGGAAGATTATTAAACAGCCCATGCTCTCTGCTTATTGTAGTGATAATCAGAAATGTATAATTGCAGTTACAGCTAATTGCTGTGTTCCCTCACCTTTATCCAACGGTGAAATCTGAAAGGATGTGATAAATGCTCCTGTTGGAATGACGTTTGTAATCTGCGTCCCACTGAATTCAGAGTGCAAAGGATGGGGTGATTTAGTAGTTGCATACCGGAGATATGTTATTAAAAGGATCAAGGCTTAATTTTTGTGATCTTGCTGTGGGTCTGACTGTCCCTGATTTGTATCTTTGGTCACAGCCTGTTACTGAGCAGTCTCATTGCGTAATATCAATTGTACTGAAGTATATTCTTTCTGCTGTGTTCTCTGACTAGTTTCCACTAATGCTCTCGTCTTTTTGGTTTTGACTTTTCATCAAGCAGTCATTACTTCCTCTTCCCAGCCTATTGCTGTGTACCAGTACGGCTCTGCCTCTTGGTACAGTCACTACTCTCGATGTTTGACGTGGCATAAAATTGCAGCAGGGGCTTGGAGTATTAAATTAAGAGGACAGGTTGCATAAACTTGTATTATGATTGTATTCCCTTGAGTTTAGAAGATTGAGGGATGAGCTGATCGAGGTGTTTAAAATATTAAAAGGATTTGATATATACAGAGAATATATATAGAATTGACTGCAACAGGACATAGAAAGGCTAGCAGAATGGGCAGACAAATGGCAGATGGAATTTAATACAGTGAAGTGTGAGGTGATGCATTTTGGCAGAAGGAACAGGGAGAGGCAATATACACTTAATGGCACAGTTTTAAAGAGTGTGCAGGGACAGAGGGACCTGGGAGTTAATGTGCATAGGTCCCTGAAGGTGGCGGGACATATTGAGAGAGTGGTTAACAAAGCATATGGGATCTTGGGCTTCATAAATAGAGGTATTGAGTACAAAAGTAGAGAAGTTATGCTGAACCTTTATAAAGCGCTGGTTAGGCCACAACTGGAGTATTGCGTCCAGTTCTGGTCACCACACTTTAGGAAGGATGTGAAGGCCCTTGAGGGGGTGCAGAGGAGATTTACCAGAATGGTTCCGGGGATGGGGATCTTAGCTATAAGGACAGGTTGGAGAAGCTGGATTTGTTTTCATTAGCGCAAGGAGGTTGAGGGGTGATTTGATAGAGGTGTACAAGATTATGACGGGTTTGGATAGGCTAGATGGGGAAAGGCTGTTCCCACTAGTTGATGGTTACAAGGACTAGGGGACACAGATTTAAGGTTTTGGGCAAGAGATACAGGGGGGATGTATGTGAGGAAAAACTTTTTTACGCAGCGAGTGGTGAGGACTTGGAACTTGCTGCCGATGGAAGTGGTGGAGGTGGAGACACTCAATGTTTTCAAGGGGAGACTGGATAGGCACTTGAGGGAAATAAACTTGCAGGGCTACGGGGATAGAGCGGGGGAATGGGACTGACTGGATTGCTCTAGAGAGAGCCGGCACGGACCCGATGGGCCGGGTGGCCTCCTGTGCCGTTATGACTCTGACTCTATATACGGTATATACAGAGAAACTATTTCCTCAGGTGGGGGACAAGGGGACATAATTTTAAAATTCGAGCTAGACCATTCAGAAGGGAGATCAGGAACACACGAAGGATGATAGAAATCTGGAATTCTCTCCCCCAAAAGGCTGTGGATGCTGGGACGATTGGAGCTTTCAAGACTGACCAGTCGATTATTGTTGGGTATCGGGATGTGGAGCTAAGGCAAGTAAATGAAGTTGAGGTACAGATCAGGGTGATCTAAGTGAATGGCCGATCAGAGTCGAGGGGCTGCATGGCCTCCTCGTGTTCTTCCTGTTCCAAATGTTACTCTCAGCAGCAGCCGGACAGTAATCTAAACTGTTGGGAAATGGTGAGTGAATATTTTTAAGTCTGAAATGCTGCAGCGAAAACGCTTGGCTATTTAACATTTAATCTTCCAAATGCAATGCATAGTGGTGGCTGTTTTTTCTAGCGCGTAGTGTGCGTTTCTGCTCTACAGAATTCAGCCTGTCCTGAAGCAGTGAGATTGAGAAAATATTTCTTGGAACCCAAACTGATGGACTGCTGGAGAATTAAATATGTGACAATCAAAATTGCACTGACTGAATGGGGTAATCTTCTCCGCTCAGCAGTGAAAGTTGTAGATTTGGCTAATGGTTTTGAGCGGAGTAGAGTAATATGTTCTGTCTGAGGGGCTGCGGCACCAAAATGTTAGATCAGGCCACTGGGTCATTTGGAGATTGGGGTAATCCATTTTTAGTAATCCGCTCATCTTTTCACTGGTTATTAACTGCACCAGTACAACTTTGAGTACGTTTTTTTCACTAAGTAAATAAACTCTACGCTCCTTGTGTGAGGTAACCTGGTTTCGCATCCGTTTGCTTATTAGCTCTGGTGTCCCCCAAGGATCTATCCTTGGCCCCCTCCTATTTCTTGTCTACATGTTGCCCCTTGGCGACATCATCTGAAAACACAGCGTCAGTTTCCACATGTACGCTGACGACACCCAGCTCTACCTCACTAGCTCTTCTCTCAACCCCTCCACTGTCTCTAAATTGTCAGACTGCTAGTCCGACATCCAGTTTTGGGTGAGCAGAAATTTTCTCCAATTAAATATTGGGAAGACCGAAGCCATTGACAAACTCCGTTCCCCAGCCACTGACTCCATCTCTCTCCCTAACATCTGTCTGAGGCTGAACCACACTGCTCGCAACGTCGGTGTCATATTTGACCCTGAAATGAGCTTCTGACCACACATCCGTAGTATAACTAAGACCGCCTTTTTCCACCTCCGTAACATCACCTGTCTCCGCCCCTGCCTCTGCTCATCCGCTGCTGAAACCCTCATCCATACCTTTGTATATCTAGACTTGACTATTTCAGCGCACTCCTGGCTGGTCTCCCACATTCTACCCTACGTAAACTTGAGGTCATTCAAACCTCGGCTGCCCGTGTCCTAACTTGCACCAAGTCCTGTTCACCCATCACCCCAGTGCTCGCTGACCTATATTGGCTCCAGGTTAAGCAACGCCTCGATTTCAAAATTCTCATCCTTGTTTTCAAATCCCTACATGGCTTCGCTCCCCGCCCTATCTCTGTAATCTCCTCCAGCTCCGCAGCCCCCCGAGATATCTGCGCTCCTCTTATTCTGCCCTCTTGAGCATCCCTGATTTTAATCGCTTAACCATCGGTGGCCGTGCCTTCTGTTGCCTGGGCCCTAAGCTCTGGAATTCCCTGCCGAAACCTCTCCGCCCCTCTACCTCTCGTTCCTCCTTTAAGACGCTCTTTAAAACCTACCTCTTTAACCAAGTTTTTGTTCACCTCCCCTAATATCTCCTTATGTGGCTCAGTGTCACATTTTTTATTTTTTAATACTCCTGTGAAACGCCTTGGGACGTTTTACTGTGTTAAAGGCACTATATAAATATATAAATGTTATTATTGGCCTCGGTGGCAACCTTATCACCTTAACTTTTGTCTGCCAGAGTTTACAGCTCTTGATAAGCTGAAGGCTGTCTTGCCTCCCTGAACCCAACCTCTGTTGTTGCAACCGTGAAAAGGCTTGCGGGTGAGTTTTTCCAGTTCCGAATTAGCATTAGTCACTGCAGAGTGTTGGTGATTTGCCTAAATTCTGGTGGCCAAATGCATGAGTAGCAGAGATTTAGGTTGAGCTGTACACCGGAAATCTTTCTAACGTTGGATGGGAGGATTGATGCTCGCAATCTGTTTTATCCTTTAGCATGCAGGTCCAGCAAACTAAAGGCAGAGTTCATTTTGGGTAAAGTTGTCCAGCTCCTTGGTTTGCTATTTGTATCCATCGAAGCTATTCCGCAGCTGCAGGAAAAAATCATCCTGTTTTTGCAGTTGGCTACACCGTCAATTCCATGCTGGGGTTGTTCCTCTCCAATCTTCCCAAGATGTGGCCATGCAGTTAGTCTTCCAGAATGTTCTAATTGAAGCAGATCTCTATCTACGGCAAGGCCACATGAGATTGTGCAGCTGCAGCTCAGGATTCTTTAACAATGCAAGAAGCTCGTCCATATCGCTCCTACCTGGATACCCCCCTGCCCCAGGCCACTGTTGCCTGAAAGCCTGTCTTGTACGACAGATTCAGATGCAGTCAATCCATCATCTGCTGAAGCAGTGTGGTTGGTTCTAGGAGCACACCACAATGCTTCACTCTCTGTCGAGGTTCCTGAGAGTCGACAAACTCAGCGTGACTGAAATAAAGACATAGAAACATAGAAACATAGAATCTAGGAGCAGGAGTAGGCCATTCGGCCCGTCGAGCCTGCTCCACCATTCAATACGATCATGGCTGATCATTCAAATCCAGTACCCTGTCCCTGCTTTAATCCCCACAGTATACATATCCCACCCTACCCCCGTAACCCCACGTATTTAATTCCCCCTAACATATCCCATCCTATCCCCATAACCCCACATATTTAATCCCCCCCTAACACTAAGGGTCAATTTATCATAGCCAAATCAACCTAACCCGCACATTTTTGGACTGTGGGAGGAAACCGGAGCACCCGGAGGAAACCCACGCAGACACGGGGAGAATGTGCAAACTCCACACAGACAGTCACCCGAGGTCAGATTCGAACCCGGGTCCCTGGCGCTGTGAGGCACCAGTGCTAACCACTATGCCACCGTGTTGCCCTTGTGAACTCAGACCATGTGATGAGCAAAATGGTGGCTGAACTGAAAACCTGCAAGACTGCCTCACCTGTGTATACAGCTCTCGCATTGCCCTGTGACCCATCCTGCTGTACAGTGCATCGTCCCTCAGTGCTTGCGCCACAACTGTGTCTCTGAGTGTCTGGGCTCAGGTACGTAAGTTGTGTCAAACTTAACTCTTGTTCTACTCCTCCACTCTGTGTCTGTCAGATTGCTCGTGTCAGGACCTGTCGACCTTTTCTGCCTCCTTCAGTTGGGACTTGGCCTGGCCTGTGAAATGTGTTCTTATTTAAATGTTTTAAACATTTTGTATTTGTTAAATAAGGTTGATTCCTTCGGAAAAACTCTGGTAATGTTGCTTGTTTTCTGTTGAGCTTTTAAATTCCTATTTTCAATTTTCTGTGATTTGACAGTTTTAAAAACCTGTTTGAACCAAATGGCCTGTGGGTAACAGTGAGCTAGAATAACAAGGTGAGTTACAAGGATTTCCCAGAGGAGTAAGCAATTCTGCAGTTTCCCAATGAATTTCTTCAGTTTAGTAATTGGTACGGTCCCTATGGAGGTAACTGTATACATTACTTCAGATTGTATGCAGTAAATCTCCAGTCCGTTGTCTTCCTGATTAAAAAGGTGGCCTCAATGCTGGGTCAAAGCTGGTATTGATGGGAATTCACAGGCATTGCCCTGCAGTGTGGCTGCACTGTTGTAGAATGAGGCTGGCGCAGGATAATTGAGCGAGGCGCACTAAAAGCAGGAACACAATGTGTAACATCGCACGAATGTAGATTTTGCTGAAACCTTTGTTCAGAATAATACTGACATTAGTTAGTAGGCTGCCTGTGGGGAGATAGATGCCAGGACAGTTTCGTGGAATCTGTGTTTGATTTCTAAACAGCAATTGCGTATTAAGAGATTGTGCGGTATTCTTTCAACCAGTAAGAATCATGTGCCTTGACATTCGCTGTCAGTTTGGACAAATGTGTGTTTCAGTGTGATGCTTAAAACCAAGAAATACATCTTTGAAATCTTTGCATATTTCAATCCTAAAAGATTTTCCATCACCCTTATCCTGGAAACAGAATGGTCTGAGCATTGATGGGGCAATGAATGGATGGTCAGGAGTTTATTTATTTTGTTAAGTCATAATAGAACCTCTTTTTATAGGCGCATAAAACAGCAGGTCTATTTTCACTGTTGGGGAGCCTTAGAAACTCACCACCACTTGGAATATGCTGTCCTCTTTACAAGTACTGTACGCCGAGTAATCCCAGTTTGAACTTGCTGCATTGAAAACTACCAGGTGAGAAACCTTGAGTTGATGTAGGCACTGGGCACGGTTCAGGGAGAAGGACTACGACGGCTTGTATAGGTTTTACTGGACCCTAAGTGGCTCAGTTGCGTCTTTCCCGATGGCGCAGTGAGTAGTCGTGTAAGCAAGGAAGCTAACTCCTCGCTGCCAGAGTGGCAGTAGGGGTGCGACAATTGCTAAGTGCTTTGAGGTGAGAATGGGAGAAATAAATCAGGCTGGCTGCCCTTGGTCACTATCTGTTGAGCTTGCCTGGAGGTACACGTGGGTAGATGTTAGGTGGGAACAGGATTGGGCTGGTTACAGATGGCCCCAGTATTGAACAGCTGGGCAACACCCACTGTCTAGATTTATGAAGTGTGGCTGCTCAAACAAGGCATTGAAGTCAGTGCAGAGTAATATCAGGTGGGGTGTAGAACTGGCGTTCCACCTGATTCCGTGGGTTTCCGCATGGCTGGTGAGGTTAAAATTACCCCCTTTGAGTGAAATGAGTACGTGCAGCTCAACCAGGACTATTTGGGTTAATCACTGCATTCTTTTCATAAAGTTACTGTTGCCTGTTTTCTGATTTGCCCCAGGACTGTTAATAGTCTCTTTAAAAACGGTGTTGCTTTTCAACTGTTTCAAGTGCAAGTTTCTAAACTTTACACTGGGCATGTTTAAAAGTTTGCCCGGGAAGCTGGGAAACTTGTATGTGTTCAACTCCTTGCCCAACTATACTATTGAATCAGCAGAGGTTGAGTGAGGGTGCTGGACGTGAGTACTACTGTCTATTTCATTACCCATTATCTTGCTTCTGTCACTACAGTGCACAAATGTTACTAAATGTTTGAGAGCTTAAATTATGGCCACTAGGAGTTACACATACAATAACCAAAATCGGTGGGTCGTAACTCTTCAGATCAGCTCAAAAGTTTGGTATTAAAGGAGAATGCTTTGCTAAATAATAACCAGCAACATTTAAAAGCATATTGTTCTCTCCTCAGTTCCAACATTTTTTATGTTATTCAAGTGGGAATCAATCTCTGAACTTTATCCAGGCTGAGAGTTTGCAGGTTATCAGTCTGGCAACAAGTATTTAGCAGCTGTATAACAATCCATTAAATTAACAAGATTCTTGTCAAAAAACTTACTGTCTTTATTTTTGTGGAATCTGGAATTACTTATTTGCAGCATTTTTATGTGCGGCTTTATTTGTGGACTAATTATACAAGATTGTGGTTGCATGCATTTGTTTATTGGCCTGGAATTTGCGGTCAGCGGCAAAGCGACGGCCATCACGCTGACCCTCGAAGGAAGCTGCCCACAACGATCTCGTGATCTCTAGCGCTGTCAAAAGGGGATTCCTAGCATAGAGCAGCAGTGATGTCATTAAGCTGTCTAAGCAGCCAATAATATTGAAGAATTCTCACAGACAGCAAATCAGGAAATAAAAGGCACTGATTCAATTCACTTTTAAAAATTTTAGAGAGTGAGATAAAGATTGGGACATACACATGGGGTTATGGTAGAAGCTGAAATATCAAACTTAAAAAAAAAATATATTTATTATTTTAAAAATCTTGTAATTTTCTATCATAATAGAGAAAGTTCATTACACAAATATAAAATTCATTTTTCAGGGCCAGAACAGTTGTTCAGCCATCAAGATGCCGTTAAAATCCCAGTTACACCTATTCCAACAAGGCTTAACTTTTAATGGGGTATTTAACAGCGATATTAGATTGGAAAAGCTTGCGTTTAATCAGTTCAACTGATTTCACTGATTGCCAGCTATGGGGAGTTTCACAGTGCAGCCAGTGTTGGAGCAGGGAAATGACTGACCGCAACTTCAGGATTTTCACATTTATCTGCGCATGCGCTAAGTCCTGAGGTTACGGTCAGTTTCAGAGGGGCAATGACGGCCAATGCTGCCAGTTTGGCCATCATTACCATCGCAAAATCCGGGCCATTGTTTACATGTTTGTAAATACAATATTTCCAAAATATAACCTTATGCATTGATATACTGCACATCACAACTTGTGAGGAACCTCTAGATTATATTGCATTAAAGTTGAAAAACCTGAATGACGTGTGACATTTTTGCAGTTTTGGAGAATTTCGTTGTGCTTGAGAAAATGTGGGAGGTTTCTGTAACTTTTTTTCAGAACAGAACAAACTCTCAACAGTGCAAGAATGCAGTTCACTTTGTTTATCTCAAATGTGGGAGGATGAAGGGATATTGATGGATGGAATTCTTAAAGAAATGGAGAGAGAGACGGCTGAGTTGGCTGCAGCTGTTTACTGTGCGGGTAGAAACCGAGCTGTGTCTGACTCAGTTATAAATCCACTAACTGAGCACCAACTCGGCACCATTCTGTGTTTTGATGTTGCTCTGGGGTTTTGTGACGGTGCGATAGGATCAGCTGCCACTGTACCTTGCTCCTGTATCTTGTAACATTTGATTAGGTGAGAGTTGCGAGCCAGTAATTCAGTCAAACGGTTCTGAATTTCCACGCAGCAAGGGATGTCTAAATTTTTTCCGAATGATGTCAGGACCCCTGGTATTGAATTATCTCATTAACTCCCTGTCGGTGCCTTTTGCTTACATAAAAAATTTGTTGCTCGGTTTCGACATTTGGGCAGCAGGTGTATTAAAAGTGCTTGAATTTAGCAAGTAAGAGAGGATGATCTTAAAGTATGGCATCCCATAACTGATCATTGAATCTGCTGCCAAAGATAAACATTGTCAAGTTTTTTTTTACAGTAGCACCGTACAAGAGTTGTGCTGAAGCATGCAGTTAATACAGTTATCAACTGATCACAAACATTGCAACATCCTTAATTATACCACACGATTCTGTTCCTGTTGATGTGGCATGATTCAATTTCACTCTGATAAATACTTGAGGATGTGTTGCAGTGTAGGCCAAGGGTCTAAGGTTGCTTGTGCACTCTGGACCCTATTGATAAATTACTCTTTTTACCTGACTAGCTTGTGACTTTCAACTCTGAAATTCGAGTAAGATTGTTTTACCATAAACTGCTATCCTACAGAATGGCTTCAAGCAGAATACGCAGATTTTGATGACTTCACGGTCTGAGTAGCAATGTTGCTGTGCAACAGTGTCTGTGTTGCACGCTGTTTGATATTTGAGGGGGCCCACATTGAGTCATGAGTATAGTTTTCATCTGTAAATGAATGGATTGTGTCCAATATAAGCAGTGCTCCTGTGTAAGGTGACTTGTCACTTGTGAAATCTGCAGACTTATTTCAGCATTTAATCCATCTCCCAAATTAAAAATGATTCTTTTCTCAAAACACGCATTTAGAATGCTGGGGACACTTCCTGGCAGCCTTTGCTGTTGGTATGTGAATAGCCGAGTGCCTCACAGCCAGCCTTTGCTGCTTTCAAGTTGCTGGAAAGCAGTTACAGGCCAGCATGGAGGCAGAACGTGGCAGGATAACTCCGGCGTCCCCTCGCCACCTGATGCCCAAGTACAGTGCAGCCAAAGAGCACGAGACCCGCAAGAGTCCATCTCGCTGCAGCTCCCCCGTGGCCCGAACATCGCAGCAAAGCACATTGTTGTAGTACAGCAAACTCTTTGGTATCCGGCACCGACGGGACCGGGGTGGTGTCGGTTGAACAAAAATTCTGGATAACGGAGAGTTATATCTACCGAGGCTATTTTTAACAAACAAAAATAAAAAAATCAAGAAATGTGCAGTATACAGTATTTGGGTACTCACTTATAGAATGTTGTGTTAAATGGATGGTGGAAGATGCTTGATTAAGTACAGTACTGCCAGTTGAGGGTAATCCACAACTCTTTAATTACTTAACAGTAAAACAAAACTTATAAACGACTGTATACAGTACTGTAGTTGACTGTACACTTATTCCGAGTCAGCTGGTTCATCAGGAATATCCGTGCCAGCTGGGTCATCAGGATCATGCATTTCCACAGATTCCACAGGCACTTCTGCTGCTTCGACTCTTTTGGAAGCTTTCTTAAACATGTTGCGGATGTCGGTTTGCTTAGTGGACTCTTGCCTTTTCTGTAGAAACGTGGAATGCAGAATATGGAGTTGCATAACTTCTTGGGCAGAGTAGCAAGTCTGCCTTTCAGCAAATTTGAGGATTGAAGAAAATCCTTCTGCAGCTTTAGCCCAAGAAATCTTGTTCTCTTCAGAAATATCATCCTCTTCACTTTCCATCTCACTTTCCTTTTCTTTCTTTGGATTCAAAACATTCTCAATTATTTCATCATCACTTAGCATATGCACAACATATTGCTGCAGTTATATAAGGTATTGGTGAGACCGCACCTGGAATACTGCATACAGTTTTGGTGTCCACACTTAAGAAAAGACATACTTGCTCTCGAGGCAGTACAAAGAAGGTTCACTCGGTTAATCCCCAGGATGAGGGGGTGGACATATGAGGAGAGGTTGAGTAGATTGGGACTCTACTCATTGGAGTTCAGAAGAGTGAGAGGCGATCTTATTGAAACATATAAGATTGTGAAGGGGCTTGATCGGGTGGATGCGGTAAGGATGTTCCCAAGGATGGGTGAAACTAGAACTAGGGGGCATAATCTTAGAATAAGGGGCTGCTCTTTCAAAACTGAGATGAGGAGAAACTTCTTCACTCAGAGGGTAGTAGGTCTGTGGAATTTGCTGCCCCAGGAAGCTGTGGAAGCTACATCATTAAATAAATTTAAAACAGAAATAGACAGTTTCCTAGAAGTAAAGGGAATTAGGGATTATGGGTAGCGAGCAGGAAATTGGACATGAGGCTGAGTTCGGATCGGTCAAGGCCCTGTGGGTGGTGTAGCGGGCCCAGGGGCTGAGTGGCCAGGTCCTGCTCCTACTTCTTGTGTTCTTTAGATTTGAGGTGAGGATCAGATCAGCCATGATCTTATTGAATGGCGGAGCAGGCTCGAAGGGCCGATTGGCCTACTCCTGCTCCTATTTCTTATGTTCTTAACACCAACTTCTCTATCTGTATCAACCCACTGCTCGATATCACTTTCACTGAGGTGACGTAGAGGGTTTGCTGGGCCTGCATTTTTCACCATGCCAGCCATTTCCATTATTGTACTCTTCTTGGGACGAACATTGAACCCATGAAATTCCTCCTCTGAAGAAGAACCTTCAGCAAACATTACAGAAGGCCACAATTTGCGCCAGGCTTGCCTCAGAGTGTGACCTTTCACAAAGTTCCAGGAACATGCAACATTATAGATGGCATCTTTAATATTGTATTCTTTCTGAAATGCGTGAATATTGTCATCTTGGCTTATCAGTTTACGGAGGAAGTCTTTCTTGTAATGACACTTCAGATTTTGGATAACGCCCTGGTCCATGGGTTGGATGAGAGAAGTTACATTTGGTGGCAAATAAATGGTGAAAATATTTCCCGAAACCAACTCGGATTCATGCGGATGGGCTCTACAATTATCAAGCAATAAAATGCATTTGCTATCTTCAGGTTTCCCTATTTTACGGAAATGTTCCCTCACAGATGGAACAAAAATATGATGGAACCAATCGGAGAAGATTTCCTTATCCATCCAAGCATTTTTTTGATCTTTGTACTCAACAGGTAAGTGCCTCACATTTTTAAATGCACGGGGATTTTTATACTTCCCAATAACAAGAAGTTTAACCCGGTGTGATCCAGCGGCGTTCGCACATGTTAGCACGGTTACACGATCTTTATTTTTCTTGTAACCTGAAGCATTAGCCTCACTAGCCCCAGCAAGCGTTGATTCTGGCAAAAACCTCCAAAACAAGCCAGTTTCATCGGCATTATATATCTGCTGGCGACAAATCATGTTGCTGCACAATCCGATTGAAATAATCGCAGTATTCTTCTGCGGCGTCGTGATCAGCTGATTTCTTCTCCCCGGAAATATCGAGTCGTCGTATCCCGTGCCGTAACTTGAAGCACGTTAGCCATCCATCGGAGAAAGCACACTTATCAGTGAGCTCCATCCTTACGTAGAAATCCTTCGCTTTCTCAATTAGCATGGGTCCGGAAAGTGGAACACCCTCTGAACGCTTGAAAACCATTCATAAAACACGGTATCCAGCTCTTCAAGCTTAGGCTTACGAAGCGTACGCCGTTTTTCTACATCTTACATTTCTCCGAGCTTGAATAAAACTTGAGCAGCTTATCCTTCTGCGATTTGATGTCGTAGATTGTTGACAAACTGATTTTGAATTCATTCATAATGTTGATACGCTTCTCTCCCCTTTCTAGTCGTTGGCATATCTCGATTTTCTGTTTTAAAGTTAAGACCACTCTCTTCCTTTTGCTTGGACCAGCTTTTGGGAATTCCATAATGCAAGATGGGGGAGATAATTCCCGATAAAGATGGAGAGACACACAGAACAATGGTGGCTAGGAAGAGACTACCAGCAGCGCGGGAGACACACAGTAAAATGGTGGATCAGAAGAGACTACTAGCAGCGCGGGAGACACACAGTAAAATGGCCGATCAGAAGAGACTCCCGGCAGCGCGGGAGAATCAGACTCCTGTTATTGCAGTGTTCGGACTTCCGACAGTGCCAGGAAGCCGAGTAGTGGCACTTTGGAGAACTACCCCACTGACTAACTCGGCGTTCGCGGGAGACTCAGACTCGGCAACATTGCCGGTTATTTGAGAGTAGTTTTCGGAATATGATTTTTGCCGGTTAATAGAGAATTCCGGATATTTAGGTGCCGTTTAAACGAGAGTTTCCTGTACTTGGGCCGTCCAATGGAAACTTTAAAAACTTCTTCATTGAACTTTTTCAAAGTTGGGACCAAGTGGACACCCTTGCCTGTTCTTTCCTAAAATTAAGAATACCGATGGAAAGAGTGGAGCAGTGCGAGTAATTCGAAGTACGTATGCAGAGCTCTTTAGTCACTACATTGTTGCCAGTCAGAGAGAGATTGATCTGCAATATAACATGGACTCTTGCTGTGCATTGTAGCTGGTATATACCAGTTTCAGATCTGTGGCAGTGTAACTGCAGCTCAAGTGTTTGGGTAAGTGCAGGCCTGTTTGTTGTTACAGTACATGAACGCTGTTTATGTAAACCACTTTGGAGACAGAGTAGTAGAGGTTTAGAAACCACATACCTGTCCCCTGAGCCTGCTCATGTCTGGATTCTCCCATTTAGCACATGCTCAGAAATTTACTTGCATTAACTGTGGGCTGGTGTCGATTCATTATTAAAAAGCCCATGTGTTCTCCAGGACAGCTATTTATTTTTGTTGCTGGGGTCGTGTGACTGGCTTATTAGTGTGAGGGCAAACATAATCGATGCAAATTCCATCCTTCCACCAGTAACTTTGGGAGCAAGAGAGCACACTGTCCATTTGTGTTTTCTTCCCCTGTTCCTTGCTCGTTTTGGTCAGTAATTCTTCAGCTATTTCGAAGGACAGCAATCATTCCTTGTGAAAACAGCTTATCCAACTCACAAGAATTGCAATGTGTCCGACTATTTTCGCACATCAGTTGAGGCGGAGGAGGGCGCTTGGGAGAGGCAGCATTTTCTGCTATCAGTGATGCCTTCAAGTGAGCAAATCGTATCTTGTTGCAGAGCTGACTGAGCCAGGTACTATCACTGAGCTGGCCCAAGAAAGAAAGAACTTGTATTTATACAGCACCTTCCAGGGCATCCCAAAGCACTTTACAGTCCATCAAGTACTTTTGACGTGTAGTCACTGTTGTAATGTAGGAAACACGGCAACCAATTTGTGCACAGCAAGCTGCCACAAACAGCAATGTGATAAATGACTAGATAACCTATTTTTTTTTAGTGATGTTGGTTGAGGGATAAATATTGACCAGAACACTGGGGAGAACTCCCCTGCTGCTCTTTGAAACAGTGCCGTGGGAGCTTTGAAACAGGATTTAATCTGAAGCACGACTAGGTTACTTTTGTTTTCCTCCTGATTTTTATTTTCTCCCAATTTTGCTCCTCTGAAGGTATTCATGCTATCGATAAACTTGCTGAGCTGTTGGGAGAGTCTCCCTGCAAATTCCAGTCACCTTTACTGATGCTGCATAAATTATCCCAAGTTTCCACACCCTCACTGGCTGAACTGGTAAGGCAGCAATTACCAGCTTGACTCCTAGTCTGAGCCGAGTTAACTAATCTGAACTGGGGTGACCGTGGCAATGCTGAAATCAGCCTCGGTGGATCTGGGTTGGTGAGGGGGAAATTGCCCAGGGTTCCTGCTCCTGATTGCGATGCAGAGATCTCACTGTGTGGTCGATTCTGTGTGGCTGAGCAAGCCAGTCAGTCGCTGCACAACCACCAGTGCTGCCCACATCCTGAGAACAAATATAAAGAAAAACTTGAAGAGGGAAGGTGAAAATTGGTAGAAAAAGGAATAAAAACCACTCGGTTAATTCTGTACTCAATAGCTGGACGAATATGCTACGATCTTGGTACCAATGTTTGATTCAGACACAGTCCTGTGCTCGTGAAGGTTGATATAACGCCGTTGTCTTTATTTCTGTAGTGTAAGCTTGGGACTAATTGAGCCGTTTGGATTTCACAACAGCGAAGCTGCTTCATATTGTCTGGCTGTGTTTACACTGCCTGCCTGTTAGCGGGTGCAAGGTACATGGGAATGCCAACTGAAGGGGAAGACCTGTACAGGTGCTGGTCTGCTCATTTGTGAATTTAGAAGTGATTTATTGAAACATAGAAAAATATGAGCAGGAGTAGGCCATTTGGCCCTTCGAGCCTGCTCCGCCATTCAATATGATCATGACTGATCCTCTCTCCCCATACCCCTTGATGCCTTTTGTGTCTAGAAATCTATCTATCTCCTTCTTAAATATATTCAGTGACTTGGCCGCCACAGCCTTCTGTGGTAGAGAATTCCACAGGTTCACCACCCTCTGAGTGAAGAAATTTCTCCTCATCTCAGTCCTAAATGTCCTACCCAGTATCCTGAGACTGTGACCTCTCGTTCTAGACTCCCCAGCCAGGGGAAACATCCTCCCTGCATCCAGTCTGTCTAGCCCTGTCAGAATTTTATACGTTTCAATGAGATCCCCTCTCATTCTTCTAAACTCTAGTGAATACAGGCCTAGTCGACCCAATCTCTCCTCATACGACAGTCCTGCCATCCCAGGAATCAGTCTGGTGAACCTTTGCTGCACTCCCTCTATGGCAAGTATATCCTTTCTTAGGTAAGGAGACCAAAACTGCACACAGTACTCCAGGTGTGGTCTCACCAAGGCCCTGTACAACTGTAGTAAGACATCCTTGCTCCTGTACTCAAATACTCTTGCAATGAAGGCCAACATACCATTTGCCTTCCTAACTGCTTGCTGCACCTGCATGTTTGCTTTCAGTGACTGGTGTACAAGGACACCCAGGTCCCTCTGTACATCAACATTTCCCAATCTATCACCATTTAAATAATACTCTGGCTTTCTGTTTTTCCTACCGAAGTGGATAACTTCACATTTATCCACATTATACTGCATCTGCCATGTATTTGCCCACTCACTCAACTTGTCTAAATCGCCTTGAAGCCTCTTTGCATTCTCCTCACAACTCACAATCCCACCTAGCTTCATGTTGTCAGCAAACTTGGAAATATTACATATGGTTCCCTCATCCAAATCATTTTATGTATATTGTGAATAGCTGGGGCCCAAGCACTGATCCCTGCGGTACCCCACTAGTCACTGCCTGCCGTCCCGAAAAAGACCCATTTATTCCTACTCTCTGTTTCCTGTCTGTTAACCAATTTTCAATCCATGCCAGTATATTACCCCCAATCCCATGTGCTTTAATTTTGCATACTAACCTCTTATGTGGGACTTTATCAAAGGCCTTCTGAAAATCCAAATACACCACATCCACTGGTTCTCCCTTATCTATTCTACCAGTTACATCCTCAAAAAACTCCAGTAGGTTTGTGAAACACAATTTCCCTTTCATAAATCCATGTTGACTTTGTCTAATCCCGTTGATATTTTCCTAAGTGTCCTGTTATCACATCCTTTTATAATAGACTCTAGCATTTTCCCTACTACTGATGTTAGGCTAACCGGTCTGTAGTTCCCTGTTTGCTCTCTCTCCTTTTTTTAAATAGTGGGGTTACATTTGCCACCCTCCAATCTGCAGGGACTGTTCCATAATCTATAGAATTTTGGAAGATGACAACTAATGCATCCACTATTTCCATGGCTACCTCTTTTAGTACTCTGGGATGCAGATTATCAGGCCCTGGGGATTTATCTGCTTTCAGTCCCATTAATTTCTCCAGCACTTTTTTTTTACTAATACTAATTTCCTTTAATTCCTCCTTCTCACTAGACCCTTGGTTCCCTAGCATTTCTGGGAAGTTATTTGTGCCCTCTTCCATGAAGACAGAACCAAAGTACAGTATTTGTTTAATTGCTCTGCCATTTCCTTGTTCCTCATTATAAATTCTCCCGTTTCTGACTGTAAGGGACCTACATTTGTCTTCACTAATCTTTTTCTTTTTACATACTTGTAGAAGCTTTTACAATCTGCTTTTATGTTCCTTGTAAGTTTACTCTCATACCCTATTTTTCCCCTCTTAATCAATCTCTTGGTCCTTTTTTGCTGAACTCTAAACTGCTCCCAATTCTCAGGCTTGCTACTTTTTCTGCCAACTTTATATGACTCCTCTTTGGATCTAATACTATCCTTAATTTCTTTTGTTAGCCATGGTTGGGCCACTTTTCCTTTTGTGTTTTTGCGCCAGAAAGGAATGTATAACTGTTGCAATTCATGCATTCATTCCTTAAATGTTAGCCATTGCCTATCCACCGTCATACCTTTTAATGAAACTCCCCAATCTATCGCAGCCAACTCACTCCTCATACCTTCGTAGTTTCCTTTGTTTAGATTTAGGACCCTAGTTTTGGATTGGACGACTTCACTTTCCATTTTAATGAAGAATTCTATCATGTTATGGTCACTCTTCCCTAAAGGACCCCGCACAACAAGATTATTAATCACCCCCTTCTCATTGCACAATACCCAATCTAGGATCGCCTGTTCCCTAGTTGGCTCCTTAACATACTGGTCTAAAAAACCATCTCGTACACACTCCAGGAATTCATCCTCCACAGTATTATTGCTAATTTGGTTTGGCCAGTCTATATGTAGATTAAAGTCACCCATGATTACTGTCGTACCCTTGTTACATGCATCTCTGATTTCCTGTTTGATGCCATTCCTGACATTACCACTACTGTTTGAAGGCCTATAGACAACTCCCACCAATGTTTTCTAACCCTTGGTGCTTCTTAGCTCCACCCAGACTGATTCTACATCTTGATTTTCTGAGCCAATATCCTTTCTCACTATTGCTCTGATTTCATCCTTTACTAACAAGGCCACCCCACCTCCTTTTCCTTTTTGGCTGTCCTTCCTAAATATCGAATATCCTTGGATATTCAGCTCCCAGGCTTGGTCATCCTGCAACCATGTCTTCGTAATTGCAATTATATTGTATGCGTTTACATCTATTTGCGTTGTTAATTCGTCTACCTTATTACGAATGCTTCGTGCATTCAGATACAGTGCCTTTAGATTTGTCTTTTTAACATTTTTAGACATCTTAACATTTTTTTGTACTATGGCCCTATTTGCCTTATTACCATTTTTTTCTTACCCGGACCCGATTTGTTAGTGCACTCCTTTGTACGCTCTGTCCCTTCCTGACACGATCTGGTTATCCTTATCCCAATCACTTTCCTGCATGTAGTTTTTTGCTGCTTTATACAGTTGGTGTGAAGTTGAGTCAGCCTATCATAGGTCATGATGCACAAATTGGAAATAAATGCAACAGTGAGATTCACTTTAAACAGTTAAGTACTGGAGTCATTATATAGCGACTTTCCCGACCTCAGGACATCCCAAAGCGCTTTACAGCCAATGAAGTACTTTTTTAAGTGTAGTCACTGTTGTAATGTAGGAAACGCGGCAGCCAATTTGTGCACAGCAAGCTCCCACAAACAGCAATGTGACAATGACCAGATTATCTGTTTTAGTGATGTTGGTTGACTGATTAAATATTGACTGACCAGGACACCAGGGAGAACTCCTGCTCTTCTTCGAAATAGTGATAATGGGATCTTTCGCGTCCACCTGAGAGGGCAGACGGGGCCTCGGTTTAACGTCTCATTCGAAAGATGGAAGGGAAAAAAAGTATTGCATTTCCAAGCAGGAAGGAAATTGGAGAGGGTTTGTTAGGCAACTTGAAGGCACAGTTGGAAGAGAAGGATTTCGGAGGTGGGGGGTGCTTTTAAAGCGGAGAGTAAGGTGGCAAGGCAGAGGGACTTAGGCAGGTAATTACAGAGGACTGGAGCAAAGTGGCTGAACCAACAGTAGAGGAAGGGGCAAGGAGTAGGCGAGCGTTGGAGGAACGAAGGGTGCCTGTGAGGATGCAAGGCTGGAGATCGCTACGGTAGGGTGGGGTGAGACTGTGGGCCGATTTGCAAGTGATACTAAAAATTTAGATGGCAGCTCGGGAGACAGTAGAGCTTGCAGATGATGAGAGAGACGAGAGTAAGGATGAGGAATGCCATTTTGAGTGAGTTGTAATTTGTGGAGGTTTGAGGCAGGGATGCTGGCTGGGAAAGTTCAGCGAGTGGAGTGTTGAGGTGCTGAAGGCATGGATTCGGGTTTTGGTGCTAGCGGGGGGAAGAGGTAGGGACGGAGGCAGATAATATTGCAGAGGTGAAGAAAAGTGGTCTTGGTAATGCGTGGATGTAGGGCAGGAAACTAATGTTGGACAACGTTAGAACTGACTAAATACATTTAAGGATAACGTGTAAATTGGTTGTTTGTCTCGCATACTCTTGCTCTCATTTGTGCAGTTTAATCCAGTTCCAAAGGGGTTGCTTTTGAGGTTTGTCTTCACTGTGTAAGACCCCACAATATTTGCTCTACAGCCTACCTTTCCCTGACTTTTTCTCGCACTTCAATTTTCACTGGCGTGTTTTAAAGTGCTTCCCTTCAGCTCATCGCCTGCCGAAGAACGTCGGAAATATCCGGTCGTGCAGCAGGCAAGTGCTTTGGTAACTGGGAGTTTAAAATTAGCATCTGAATGGAAGTGCTGGTGAGTGAAGTGTGTGTCAGCTGTACGAGCAGCCATTGCAGGAACCCGTTTGTAACCTGTAACTGGAGCACTGCAATGATTTGTCTGTGTTTCCTGTCCCACGCAAACATCTGGCTCCGTGCCTTCCAGTCCATGTGAGATTGGAAACTCAGGTGAACTTACATTTTGGCTTTGAAGCGATGTATTGATGCGTCAATACAAAGGACCGCTATAATATCCAGGAGGGACTGCATTCTTGCGGATCAAGTTGCTTTTAGCATCTCCAAATTGTAACGCGGAAGAGAATTTTATGATTTGATAAATGTCTTTTTTTGTTCTAATTTCAGGTAAGACCAGTTTGGGGATGAACTTGGCCGAATAAAGATGAATCAACAGGGTCACATGGCATCTTACGGGCAGCCTCAGCCTGGTTACCAAGGGTATCAGCAGTTCGGATACAACAGTCAGCATTCGGCAGGCGCTCCACCCTCTCAGTATGGACCATACAATGGACCTGCCCAAGGTTACCAACAAACTGCTCTACCACAAGGTATCTATTACAGTGAACTAGAAAAAAACACAAGGGGTGCAATGTAGAACTGATTCAAAATCTTTCTTCACTGTTATTTGCCCATCTAATTTTACATTGTTGAATTTCTCTTTGACCTGCGAAATGCCATTGTACTCGACAGTTGTACATGAAACTCTTGAAATGTTCTTAAGATACTTTATATCTTTTTTTTCTTTCTCTTTCTACACATTTCTGGGAAACTAGTGCTGAATATCAAGCAGAATCAAAGAAACTTTAGAAAATGCAGGACATTTTGCCATGTGATATGACTAAATATTGTCATTTTTATTTTTAATCAGTGCAGAACTGCTTATTCAGTTCTTAAAGGATGCCATAACCCAGCTTTTTACTTCAATCTCTATTGAGCAATCCCTGAAGTACATGTGCCAGTAAAGATTGAGGTCGTTGAAAAGGGGTAGTTAAGAAGTCCAAGGCTGCCATTATTTCACCTTGATCAAGAACAAGTGGAACTTTGAGCAGAAAAAGCTGATTTTTATCAGTGTGATTGCAGTTTGAAGGTAATTTACAAAAACTGGCAAGAGCAGGGGCTGCACTAAAAGGAGGTACGAGGTGATGTGGAAAGAGATGCGTGTTAAAGCTATAAATAAAGGAAAAAAAGACTTGCATTTATATAGCACCTTTCACGACCACCGGACGTCTCAAAGCGCTTTACAGTCAATGAAGTACTTTTGAAGTGGAGTCACTGTTGTAATGTGGGAAAAGCGACAGCCAATTTGTGCACAGCAAGCTCCCACAAACAGCAATGTGATAATCACCAGATAATCTGTTTTTTGTTGTGTTGGTTGAGGGATAAATGTTGGCCAGGGCACCGGGGAGAACTCCCCTTCTCCTCTTTGAATTAGTGCCATGGGATCTTTTACGTCCACTTGAGAGAGCAGACGGGGCCTCGGTTTAACGTCTCATCCGAAAGACGGCACCTCCGACAGTGCAGCACACCCTCAGCACTGCACTGTTGTGTCAGCCTAACTTTTTGTGCTCAGGTCCCTGGAGTGGGATTTGAACCCACAACCGTCTGACTCAGGCGAGTGTGCTACCCACTGAGCCACGGCTGACACAGACATTAGAATAAATCAGTCTTGTTTTATTAATTTAAACACTTTCTTAATGAAAGTTGGCCAGTTTTCTGGTCGAGGTACAACCTTGTTCGACGGCAAACAGATGCGAAATATACGCCTAGAGTTTAAGGATGCTTGGTACAGAATGATTTTTATTTTTCAATTTCTATTTGCTGAACAAGATCTGTCCCTTGAGTACTTATTTGGACACTGCTGCTCAGTTCTACTAACCTCGCTTTCTGGCCCATTCGGAATATGGGTGGATAGAATTGGATATGTAGTTATTTATTGTGCAGCGGTGGACTCGATCGATCCTCTCTCATTAAAGCTTTGGGGGGTTTCACCTGTTCATATTCTGAATGAATAAAGGTAGACAAAATCTACATAGACTAAATCTAACACAGAATATTTCATCTGTAAATGCATTAAGATCTGTGTAAGTGGAGTCCTATAATTTATGAGTGATATTGTTGTGTTTGTACTGACATTGCGAGGCTAATTATTTCTCCTGCACATGTGTGGATTCTGTCTGTCTCTCCTTGAATGATCTGTTCGACCCGATTTGCGTTTGCCCTGATCCCCACACAAGACGTATTTAAAACATTTTTGTTTTTCAATGTTGATTGTTGACAGGGTTTTACTTGGGGAAGTAGGAGTATCATCAGTCAGTCTGTACACCTTGGATGGGGAGAGAGGGGAGGAGGAGAAGTTAAGAATTTAAGATTTTCAACGTATTTTATAGATGGCCACCGTTGGCATTTATCTTGAGGCAGAAGCTTTTTGAAACCCCCCCAAACTTTTGATCTTCTGTCTTCCCCCACCTCTCATTTTCCTCACCCACCTCTCCTGAGGATGTTGGCTTCTTGCTGGATACAGTTACACAGACAGGGAACCCCTCCCCTCCCATCCCCCTTTGGTAGAATCCTCAAGCAGCCATTCTTTTTGTGCGTTCAGACCAGTGTATTGAATTGAATCCCCAAGTGCCATCACATTGCTGTCCTCACCTGAAGACTTTGTGCACCTCCAGCAGGGTTTGTTGGATCCCATTGGGAACGGGAACCTTACTTGTTTTTTGTTACCAATCTATAACCTCGGGGTGCTCAGTCCCTGGCCACTTCTAAAAGCAAAATGTCATTTATTTCACTTTCATTGCAGTTTATTAAAGACTCCTGACAAGAGTGAGCACGCTGGGATCCATTAGTGTGCAAATCCCTGTTTCTGTAAGCCTTTGGTACTTGAACAGCATAGGTTTAAATGAATTTTGCACATAAGAGGACTTTGTCAGACTTTGGAATCCTTTTGCTATCACAGTCATAGAAATTACAGAACAGGAGGAAGCCGTTTGACCCTTCTTGCCAATGCTGGTTCTTCAATTATCTACTCCTAATCCCATTTCCCCATCCTTTCCTCAATCCTTCATGCTCTCCCTTTTAAATTAAGTTATAGTCTCAGCTGTTCCACACTCCTCGGGCACTCCCACTTTCACCTTACTCTAAAGTCTGAGGTGAAATACTTCAGTATTTCTGCTACCCTTTGTTCTTGATGTGAGATGGCCAGACTTCTTGTAGTGGCCCCATCCTTTTGACTATCCTTCTACTTCCGACATGTTTAATTAAAAAAAAAACCCTCACTATTTCCCTGTCCCTCACCATTTTCCTGTATGTTGACCAGTCTTTTTGCGTATTCTTTCCTAATCTCGCTTTTTGCTTCTCTTTCATACTGAGTATATTTCTCAGTTTTCTTCTGCATTTCTCCAAATGTTTATTATATGCCTCTAAAGATTTAATCCCGAAAATCCCAGTCTTTGACTCATCCCGTTTACTCCTATTAGGAATGTATTTAAATTATACCTTATCCATCTCATAATTAAATATCTCCCACTGCTGCTCTGCTGGCTGTTCTGCAATATTAGGCATAGAACGGATAGGTTATGCTGATTTGTGAGTTATGTTTCCCACCAGGAGTGGATTGACATCATATCCCATGGGTGATGCTAATAGTGCGTTTGCGATGCGTATTAAAAATTAATTTGGTTTAAAATTGAATAAAAGCGCGGGGGAGGGGGGCTTAATGGTGCATCATATTCTTCTGTGACTTGTTTGCAGTGCAGCAGGAGGCCGTGCTTTTGCTAATGACACTTTCATGTGGAATTCGAATGGCTTGAGTGTTTCCTGACCTGAAGCATTTTCCAAGCAACAACCGTTGTAGAAATTAAAATGTCTCTTATTTATGGAAATTGTGCTGTGATACACATTTATGTATTTGATTACCATCACGGTTTACTGGTAATTTCACAATTGAATGCGCAGAGCTTTTTATTTATGTGGATAGCTAATTTAACGCCTTGCACTCAACAAAACTCCTTCCACAAGCAGGCCGATCGGAAGACCACATCTTCAAGGATTTCTGCATCTTTGACCCTCGTTTGAAGTTATGTCTGAATTTCAGTTGTCTCAAAGCCACAGTGCTTAAATTTTACCAGTCACCACTTCTGAAGGAAAGTCAAATTTTTGCTGATCAGAGCTTCAAAATGGAATTATTTTCTGTAATTGGACAGTTTGTCTCGTTTGGTAACAGAACTTTGCGAATTTGAGATTTAGCACCTGTGGAGAAAGAAGCTAAGATCTTTCTCCTGTTCTCATGTTGCTGTTAAGTTTACTTGGCTAATTATTGTTGGGCATTGCACCTTTTTAATATTTCAACAGGGGCTGAGCAAAGGTTTTTTTAAATGTTTCTCCGCAATCATTAATTTTTCATAGTGCATTATTAGATTTAGACTCTTTTCAACCCTTTGTACTGAAGGGATAATTACAAGTCTTAGCCCTTTCGGACTACCCCAGATCAGGCGTATTCCCCAGACGTTTACCTTCAACTAAAGTTTGCGGTAGCCGGATCCCATAAGACGCTTAATTGGGTCTAAAGGTCAGACTACCTCTCCCTAAAGGAAAGAAACGGTCTAAAGATGTTACCGTCCTCCAGATAGTACTTTTAATAAGTTTAACTAGACTGTAACCTTCCAGATATTATAAGGGTCCGGAATACCCCCCAGAATTGTGCAACTCCTTCGAGTGCACAGAATTTGAGTTCGCAAGATGATACAGAAATACTCTGAGACTATTCTAAAAATATATAGATTTATTACAGAACCGACATTCAGTTAACATTTATTATGGCAATCGCAACTTTAATCATTCAAAATACAAATAGCTAGGGTGTTCCATACATTTCTTATTTACTTCAGTTGGTTTTTATCAGACCTCGGGGCTCCATATTTCAAGCTTAACATTATTTGTTCAGCAGGCGTTTCTTTTACTTAATGTCATTTCTTCAAAGGCTTCTGTAGGTATCATATTTACAATATGTAAATTGAAAACACTAACTCAGTGTTTACTTGTTTTCTCGCTATCTCAATTGGTTGCATATTTAATCATGTTTCCTGTTTCTAAGTTTAACATAAAACTATTTTACGACAGGTATTTCTTACTTGATGTCATTTTTTCAAAGGCACTTGGTTTTTTTAATGTTCTGTGCACCTGTTCGACGTGTTAGATTATAACAGTTTACTTGGGTCATTCCATTGTTTTTCTCCCAAACTCTAGACATAGAGGAACCTCCCAATGGTTTGCTTCAATAGGGCATTGTCTTTGTCAATATCCCATTCCCATTTCAAAGCCTGTGGTGTTTTACAACTTGTGAATAACTGATCTTTATCTCAGAAGCCTGTATTGTGCCTGCAGCCTGTGTCTGCTAAGGCTTATGTCTTTTAAACCCAGTATGTCATTTATTAATAATTTCAGAAATCTGTTCTTAGTATCGTATATTTTTCTGAATCCTGGCTATTCCTTCACAGTACAATGCGTCTCTATGGAGAAGCATAAAAGAACTTAACTGGATTTCAGTTTCTGTGCTACTACAGAACCGTCAGCCGTACATCAACTGTTGCTCTGACCCTCTAACAGCTCCTGGACCATACCGATCTCCAAACTTGGACATGAGTTTGCCGATGCTCCAAGCTGACTCCACACCTTCTACAAGTCTGCTTCACCCCACCACGGACTTTAACGTTGGCTCTCTTTATTGTCTCCCCTTTATTCTCTGTTTACAATCAGGACATATCTACTGTAATCTTTGCCGTGCCCATGTAACCTGAGTTTCCCTGTGTCAATTCGTATGCGCATTTTGGCTGTTGCCCTGGACCCGAGCCCATTATTTCTATCTCGGGCTTTCTTTCTCTTCCCCTCTGGATCCTTCTCTCCTGTCTCCTCCCCTTCCTGTTACCTGGTCATTCCTCCTTTCATTTCTACCTCTCTGGTACTTTGTCCCTCTACTCCTTTACCTTCCTACTCATCTGCTACTGTCCCAGGCTTGTGTGTGTCTCCCCCCCCCCCCCCCCTCTCTCTCCCCCCCCCCCCCCCCTCTTTCTCCCCCCCCCCCCCCTCTTTCTCCCCCCCCCCCCCCTCTCTCCTCCCCTCCCCCCCCCTCTCTCTCTCCCCCCCCCCCCCCCTCTCTCCCCCCCCCCCTCTCTCCCCCTCCCTCTCCTGGATAAGCCCACAGCTTCCCTCTGCCTATCGGCATTCTCCGAAAGGCCCATCGAGACACTCGCCGCTGTTAAAGTGGACCCTTAAGTTGCTTCAGGTTTTGAGCTTGTTCCAAGAAGGTGTCCAGTAGTAGTAATCAAATTCGCAGAATGTGAACAGACTGTGTGCTGCTTCTGATTCCAACGGCTTTACTCAGTTAGATATCAATCACAGAACACCATGAAAGTCCCAGAGTTTCCAGCTAATTCATTGTACTTATGGAATGCTTTTATTCTGCGAGAGCGAAGAGCTAAACTTTGCACCATGGGGATTTATTTAACACCATCCAATATGAGGTTGAAGCCTAGTAAGAGAACTATCTCTATTGACAGAATGAACTTTCTTCTTTGTTCATCTCCTGGGTGTTGACTCTCTGGGTATGCTCCTGTGGGTATCAGGAGCCTTCCATAACTTGCCCAAGTGCTCTTTATTCAGCAAGCTATATCCGACTGGGGAGGACAACACAAACTAGTCCAATTCTGTCCTCGCCTCGCACCCACAGCCACGGGCCGCTATATAGCAGTCACAAGCTGGAACCCTGGCTACCTTCCCACCCCCTCTGCTAGGCCAGGGATACCAGGGCCTCTAGCTGAGATCAGTTCGCTCAGCACAGGCAGGGGAGCAACCTGGCCAGTACGTTGACTTTACCTCTGAGCTGCTGAGAGCTGGGAATGATCCATTTTATGTTTTTGCCAAATCTGGTAAGTTACACTTTGTGTGCCCCACTGATTCTTCCAGTGTGTTTCAGAAATTGGCACAATTTGTATGACAGGATTAAGCTGTTTGGTAAAATTCAAAACACTCCCTTCGCTCCCCTCCCTTCAAAAAAAAACAACTGTCTTTCAGGATTGCAGTAGCATTCATTGAATCATAGAAACTTACAGCACAGAAGGAGGCCATTCGGCCCGTCGTGCCTGTGCTGGCTGTTTGAAAGAGCAGTCGTGCTCAGTCCCATGTCTCCGTGTTTTGTCCGTAAGCCTGTAAGTTGCTCATCCTCAAGTGCCTATCCAATATTCTTTTTACAAATTTATTTTTAAAGCTACATTTTATGTTCTCTGTGAATATGGAACCCTGATGGTTTTGGAGAATGATAGGTTAGTGTTGATTCTGGACATTTCTATGCACTGAATTCCGTAGAGAAACCCCAATCACATTTAATTGGGTCGCAGAAGTGAATGAGCAGCGACCTACAAAATAATTTCCGCAGAATTATACAGTTGTGTTTAAGTTTTGCATCACAACGTAATTTATTTTGCAACAATATCAAAGATATTTTAAATCCAGTCTATACTTTCGTATAGTTTGCCTATTTTATGCAGAGACTTGGCTGACCTGAGTTTAGAACTTTCTTTTTGTAGCACTAGTGCCTAGTTTGTTCAATAAGTGAAATTTCAGAGTTTTCTGATAAGACAGTTACGTAGGAAGCTTCTTGTTTTACTTTTGCTTTATAAGGGAATTTTAATTATTTTGGTATTGTGCTGTTGGCATCACAATTAAAGAATAAGCAAATGCATTAATAGCGTTCCCCATTTTCAGAGATGCATTTGTTAAAATTCTAATGTTTTTTTATATTTTGTAGGTCCTTCAAGGCCACCACCAGCATCAGGAGCACCCCTAACCTCATTACCGCCTTCAACAGCTGCACAACAGCCAACCTATAACCAGTATGGGCAGGGGGACGTACAGAATGGGCCTGCAATGCCTGACCAGATGCAAAGGTTTGTCACGATTTGTACCTGAAACAAATGGACCAGAGAAATACTCTGGAATATATCGAAATAAAAACCAGATCACTTGGAGTTCAGAGGACCTTAACTTGAGCTTTGACATCCTCTGAACCCCTCAAGTGGGTTACAACCTTGTAACTACAAAACGTACATTCCACACCGAATACGTGAATTTAATATACACAAGGGACACAACAGACTCGGTTTTAAAAAGTTCTATTTAAGCCCAATATAAATGTTACTTGTTTCAAAACTTGCACTGTGATACTGTAGAAAAATGTTCGTGTCTATTATATTTTGGCAGAGATGTACAAATGAATGTATTCTGTCTATTGCTCATTAGAGAATAACCTATAGAAAGTCCATAGGTAAGGAATTTAACTCTAGACAAGGATTTTAAAATTGAAAATGTTAATTACATATACATAGAATTACATAAAGGTTACAAAACGCACACAGGTCGTTCAGCCCAACCAGTCCACGTTGTTTATTCTCCACGTGAACAGTATCTTAATCCCATGTGTTCACTCTGTTTCTTTAACCCTTTATTACCATTCCCTTCAACCGCCTACCTAACCGATTCTTAAACGTTCACAGTCTCTGCTTCCATCATTAACACTGGGCATTCCACAGCCTTATAACCCGCTGTGTAACTAAGAAAAGTTCCCCTGTGCTAAATCACTTTGATTTAATCTTCTGTCTATATCCCTTTGTTCCAGACCCTCAATCACTGGTAACAGTCTTTCTATCTACTCTGTCCCAACCCATCGTCATTTTAAACCCCCATTAATCTCCTCGGTTCTAATTTTGTATTTAAATTTAAATTTTATTTAAGTTTCAAAATAAATGTTCTGCTGAATTGATCAGCCAAAAACTTGTTCCCCCAATAGGAGTGCATCAGGAACTTTTTTTAGTGGGAGTAACAAGATCAGTACCCCTTCCAAAGATGTGGTTTTTCTGTTTTTCAAAAAAGAAGTTCTCCAGCTATTGTATGCAATATTTTTGCTGAAGTGCTGAGTGCTGATGAGGCGACTACTGCACTGTTAGACCTGACCCCAGGAACCGGAACTGATTTGACATCCTGGATGAATGTCTCTTCAATGATTCCAGCTCTTTCAAACCGGAAGAACATTCAGCAAGCTGATTTCTCCTAATGAAGTCAACATTTCAAATAAAAGGGGAGGTGCGGGGGGGGGCGGGGGAAGTAAACTAATATTAACTCCTCATAAAAGTGTCCTGACACTGAGCCCCTCTCTCGGGCTGGATTTATACTCACACCATTGTGAGACAGGCTGCTGGCGGGGGTCTGGTACCTCAGGGTTTTAGTGGTCTTCAGTTACTCAAAACATAAGTTTTGCTTGAAATCGCCCCTTCCCCCGTAAACCACTTTGCATCAACCTAAATGCGGTAATACAAATGCAGCCTTGCAGAGCGTCGCAGAACGCTTTCCAGATGCGGATATGAGAAGCAAGTTAAATCACCTGGGTTCAGAGTAACCGTTCAACATGCTGCATGACATGGTCATGCTGCTGACTCTTTCTGCGTGGCCCAATTGCAAAGCCAGTGAGAGAAATACTCCAGCAAAGGCACAAACCCAATTGGAATGACCTCTTGTGATGCCGGAAACTAACTCTTGAAATCCTTTTACAGGCTTCCAGTGTCTCAGTCGTACATGCCTGGTAATACACTTCAGTCTGGTAGCCAGCCAATGCCATATCAACAATATGCGCCCCCGCTCAGTAACACTCAGCAGTTACCAAATCAGATGGCGAGAATGCAAATCAGTGGTGTTTCTACCAACAGCGCACCACCTCCTGTCAGCCAGGGATACGGTAAGCAATGTTAAGCTGATGGGATTGTGTACAGTTCAAGTCATCTCAAAACCAAAAAAGTCACATGCTTTAAAGTATATCCATCTGAAAACCGAATTCCAAGTTTCTTTTAAAAACTTGTTGTTACAAAGTACTTACAGCACAGGAATAGGCCATTTGGCCCAACTGGTCGATGTCTGTGTTTGTGCTCCACACGAGTCACAGCCCACCCTATTTCATCTCACCGGCATCATTTCGTCTGTTACAAATGACTGAAATGTGAATCGGTTTAAAGTTTACACTGCTGGAATCCGAGTCCCAGGAAGACAATCAGTCCAGCCCACATATAGAATGATGCACAACCTCATTTTTTTGTTCAAAATCTACATGAGAAAAATCAGAGGGCAAGCATAAACAAGAGCCTAA
The DNA here is from genome assembly GCA_030390025.1 of Squalus acanthias. Taxonomy (NCBI): domain Eukaryota; kingdom Metazoa; phylum Chordata; class Chondrichthyes; order Squaliformes; family Squalidae; genus Squalus; species Squalus acanthias. The sequence continues at coordinate 2,702,400 of CM059446.1, read as the reverse complement.
TGAGTGTGTCACTGGTTGTACCAACGTGCGCGATGTAGGTTTGCACCCACAATGAGGTCCTGATCTCTGCCAGGCCATCGGGCGGGGGAGGGGGAAAAGAGGAGAAACCACAACCCCCAACGTGGAGAGAGAAACCCAGCCATCCCACTCCTGCAAATGTAGGACTTTGGAAAGCAGTGAAGTGTTTCACAGAAAAATAAAATATACGGGCGTGTTTTACACAATTCCTTAAATTGTTAGTTATTTCTTAATCACAACCCTTTTAATCATTTCACTTCATGTTAAAGCATGTTCTCATTCCTCCTCACTGGCCCTGGAGCAGATCTCTGTCAGATCTCTGTCTTTGCTGTTTAGCAACCACCTGCTAGCAAATGCAGCCTTGCATGAGCTTCCGACCATTAGACAAATTCACCCACTGATACAATCCGCCTCTTGGCACTGTGAATGGGCAGCTTCACTGCTTTCCAAAGTCCTACATTTGCAGGAGTGGGATGGCTGGATTCACACTCTGGGTTTTCTCTCCACGTTGGGGGTTGTGGTTTCTCCTCTTTTCCCCCCACCCCCGCCCGATGGCCTGGCAGAGATCAGGACCTCATTGTGGGTACAAACCTACATCGCGCACGTGGGTACAACCAGTGACGCACTCATTAGGCTCTTGTTTATGTTTGCCTTCTGATTTTTCTCATGTATATTGTACTGTGCAACATATTAAAGAAGTTGAAATGCAGAAGGGAGCATCAACGTATTTGAGAACCAGTCAATTACTTGTGAATTCCTGGGATAATATTTGTGGATGAATTTGCCGTCTCTTGTACGCGAAAAGAATAGTTGATGGTCTACTTGCATTATACGTGAGGGTAGCTACTTGACAGCTCAAAGTCCCATAACCAATTCCACGATTTTTGTAGCTGATGGTGATTAGTGTGATTCGCCCCGCAGTTAGTGGGATTTCTTAAAATTCTGACTTTATGCAAGTCTTTTTAAAATCTATAAAATTGCGTTTAAAATAAGAGTTCTGAGAACAGCTGGAACACCACTGTATCTTGGCAACAGCCCTGCTGTAACTGCTGCAGTTACAGTACTGCCAGCATCTGCTGATGTAGGGCTGCAGTTTCTGTTGTCTTAAAAGACAATTTCATTAACAAATTTGTTGATGGTAACACCTGCTTTTATTGGAATGATTTAAAAAAATGTATTCACAGGATGTGGGCGTCGCTGGCAAGGCCTGCATTTTTTGCCCATCCCTCATTATTCTTGAGAAGGTGAACCACCTTCTTGAACCGCTGCAGTCCATCATAACACTTTTTTTTGATATGACAGAGTGGCTTACCACTGGCCATTTCAGAGGGCAGTTAAGAGTCATCCACAATGCTGTGGGTCTGGAGTCACATATAGGCCAGACCGGGTAAGGACGGCAGATTTCCTTCCCTTCAGGACATTAGTGAACCAGTTGGGGTTTTTACAACAATCTGATCGTTTCATGGTCACCATTACTAATACTAGCTTTTTTTAAATTCCAAATTTATTTAGTTAACTGTATTTAAATTCCCCAATTGCTGTGGTGGATCATTAGTCCAGGCCTTTGGATTACTAGTCCAGTAACATAACCACTATGCTACCGTTCCCTCTAGTTTATGCTAGTATTCTGCAGTGCAGTATAATGCTTTTCCGTTTTGCCTGCAACTGTCTTTTAATGTTTGAGTACATTTTCTGTGAGGTAATACCAGCCTTAATTGACACATTGGGCTATTCCTGCTGCATTATCTGCTTTCCCCCTCTGGCCACAGCTGCTCATGTCACTGGTATTCCATTGCCTGGCTAATGCAAGCAAGGTGCATCCACCCAGAGAGAAAAGCTATGGGCTATGTTTATTTCCAATTGTCTTACCTCCTGCCTCAGTTGTGAACTATTGCAAATCAATGTATTGTGTCTACTTTTAGAATTCTTCTGTGGGAATCCAGTTGACTGTAGATTTCTCTTGTTCACAGGCCCACCAGCTTCTCATCCTCAAACCACAGCAAGTTTGCCACCTGCGGGGCCAGCAGCGTACACACAATATTCTACTCCGCTACAGAATATTCCCTCGAGCATAGCCCAGGGTGGTAGCCCTCTTCAGCATCCCTATCCCGGGCAACCCGCCCCTGTGTCAACTTTCACCTCTCCTCCCACATCTAGTCTTACTGGCATGAATCTCCCTCCTCCACCTGGGGTGCAAAGACCCCCAACAATGCACGGACCACCACTGCCAGGACAGTCTCCGACAGGGCTCCCTCCGTCCCAGCCTCCGACAGGACTTTACCCGTCCCAGCCTAATCACAGGTCTGCGGGTCCTCAACCTGGTATGCCAGGGGTCGTGCCTGGCCCACCACCTCAGGGCTTTCAAGTACATCCGACACAACCAAGTCAGGGATTTATACCTCAACAGAATGGTAAGTCTTTTTATGCCTAATACTTGGAGCAGCATTTTAAGCAGTGGAGGTGACTTATTTGCTATTTTGTGTAATATTCCCCTCAAAAGTAATAAATTGGTGAAGCAACTGTTGTACATAAGATGAACCAGTTCGCACCACCTTGTTTATCTGCTCTACCGCCATGGTCCCAGTTTGAGCACATGCCAGTTTGTGCCTGCGTCCTTTCAAGGAATCTGGCACTGGTTCAGCTAAAGGAAAAGGAGAAAAGAAAGATAACTTCTCCAATTAACACCCAAGTGATTAAGTTATATATTAATCGGGGGCAGGGGGAAGCAGTTGTGAAACTTCAAAGATGAAAATTAAACGTTTTGCCAACTTTTCATTGGATATTTTCAGCGAAGTGGGGCAGGAATACTGTGAAAATAAGTCAACCTCATGCATGTACTCTTCCAACTTCTGGCAGTCTTCTTTACTTATCATACGTCAAACTAATTGGAGGCTCTTGGGAATGCATCATTGTTGAACATATTGATTTTCAGCACGATACAATCCAGGAATTTAGACATTTCTATCTCCACCAGGCCCCCCCCCCCCACCCGCCCAAACTACTCAAGATCAATCCACGATTACTGCATAATCCCCTGCACCAATACTATTTAAGATAATTGGCAAAAAAGCCAAGGAGGAGATGAGAATTTTTTTTACGCAGTGAGTTCTGAGCTGGAATGCCCTGCCTGAAAGGGTGGTGGAAGCAGATTCAATAGTAACTTTCAAAAGGAGAATTAGATAAATGCTTAAAAAGGAAACATTTGCAGGGCTATCGGGAAAGAGTGGGGGAGTGGAACTAATTGGATAGCTCTTTCAAAGAGCAGGCACAGGTATGATGGGCTGAATGGCCGCCTCCTTTGCTGTATGATTTTATAACGCCTTGTTAGATGTGTATTCCGTAGATCCTATTAAATATATGCTTACTATATTCCGTTTCAATCAGTGAATTTGTACAAATACAGATGAAATTTGGACAATCCAATTTGCAGCAGCACTGGTCTGCCTCGTTAAGCTGTGAATGGATAGGAGCACCCTGTATTTTGCTCATCCCCAACTATGCTGCTCAACGTTCCTTGGTGTTGCGATACACAGAAGCGTTGATTGCCACTTAGTTCTCCTTGATTTGTGATGTCCTTGCAGGTTCTTTTGGACAAATGAGGGCGCCCCAGCCAAACTATGCTGCACCTTACACTGGAACACCAAATTACAACAATCAACCCCAACCACAGCAAAAACGCTTGGACCCAGACAGCATTCCTAGCCCTGTAAGCACCACTATTTTTAACTGTAGTACCTTTGGCTGTTGTTCTAATGTTTGCAGAATTGCTTTGTACATTTTCTCATTTTTTTCTGCTCTAAACTGCTTGTACAAGGATTTGCTTGCATGTGTCCAATGTTTGCAAACTTGTTGGAGACTTGACTGTAATCCCCAATATATTCTTTTCACGTCTTTATTTGAACATGTTTAGAAATTTGCGTTAATATGCACTAAAGTCTCATAACTGCGTCTGAATAATGCAACCCTGCTTACAACAGAACTTTGTAATAGTTCCTTCACTAAAAAGTAGTGTTAGTACATGAGTATATAGTGAACTGCCCCCAATCCTCTCTGCTTCAGCTTGGTGTCCTGCACTCTGTGTTTGTGGTGGTTGGTACTGTAACTCTGGTAGAGCAGACTAGTCTGTTCCTGATCTGGTGCCAATGTGCTGGCCTCCAGTCTCCTTTTTTCCCTTTTCCAGCTTTTTCACTCCCAGCCCTTCTCAGCCAGCACCTCCTTGTTGTTTCTCTGGTTGCAGCTTCACTGAACCTGATGTCCCACAGCTCCAGCCTGGTGCCCTGTGATTGATTGGCACTGCAGTGCACTCACCTGCTCCTGTCCCAGTCCTGCTTTCCTGTCGGTCTTGGACTTCTCAGTGTTGGTTTCTCTCCTCTCTCCATCTTTTCTTTCTCTGGCTCCAAGTCTGGTGCTAACTGCGACAGCACTCAATACGTGAGAATGGGAGCCAGAGAGACGAATGCAAGAGTCTAATAGTGGAGTCAGTCAGACAGGAGAGCAGCACTGGGCTAGAAGCTGGTAGTCAGTCGTTGGCTCTTGTTGAGACTTGCTGTAATACCAACCTTGTTATAACGTGCATTTGACTTGTAACCCTTGGTGACATCATAACGAGGCTGGTCCGTTACTGGTAACTAATAATAACGCTTAATTATGGAGAATACATTAATGCTTATAAATTTCTGTCAATTAAATCCCTGGTTTCTATGGCGTAGTATTGGTGCATTCCTTAAGTTATTTTAATAAGTACCTCCTAAAAACAAACTAATTTTAATATTTGAGTGTTAATTTTATTCTGGTGAGTCGTTGCTGACTAGGTTTGGGTTCTTAAGCTGCACTTGGATCTGGAGTCAGATGATGCAAACAGTATTTCTGCTAAGGTGATGGGTGAGGTGCCTGAATATTTCTGAAAACAATCTCTTGAGAGGTGTGTAAGATAGCAAACAGTACAGAAAGAGTAGGTTCAGAATCCAACTTCAAACTAAATTGTGATAGTGGGACACGGATCAAGTTAATTAAGGATGACGTTAGGATTGTTGGGAAACAGTTCTTTGCCGGTATTGACCAGCACGTGGAATGGACTTTCGGGTAGGGTAGTGGAGATGCGTACTCTAGAATAATTTAAGAAACCCTTGGATGCGACGATAGGGAGACTGTCGGGTCTTTCTGAATGGATGAGCTTAAATGGCTTTCCTTATCTGTTTAGACCTTGTGATGGCCTCAAGGCTTTCCATTCAGGGTTTTATTAAAGACTCATGAAAGTAGATGATGGCGATTACAAGCCTTGTGTCTTTGTTTGGACTTCTTGTTTAGTTTCTGGGGAAGGTATTGGACTGTGCACTCAATTGTTTTTGCTCTGACTAAACTGCTGACAGCTTCTTGCTGCAACTTCAATCCAACTGATCCATTAAAGGAAATGTAAGTAACAAAAATTCATCCATCGAGAGTCTGGCTTAAATGATAATTCAAGAACAGTCAGTATCCTGGCGTGTTCCAGGGGTTGATGTAGCCACGCAGAACTCTGATGGAACAAAGTGATCATGTTTCACTCTAAGGATAGCATGACATGGGCAGCAGGAAGTAAATTTTCAGTTGCAGTTAATTTTTGCCGTGTGTCACCATCTTGGGCACTTGGGAGGGAATTCTGGTGAGGGAGTTTTGTCTGTCAAAACTTCTCAACCTGGGAAGGGATGAGTGAGGTTCCTCTGCTGTAATCACCTTTACACCGCTGACCATTTAACAATACAGTGGTTGTAGACACTCTACCGTCTAGATGGTTCAGCACTCTCAGCTGATGGATCTGTCTGGGTAAGTGGCTTGCACGAGGCTGAAGGGGAGACTAAAAGGGACATTAAAACATGACACCATTTAAACTTCAACTCTGTATAGTTTCATGCTGTATTTCTGTTAAAAATGTACTTTATTTTTGTCTGATTTTTCTGAATTAACGCTGTTAGACAAGTTCAAAGTTGAGAAGCTAACATTTTTATGTATGAATTTGTAGATCTTGCCAGAATATTTTTAGCTTGCTTTTTAATATTAAAGCTGTAGAAATGTGAAGGGCCCTGCATATGGCATTAAGATGAACAGATAACCAGTCTAACTGAATAACACAACTTGCATGTGCAATGATGTATGTGTAAACGTATGTCAAAGGACTTGCTGATGTGGCACCATTAGTGTGGGAAGATAGAAGTAACAATTGTTACTCTTCTGTTTCTCTCCTGTTTTGCTGCTCATTTGTGCCTTTTTAAGCAACTTAATGAACTGCCACCTCAACAGAAAACAAGACATAGAATAGATCCAGATGCAATTCCTAGTCCAGTAAGTCTGCTTGTATGTATGTGTGCTGTTACTTTCTGCATTGCTGCCTTTGCTTTAACGCCAAAAGGCTTGTTGATCTCCATACGTCAAATACATGCTGTAAGGTCACGAAATCTCATCAGCTTAATTGCACTTCACTTTGTACATCCTATTTTACAACACCACATTATTATAAATGTTAATGACTTCATACAACTATACTCCTTCCATGTGAATTTTTACAGTGTAACTCTTTCTGACACAGTACTGGAACTTTATAGCCATATAACTTGGATTGGTTAATGTTTGAGCAAATTATCCTGGTGATCTGCTTTGGTACCTTACAGACATGTTTTAAGAGGATAGTGTTAGATACTTAAATCAATTGCTTAAATCAAATTTAAACTTGCATACTTAACTTGGCAAACATTTGTGGTCTTAGTTTTAATTTGCAGCACTGAAGAGCTTTTTTTGCAAGATGTCACTGTTCTTTCTAATTGCACTGATATCAATATCCTTGTAAAAGAACGCAGATCATTTTAGCTCTTCCACACTCATTTCATTGTTTCCCAAATTGTACACAAGAGTCAGAAACCCTCTTGTAATTTTTGCCCCCTTTTGGTTACCTTAATAGTTGCAGAAGACTTAGTTTACCAGTTAATAGTAATATTAAAGGGGTGGGGGGAGGTGTAAAGCAAAATAAAGTGAAACAATATCCAATAAGTTATAAGTATCGGAATAGCCCAAGCCTAGCTAAGACTGTAGAAGTTATTTGTGCTTTGATACTGTATTTCAGAATGTAAAAGTGGCTAAGTTTAAAGAATACAATGGATGTGTTTGTGTTTGGAATTTTTTTAAATTGAGCACTAATGCTGAACGAGAGAGCCTGTGGTCTCAATGAGAGGAGCTACAGCCACTCTCTCGCCTGTAAAGTTGCTTTTAGTTGGCATGCAATGTCAGCTATGGAATAATATAAGTACCCTCTTACTAGATCGATTCACAGTGCATCCACCATTCATGTCAAGTATTTGTTCTTTCCCTTCCCCCACTACCAAATTTCACTTCCCCTCTCACCCACTGCCAATTTCTCCCCTACCAATAATTTATCTCTCCTTCAACTCCACCCAGCGGCTATTGTGCTGTTCCACAGGCATCAAAAGCCTAATTGGTACCTTGTCCAAATGGCCATTTTCCGTGTGAGCCTGAAGACTGTAAGCAAGCTGTTCCATTGTGAACAGGGTGGAGAGGTCACCACAGCTGAGCCTAATCTTGTGCTCACTTGATGTTCACCCGTGCACTTCCCAGCAGCAACCAGTGATCAGGATTGGGACCCTGGGCTAATTGATTTTTCTTTTCTTCCCCACAGGAGTGCTGAAGCCAATTGTGGCCCACAGCTACTCTGGCTGAGACCAGCTAACTCCGCACAGACCAGGGACCAAGCCTGGGATCTTCGTGCACTGTGGCTCCGTACTACACCAGGCAGTGCACTTACTGACTGGAGTGTTAGGGAGCTTTGTTAAATGTATGTTCAGTCGTAGCTGGTGGGAATGTGTCTGCACATATCCTTTTATACCAGGTTGCAATGCCTTTAGATCACTCTACAAACTGAGATGAATGTCTTGGGTTTTATTGAGTGACGGTTTGAAATGTTGTATTGTGTGCTGTGACAGATCCAAGTGATTGAAGATGATAAGTCAAACCGAGGATCTGAGCCGTTCTCGACTGGTCTAAGAGGACAAGTTCCACCACTTGTTACTACTGACTTCATGGTAAAAGATCAAGGTAGAGTCCCAGTGCTCAGTTCTACATTGTTCAACAAAACTCTCTAATATCTTCAGTATTCTGATTCGTGGTAACACTGCTTATAACCAAAGCATATTTTGCAAATGGGATTGGCTGGCTTGATATAACCCTGTTCATTACATATATCCAAACTAGTCTGCATAGCTCTGAGTTGTAAAAACTTTAAATGTTTTTCACATTAACATAAGATCAGCATCTCAATGTACTGAAACGGATGGGGTCAACCATTGAAGGATCATACAAACTGTCCTTCACAAAGTCTTGTTGTCTGTCTTCCTTCAGAGCACAATGCCAATACAACCTTTGGCCTGCTCAAGGGTATGAATCAAGTTAGAAACTGCCATTTGATTCCAAAGGAGAGAAGTCCAAAAATGAGATGAAGTTGATAATTTGGGATATAATGAGAAGTTGTCTAGCCATTGGATTATCTTCAGTCAAGAGCTTGAATTGGATTACTTCTCGCCCTCTGAGCCAGCCAGTGTTGCAGGACACGGACTGTCCGTGACTTCACTCTTGTGGTCCTTGGGAAAGGAATTATCATTTTGTCTTCGAAAATTCTTCAAAACACCTCGAGATTTAAAAAAAACCAGCCGCCTCCACGTACTAAAAACTTAATCCTCACACCTTTTACAGCCAGGCATCGCCAGCAGTTTTTCAACAGCAAGCCTCACTGCCCTAGCGTGTACTGGACTTGCACAGTTCCCTTCAGGACCTTCTACAGATGGAAATAAAAGCTGTTCAGTTCATCGCTCATCCCTCTCCAATCATAGCATCTCATTGCATTTTGAATATTCCCAGTGTATATTCGTTGATTATCTTGCTTGGTAAATTAGTGAAAACAGTTATCACCCTGAGTAAATGTTTTCCTGAATTCTGGTCTAAATATACTTTTCACTCATTTCCTCTTGTCTTGTGTGTAGTTTAAAATGGAAATAATCTGGCTTTCCCTCCTCTCTACAACATAATATTTGACAGATGTTTCAAGTTCCTTCCCTTAGCTGCTTTTTCTCTGGAATGTCAAGCTTAATTTTTCCTCACACTTGGAATCAGTCTTCGTGCACTGTGACCAACACTGAACACTGTATTCCAAGTGTGATGTGAGGAGTGTATTAGGAAATCTTTGCCGTATTTATAAACTTGTATTCCACTATTCTGGCTCTCTATCCCAATGTTCTTTTTTAAATTGCACATTGACAGTAACCTGTCTTCCCAATTATCTTTGGTCTTGTGCTAAAACAGTCCATTCATTGTAGAGTTAACCCATTTTTCCAACCGCTGTGTGATACTTCACTTTTGGGAGTATTTGGATGTCATTTACCCAATTACATAACTGATCTAAATTAGTTTTTAAATCTTTTGCTGCCCCCTTTTTTGTGCTCCTCTCCATCCCCATCAACCAAGTCTATTGAAGGCAGTGTGGTTCAGTATATTGGCCACTAACCATAAGTGGCTAACTGGGAATGCAGATGTGGCTAATTGCAATTTTGATTAATTAAAAAAAAATAAGTAATCTCGTTGGGTACGTGACCTCAATACATTGAGTAACACGGTGTGTGCATGTGTATTTCAACCGTTTTGTGCATTTGTTGAAGTGCTAAGACTAAAAGCCGAGTGTGCGAGTGTTATTGTGAGTGCTTTACTTCCTTGGTTACTGAATGGTGCTAGATGCTTAAGTAAACATACATATGAAGTATGTTTGCCTGTATTGCACGAGTGTGAGTAAGACGTTTTCTTCTAAAATGAGTGCATGTGGCTAAAATAGTGTTGCCATAGCCTCACCTGTGGCTAGTTAGCGATTCCTATTGGACAGCACTTGGCTAAGGGATATGTGGATGGAAACTCCATTCAAAATGTTAAATTTGGATAGATCACTGATTCATCTGCGGTATATGGTGCATGTTCTCATTCTCGTTGAATGAGGTTAGTGGCGAAGAATTTGTATAAAGTTGAAGTTCTGTTTTTGTTTGAATTGCTGAACCACATCAAGCATAGCTTTTGTAACAAAACAGCTCCTAGGTATTCTACTGTGCAATGCAACATTGCTTTTCTAGAAGTAGGAATATTGTTTTGGGATATTACAACTTGTTTGTGCTTGTCTTGCAGGGAATTCAAGTCCTCGTTTCATTCGATGTGCAGCTTACAATATTCCTTGCACATCAGATATGGCAAAACAATGCCAAGTTCCCCTCACTGCAGTTATTAAACCGCTTGCTACATTACCAACTGATGAGGTAATTGCATTGTAATCTTAATGCTTCAAATGTTCAATCTATATTCCCTTTCTTTTAACTGGATGCACTATTTCAAATCTCTGTCTCTTTTGGCTTTTCCCCCTCACGGAGCACATGTATATTAGACAAAAGGTTCTATTCTACACTGAAACATGCTCAGGGCGATAACTATTCACCTGGCTTAAGTGCTTTCAACCAAATGTTTAAATGTTAGCCTAAATACCTGATAGACGGCCAGTTTATTCGGTGATTAGGTGAGCCTTTTGGACTAGGAAGGTTATCCGGTTAGATCCATGGCATTGTGTTGAGTCAGGAAGGCGGTTGAGGCACGACAGTTGGCTTCATTGCTTTGAAATTAAATGAGGGAGGGGGAAATCGGCCATGGTTTGCAGTCCTAATTGCAAACCTGAGAGCCCTACTGGGAGAGTGCATGTGCGGAATGGCCTGGAGAGGGCAAGAATCCTGGAATTATTTAAGAAACTGCTGAATATTATCACGGTGGGGCTGTAGTTTCTCTCTGCATGTGTGAGCTCAGATGGGCCAAATAGACTTCCTCATCTGTGCTGAGGCACAGAGTACTCTGTGTCACTCCGTATGGGTGAATAGTGGCTGCTTGGCTGACTTCCTGGGGAGTGACTGGCACTTGGGAAATAGTTCCCCAACAGAGTTGATGCCTTTAGGAAGAGAAAGGAAAAAATTAACAAGAAAAGGAAGGGGGAAATGGCTTACAAACTTAAAGTGGGGGTCCTTCAGTCAATGTTACTGGATACGTTGGCCACATCATAATTTAAATATTTCCAGTCCTGGATTTGTGGATTTCCAGGCTTGTTTGCAGTGACTGTCCTAATACGATAAATGAAGCTGCTTCGCAGGATGTTTCCACGTCAGTGATGCCACCGATGTCCCGGGGGGCAAGAGGACCAGGAAATGCAGGCGTTCAGTGAGAAATAACAATACTCAAAAACAAAACTTTTATTTTTCCCCCTCATTTGTTTCCCCTTTTTCTCTCTATATCTGTTTCCTTCCTTCTGTCTTTCTCTCCGTCGGCTTCTCTTTTCTTCCTTCCCACATTCTTTTGCTCATTGTCTGTCTCTCTCTCTCTCTCTCTCTCTCTCCTTTGAAAGCAGACAATGTTGGATTTTTTTTTTGTGAGGTGATATGCTCTCCTCGTACTCTGTTACATTTCTGAACAGCTAGATCCACCTCGCCAAGTCAGCTGGAGTGAGACATGATACTGAATTTGTTGCATTTGTCATTATTCCAAAAAAAGCCTATGAAATTAGATCCGACTGCAAGTGGGTAGGTCTGCGCAGCTACCATCATGCTTAACCTGCCAACATGCAGAATTGCTCCCCTAGTGTGGTAGCAGGTAGTTTTTGTCTGCAGAAGCTCTCTAAATTTATCTTCCTGTTCATAGGTTTTGTGTGTGGGGAAAATTAGCACTCGTTTTCTTCACAGAAATTTGTTTCCCTAAAACTAAATGTTGTGAGCTGGAGAGCAATGCTTTACTTTAATGAAAATCTAGCTTGGCAGTGTTTGCTGTCAAAGTTCACGCGTGTGATGGCCGCTTTGCTGCCAATGGAACAGTGTCCCAGCAACGACTGAAGCCGAATAGAATGTGCAGTCTTTCAGTTAATGACAAGTTTTATTTTGTAGAGGTTCTTTGTGACGGTGGTTCCATTTTTTCTGGTGCAGCTGTTGAGATAAATCCAAAAGCTGTAAATGACACCAGGCTCTGGAGGTTAGATCAGCACATTTGGTTTAGACATTTCAAATTCCTGGATCATGCACTTGAGGTGCAGTTAATACCATCAGCATGGAGTGCATTTTTCCCTTTTTGGATTTAGGAAAAACTCTTGGGTTGAAATAGATCAAGAATGACTGTGTGGCATGTTCCCAAGATAGAAAATGGGAAATAGTTTGACGTGAAACTAATTAATCGTGCATTGTCCACTAATGTGCCAACTATTTTGTGAGGCTTTCAATATGGAAAAAGCTAGAGAAATATCGCTGCATCAATGAAGCTAAACAAGGTAGCTGTTTCCCTGCACTGTTTGGAAGGGAATTGGCCACTGGAGTATAGAAAGTCTGCTCATCTGACAGGAACTACTTCATGTTAAACCGTGACTGTTGGACAGGGGCGACCGGTTTAACCTGGTAAATGATACATTTAGGGTGTCAATTCTTGTCTAATTCTGCTCCGGTGAAGTGCCTTGGGACGTTTTACTCCGTTAAAGGTGCTATATAAGTGCCAGTTGTTTCAGTGAGATCAATGAGTTCTCTCTATAAAGCATAGAGGGAGCAATATTCGGAATGGATTTTCTATAATTACGTTTTCTGGTCCTGCTTGCAGTATTACAGGAGGATAACTGGGGACTGTCTCCTAATAAGGGTATGCACAGCCGTGCCATTATACTCGGCCACACGTCACAACTCGGATTGATGTGCTCGCTTGTAACAGTCAGTGTTTGCTGGCTGTTCATCCTTTCTCCAGATTACGAATACCGTTTTGTGTGCATATAACCTGACAATACAAAATCAGTGCATACTCTTAAAAGGCAAAGGCTCCACTGATGTAGTTGAGCAGCCATGGTCAACAAATGAGTTAAGATTAGAAACATAGGAACAGGAGGAGGCCATTGAGCCCCTCTAGCCTGTTCCGCCATTCAATGAGATCATGGCCGATCTGTGACCTAACTCCATCTACCCGCCTTTGACCCAAATCCCTTAATATCTTTTGGTTAACAAAAAGCTATCAATCTCAGATTTAAAATTAACAATTGATCTAGCATCAATTGCCGATTGTGGAAGAGTGTTCCAAACTTCTACCACCCTTTGTGTGTAGAAGTGTTTCCTAACTTCACTCCTGAAAGGTCTGGCTCTAATTTTTAGACTATGCCCCCTAGTCCGAGACTCCCCAACCAGCGGAAATAGTTTCTCTCTCTCTATCCTATCTGTTCCCGGTAATATCTTGAAAACTTCGATCAAATCACCCCTTAACCTTCTAAATTCTAGGGACTATAACCCTAGTTTGTGTAATCGCTCTTTGTAATTTAACCCTTGGGATCCAGGTATCATTCTGGTAAACTCATGGTGCACTCTCTCCAAGGCCAATATATCCTTCCTAGAACGGCTCACAGTACCCCATGTGTGGTCTAACCAGGGCTTTGTATAGCTGCAGCTCCCCCTTGTATTCAAGTCCTCTAGATATACAGGCCAGGCCAGCATTCCATTCGCCTTTTTGATTATTTTCTGTACCTGTTCATGACATTTTAATGATCTATGTACCTGAACCCCCCCCCAAGTCTCTTTGGACATCCACTGTTTTTTCACTTTTCACCATTTAGAAAATACCCTGTTTTATCCTTTTTAGGTCCAAATGACCTTACATTGAAATCCATTTGTCACAGCTTTGCCCATGCACTTAATCTGTCGATATCCCTTTGTAATTTTATGCTTTCATCTACACTGCCTACAATGCCGCCTATCTTTGTGTCATTGGCAAATTTGGATACGTGGCTTTCTATCCCATCATCTAAGTCATAAATACGGTGAATAGTTGAGGCCCCAACAGACTCAGTATCCCACTAAAAGAAAAGGCTTACACAAATTCAAGGAAAAGTGAAAGTCTAGTTGACCGAGAGCAACAAGGGTCTGCAAAGAAAGTAATGAGGTGCAAATAAGAAATATAAATTTAAAAAACCTGCTGCTATCCCAGCTAACAGCAAAAAATGTTATAAATATATTGAAAGAAAGTGTGTGAAAGGGGAATGTGGGTCCATTAAATAGAGATGCAGGCGTGCCTATAATGGGCAGTATGGAAATAGCAGACTTATTAATTGAGTACTTTGTATCCGTCTTCAGAGTGGAGGAAGAGATAAAATACCAGCAGTACAAGGGAACCTAAAACTAAGTCAAGGGTAGGAACTTAGTGGATTTGATACAAGTTTATAAAAACAGTAATGGAGAAAATAATGGGACAAGATCGTCAACTCTCCAGCACCTGAGAGTTTCCACTAATAAGCAGTAGGTGAGGAAATTGCAGATGCGTTGGTCACTCCAGTGACTTGAGCAAATCATTTTGGCTGACACTTCAGTGCCGTATGGAGGAAATGCTGCATTGTCTTTTGGATGAGATGTTATACTGAGGCCCCATTTGCCCTCTTGGGTGGATATAAACGATCCCATAGTACTATTTAAAGAGAGGGAAGTTCTCCTGGTGGCCTGGCCAACATTTATCTCTCAACAAACACCACCAAAACAGATTATCTGGTCATTACCTCACTGCTGTTTGTGGGACCTTGCTGTGTGCAAATTGGCTGCCGCGTTTGCCTCTAACAATAGTGAGTACAGTTCAAAAATACTTCATTGACGATGCAAAGCTTTGGGGTGTCCTGTGGATGTGAAAGGTGCTATATAAATGTACACTCTTTAAATGATGGGTGTGAAGGCTTATTTACTAACCAATCTGAACTATTTTTAGTGTCTGATACAATTGTTAGAATGGAAATATATGTAACCTCCATTGTTTCTATAAATTTGACTAACTGTATTAACCATTGCATTTTGTCTTCTAATCGCAGGTGCCCCCTTACATCGTAGATCATGGTGAGACTGGTCCAATAAGGTGCAATAGGTGCAAGGCTTACATGTGCCCCTATATGCAGTTTATTGAAGGTGGGCGGAGGTTCCAGTGTGCATTCTGCAGCTGTGTCACTGAAGGTAATCCCTTTTGTCCCGTTAGTAGAAAACTGTTGAGCTATCTGAATAATTTCAACCTCCAAATAAAATACTATTGGAGAACAGCAGAGTCAAGTTCACAAATCTCCATGCAGCGCTGTGTTGAATGTAACTGTGCTGAACAGGTCAGGGGGCTGCACTTCAGACTTGACATGCTTTGCTTTTCTCTTGCCTTCCCCACACTCTCTGCGGCAGAGGGAGCTGAAACTAGCCCTCTGCTAGGCACCTGAGTATAAATTTCTGTTGAACAGTGTCTGGTCTCTGAGAACTCTAGCTTTATAACTCCTAGGCTAGCTGTTCTATAAGACGTTTGGTGTGTCTTCAGATGCACCTCTCTGGTTTTTGACACTTTAAGATGCTTTTTCTGGAAATGCACGTTGTTGAAACGCATAACTTCAGTTTAAATGTAGCGGAATAAAGAGAGTGGGTGTGTGGATCGACTTTAAAGTTGTGTTTCTAATGTGTGACTGACTTGTCCAAATGCCTTTCCCATTTTTCCTAATTGCCTATTCTGGTGTACCTGGTTTGGCTGTATTGTAATGCGTATTTCTCTTTCCCCAGTACTGCCTCACTATTTCCAACATTTGGATCACACTGGCAAGCGAATGGACTACTATGATCGACCAGAACTCTCACTTGGTTCCTATGAATTTTTAGCTACTGTAGACTACTGCAAGGTATTTTATTGCAGTGATTATACTCATTAATCTGCATTCCTCTACCATGGTGGTTAAATTATACATTTTAAATCCTCCTCGTTATAATTTACAGAGACACGATATATTCTGCAAACCTTGTCCAGGTTTTCTGATTGATTATATCCTGTGATTATTGCATGATATATCTTTCATTTTGTAGCTTTGAATGATTCATGATTTAAGTTTACTTACCTAGGTAAATATATTTCTGTTTGTAAATTCTCTGCCACTCTTGTGCAATTTAATGTCGTCAGATAACAAACTAAGCTAGTAAGAAGTCTGATTTGTTGCTGATATATGGTTTACTCTCGATGTTCAGTAAAGTTTCCCGTGAGTGATTTGCTTGCTGTCAGATACAGGAGTGCAGATACTCGGGAATTATTTTCACCTCGTCGACTTCTGGGCAGCACCTTGTTGCTGTGTTTGCATTGACGTATGTCCATGGCTGGCTTTAAGCAAGATCAGAAGGAATATTTATGAATGGGAGTTGCTGTACACGAGGAACATTCGTGTACAAATTAAATTACAAAGGCCATTCCTACAATACATAATTAGGTGAAAGGATATTTTAGAATCAGTGTTGCAGCATGGTGATTTATCAATCTTTACCAGTGGTTTTCCGTTTGTGTGTACCAAATGTTGCCACAGTTTTTTTGGGGGTGGGGGCAGGGTGATGCTAAGGTGTTTAGGGATTTCCTCCAACTTTGTCAAAATAAAAATCAAGACAAGCCAACAACACCCCTTTTGTACACATCAACTTGGCAATAGCGTCAGCAGCACTGTACAATTGAGTCATCTGCTCCGCTCGCTTCAAGTGGGTTTCCCCGTCCCCAGTTTTTTCTCGTTTTTCCTGCTTTGCAGAAAATGGACAATGGACTTGAGATCCTTGAGTAACTGAAATTTCATAAAGGCTTTCTTTTACAGAACAATAAAGTTCCTAATCCACCTGCTTTCATCTTTATGATTGATGTGTCCTACAATGCACTGAAGAGTGGGCTCGTCCATCTGCTGTGTGAGGAGCTGAAAGCTCTGCTGGATTACCTTCCAAGGTGAGCGAATATTGGCTGTTACTGCATAAATGGTAGTAACCAGGTCCATTGTCAATGGTTTCTCAACGATGTTGTTCTCCTCACGCATCAGCAGCAATCTGTCTAATTGAAAGAAGTTGCCATCCACTCCAGTATTTAAAATCATTATACTTTAAATGTATTCTGAACCTTCTCTGCTCTAAGCTTCTCCAGTCTCTCCACATAACTGAAGTCCCTCATCCCGGGTACCATTCTAGTAAATCTCCTCTGCGCCTGCTCCAAAGGCCTTAACATTGTTCCTAAATTGCCCAGAATAGGACACAGTACTCCAGCTGGGGCCTAGCCAGTGATCTCTGAGGGTTTAGCATAACTTCCTTGCTTTTGTACTCTATGCCTATATTTATAAAGCCAAGGAACCAGTATACTTTTTAACAGCCTTCTCAACTTGTCCTGCCACCGTCAAAGTTTTGTGTATATAAACCCCCAGGTGTCTCTGTTCTTACACCCCCTTTAAAATTGTGCCATTTACTTTCTGCATTACTTCACACTTCTCTGCATTAAATCTCATCTGCCATGTGTCCTCCTGAAGTCTGTTACTATCCTCCTCGCTGTATACTGCATTTTCGAGTTTAGTGTCATCTGCAAGCTTTTGAAATTATGCCCTGTTATAGGCAAGCCCAGATCATTAATTAAAAAGAGCAGTGGTCCTAATACCGACCCCTGGGGAGCACCACTGCAAACTTCCCTCCACTCTGGAAAAACAACTGCTCACCTCTACTCTCTGCATTCTGTCCCTTTGCCAATTTTGTATCTACGCTGCCACTGTCCCTTTAATCCCAACAGAATTGCAGCAATTTGTTTACTTCAGCGGATTAGCTGTGAGACAATATTCGTAACCGCGACGACCAAAGAAATGTAGGTCGTTCCTTCACACCCAGTGAGAAGTTTCTAAACCGGAAACTCTGCTACAATGTTTTGTGGCCCTGATCATTACCCATTTGCTTATAGTCTGTATGTCGCATTGTTTCAGCATGGCGCACCCTATTAAAGGCACTTAGGACCTAATGTAACTTCAAGCATTGTGGTGCTGCAAAGTAATCTCTGTATAGTTTTGAACTTGTTGCTTTTCCTCTTCCAGGGAGGGCAATGCAGAGGAATCGGCGATAAGGGTTGGATTTGTAACTTACAACAAAGTTCTGCATTTTTACAACGTAAAGAGCTCGTTGGCGCAGCCGCAGATGATGGTGGTGTCTGATATAGCCGACATGTTTGTCCCCTTGCTTGACGGATTCCTGGTCAATGTAAATGAGTCACGGACTGTCATAAACAGGTAAGCACCCCATCCAGTGACGATCCTACAGCGTCACATCCCAGCTCCGACTTTCATGCTGATCGTTGCAGCGCAGTATTCTGGAGTGTAATGTCTGTACTCAGAGGTTTAACAGTTGTTCAGTGGTGACTCCACTGTGCTATACCCCTTCTAACTCCCCAACCCATTCCTGCTGGTGTGTGGATAATAGTTGGAAACCTGAACTGCCATTTACTGTACAAAATCTGAAACGAGATACTAAAATATCGGTGCCACTGCTTGTGAAAGGTACCACTGAGATACGGGCTCTGGGACTTGTACATTCATTTGGCACTCTGATGTTGGGACTTGGACAGGTTTTCAGAACTCAAATTGGGCTGATTTCATGGATTTTTCACTGGTGCATTCCCATATATTGCCAGATTTATTGAATTCAGTTTCACGGCTTAATATGGTGGGATTGGAACTCATGACCTCTGGGTTGCCAGTCCCGGACCGTAACCATATCCTTGCTTACTGATGGGGATCTTGTGTATTGTGAAACGTAGGCTCTTGGAAAGTATAACATTTTAGTTCTCCTGATTTGCAGTTTGATCTGAATGTGATGTTTGGTAAATCTTGGCGCAGCTCATGGAACTGAATTACGGTCTTGCTGTCAACGAAGGATTCAATAATGACAACAAAGTAATGAATTCACTCTTTTTTTTCCCCAGTTTGTTAGAACAGATTCCTGAGATGTTCGCTGATACCAGAGAGACAGAGACAGTCTTTGGACCCGTCATTCAGGCTGGTCTGGAGGCTCTAAAGGTAAGACTCCCTTTT
Source organism: Squalus acanthias (assembly GCA_030390025.1). NCBI lineage: Eukaryota > Metazoa > Chordata > Chondrichthyes > Squaliformes > Squalidae > Squalus > Squalus acanthias. The sequence continues at coordinate 2,683,454 of CM059446.1, read as the reverse complement.
TTCTACAAAGCTGCGTAGAATTACCATTTTGTTTTAACAATGACCATTGAATATCCACATCAGTGGGATTGCGGCTGTGTACAGTGACACCACTATTCCCAGCCAGAATGGAGATGATTGGGTAATTGCCCCGTCAACCCCGCCTGGAGACTGCACTGCTGTCAGTGATTGGGATTGATTTTACGCACCTAATTTTTATGTAACTCCTCCATTCGCTGCATTTCGCTGGAGAAATAATCCTGCTTTTATCGGGAGAAGTTGCTGCAGTTTCTGTCATGAGTTCTGTTTGCGGTAGTTCGTAGAGACTCTTGTGTTTGCCGTAAGTCCCGCCCTGCCTCCAACTCACTGGCTGACACAGTGGTGTCAGTAGACACTCTGACCATTGGCTTGCTTTGCTGATCAGTATTTTCTACTTGCAGGCAGCAGAATGTGCTGGCAAACTGTTTATATTCCATTCATCCCTGCCTCTCGCTGAAGCACCTGGAAAGCTGAAGAATAGAGATGACAAGAAGCTTATTAACACAGACAAAGAAAAGGTAGGATAGTCCAGATGCCTTTTCCGTTATTTGCAATTTATTATTTGCGAGGTATTTGAAAAATGAAGCATTTTCTGAGTAATTTTTTTAAAATACGCGTTCTCTGGATGTGGGTGAAGCCGGCAATGCCACATTTACTGCCCATCCCTAGCTGTCCTGAGAGCATTAAGAGTCAACCATGTAATGTGGGACTGGAGCTGTGTGTAAGCCAGACCAGGTAGAGGGTGGCTGGTTCCCTTCCCTGAAGGGCATTGGTAACCCTGTTGGGTTTTTACAACAATCCAACAGCTTTCATGGTAATTTTATCTGATGCCAGCCCAAAAATCACTAGATTTAAGGAATTGAATTTCCCAATTTGCCATGGTGGGATTTAAATTCTCAACCTCTGGATTGCTAGTCCAGTATCGTAACCACTAGGCTGTCATAACTGCGGTTTTCTACACAGGAGCAGTTTAAGTCTGCAGGACTTGATCCTGTGTCTGTGCTGAGCCATTGCAGAAAGTCAGCGAGTGATGTGGGTCGGTGGGGAGAAGAAAAGCTTTGAGAAACTATGGGTGAAGGGAAGCAGAAGTGGAGACCCCAAAAAGAATGGGAGGGAGGGAGGGAATTTGGATGAAGGTTGCAGAAGAATGGGGGATTTCGAAGGGGAAAAAAACAACTTGCAGGAACCATTTCTTGTGGGAATTGTGTGCTTTTTAAAAGCAAAATGACTGGTTAGAGAATCGAGTCCCCTTAACCAATTTGAATGCTTCAACATTCAGGTCAAATGAGAGCTGACTGGGGCAGCTTTTAATGCATGAACTGTGGAAAGTAATGTCAGAGTAAGAGGCAATCCACTGCAAATAAAGCACTGATATTGTGTTGATGTGCGATGTAACAGAGGCTTATCAAGTGTGCCTTGATTATTTCCCTCCCTCCCTTCTCTCTCTCTCTCTCTCTCTCTCTCTCTCTCTCTCTCTCTCTCTCTCTCTCTCTCTCTCTATTAAATGTATACCTTTGTTATTGCAGGTTCTGTTCCAACCTCAGACTAGCTTTTACAATAACCTGGCCAAGGAATGTGTGGCACAAGGCTGCTGTGTGGATCTCTTCCTATTCCCCAATCAGTACGTTGATGTGGCTACTTTAGGGCTGGTTACTTACCAGACTGGGGGTTCCATTTACAAGTACACCTATTTCCAGGTAATGTTTGTAATTTGTACCATTGCGGTAGCTACACAGGAATTTCACAACTGTCCTTCAGAGGTTTAACTTAGACCTGCCTCCTCCTATGCACAAATATCAGACTTCTCGACGATTCTTTCAGAGATGTGTTATCTCGGAAATGTGCATCCTTCAAGTAACAAGGAATGTTTTCTCACATCTCCCATTTATAGTTAACTGGTTAAAGGGCAGTGATTTTTGAGCTGTATCACTTAGAATAAATTGCTGCAATAAAATGTGATTTTAAAATAGATTTTTCTTTTGAATTGATTTTAAAAGTCACAGTTATTTCTCTGTTTGGAGACTAAATCGTGGCCTCCTCCCATTGTGCGTCAGAAGTCCAGATTCCTTGTGCATACTGAGTGCAGGTCATACCTCTCATATTGCTGGACACTGTGGTAGGATTAAGCAGCTGTGGGAAGCTTCCATTTCAAATAAAGTAAGCTGATACTGTAAACTGTTCTAAAACTGTCTCACCCTGGGAAGTTGGAAGTGGACTCAAGCCCCCAGTACCCCAGTGAGCAGTTTCTGATGATCTCAGTGGTTACATCAGGGAGGTGTGATGAGCAAGAGAGTAACTACTTTCCAGAAAAAAGGGCGACTGGGTACTGTGTTGCTCAGACTGCTCTTAAACACTTAATTGATGCCACAAATTGTCTGCCCTTTTGGTGTGTGGAGGAGAGGGAATTTGTAGCCACAATCTTGGTTAATGAGCTGCCCACGAGGGAGCAAGAAAATTTGGCTGAGACTGGAAAACTCTGAGCAAAAAAAATGAGCAATGGGGTAAGGATGTGTCCAGCCACCCATCCCGCCTGAATGCCATTGGTGGCAACCTTGGAGAAGCCTGGCCTGGACCACCACACCTTCCAACCAGCAAGGTTTACCATTGGTACAAGAGGTAGAGGATTGCTGGGGAAGAGGAAACACGACTGGTGATTTGGGATTTTGGGACGATTTGGGATTTTGGTTGTACCTTTTAGGAAGGTGAGGTACTCATTTTGTCCTGCTTTCAACTTGTACTCTAATATTACACAGAAGTGAGGTTTTGGCAAACAGCTGTTCATGTTGTACAAAAAAGTACTGTTTTATGGCCTCTTATATCCTTATTTAGCAACAGCTTTTCATAAAGTTGATATAATTTTCCTTGTGAGCAAATATATACAATTACGATCAATCATTAAACACGGTTGGTTTGTATCCATAAGTTGTTGGGTAAAAGTTGTGGTTTATGTGCAGCAGACTTTAAAAGTTGCCCCTGATGTAGTGAAGGACTCAGTTTGTGCAGATGGGTCCATGGCATCACTTCCTGATAATGGGAAATAAACGCAATGGCTTCAGTAACTGGCCCATAATGCTCTGACCAGAGTTATATAGGACTGCTGGCAAATATAATTTAAAAATTCAACAATTACTTATCACAGGGCTGACTTTAATTAATCATGCGTTTATGGAATACAGTTTGCAGCAACGGAAGTATAATTATGCACCGATAGGGTTACAGATTTACTTACAACGGGTTGCTAAAACTGCTTTGTAAGTAAGCCTTGTTTTCAGTCGAACATTGCGTCTTTTTGAATGTTGCAATTAATGATTTAGCATTCATTTAAAAAAAACAATGAGAGAATATGAGCTAACTCCCAATAATTATATTGCTCTCTAAATATTGCAGGAGTTGAGCATCCCATGAGTTGGGACCTTGAATGTTTAAGTGTCTAGTTTAAGGAGATGTAAAATAACATCAGACTATTTGGATGTAGCTTCTTTCTCCCACCAAAGCCTCCTCCCAAGAAGACCATTTTTGCTAACACATCCCTCACAATTAGTATTCTGCAGTGACTTGCATGAAATGATCTGCTTGGGTCATATCTTGGGGGTTAAGGTTTTAGCCCCAAGGCCTGAAGGTGTATTACGGACATTGGTATCATTGGAAAATACACGACTTGAGGACCCAGCTGTTTGATTCATAGGGCGTAGCAATCTGCAGTACTCGACTGGAGGAGATTTGTCTGAAAGTATTTAGCTTGGATTAGGTTCAGTTATCAATTTCTGATTCCTGTCCTCTTGAGGAAAAAATAAAGTTGACTTTTTCATTCCTTAAAGCTCTTAATTTTCACCTCAACATTTTGGCCTTCTGAAGGCTAAAATTGCATGCTTGCAATTTTATGGCTTATTCCAAGAGAACTGTTCAAACTAAAGAGCTTGCTCCTTTAAAGGGGAAAGTAGCATTTACCTTGGCGTGCAGATTTGAAAGTGCTATTTGTTTCTTTCCAGGCACAGGCGGATGGGGAGCGCTTCCTAAATGACCTACACAGGGATGTTCGAAAAGTGATCGGGTTTGATTCCGTGATGCGGGTGCGCACAAGCACGGGTATGTTGCTTCATGAACTTCTGGTGTTTTTAACAATCTCATTGAAAATATCGTGTGAGGAGACTTGTAGTCCAGCTAGTACAATTTCAACACAGCTTTAGACCTGTGAACAGCCTTTGATCTTTGTACCTCTGCTGTAATTGTTTCTTATGGGCTGCACTTTCCTCAATCACTGACTTGCTTTCATGTCCTGCACGCGTATATGCAAAGCTCAATCTTCACGTTATTTTTCTCCGGCGCTGTGCACTTCCATCATATCTTGGGTGCGATTTAGTTGCATTGAATACCAACAGACTTGTTAATAAGTGACTAAGTGGAGATTGCATTAATTGAAGATGATTCAAAATAAACTTTGACCACAAAGAGCACTAATCTACGATATACTGATAATGAGGACCTTGTGTTACCCAGCATTGATGCAGCTTTAATCTGAAAGCATTTACGTCAGATTATTCTTAAGTATTAAAACTTTGATTTGGATGTCAATCAGATCTATTGGATATGTTTGCTGTTTTAATGTCCAGCTTTATTCGAAACATGCACTCATTGCAAAATGCTCATTTCCTCTTGTTGCAATTTTTGGTCACACTTTTTGTGTCAATATTGTAGATGCCTGTGTAATCAGCGAAAATGGGAATTCCCTGTGTAAACCGGCCCCATTGACTCAAATTGCAGGTTGAGGCCACTCGATGCATTTTAACTCCCTGGATCCCTGTGAGTGATGTCACGGGACATATGCTAGTTTTTTTTTTAAATGTATTCATGTAAACGGATAGTTTGTCTGCAGAAATAACCTTGAAATTTAGTTTGTTACATCTGTGATCACAGAACCTTGTTGAAAAAGACTGCTTGTTTCTAAATGATTCATGTCGGAAAATTTGGCTTTGCCTTTAATCATGGTAATTATGTCAAAAATGTGCTTTTGTTCCAGGGATTCGAGCAACTGATTTCTTTGGCTCGTTCTATATGAGCAACACAACAGATGTGGAGCTGGCTGCGTTAGACTGTGATAAAACTATCACTGTGGAGTTCAAACATGACGATAAGTTGAATGAAGATACTGGAGCTCAAATTCAGGTGAGAAAATGCCATAAAACCGCTTTCAATTTGTAGCAATTTTTCTAATCCATCTATAAATATTTTAGAAAAGTAGGGAGATTTTTGAGTTTAGTGTGCTGCCAATTTGTGTTCTCCTTTTTGTTCATGCCACTCGCCATTCCTTTGCCGGGGGAAAGTATCGAATTCTCTGGAGCAGCTACTTCAATATTCATCTCCCTTGTCTGTGGAATTGTGAAGCCTCAGCCATCCTCTGACTACCTGGCTGAGATTGGGTGCCTGCCGTGTGGAAGTGAGCACAGAGCACCAGCGCTCTCGCTTAAGTTGGCTGTCTTGCGATGACCTTGTACTGGTGTGACACTCATGTACAGGCGTATGTTGGCAGCAGTCTGTCACAAATCTTAATTCTTTGCTTAAGGCATTCGGGTACACTTCGCTTTCGGTCACAAATTGGCATCTGTTTTACAAGTAAGGGATCACAAGATAGATACAGATGGGGAAGGCCATTCAGGCCATATTAGCCAATCCATCTCGAGAGATACTACAGACCCGTGGTTATTATAAGACTCTTTCTTAAAATAGTTCCTGGGTTTCACCTCCATTACTTTAGCTGGAAGTCCATTCCATGTATTTGCCCTTTGTTGGTGTGAATCTGTGATTTTGGTCTTACAGTCGCTGTTTAGTCATGATCCAGATCGGGTTTTTCTACACTATTTGCAATCTAATCTCTGATTTGCTTCTTAATCAGCTCCTTTCAAGGCTGAAAAACCCACATTTCTTCAATCTTCCCTCACAACTCAGTTCTCTGGGTTCAGGCTCGTGGTTCTTCGTTAAGCTGCCTCCAGGGCTTGAATGTCTGCCGTGTCTTGGTGACCAGACCTGGACGCAGTGCTCAAGCTGCACTCTGACCAGGGCACTGTACAGTTTGAGCATGCCGTCCTTTGACTTGCACTGCATGGTTTTATCTATTCTAGTTCAGCATTCTGTTTGCTTTGTTGATTGCTTTGAGCAATGATTGGACACGTTGAAAGTCAATCCTGCTTGAATCCTTATCTCTCATTCAACTTCATTCACTTTGAAACAGTTCAGAGTGTGGCTGCGGGCTTTAGCAAGTGGCATCACAGTACCAGTGTATAGTGACAAATAATTCAAGCATTGATCCACCTGAACATTCCGACAGGTTCATTGACATGGTCATAACTTTTAGATCTACTGAATCACACAGCACAGAAGGAGGCCATTCGGCCCATCGTGCCTGTGCCAGCTCTTTGAAAGAGCTCTCCAATTAGTCCCACTCCCCTGCTCTGTCCCCAGAGCACTGCAATTTTTTCCCCTACTAGTATTTATCCAATTCCCTTTTGAAAGTTACTATTGAATCTGCTTCCACCGCCCTTTCAGGCAGTGCAACCATTTGTATTTAATACTTGTGTTTCTGGTGGTAGTTTTGTTAAAGTTGAAAGTACAGAAACATTGTTTAGCTCTTGTATTAAAAACAAATTGTGTGCAGTTGACTGATTTATCCCTCAGTTGGATTCTCTTTCAAGATTTGCTAAAGTAAAGTTCAATGTCTATTTTTGTGCTGTATCGTATCTATGCATTTGATAAACAAGCGTTTTTCCTTTCTTCCCCTCCTCCGCAGTGTGCTTTGCTCTATACCAGTTGCAGTGGACAGAGGAGGTTACGTATACACAACCTGTCCCTTAATTGTTGTACTCAGCTTGCTGACCTGTACAGAAACTGTGAGACTGACACACTAATCAACTTCTTTGTGAAACTGGGTAAGCTGCTGCCGGGATTCTGCCTCACGTCTGTTATAGAAATTGCCTTTATACACAGGACAGTGAGCGGGGCTTGGTGTCACTGTGCTGAGCTAGCCTTGGACAATAATGCTGCGTGAGCTCGCTGATCGCAGTGGGTTGACGTTCAGAGTGCGACAGTCTCACTGTCCCTGGGCAGGGGAGGGAACGTCAGTTGGTCGGGATTCTGGCCCCTGATCGCTATCCCAGGATGTCTCTTGGGCAGTGTGCATGTATAGATCTCACGTGAGGATTGGATCGGGTGTGGCCGTCATGTCCTGCAGTTTTAATAGCCTGGCCGGACTGACTGCCGAGGCTCACAGGTGAATAACGGCACTCTGAGGTACCTGAAGAGGCCTGGGTGCCATTGACTTGGCCTCCAGTTGACACCTTCGGGAGGGATGGGGAGAGAATTAGCAGAGAAAGGAGGAGGAAAATGATACTGCAGTTGACTATAGAAAGCATTCAACAAAATCCAAGGCTGGAATCTAGTCTCTGGTTTCAAATAATTGTCAGCTACTCGAGGTTTGTAATCACATGCAACATCTTACTACCCTGAAATTCAATTCCATTTGCAGTTTTATAATGCACCCTACACAAGTCTTAATCTGTGAGTATCCTGAAAAATCCTGGAGATTTGTGTAACTTGGGGTGGAAAAGTGTAATGCTGTTTTTTAATCTTGTTCTCCGGCCATTATTTAGATGCTTGCCATTTAGCAGGTTGGTTTCAAATTACTGCCTTTAATACAAGCTCATGTTTCCTTGAACAAAACTAGTGTCAAATGCAGTCATTCTCTGTACAGGTGTCCGAGTCCCTTGCAGAATGTCTGTGAGGGGGCTATTGATGCTTTAGTGAGAGCCAATAAACAATGCATCTTAATGTCAAAGCCAGCAGTCCAGTCAGTAGCTCTTGTATAATGATACTCCCTTTAATACCTTGAATGCATTTAACCACAAATTAATTTTAGATTTAAAGTTCCAGATTGCAATAGGAAACGGTTAGAACATTTGTTTAAGGTAGTTTACAACTGCTTAAAAACTTCGCTTGTGGGATGAATTTTTTTACTGTTTAATATCATCATCAATATGCAATGCATCAGCACTTTTATAAACTATAGAGGGATTTAGGGAACAGATGAAGCTTCCTGTTTCCTAAATTTGGTTACATGTAAAAGTTATTTGCTATAAAATTTGTGTTTCTTTATAAACAGTCTCCTCAAAACCTTGTATACCAGTTCCAATTAACCATTAGTGCGGATAGGTTAGTGGGTAACATGAACATAGCATGCTGTTCCCATCAAACATCTTTAGTTCCCATCTCCGATATTTTTATAACAAATAAATGAAAGTGTTCAAAGAAAATGGAAAAAAACACTTTTTAATGATTTTTCTTCAGAGTTTGCTCGCAGCAGTGTCCAGGAGATTAATGTTTAATTCCTGGAGGCTCAATCCTGGAGTGTTGGCAACTCTAACTACCATGTTGGAAATAAACCATGCTAGTGTCCTCGAGGGAGACCTCAAGGTTTTTAATTCCATTCCAGCGGATGAAAGACTGGTTTAAGTGTTGAGATTTGTCTGCAGAACAAGTGTAAAGTTTGTAAACCGTCCATTCCACGTCTGACATGCCGCCACATTGCATACACAGTTGGTTTAACACGAGAAACGCATTGTCTCATGTTTGCAGCATATCGTGGTGTCCTGAGCAATCCCACAAAGACCGTACGAGACAGCTTAATTAACCAGTCCGCTCAGATTCTCGCCTGCTACCGCAAGAATTGTGCAAGTCCGTCATCGGCTGGACAGGTAAGACACTCGTCCTGCTTACAGATCTTTGTTTTTAGGCCGACACATCAAATGACATGTTAGTTTGAGCGAATCACAGAATGGTTACAGCACGGCAGAAGGCCATTCGGCCCGTCGTGCCCGTGCAAATTTGAACACAAACTGGCCGCACTGTCGGGATGGAAGGAATTCCGAATTAGTAGCATTAGGGAATTTTTGGTCCTAAATTGGCAACCATGAACAAAACTGATCTCTCTCCCTGTTCTCAGTGCATGTGCTCTCTGACCGTGAATTAGAACCAATCCCTGACTGAGTATTACACAGCACAGGCTGCGGGACACCTCAACAACTGGTTTCTACAGGCCTAAAATTGGAGATTAATTAATCAAACCAGGATTCCGTTTAAAAATGGAAATGTTCATGGAACGTTTGAGGAAGAGTCCTGTGAATTCATCCAACTTTTCAATACAGCTGGTACTGGGGATTCAAAGTATCGCAGAGGCTGACGGTGTGAGGTAGTTGAATTAAAATACAGCTAATGTCCTAAAACCCTTGGGTTGATTACTTTTGGTTATCCCCCTTACACTTTAGTCATCAATAACTTATTCAAGCTGTGTCATTACTTGCATTGGGTGAATGACGTGTCGTTGACCATTACATACTTGGATTTTCAGAGTTTGGCAATGTTTGTTGCACAGTATCATATTGATATCTGGAAAAGGAAGGCTCTTCAAATTGCCACTGCTAGAAGCTAAGTTGATATATTTAGGTCGAAATGTGTAGGCACTAAATGGTTTAATTACATTATGTTTCTGTAACTAAATATTGAAGTTGATTTGTTCAGAGAGAGCAGCGCTGTTCAGAAATATGCAGCTTTAAAATAAGGAAGGAATGGAAACTCCCTTGCTAGCAGCGAGTCCGGTGGGGAGGATTGAGGGAAATTCCAGTTAGTGCAGAAGGTTGAATTGATTTATTTTAACCCAGAGTGCTGTCGTTCAAGAGACTCGCTCTGTCTGCACTTTGTGATAATGCCCCTTTTTTATTCCTTCACGGGATGTGGGCGTTGCTGGCAAGTCCAGCATTTATTGCCCATCCCGAATTGCCCTTGAGAAGGTGGTGGTGAGCCGCCTTCTTGAACTGCTGCAGCCCGTGTGGTGAAGGTGCTCCCACAGTGCTGTTGGGGAGGGAGTTCCAAGATAGATCAATTTCAATATTCAACTGTGGACACATCATAAATTCTACTATTCTAGAACCATTTAGTGTGTTTGTAATTTTGACTCGATATATTAACAGAGACTGGCAACGAACTTTTGGCTTATTTTTAGACCCAGATCGGCTCCAGTACTTGGGTTTAACCCAGCTCTCTGGGTCCCAACCATAATTTTTTTTAAAAGTGGAATATATTGGAGTACAATATTAAATGGCTGACCCAAGTGGGAGTAATGCAGACTGCTCAAGTGACCAACTTCTGGGGAAATTTTACGTTGCCTTGAATAGTAAATAATTCACAACATTGAAAAGCTACCCCTGTAAATAGGTGACCATAAGTCCGGGTCTCACCATAATGTTAAGCAAGAGAACTAATTTGCTGGGTTGTACAGAAAGAGCTGGGGTATGGGACTAATTTGGACAGCTCTTTCAAAGAGCCAGCACAGGCACGACCGGCCAAATGGCCTCTTGTGATGCAAGATTGAGGAGGAATTTCTTCACTCAGAGGGTTGTGAATCTTTGGAATTCTCTGCCCCAAAGGGCTGTGGATGCTCAGTCGTTGAGTATATTCAAGGCTGAGATTGATTCATATTTGGGGAATCAAGGGATATGGGGGGTAGGGCGGGAAAGTGGAGTTGAGGTCGATGATCAGCCATGATCTTATTGAATGGCGGAGCAGGCTCGAGGGGCCCGATGGCCGACTCCTGCTCCTAATTCTTATGTTCTTATTCTATAATTTAAAAAAGGATGACAGAAAATTGACTGAAAACAGAAATGGAGGGCAGCCATTAATGGAAAGGTTTCATGCTGTGAAGAGTTTGAGCGTGGAGTCCAGGGGCTTGGTCTTGCATCTCCATGTATTCATGACTTGAACGAGGGTATCGCAAAACAGATCTCCCCAGGTTTACAGATGACACCCAAGTAGGAAGCAGGGCAAGTAGTGACAAACATTGTAACCATGGTGATCTTTACAGTCAGGACCACAGGGCCTCATGAGTTCCCCCAAACCCTGGCAATCCGGCCGGCCCTTGAAGCCCCGGCAACTCATTCCTGTTTGCATTTATTCTTAGTGGCTGATCTGTCGTGTTTGAATGTACAGTTCTATTTTTAGTACTGTTACCTCCTTGGTGGTTTAATCCTCAATCAGTAATTTGAAATAAATGCAAACATTGGTTTTAAACCTTGTACTGTAGCCCCAGGATTCACATGGTGCACATCCATATGAAGGCAAGAAAGTTTGCACACCCCTATTTCAGTTACCCGAACGATAGGTGGCGGATGTAGTAAAATGTGAAGTGTAAAGTAACTGCTCTGAGGGCAAGGAACCAACAGAAGGAGTGTGTGTTAAATGGAACAGTGCTTAGTTGCAGTAAGAGAAGGCAAATAAGCTATTAGGTTGCAGCAAGTTGCATACTATGAAAGCCAGTATCTGTGTGCTACCCCTGTGCCGTATACATTATCAGGCTTTCTCAAAGCCCCTGGGCATCCACTTGGCTACTAACCTGCTGTCCCTGTCAGATCAGACCTTTATAAGGCTATTTCTTAATTAAAATTCTCTGTGATCTGGGAATACTGGATGCTGACACTGGCTACAAGACGTGCAGCGAGCGGAAGAGAAAGAGCAACGTTCCATTCTCAACACTAGCTGCCCCCTGAGTCTCAACAAATTCTTAAAGTAAAATGAAATACACCATCTCCTAAAGACTATACTAACTTCATTTGTCCAAGCTTTTCTTCGCTTGCAGAGGAAATTGTGTATCCCCTGAGTTCTTCAGGTTTTTTTTTTGAAGGAATAATCAAATTAAATATTTGGGTTAATTACTATTTAGCCTTGGCTCACTGATGGCGCATTCTCCTCAGAGTCTGAAGGTTGTGGGTTCAAGCTATCACTCCAGAGACTTGAGCACATAATCTAGGCTGACACCTCATTGCAGCATTGAGATAATGGTGCAATGTCGAAGGTGCTGTCTTTTGGATGAGACGTTAAACAGTCTGTCCACTCATGTGGTTATAATAGATCCCATGACACCGTTTGAAGAAGAGCAGCGAAGTTCTGTCCGGTTTCCTGGTAAATATTTATCTCTCAAACAACATCGCAAACAGATTATCTGGTCATTTATTTGATTGCTGTTTGTGGGAGCTTGCTGTGCACAAATTGGCTGCTGCGTTTTCTAAATTACAACAGTGACTACACTTCAAAAGTACTTCATTGGCAGTGAAGCACTTTCAGATGTTTTGAGGTCATAAACACTAAATATATGCAAGTTCAGTTCTTTACTGTTCATTCGATGATGGATCTTAACCAGTTAATGAAGCTAAAGTGAAAAATCTGTAGCAGCTGAAAATGGTTTTGAAATTCGAACGCGGCGCGGTTACAGAGTTTATCGCCCTGTGTTTAGAGATTGATGGAACCAAAAAATGTTTGCAGCGTTGTCATTGAAATTTCTGTTGCTGTTGTGACTATCGGTGGTTTAAACATGATCTGTTTCTAGTGCTAGTGACGTTAGATGTGCTTAGTTGACATCCATTAAATATTTGTTTGTACTGCTTGTAAAATAACAGAACCTTGCATCTGATTTAGTAATTGAAACTAAATGTAATATGAAGAGTGACTACCCTTCATATTTAACAGGTCTATTCTTGGGAACACAGATGCAGTGGGGGAGAGACCAGATTAGGTTTCATAAGGTTGAAATGCGAATGAGACTGAACCCTAGGAGAAGTAGTTGAAATTTGCCAATGAACATCACTCAGTTACTCTCAAACCAGCACTTACCAATAATCAGTCACTTGTCTATTATTGGACCACTACTTGTTCGAAGTAGCTTGCGATGGAATGTTAACATTAAAATTAACCTCACCAGCTCCCCCGATAGGTTAAGAACATAAGAACATAAGAAATTGGAGCAGGAGTAGGCCAATTGGCCCCTCGAGCCTGCTCCGCCATTCAATAAGATCATGGCTGATCTGATCCTAATCGCCAATCTACTATCACAGAACCATCTCCTGAACCTAACAGAATTGGACACACGAAATAGGAGCAGGATCAGGCTACACGGCCCCTGGGCCCGCTACGCTACCCACAGGGCCATGACCGATCTGAACCTAGACTCATGTCCAAATTCCTGCCCGCACCCCGTAACCCTTAATTCCCTTTACTTCTAGGAAACTGTCTATTTCTGTTTTAAATTTATGTAATGATGTAGCTTCTACAGCTTTTTGGGGCAGCATATTCCATGGACCTACCACCCTCTGAGTGAAATAGTTCCTTCTCCTCTCAGTTTTGAAAGAGCAGCCCCTTATTCTAAGACTATGCCCCCTAGTTCTAGTTTCACCCATCATCGGGAACATCCTCCCCGCATCCACCCGATCCAACCCCTTCACAATCTTATATGTTTCAATAAGATCGCCTCTCATTCTTCTGAACTCCAATGAGTAGAGTCCCAATCTACCCAACCTCTCCTCATATGTCCATCCCCTCATCACCGGGATTAACCGAGTGAACCTTCTTTGTACTGACTCGAGAACAAGTATGTCTTTTCTTAAGTATGGACACCAAAACTGTATGCAGTATTCCAGGTGCGGTCTCACCAATACCTTGTACAACTGAAGCAATACCTCCCTATTTTTATATTCTATCCCCTTAGCAATGAAAGCCAACATTCCATTGGCCTTCTTAATCACTTGCTGCACCTGCATACTAACCTTTTGAGTTTCGTGCACCAGGACCCCCAGATCCCTTTGTACTTCAGTACTTTCCAGTTTCTTGCCATTTAGATAATAACTTGCTCTACTATTTTTCCTGCCAAAGTGCATAACCTCACACTTTCCAGTATTGTATTCCATCTGCCAAATCTCTGCCCACTTACTTAGCCTGTCTATGTCCCCTTGCAGATTTTTTATGTCCTCCTCACTCACTACTTTCCCTCCCATCTTAGTATCATCTGCAAACTTTGATATGTTATACTCGGTCCCCTCCTCCAAATCGTTAATATAGATTGTAAAGAGTTGGGGACCCAGCACTGACCCCTGCGGAACACCACTAGTTACTGATTGCCAGTCTGAGAATGAACCATTTATCCCAACTCTCTGCCTTCTGTTAGATAGCCAATCCTCCACCCATGCCAGAATATTACCCCCAATCCTGTGATTTTTTATCTTAAGCAATAATCTTTTGTGTGGCACCTCGTCAAATGCCTTTTGGAAGTCTAAATACACCACATCCACTGGTTCCCCTTTATCCACCCTGTGTTACTTCCTCAAAGAACTCCAGCAAATTTGTCAAACATGACTTCCCCTTCATAAAACCATGCTGACTTTGTCCTATTAAATTATGATTATCCAAATGTCCCGTTACTGTCTCCTTAATAATGGACTCCAAAATTTTACCTACCACAGATGTTAGGCTAACCGGTCTATAGTTTCCAGCCTTCTGTCTACTGCCCTTTTTAAATAAGGGTGTTACATTAGCAGTTTTCAAGTCTGCTGGGATCTTTGCTGAGTCCAGGGAGTTTTGGAAAATTATTACCAATGCATCCACAATCCCTACCGTCACTTCCCTCAAGACCCTAGGATGTAAGCCATCAGGTGCAGGTGATTTATCCGCCTTGAGTCCCATTATTTTACCGAGTACCATTTCCTTAGTGATTTTGATCGTGTTTAGCTCCTCCCCCCCTATAGCCCCCTGTTTGTCCAGTGTTGGGATATTCATAGTGTCCTCTACTGTAAAGACTGATACAAAATATTCATTCAGTGTATTTGCCATCTCCATATTTCCCACCATTAATTTCCCAGTCTCATCCTCTAAGGGACCAACATTTACTTTAGCCACCCTTTTTCTTTTTATATAACTATAAAAACTCTTACTATCTGTTTTTATATTTTTTGCTAATTTACTTTCATAATCTATCTTCCCTTTCTTAATCAATCTTTGTTATTTTTTGCTGTCTTTTAAAGTTTTCCCAATCCTCTATCCTCCCACTAGATTTTGCTACCTTATAAGCCCTTGTTTTTAGTCGAATATTATCCTTAATTTCTTTACTTAGCCATGGATGACTGTCTTTTCTTTTACACCCTTTTCTTCTCGGTGGAATATATATTTTTTGGAAGTTGTAAAATAACTCCTTAAATGTACACCACTGATCATGTATCGTCTTACCCTTTAATCTATTTTCCCAATCCACTCTACTCAATTCTGCTCGCATACCTTCATAGTCTCCTTTATTCAAGCTTAGCACGCTTGTTTGAGATCCAACCTTCTCACCCTCTAATTGAATATGGAATTCAACCATGTTATGGTCACTCATTCCAAGGGGATCCTTTACTAGGACATTTTTAATTAATCCTGTCTCGTTACACAGGACCAGATCTAAGGTTGCTTGCCCCCTGGTCGGTTCAGTTACATACTGCTCAAGAAACCCATCCCTAATACACTCAATGAACTCATCTTCAAGGCAGCCCTGCCCAATTTGATTTGTCCAATTAATATGATAGTTAAAATCCCCCATAATTAAAGATGTTCCCTTATGACAAGCCTCAACTATTTCCTGATTGATACTCCGTCCAACAGAGTTGCAACTGTTCGGAGGCCTATAGACTACGCCCACTAATGTTTTTTTCCCCTTATTATTCCTTATCTCCACCCAAACTGTTTCATTATCCTGATCTTTTGACCCAATATCATTTCTCCTGTATTACAGTGATTCCTTCCTTTATTAGCATAGCCACCCCACCTCCCCTTCCTTCCTGCCTGTCCTTCCTGATCGTTAAATAACCTGGTATGTTTAATTCCCAGGCATTGTCACCCTGCAGCCATGTTTCTGTAATGGCCACAAGATCATACCCATATGTAGTTATTTGTGCCATTAACTCGTCTATTTTGTTACGAATGCTACGTGCATTCAGATAGAGAACTTTCAAATATGTTTTGTGACACTTAGTTCCTGCTTTTGCCCTTTTTATTACTTTACCTTTTACTCCATACCTTCTGCCCCTTCCTGACACACTCTGGTTTTTAATTTCCCCACTGCTACCTAAGTCTTATGACCTTCTCTGTTGTCATTTTTATTATTTGCTCTCTAGGAACCTCCCCCCCACTAGTTAGTTTAAAGCCCTCTCTACAGCCCTAGTTATATGATCCGCCAGGACTCTAGTCCCAGCACTGGCCAAGTGAAGCCCGTCCCAACGGAACAGCTCCCTCCTGCCCCAGTACTGGTGCCAGTGTCCCAGGAAGCAAAACCCATTTCTCCCACACCAGTCTTTGAGCCACTCATTTAACTCTCTAATTTTATTTGTCCTAGCCAAATTCGCTCGTGGCTCAGGTAATAATCCAGAGATTAATACCCTTGAGGTTCTGTTTTTTAATTTGACCCCTAGCTGCTCGTACTCCTTTAACAGAACCTGCTTCCTTGTCCTATCTACGTCGTTTGTACCAACATGGACCACGACAACTGGATCCACCCCCTCCCACTGCAAGTTTCTTTCCAGCCCAGAGGAGATGTCCTTAACCCTGGCACCAGGCAGGCAACACAGCCTACGGGACTCTTGCTCTCGGCTGCAGAGAACTCTATCTATCCCCCTAATAATACTATCCCCTACCACTACAACATTTCTATTTACTCCCCCCTCTTGAATGGCCCCCCGTTCCACGGTGCTGTGGCCAGGTTGCTCATCCTCCCTGCAGTCCCTGCTCCCGTCCCCACAGGGAGTAAGAACCTCGAACCTGTTGGACAAGAGCAAGGGCTGCGGCTCCTCCAACACTACCTCCTGGATCCCCGTACCTGCCTCACTCGTAGTCACACCGTCCTGTCCCTGACCATGGGCTACATCTGAATTAATTAACTTCATAGGTGTGACCACCTCCTGAAACACAAAGTCCAGGTACTTCTCCCCCACCCTGATGTGTCGCAGTGTCTGAAGCTCAGACTCCAGCTCATCAAAACGGAGCTGGAGTTCCTGTAGCAGCAGACACTTGTCACAGATGTAATCACCGTGAGCCTCAATGGGGTCCACCGGCTCCCACATCTCGCAACAGTAACACATCACCTGCTCCATTCTATGTAATTAATTTTAAAAATTTTATTGTTAGTTATGGACACTCTGCCCGATTATAGATGCTAGTATCCCCTCTAATTAATTGGATTTAAGTTAAATCAATCCCTCTAAATTACACCAGTTAAATGGTTTACCAACAGTCACTCTGCACCAGAAAGGCCTTATTAACTATAACCCACAGAGTTTAAGTTTAAAAAGAGAGAAATACTCACCAACCAATTACTTACCTGCTTTCTGGTGACGTCACACCTCGATTATTTTTACCTCTCTCCCTCCCTCCCTCCGAGTTCGGAGACTGGTCCCGCCTTACCTGGTCTCTGGAGCCTTTTAAACCCTTTGCCGCCGCCTCGCCTTACACAGGTCCGCCGCCGCACCAGGAAGCTGACAAAGATGGAAAAAGGAAGGCACACCTCCCTCCCTGAACTCCCTCACTCACCAAACTCGCAGCTTAGCACTCTATTCCAAATCTGCACTCCGTGATAAAGGCCCGATTTGTTATAATGTTAAGCCTTAGACGTCAGAAGATTGTGGTTTAATTCCTGCTCTGTGCTGAGTTAGTTGGGGTGCTACAATTAGAGAGGGGTGGCGGGGGGGGGGCGTGACGGAGAGCAGAGGAAAATCATCCAGCGTTCCTGCTTCTGATATCCAGTGCTTGCTGCTGCTCAGTGATGAGTTAGAGAGCACTGGGCTGTGGTGCCCTCCAGGAATGCATGATCCAAAGGACTAGTGACACTTATGGGAAACACACCCCAACGGGAGTCAACAGCTTTAGGAAATGAGGAGGTGGAGGGGCGGGGTGTCCAAGTACACTGACTGTGGCACTTCAAGAAAAAGGCCAACTGCCACCATCTCGGATCAACTAGGGATGGACAATGTGCCGGCCTTGCCAGTGATGCCCACATCCCGAGAATGAATGAATGAATGAATATAAGAAAGTCACACACCTTCCTGACTTGGACGTATGTCACCGTTCCATCATCACTTGGTCAGTATCCTGGAATTTCCCACCTACCACCGTGTGAGAATGGCATCAGCACACTGACTGCAGTGGTTCAGGGGCAAGGCCCTTCACCAGCTCCTCTGGGCTTCTAGGGGTGGGCAGTAAGTGACGAGCTTGGCCAGCGACACCCGGAGAATTTTTTTTTAAGTCTCGAGGGCATGAAAGGCACTCGATATTGCAAGTTCTCTCAGCTTTGTGCTGTAGAAATGGCTCAAGCCTTGTCGTTTCTAAGCAGTCTGACATCTCGAGCCACTTAAAATCACTAAAAACAATCTGGTGGAGACGCTAACAAATTGTTCCTGTTAGAGCCAGATTTTAGAAATTTGATGACGCATCCCCTGTTTTTGAAACTAGTTACAAGACATAAAGTATTTGAGTGTGAATGCTTTTGCTGCCCAGACATGCAACATTTTTAACACAACTCATAGGATAAGGGGAAGGCCATTTAGGACTGAGATGAGAAATTTCTTCACTCAGAGGGTTATGAATCTTTGGAATTCTCTACCCCAGAGGGCTGTGGAGGCTCAGTCGTTGAGTATATTCAAGACAGAGATCGATAGATAGATTTTTGGATACTAGGGGAATCAGGTATGGGGATAGTGCAGTAAGGTGGAGTTGAGGTTGAAGATCAGTTGAGGTCGAAGATCAGCCATGATCTTATTGAAAGGTGGAGTAGGCTCGAGGGACCTTATGGCCGACTCCTGCTCCTATTTCTTATGTTATGAATGATCGGCCTAACAATATTGCACTGGTTAATTAACTTGCCACTCAATTTTTGTGATTATGGTAAAGCTGTGCCCTCTCATTACCACCTTCCTGATTAGTGGAAACAATTTCACCATTTACCTGGTCAGGAATAATCATTCTGAACTTTAAGCCTTGGTCAGATCCCCGCTACCCTTTCAGCTGGAGTGAAAAAAAGCCCCAAGTTTTCGACTCCCTTTATAACTGTGACCTGCTCATCCCTGGTCACGACACAGTGAATCCACACTGAGCCCTTGCCACTGTCTTTCACTTGCTGCCTCTTCCCGCTAGCTGATCCTGCCCGAGTGCATGAAGCTGCTGCCTGTGTACCTGAACTGTGTGCTGAAGAGCGAAGTTCTCCAGCCTGGAGCCGATGTCTCCACCGATGATCGAGCCTATATCCGTCAGCTCGTCACATCCATGGATGTAGCAGAAACAAACGTGTTCTTCTACCCTCGGCTTTTACCTGTGGTGAGTAAACCATTAATGTGCTGTTAATCTGGAATATGCAATAAAGCACAACTTAATATTTAGAAGATAATCTCCCGGTATGTGCCATCAAAAAGTGCTATCACCTCTGCCCGAGTGTGTCAAACAAGCATTCCAGACAGGTTTTAATTTGCATTTCCTATAACTCAATTGGGATCTTAGACCAGGCAGTTTTAGTTTTGGAGGGAGTTTTAAAACAGTAAAATGCTGCTCTGCTGTCAATATTGGACAGGATTGAAAATGGCCAGCAAGATTGGGACGTCACAATTAAATTGGGGATAGTTGAGGGGCCGTGGGTCTGCTCCAAGTGAGCTCTCGAATACCGTATTTGTGTTCAGTTCTTGAGTTCAGAGTTCGAGGTGTTGCAAAGTGGTAACCTGGTCTAAATAGTCCTTTACTTGATCCTGAGTGCACATAAAAAACAGAAAATGCAGGTCAAGATCTTTGGGTCCTTTCTGATGAAGGGTACACGCCCAAAATGGCTTTGCTCTTTACAGATGCTGTTTTCCCTGCTGTGTGTTTCCAGCATTTTCTGTTTTTCCTTTTTAACTTACTGAGAGCAAGCAGCCTTGTATAGTAATAGGACAGTTCAGATTGGGGCAACAAGAGTAATATTAATGTGATTTGTGTAGTCTCAGTCCAAGACCTGAGCACATAATCTAGGCTGACACTCCGAGGGAGCGCTGCACTGTCGGAGGGGCAGTACTGAGGGAGCGCTGCACTGTCGGAGGGGCGGTACTGAGGGAGCGCTGCGCTGTCGGAGGGGCGGTACTGAGGGAGCGCTGCACTGTCGGAGGGGCGGTACTGAGGGAGCGCTGCACTGTCGGAGGGGCAGTACTGAGGGAGCGCTGCACTGTCGGAGGGGCAGTACTGAGGGAGCGCCGCACTGTCGGAGGGGCAGTACTGAGGGAGTGCCGCACTGTCGGAGGGGCAGTACTGAGGGAGCGCCGCACTGTCGGAGGGGCAGTACTGAGGGAGCGCCGCACTGTCGGAGGGGCAGTACTGAGGGAGCGCCGCACTGTCGGAAGGGCAGTACTGAGGGAGCGCCGCACTGTCGGAAGGGCAGTACTGAGGGAACACTGCACTGTCGGAGGAGCAGTACTGAGGGAACACTGCACTGTCGGAGGGGCAGTACTGAGGGAACACTGCACTGTCGGAGGGACAGTACTGAGGGAACACTGCACTGTCGGAGGGACAGTACTGAAGGAGCGCTGCACTGTCTGAGGTGCCGTCTTTCGATGAGATGTTAAACTGAGGTCCCGTCTACCCTGAAGTGGAGGTAAAAGATCCCACAGCACTATTCAAAGAAGAGCAGGGGAGTTATCCCGTTGTCCTGGCCAATATTTATTTCTCAACCAACACCACTTAAATTTTTTTTTAATTATCTGGTCATTATCGCATTGCTGTTTGTGGGATCTTGCAGTGTGCAAATTGTCTGCGGCGTTTCCTACATTACAACAGTGACTACACTTCAAAAGTACTTCATTGGCTGTAAAGCGCTTTGGGGATGCCCTGAGGTGGTGAAAGGCGCTGGAGAAACGCAAGTCCTTGTGTATAATTAGCGGAAACTGTCACCTGCATCAAGCTGTTCAAAATGTATTTTCCTTCTGTTGATAAATCAATGTTCCGACAATCTTTTGTTTTAGAAAAAAGCCTTTATTGTGACCAGGACATTTTTCTTTTCTCATTAGCACAAAATGGCTGTTGATAGTGATGATTTTCCAGTGGCTATTCGTTGCTCAGAGGAACGACTGTCAAAGGGTGGCATCTATCTGTTGGAGAATGGATTGAACCTCTTCATATGGGTAGGAATGAACACACAGCACGACCTCATCCAGAGCATCTTTAATGTGCAATCGTTTGGGCAAATCGACTCTGCACTGGTGAGTTTCAGATGAGAGTGAATCCTGCAATAACTCAGTTTCTCTGTGATAAGTTGTGATTCATACCAAAGATTTTAGGCTTTGAATCAGAAGTAACCAAATGTTGCAGGTGTGCTAATGTGACTGAGATGTGCATCGCTGAATTGTCCTTAATCTGATTATTTTCTTCATGGAAGTCTGAAGCATTGACTCAAACCTTGGTTGTAAATTTCTTTATTGTAGATTTTATTTTCAGTTGTAGACTGGCTTTACTGTGAAACAGGTGCCCTGTTATAGCAAAGGCTGTCTAATATTTCAAGGCTCCTGCAGTATACAGAAACAGGCCATTTTATGAGCTTTACACCCATAACTTGGAGTCTGTCATTAGCAGATCCGCAACCCTAAATTGGTGCTTCCCCAGGAGTGGAAGGAGGCAGACGGTTTGAGAGTTCTGTATTGCTACAGATATTTGTAAACATCTGTGTTTAAGGTGCCATTTGAACGTCTCTAGTGTTGAGGTGAAGCAGCTCCACTTCGCAGCAACACTCAACAACTCCTGGTGTTGTTCCAGCATCCAGGCCCGGCCTGACTCTGAAGCGAAGTGGAGTTACATCGCGACCTGGCTCCGAATTTACAGGGCACCTTTAGCAGTGATGTGTATTGAAACTGGTTTGCACTGACACTACATTCGGTGTGTAAATGCAGCCGTGGAGTCGGTTTCTCAACAGAATAGCAGAATATAACCAAATTCAGTCCCAGCATTCTGTTGATTAATTTAGTTTCTGAATAATGTTAAACATTCTAAAGCAGAGAATAGGTCTGAGTAGCAGAAGCTGTATTGCAGGAAGGATGTGATTGCATGAGAGAGGGTACAGAGGAGATTTACGAGGATGTTGCCTGGACTGGAGAATTTTAGCTATGAGGAAAGATTGGATAGGCTGGGGTTGTTTTCTTTGGAACAGAGGAGGCTGAGGGGAGACTTAATTGAGGTGTATAAAATTATGAAGGACCTAGATTGAGTGGATAGGAAGCATCTACTTCCCTTAGCAGAGAGGTCAGTAACCAGGGGGCATAGATTTAAAGTAATTGGTTGAAGGATTAGAGGGGAGTTGAGAACTTTTTTCACCCAGAGGGTGGTGGGGTCTGGAACTTATTGCCTGAAAGGGTGGTAGAGGCAGAGACACTCATCGCATTTAAAAAGTACTTGGATATGCACTTGAAGTGCCGTAAACTACAGGGCTACGGACCAAGAGCTGGATAGTGGGATGAGGCTGGATAGTGGGATGAGGCTGGATAGTGGGATGAGGCTGGATAGTGGGATGAGGCTGGATAGTGGGATGAGGCTGGATAGTGGGATGAGGCTGGATAGTGGGATGAGGCTGGATTGCTCTTTATTGACCGGCACAGACACGATGGGCCGAGTGGCCTCCTGTGCCATAAATTTCTATGATTCTGTAAGCTCTCACTAATTCAGATTTTTTTTTAAAGTAGATGCATAAACTAGTAAAACCTGTGACAAATGAGCATGGTTACATGAATTTCCTAGTGATTGCGCGCTCAGTAACTCCAGTGCGGAGTTTTGTTAACTGTGCTCTATTCTTTGTGCAGATGCTAGCTGTCTGATTTGACTTTCGTTTCATTTCCAGGGCGCTCTGCCAATGCTCGATAATCCGTACTCCAAAAAGTTACGCTCCATGGTTGATATGATTCGTGCTCAGAGACCCAGGTTTATGAAGGTAAAAATGTAAAGTCCAACATTTCATAGTCACTGTTGCCTTGTCAATCTCTTGGTTACTGCAGTCAGGTGTTATTTCCGATTGTCCTGTGGTGATTATGGCTTGGATAGCTGGCAGAGATCACAAAACAGTGATTGAATTGAAGGGTTGAGGTGACACAAGCTGTGTCTAGACTTTCACGGTTTCTGCCCGTCATCTTCTGAACTTCAAAATGGCAGAACTGCTTTGTAGTCGGTCACTCGTAACTTTTTGCCGTGGGAATATCTGCCTTCCGGTTAAGAGCAGACCCTCATTTTCCCCTCCAATATTTGCCTGTCCCAAGTGGCTACCGGGCTGGCAGCCTGCGTCCTGATCTCCCCCAGTGCCCTGTTTGGCCATCAGGAGATGTGACGGCGACTCAGACACCGCGCATCTCTGTCTGCTTGGCACTGTTCACATCAGGAACTAAGTGGAGTGAGCAGTCGGACCCAGCGTTTGCTACTTCGTGGCTGTGTCCTTGCTCCGTTGTGCAGCATCAGCGCGATGCCCATCACTAGATTTCATAAAGTATGTGGGTGAAGTGCTTTGAGACATTTTAACAGCATAATAAAACACTTTAAGTGTTTCTTGTATAATCTGAAGTGTTGTGACCGATAGAAGCAATATATAGAAATGTATGAGCATTTGCCACAGTGTTTGCAATATCACGGAGCAATGCAGGATTTCTTGCTGTAAGATGAAACTCTCCATTCCTTCTTCTAGATGATTTCACTGCCTTTTATGTTAACTAACTGAAATGTGGGAGATGAACCCATTCTGGAAGTTCTTTAAGGACCTAGAGGTTGCTGGCTGACCTTTTATGATCTCAATCAATCGAATTAATCTCCAAAGAAAGAAATGGTGGTGTGATCTATTTGACACGGCACGCTTGGCAAACTCGCTCTCCTGTTACATGGGCTGTTGGGGTTTCTCTGCCCCAAGAGCTGGAGCTATTGTGTAACATCACCAACACCTGTTGAGCAAACCTCTTGAGAGCGACTGAAATTCGTCCATTCTGCATCCTCCAGATGCCACTGGGACACGGCAGTAATGAAGCCGGACCCTGCAGTGTAGTGTTGAGGGAGTGCTGCATTATCAGAGGAGGCATTAAACCAAGACCCCCGTTTATCCTCTCAGGTGGATGTGAAAGATCCCAGGACACTATTCAAAGACGAGCAGGGAGTTCTCCCGGTGTCCTGGCCAACATATCCCTCAACCAACATCACCAAAACAGATTAATAACTTATTTGCTGGTTGTGGGATCTTGCTGTGTGCAAATTGGCTGCTATATTTGCCCATGTAACAGTGACTACTCTTCAAAATGAATCCATTAGTTAGAAAGTGCTTTGAGATGTGCTGAGGACATGATTAAGTACCTGTATAAATGCAAGTTCTTCCTTTCTCACCATCAACTCCTTATCCTTGCAGCTCTTGATAGTGAAGCAAGAAGACAAGATGGAGTTGCTCTTCAAGCACTTTCTCATGGAGGACAAGAGTGTGAACGGCGGAGCTTCCTACGTGGACTTTCTGTGCCACATGCACAAAGAGATCCGACAGCTACTCAGCTAAACTGGGGGGTGGGGGGCAGAGGTGTTTACTCGAAAGGAGCTGCTTCCGAGCTGTTTCCCAGTGGGCCCTGCACTCTCCCGGTGTAAACACGGGTCCTGTCTGTCAGCAGCTGCCACGGATTCGACACGGGCGCGTGGCTAACTTGTTAATACTGATGTAATGTAAGGAATTAATAGTACAGTATAATGTATATGATTTAGAATCTTATATGAGAGCTATCTTTTCAACACTGGTGTTGCTGTGTTCCTTGTGTATGAGGAGATGCGAAGAGGAATGCACTGTGTGTGGTTGGATGTATGAAAGGGAAAGCTCCTGATACACAAGCTTTCAAGTGAAAATAAATTGAACAAAATCCAGTTTGTGGCTTTGCTAACATGGTTCGACTTTCTGGAAATTATTTTTATATACATCTGAGGTAATCATTTCATGTTGTACAACAGCCTTTTTTTTCCCGTTCTGTCTGTTAATTAGGTCTTTAAATGTGAATAGGTTTGTGAATGAAAATGTTCTATATTCACTTTACTTGTGTGAATGCTTAACATTTCTGTTGATTCAATTCCCTGATCTATTAAATTCCCTGCTCTACTTTACTCCCTTGCAGATTCTTGGTGAAAACTTATGACTTACAGGAAGGGCTTTGGTGGGGGAGGTTTTTTAAATATTTGCAAAATGTCAGTATTTTTGTGTTTCAGATTTTATTAACTAATCAGAGAAGGGAGTGTGCAGCAGAGGCATTCTCCAACTGCCCTGTGCAGAGTCACTTAACGACCTCCTCTTCTGTCCCACACCATAATCTAGAGTCCCAAGCATTATCCAACTAAACACATCAAACCCAGGAAGGAATGGCGTAATTTAATCCTTCCTTGTATCATCGGCCTCGTGTTCTGATTGTAAGCTTTGTGATTGCAAGACTTTGTGATGGGATTTGATGCCTTGTGATTGCAAGACTTTGTGATGGGATTTGATGCCAACCCTTGGGGGAAGGAGTACATTACTGCTATTGTATCCATTACAAGTGAGATGAACAGTGGTGATCCAGGATCATTACGCACATTTACCTTTCCATAGCCTTTTTTTTTTCTGGATAAACTTTGTATCTTCCAGTTCCTATTTATTGGATTGGATTTCCATGCTGATTTTTGCAGCCTGCTGTAAAACAAAACATAAAACAAAATGTGCTGTTGTAAACGGGACATTAATTTTTGATGCAATAAATACATTTCTTTCCAAATGTCTCATCAGATCTGCCCTCCGGTTTATAATTCAGTCTTAGCCTAGCGGTGCATCTGTAATGGAGAGAATCACTTGTATCAGGCCGTGTGGGTGACTGCATTCTTGACTGGGATACATGTTCATAAATGGTCTCATCTGTAGCTCTGGTTAGAGTCGTGGCACCGATGTTATCACAGGAGAGCTCTGAACCCCACCAGTATAACCAAGATCCATTTCTAAATCCTTTGTGATCCGTGGTTTTGAAATGAACATATTCTGGTGTGTTCCATTGAGTGGCGATGAAGGCATTCATAAATGTGAGCAGCACACACCTTTTCTGAGACTTGCACCATAAAAATGGTATTTGATAATTCACTGTCTGATATTCTGGTAAGTTTCCTGTTTGATTTGAAGTATGATGAACAATGTTGTCCAAATGCCCACCTTCCTAAACCAGTATGAATAGTCTTTCACTGCGAGTGTCGGGGTGAGGGAAGTCTAGACAACTTCCAAAAAAGGGGACAAAGAAAAGGCGCATTGCTTTCGGCAACCTGTTGCACACTGGCAGACGCCTGGTCTTGGTGTGTTCTGGAACAGCGCAGTGAAGAGGTTTAAATGTTTATTCAATGTCGTTTGTAAGGGGGTGTCGTAGTATAATCTGCCCCCTACAGGTGGTCTGAGGATTCTTGTGACTCTGTAGTAACTTGGTCACTGTGCTAATTGTAAATCTGAGCAGTGAGTGTGATGTATATCAAAGCGCTGCACCACATCCCAGTAAGGTGGGTGTTCATGTTGACCATGGCTTGTGCACCACTTCCAGTATTGGATGCTCTATCGGGGAGAGGATGGGCTCTCCCGTCTACGTGGACTTCCCAGCAGCAACTTACGGAACCTGGAAGACGGTTTATCCAGCTACCCACAGCCGTGATCAGGAATGGGGTTTGGGAGTGAGCGGAAATAGACCCTAAAAAGAGGTGAGGATCAAAGTCAGGAGCCCCAAGCAACTGACTGCTTAGTTCTTTAGATCAAGTCAGCTCTCTGGATGTGTTGCTACTGGCTGTGAACCACTTACTGCAGCTGCTAGTCACCGGCCAGGAGCCCATTGCACCCGTAGCCATAACATTACAAAATCTTCAGTCTGCAGCAGCATCCTGCTGACCGCCTTCCTGTTACATTTTTGTCAACTTTTCACCATTATAAATTGGGATTTTCCTATGTAAATTTGTATTTGATATATTGACAGCAGAAATAAGTTATAATTATGCAAAACTACCTTTAACCGGTTCCTATGAACCTAGCAATACAATAACTAGAAAATGCATTTCCAAGTCAAGATTTTAAAATAGCTGCAACCGAGAAGTGGAATCATGGTTTTATCAGGTGGTGGATTCAGGTCCAGACTGGAGCCATGTGCATGGAACCTGCTCCAAATCTAGGCTAAGTTGCACACCAGCTGGTGGCCTCTAGCTGGTCCTCCTGAGTGGGTGTTGAGTTTCCTGAGCAGAGGGTGGTCAGTTCATATTGTGTCCAGGCACCGAGTTGCTGATTTTTCCACCTTCAGACCCTGGCGATGTGCCTCGACATTGAGGATCCTCCCACGTGGGGCCGCGACCAAGACATTTTTCTTCAGTCAGTGGCACGGCCTGAATTACCACAAGCAGCTGCAAGGGATCTCAGTCTGAGCTGCCAGCGTCTTGTGGGTACCTGCTGAAAGTCTGGAGCCAGCAGGGGTTCAGTCGTGCCCGAGCAGATGATGATGATCACTAAGTATGGTCAGCCAGCAACACACGCCCCCCTCCCCCGGCAATTCATGGTTTTTTTTCGAGTGCGTTGTGGGGGCAGAGACGATCCTGTGATGAGCTGGGTGGTGACTGTGCCGGCGGGCTGTCCTGGCTGGGTGGTGACTGTGCCGGCGGGCTGTCCTGGAATCTGGTTACTTCCTCCCGCCAATTCCTTCCACAAATGTGGACCCGAATATCCAGCGCATCGAGTCAGCCCAAGGGCGTGGGGCATTGTGTCTGATCTTACCCAAGTATTCTAACTCGCACCAAGTCCTGCTCACCCATCACCCCTGTGCTCGCTGACCAACATTGGCTCCCAGTCCGGCAATGCCTCAATTTAAAAATTCTCGTCCTTGTTTTTAAATCTCTCCCTGGCCTGACCCCTCCCGATCTCTAACCTCCTCCAGCCCCACAACCCTCCAAGATCTCTGCACTCTACCAATTCTTGCCTCTTGCGCATCTCCGACACTCCACCATTGGCGGCCGTGCCTTCAGCTGCTAATGCCCTAAGCAATGGAATTCCCTCCCTAAACCTCTCCGCCTCTCTATCTCTCCTCCTTTAGGACGCTCCTTAAAACCTTCCTCTTTCACAAAGTTTTTGGTCATCTGCCCTAATATCTCTGAGAGGCTGGGTGTTAAATATTGTCTGATAACGCTCTTGTGAAGTGCCTTGTGACGTTTTACTACATTAAAGGCGCTATATAAATGCAAGTTATTGTTGGATACAGGGCGTGCCACCTGTATGCCCCCCCCGTGCTATTTCCCATCTGGAAACTGGTACATCCTCCTGCCAATGCCCTATGCAAACTCGAACTGACCTGAGTGCATTGAGGCGGCTCATGGGATATTGAAATTCTATTTCTAAATCAGTGTGTGATCCTTAGAAATTGGATCGCAATCTCTCACCATGGGACTTCCAAGAATGATGGCCAAAACCTGAGAGGGGCGGGATTCTCATGGGAGGGATAAAGGAGGCGCCGATAATACAACGCTGCAGAACCATTCATGGGGGCAATTGGAAATCTGTTTTTTCCTGTTTGGCTAGTCTGTCCCACCCAAAACCTGCCGGAGGTGAACTATCTGTTGGGAGGAGTTTTAGTTTTTAGCTGCCCGAGACACATTCGGAACACACTGAATCATGAGACCTTTGCGTCTTTGCAGTCACCTTGAAGGTTGTGCAAGAGTCCACGACCGGCTCCTTCACAGTGTGCCTTAGCCCTAAATTCAGATCAGCACCTTGATGTGGACATTGTGATCCCTCTATTCCCCCATTCCACTCGTTGCAGCCTCCTCTCTGCCCAGTTGATCAGTCAGGCGGTTTGTGTTGTGGGCACAGATTCCTCTGCAAATTGTCTTAAGACAGTCGGTGTTTGGGTCTCTGCTCACAACTGCCCTCATGCTGCATCCCATCAGTACAGATACAATTCTAAGATTATTGCAAAAATGAGAAGTCGCACAACACCAGGTTATAGTCCAACAGTTTTATTTGAAATTACGAGCTTTCGGAGCTCTGCTCCTTCGTCAGGTACAGTGAGGGAATACAAATCGATTACAAAGTATATATAGACAGAGAACAATCAGTCAGGGAGGCATTACATCAAAGACACAGCAGAGTATAGCTAAGACAATGAGGTGGGGTCACAGGGGGTCCAACGTGTCAAATGCTGCAGTCTGCAGTTAAGCTTTTAATTTTTTTTTTAAAAACTGGAAATCACACCTGTGAACCAGACGACGATGTTGAGTCACGTCCTGTAGCGTGACATGAGACCGAGATCCCAGTTGAGGCCGTCCTCATGGGTGCAGAACTTGGCTATCAGTTTCTGCTCGATTTTGCGTTGTAGTGTGTCTCGCTCCGCACCCATGAGGACGGCCTCAACCGGGATCTCGGTTTCATGTCACGCTACAGAACGTGACTCGACATCGTTGTCTGGTTCACAGGTGTGATTTCCAGTTTTTAAAAAAAAGTTAAAAGCTTAACTGCAGACTGCAGCATTTGACACGTTGGACCCCCTGTGACCCCACCTCATTGTCTTAGCTGTACTTTGCTGTGTCTTTGATGTAATGCCTCCCTGACGGATTGTATCTCTGCAGACACATTGTTCTCTGTCTATATATACTTTGTAATCGATTTGTATTCCCTCACTGTACCTGACGAAGGAGCAGAGCTCCGAAAGCTCGTAATTTCAAATAAAACTGTTGGACTATAACCTGGTGTTGTGCGACTTCTCATTTTTGTCCACCCCAGTCCAACACCGGCATCTCCGCATCAAGATTATTGCACACCAACCTGCTATATGTCCATTGCCCACATGAGGGCAGTTGTGAGCACTAAGGAGCAGCTCATAGCAATGAGCTAGCAAACTGAGTCCTTGTGCACACGTTCAGTTCCGTTCCAGGAAAGGAAGATTCGAATGTAAATTACAAGCAACTTAAACTCAGTTATTAACTGCCGTTATGGTGGTATCCTGATGCTGTCAGCTGTGGCTCAGTGGGTTGCACACTCTCCTCTGAGTCAGCAGGTCGTGGGTTCAAGTCCCACTCCAGAGACTTCAGCCCCTAATCCAGCTAGACACCCAAGTGCAGTCCTGGAGGAGTGCTGCACTGTCGGAGGTGCCGTCTTTCGATGAGACATTAAACATCCCCCCGTCTGCCCCCTCAAGTGGGCATAAGTTTCGGCAATTCATTAAGGTTGATGTATTTTATAACCATAATATTTATTGTGTGTATATAAAGTCATACAAGTTCAGACAAAATGAATGGGCTGGAGTGGGGCTTGATTCACATCTGTATACGCTGGTCCAGCTGTTCCCTGCAGACTGGCTCAAGACTCCTGATACCCAATGCCAAGGAAGATCAACATATTGCTCCTGAATATCAAAACAACAGATTCACTTCCCCTGCACTCATTCTCAACAGCGGTTCTTGCAACACGGTTGCTGCTTTTTACATGGCCGTGTGTTGGCACCTGCCTGGGTCCCAGCAATAAGCAGTGAAACATTCACAGGGAGCCACACGTGCACAGCCGCTGAGCAGACGTGCCCTGTAACCAGCCCCACAGGTGCTTGTAGATCAAGGGTTGGTTTGACCCATTCACCAGTTCCCAACACTTTGAATTTGTAAGACAGGACCCCATGGAAATCGATGGCCAATTGAACCTGATGTTTATTAGTCTGCAAGATGTATATTTGTTAAATGCAAAGGTTTATTGATGTAACACGGTGGCATAGTGGTTAGCACTGGTGCCTCACAGCGCCAGGGACCCGGGTTCGAATCTGGCCTCGGGTGACTGTCTGTGTGGAGTTTGCACATTCTCCCCGTGTCTGCGTGGGTTTCCTCCCACAGTCCAAAAATGTGCGGGTTAGGTTGATTTGGCTGTGATAAATTGACCCTTAGTGTTAGGGGGGGATTAAATATGTGGGGTTATGGGGATAGGATGGGATATGTTAGGGGGAATTAACTACGTGGGGTTATGGGGATAGGGTGGGATATGTGTCGGTGCAGGCTCGATGGGGATTCTGTGTGAGAAAGCAGGGACAGGGTACTGGATTTGGATGATCAGCCATGATCGTATTGAATGGTGGAGCAGGCTCGACGGGCCGAATGGCCTACTCCTGCTCCTAGTTTCTATGTTTCTATGTATAGAGTATAAATTATAACCGGGATTGCATCTTGAATTTATAAAGCTGTGTAGCTTTAATAGTTGCTTAAACTTGCAAAACATTATAGTACGCGACTGATGTGACTGTGATTCACGGACAGGACTATTACACTGCAGACTGCGAATCACAGCCAGGAGGGGGCTCTGGGCTCATGCTCACACACACATTCACTCCTATACAGCACATTTTGATTGTTGGGAGAGCACAGTCGGTTTCCTAAAACATTTGTCGAAGCTCTTTCTGTTTATAAAGTGCGAGGAAGACTTTTTAAAACCTGGATTGAGACGGTTATGGTCCCTTGAGTTGCCAACTCTGGTTGGATGTGTTCCAGGAGGATTCAGCATGTGACCTTTCGCCCCCACACACTCGCCATTGGTTGTCTATCCGAGCAGTGCCCCACCTTCTCTCGGCCAATCGGAAAGCGAAAAGTCTCATTACCCAATTGGATGATTCTTGAATGTCAGTCAAACAGCCCTTTTTCCCATCTCCAATATTTTTATAACTAATGAATGGAAATGGGCAAAGAAAACGTTTTTTTTATTGCCCCTATGATTTTTCTCCTGGATTGCTCGGAGCCGTGTCCTGGAGAATATTCTTCACTTCCCGGAGACTCCAGGGCAATCCTGGAGGGATGGCGACCTGAATACTTCCCGAGTCAGATCGGAACCTGGTCACAGGTGGTGAGTTGCAGGGCGAGAGAACCAAGTTGGAATTTGAGTGGAGTCTGAGCGTCAGGGGCTGTTGTAAATGTCTGAATTTGTGTTCAGTTACACTCAAATGAACAGATTTTATTCACAGCAATTAATCATTGCTTTTCTCACCGTCCATGAATTTTATTGCATAATTATTCACACTCCAGCTATTATTAATCACACTGAAATTTAATTTGTTCTAATTGACATTTTAAATCACATTGCAGTGAATTATTTATCTACATAGTAGTGATGATGAGCAGGGATGGTCTCTCTCTGAGCTGAGAGATTCTGGGATTTGATAGGAAGGTTCACAGGCAAGATACAAGTGCTGATCGAGTGTGATGAGTAAGGTGGGAGGAGGCTCGTGTGGAGCATAGACCTGTTGGATCAAACTGCCTGTTTCTGCACTAAGTTCTGTGTAATCTGATTGCTGTTTGTGGAATCTTGCTGTGCGCAAATTAACTGCCATGTTTCCCTACATTAAAAGTGACTACACTTTGGCTGTGAAGTGTTCTGGGACATCCTGAGATGATGGAAGGTTCTGTATAAATACAAGTGCTTTCTTTTTCTTTAACTGAATCTACATCTGTACCAAAGAAATCTAAAGGTGCCTCAATTGTTCCAAATAATTTATCAGCACACAGAAAAACAGAATCGAGCCGGACTAAGATGAACGAGTTTGATGTAAAATGCAACTAGAGTTCACTTGATACGGGGTTTTCAACCAAGCTCACAGCTTGCTCTAGTCAAAGACTCAAAGGCAGAGTATTCTGTGTAACACCTGAACCTGGCATTCGAGAGAATCGGTGAGGAGCAGGATTTCAGCCTCTTTACAAATGCAAATCTAAACAGTCCAACCAATGTTCACACAACTGCATCTAACTCGCGCTGGTATTGGATGTAAGACTACAAGAGTATCCTGATAAATAATCCCAGTGTCTGGCTCATTAAAGAACTAGAAACTCCTCTTTTCAATGAGACCACATTGGTAGGACATTAGTTTATCTGGTGCTTTAACTCTGGTGTCAACTTGTTTATTTTAAATGTGTTAATCGCTTCTGTTAAAACACTGGACTAATGACTGCCACACGGTTGTGAAGTGTTCTTCCACTACTAACTGCGAAGACCGTAATGTTTGTTTTCAGGAGCTGGTTAAAGACTCATCAGTTGAAATCCCCTGGCCCATCAGCACGGAATCTCGGTTCTATACCACTTAACCCTGTCCACAAATTCCCTCAATCTGAGATCAGGAGCCTCCCGACTCACTCAGCAAACTTTGTAGGGAGGTGGAAACAAGTAACACTTCAGCCCATCTCATTCAGCCAGTCATTAAAATCATGTGTCTTCAAATTGGGGTCCATAGGACCTTGGGGGTTTGTGAAGGGATTCAAGGAGTCGCGAGGTCATCGGAATTCTGTATTCTATTGTACTTGTGGATATTATTTCTGTTGCTGTCTGCTAACAAACATTTTCTGCGATGATTGCAGAGTTTTCCTTTGGGTAGCTGAGGCTGTTCTTCAGAAGTAAGTACAGAGGGTCCCTGGGAGTTTATCATTATTACAACGGGGAACGGTAGCATTGTGGTTATGTTGCTGGACTCGTGATCCAGGAGACATGAGTTTAAATCCCACCAGGGCAGCTGTGGAATTATAATTCAATTAAATAAATCTGGAATAAAAGGCTAGTGTTAGTAATGGTGACCATGAAACTATCGGATTGTGGTAAAAACCCATCTGGTTCACTAATGTCCTTTTGGGAAGGAAATCTGCCGTCCTTACCTGGTCTGGCCTACATGTGACTCCAGGCAATGTGGTTGATTCTTAAATAAAAACAGAAAATGCTGGAAACACTCAGCAGGTCAGGCAGCATCTGTGGAGAGAGAAACAGAGTTAACGTTTCAGGTCGAAGACCCTTCGTCAGACGTCGTCGACCTGAGTCGTTAACTCTGTTTCTCTCTCCACAGATGCTGCCTGACCTGCTGAGTATTTTCAGCATTTTCTGTTTTTATTTCAGATTTCCAGCCTCCGCAGTATTTTGATTTTGTGTTGTGGTTGATTCTTAACTGCCTAGCAAGCCACTTAGTTGTATTCAAGAAGGTGGCTCACCACCACCTTCTCGAGGGTAATTAGGGATGGACAATAAATGCCGGCAATGTCCACATCCTATGAATGAATTTAAAAACATTTTGTCAGGGGGTCCCACACACACACACACACACAAGTTTGAAAACCTCTGATCTAAGTCTGTGTTCAGGACTCAGGAACCATTTTCGCTCATGCAATGTTGGTTGCGGTAGTTTGAATGCAGATTCCCAAATATCTCAAATACACTCCTTAAAAGTCATCTGTTTGAGTCCCTGGCTCCCAAACCAGACTTTGTATGAAAGTTATCCTGAATTTGGGAAAAGTTAGCATGCCTTTCTTGTTTTTACGACCTTACTTTGGTATTTGACAGAATGTCCCCTGTGCCCAATCACATAGACATCGAACAAATAGGTTGTCCCTGTCTTCAGGCCCGTGACCTTCTCCACCGCCACTGCACGCTGCGAGTTCAAGTTATGAAAATACTTGCAGCGCACTTTCTCAGATACTTTCCGTGTCTCTGGGCCAAAGCACCTGTTTGGTTTCTTTATTTCTTTCTCCACCTGTTCTTCCTCAATCT
The DNA here is from genome assembly GCA_030390025.1 of Squalus acanthias. Lineage (NCBI taxonomy): Eukaryota > Metazoa > Chordata > Chondrichthyes > Squaliformes > Squalidae > Squalus > Squalus acanthias. The sequence continues at coordinate 2,649,028 of CM059446.1, read as the reverse complement.
CTCTCTTGTAGAGACAGTACTTGTTTTGCTCCCATGTTCCCAGCCAAGCAACAGTGACCGAGTTGCAGGTCCTCAGTTTGTCGAAAGTTTTCAGTTTGAGGTTGTCCGGGAGACGTGGGAAGAGAGGTTTGTTGGGACGTGTGGACACCAAGATTTTCACAGACGCCCCCGAGGGCCCCATGGCTTTGACCCGAACGACATATCTGGCCTTGGCCTTTCCTTTCAGCTGAAAATGCTTCAGACTTTCTGTATTTTCTGACGCAACGAGCTTGCCGTTTCTCTCGATCTCAACGTGTATTTCGCCACAAGAGTAGAAGGTGAATTGCACCCTTCTGTGCCAAGGGCCCGGCCTGAAGCTGTAGAATTTCTGACCGTCTTTCCCCACATAAACCTGGATTATAATTCCTTCCTTCAGATCAAGAATGTTGGGATCTGGCTGCTGTAATGTCTTTGCAAAGGTCCCTGTATATGGAGAGCTCGTGTTGGCGAGAACATTCACAGCGAACACATCGAAGTAATACAGGGCGTTGGGCTGCAAGTCTGACACCGAGTAAGCGTTTCTGTTGCCGATGCAGAACCGCATGACATCCGACTTTGGTTCCTCGGAGAATGGGCTGCGGAGACCATTGGAAGCCAGTAGCAGGTCTTCCATTCTAGTGAGATGGATCACCCGTCCGTCCGAGTAGATGGACACCACTGGCAGATCTGGCCACAGGTCATCAGGAAGCTCCGCCTGAGTCTCGGCCGCGCACAGACTTCTGTAGTTGTGTCGCTGGTTGACCAAGAGGCAATATTGAATGTTCTCCTCATCCCGTAAAATGGACGGGCTGGGTTTCCAGGCCAAGGCCACTGTCGCCTGCCCGACAGAAGTGACCTCTAGGCGAGGGTCAAAGGGCAGCTCTGGGTAAGGAGGCTCAGTCTCTGGGTTGCTGGTCATGTACACTCTGATCTGGGTGTCCCTCTCGGTTGCAATGAGCTGCAGCCTGTAGAAGGCGGAATGCGATGAAACTCTCACAAAAGTCTCTACTGCGTTTCCCTTGTAGGTGAAAAGAGCTCTCGCAGCGTCCGGGTTCTGCTGAAGTTTCTGCAACTTCCCAGATCGGTGAGCACCTGAAATTCAGAGAAAGTCGATCAGACTCTTAAACACGTCTTGTGAACAAATGAATGTTGTGCCCTGCGCCGGTAGTTATACTGCACATTGTGCCCTGAAAGTTAGTGAGCAATTTAGGGTTGCGAACTCTGCTTGGATTTATTCCTGGAGGTTTCAGCACATGACCACCTGCCTCAAAAAACTCCTGTCATTGGTCGCCCAACATGTCCATCCTCGCGGGGCCCCGCCTCCCCCACCAATTGTAAAGTGAACACTTCTTTATCCTTGCCTTAAATCTGTTCCATTTCCTGCTATTTCCAGTTCTGACGAAAGGTCTTCGACCTGAAACGTTAACTCTGTTTCTCTCTCCACAGATGCTGCCTCGCCTGCTGAGTTTTTCCAGCGTTTTCTGTTGTTATTTCAGATTTCCAGCATCTGCAGTATTTTGCTATCGTATTACTCTTCATTACCCGATTGACTGACAATCAAGAATCATCCAAACAGCCCTTTTTCCCCCATGTCCAATATTTTTATACCTAGTGCTCAAAGAAAATGTTCACGGGGGGAGTAGGGAGGAGACCGTGGCATGATCTAATGGTGAGGATCTTGCAGCTGATGCACTGCTGGGCACGGAGAGAGGCAAGGCAATGGATGGCAAGGCAATGAAATTTGCTGATTGAGAGAACCCAAGTGCAATTTCTACTGAGGTTGCTACTCGATGCAAGATGTCCTTAACATTTAAAGAAAATCTAATCCTCCCTTAGGTGTGGACTCCCACATGAGCTCCATGTCATGTGACTCATGATATTTAAACTAATCTTACAATCACATTACGCCAGTTCGTGCAACATTTCTCTCATCTTTTCATTTCCTTAAAGAGCATCGGTTCCACATTTTGTATTTGCTTCTTTCATATTGTGACCTTTGTTTTCATTACTTTGAGAAGCCCCCTGTACAGCTGGTCAGTGGGTTGTGGACAGCAATGAGTCTTACTGTGTGTCGGCCACTCCTGAACAGTGAGCCGCCACTCCAGAGCAGCATCACAGGGGGTCACTGTGATGGAAAATGGGCTCTTGTCCTCCTTCACCAGGAAGTAGTGGCTGTGGAGAAAGGGAACAAAATATGAGTCACCAACAAATCACATTTCAAATTGGAAATGGCAGTGGGACCCACAGGGAGTTGAACAACTTCCCTTCACTGTCTCTATTCTTTATACCAGATCTTTTAGTGTGTGACTGAGGCTGTTTCCCTTTGTGTTGTGTTCTGTGTGTGTGTGTCCATGATTTCAATCACACGTTTTGTCCTTGCAATGTTTATATTATGTTTTACATTTGATTTAGATCGAGTTGTATTTGTGTCCCTGTATCCTCCCAAGTTAATCCAGTACTGCAGCTAATATAAAAGGGAATCCAAAGGTCTTCTGTCGGCAGATTAACAGTGAAAGGGTTGTCAGAGGAGCGGTGGGGCCGATTAGAGACCAAAATGCAGATCTATTGGTGGAGGCAGAAGGCATGGCTGAGGTACTGAACGAATACTTTGCATCGGTGTTCACCAAGGAAGAGGACTTTGCCAAAGCTACGGTAAATGAGGAGGTTGCTGGGATACTGGATAAGTCACCTGGTCAGGATTAGGTTGCTGAGGGAAGTAAGGGTCGAAGTTGTCGAGCTGCTGACCACAGTCTTCCAATCCTCCAATACAGCCGTGTTGCCAGGGGACTGGAGGATTGCAAATGTTACATCCTTGTTCAAAAAATGGGAGAAGGTTAAACCCGGCAACTACAGGCCAGTCAGTTTAACGTCGGGGGTGGGGAGCCTTTCAGAAACAATAATCCAGGAGAAAATTAACAGCCACTTGGACAATCAGGGACTAATAAAGGAGAGGATTTGTTAAGGGCAAATATGTTTGACTAACTTGATTGAGTTTTTTGATGAGGTGACATAGAGGGTGGATGAGGGCAGTGCAGTTGATGTTGTGTATATGGAGTTTCAAAAGGCGTTTGGTAATGTGCCACGTAATAGGCTTGTTCACAAAATTGAAGCCGATGGGATAAAAGGGGCCGTAGCAGCATGGATACAAAATTGGCTGAGGGACAGAAAACAGAGAGTTTGGTGGATGGCTGTTTTTTGGACTGGAGGGAGGTATACAGTGGTGTTCCCCAGGGTTCAGTACTAGGACCACTGCTGTTTTTGATATACATTAATGACTTGGAGTTGGAGGTACAGGGCACAATTTTGAAATTTGCAAGTAACACGAAACTTGTGTAGTAAACAGTGAGGAAGATAGTGATAGACTTCAAGAGGACATAGACAGGCTGGTGGGACACATGGCAGATGAAATTCAATGCAGAAAACTACATTTTGGTAGGATGAATGAGGAGAGACAACACAAGCTAAATGGTACAATTTTAAAGGGGGTGCAGGAACAGAGAGACCTGGGGGTGTTTGTGCACAAATCTTTGAAGGTGGCAGGACAAGTTAACAAAGCCTATGGGATCCTGGGCTTTATAAATAGAGGCGTAGAGTACACAAACCAGGAAGTTATGCTCAACCAATAAAAAACACTGGTTCGGCCCCAGCTGGAGTATTGTGGCCAATTCTGGGCACCGCACTTTAGGAAGGATGTGCTGGCTTTGGAGAGGGTACAGAAAAGATTTACTAAAATGGTTCCAGGGATGAGGGATTACAGTTACATTGATAGACTGGAGAAGCTGGGGTTGTTCTCCTTCGAGCAGAGAAGGCCAAGTGGACTCCAACCTCAGTCCTGCACTGGAGTGACCTCCAGCGATGCAGCACTCCCACGGTACTGCATCCTATTTGTGCTTCTATTTTATTTGCTGGTTTGTCTTGTTTGAATTTCATGGATCTGGAGATTTGTGAAGAGCTGATCTCGGATAACTCCGAACTCAGAATCAAGATGTGTGACTTTATATACTGAAGCTCGATAATACGCATCTGTACTGCTCTCAAAGACTAAATGTTTGACGCTCCAGCCTAGATTAACACACAAAGCAAATCAGAAAATATCACATATAATACAATATAATACAATACAACCATTCACATCGGGAAAAATACACTCGCACACAAAACTCAAACACCTGAATGTTGCAAACAACTTGGGAATATTTAGTCCTGAGTTTAAATTGGGGTGGCAAAGTTTCGGATCTTTTCTCCGAATGGAAACTGATGGGAATACTAGAAAGACTTGCATCAATACAGCACCTCATCACATACAATGTTATACTTGTTCTATAAATAAGCAGCCTGTTCAGTGTTTTGACTGCATGTGTGCAAGGTCTTTACTGGAAGGATGAGATGCAAATACAACCCTCCTTATCCATTTAGAATTATTTGCTGCCATAGTTTCCGGGTGTGAGCTGCCTGCTGAGCCTGTGCTTACCTCTGTGGCCGGTCTCTGAAGAGGAAGACGGTTATTTCCGTGCCGTCTGGCAGGAGTGGCGAGTAGTTGTACGGTGCTTCACCTGCGGCTCCCTCCCATCTCCGTTGCTGGACAAAGACTGGACCTTGACCCTGGCACAGGAGCATGGGAGTAAGGTAAAGGAGGAGCTGGTAGAGTCTTCCGGACACTGACATCTCCACCAGCAACTGTGGGAGAAAGTGCAGAATAACCTCAGGACAGCAGCATCTTATAGCTAATTCCATATGAGTTAAATAAAAAGAAAGGGCTTGCATTTATATAACGCCTTCCCCATCTTCAGGACATCCCAAAGCGCTTCACAGCCAATGAAGTGCTTTTGAAATGTAGTCACTGTTGTAATAACATTTTGTCTCCAATGAACAATTGCTGTCTATTTAGGTGGAGATGGGGTTTAGGCCCTTATTAGTGCCTGAGCCCCATTTGCTCTTCCAAGCAGAATTCTGTCATCATTTGCTGTCGTGTAGAGAGTATGCACAGCAAGACTCCATAAATGTGCTATGGTAACATATCAGGAACATAGGAATTACTGTAAAAGGCCAAGGTCCATCGAGTTCACCTTCAACCATCCTGGGCGTCCCACAATCCAACGATAATGGAGTTGTTGACCAATCACAGTGATCGATCTCTATCAGTGAGTCTACAACAGACCCAGACATGAGGCGAGGAAACTCCCAGTGGTGGAGAGCTTTGGGAACCAGAGGTCCAAAGTCACCTGTTCCTCCCGAGCATGCTGCACTCTCCACACGTCGATATTAATTGTTTTGAAATTAATTTATTCTGAATAATCTACATCATTGCATTCTATAAATCAGTAGTCCCATTATTGTGGTTAAGGTGGTTAGATAACCTAGGAAAGTCCTCTCGCAGAACGAGCTCTACCAAAACAATCCAAAGAGCTTAATCCATTTGAGAAGACAAAGGTGCGATCGCTGATCAACACAATCCTCTGTTACAGGGTCTGAAAACTCCATCGAGCACACAGACAATCAAAGTATTCCACCTGTACGATGGTGCTCGACCTTAGCTGCGAAATTTCTGTCGGTGATGGTGACACAGCGCTACAGAACCATTCACAGGGGATACTCGGGAAATCTCCAGACTTCCCATCGGCCGTGTCTGCTCCTGCTCACTGGCCAGGGTCCACCCAGAGTGGTTATTCTAACACTGAGGTACCAGGTTATTCACTGCTTTGCGTCTATTACAGGTGCCACAATGGAGCAAACCATTTCCAGTTGCTGAAGGGGGAAGGGTGTGTAAAAAAGTTAAAGGATCCTACAAAGAATTCCAATAAAATCCAAACTAAGTCCCATTCGCAATGGTGAAGAAATTTCAATGCATCTGCTGAGGTCATTCACCTTCGGACCGAAGAAAGATCGATCAGAGTGTTTTCTAAATGGCGAGAAGCTGGGAACTGTAGGGGAGCCGAGAGATTGAGGGGCCCAAGCACAGAAATCACTAAAAGCTAGTGGACAGGTACAAAAAATAATTAAAATGGCTAATGGAATGTTGGCCTATCAATGGGGCTGGAATACAAAGGGATGGAAGTTATGTTACAATTGTATAAAGCTCTGGTTAGACTGGAGCTGGACATTGCGTTCAGTTCTGGGCACCGCACCTTGGGAAAGATATATTGGCCTTGGAGGGGGGGCAACGCAGATTCACCAGAATGATACCGGGGGTTAAATGGTTAAATTATGAGGACAGGTTGCACAGACTAGATTTGTATTCCCCTCAGTATAGAAGATTAAGGGGTGATCTGATCAAGGTGTTTGAGAAGGTAGCAGGAGTAGCAATAGAAGGACAGGTAGATAAGGTGGTTAAGAAGGCATACGGGATACTTGCCTTTATTAGCCGAGGCACCGAATACAAGAGCAGGGGGGTTATGCTTGAACTGTACAAAACACTAGTTAGGCCGCAGCGAGAATACTGGGTGCAGTTCTGATCACCACATTACAGGAAGGATGTGATTGCCCTAGAGAGGATACAGAGGAGATTTACGAGGATGTTGTCATGACTGGAGAATTTTAGCTATGAGGAAAGATTGGATAGGCTGAGGTTGTTTTCTTTGGAGCAGAGGAGACTGAGGGGAGACTTAATTGAGGTGTATAAAATTATGAGGGGCCTAGATAGAGTGGATAGGAAGGACCTATTTCCCTTAGCAGAAGGGTCAATAACCAGGGGGCACAGATTTAAAGTAATTGGTAGAAGGATTAGAGGGGAGTTGAGGGGAACCTTTTTCACCCAGAGGGTGGCGGGGGTCTGGAACTCACTGCCTGAAAGGGAGATAGAGGCAGAAACCCTCATCACATTTAAAAAGTACTTGGATATGTACTTGAAGTGCCGTAACCTGCAGGTCTACGGACCAAGAGCTGGAAAGTGGGATTAGGCTGGAGAGCTCTTTTTCAGCCGGCACAGACACGATGGGCCGAATGGCCTCCTTCTGTGCTGTAAATTTCTATGATTCTGCTCTGATTCTATGATTAAAGGAGTTGATGGGGTAGATAGAGAGCAATTATTTCCCCTGGTGGGGGGAGTCCAGAACAAGGGGGCATAACATTAAAATTAGAGCCAGGCTGTTAAGGGGTGATGTCAGGAAGCACTTCTTCACACAAAGGCTAGCGGAAATCTGGAACTCTCTTCCCCCAAAAAGCTGTTGAGGCTGGGGGTCATTGAAAATTTCAAAACTGAGATTGATGGATTTTTGTTAGGCAAGGGTATCGAGGGTTACGGAACCAAGGCGGGGAGATGGAGTTAAGATACAGATCAGCCCTGATCTGATTAAATGGCGGAACAGGATCGAGGGGCCGAATGGCCTCCTCCTGTTCCTATGTTCTTTAGGGAGAGGGGAGTTCAGAATAATGGGAGGGGAGGGGAGGTGGAAGCTTCATTTGACGTCTAAACCCAGACGCACAGCCATTTGGCAAATCGTACTCCAGCAACGTTGAGGGACGATGTCATCCGTGTGCAGCAGAAGTGGGGCCAACCCCCGGGTGATTGTTCCAATCTCCCCTCGTGACCTCGACACAAACCGCAAGGGGGTTATTGGGGGGGATGGGGGAGCTCAGGGGAAACTCTGGGCAAATTCCAGGAGAATGCCAATCGAAAGAGCGGTCTAGGATTTTACTGGAGAAACCTTTGCCCAATGATTGTTTACAAAGCACTCCGGGTTGGCAGAATACAAACCAAAATGAGCAGCAGGTGAAATCTCTCCCCCAAAAACCCATCACCGCAAAACAGAATCACCCATCGGGGCAGAGAGCTTTGTTCAGGAAATAATGCTGGAAACCATTCAAAACACACACTCACCCCACACACACTCACCCCACACACACTCACCCCACACACCCCCCACACACCGCACACACTCACCCCACACACCCCCCACACACCACACACACTCACCCCACACACCCCCCACACACCACACACACTCACCCCACACACACTCACCCCACACACACTCACCCCACACACACTCACCCCACACACACACCCCCCACACACACTCACCCCACACACACTCACCCCACACACACTCACCCCACACACACTCACCCCACACACCCCATACACACTCACCCCACACACACTCACCCCACACACACTCACCCCACACACCCCCCATACACACTCACCCCACACACCCCCCATACACACTCACCCCACACACACTCACCCCACACACCCCACACACACTCACCCCACACACACTCACCCCACACCCCCCCCACACACCCCACACACTCACCCCACACACACTCACCCCACACACACTCACCCCACACACACTCACCCCACACACACTCACCCCACACACACTCACCCCACACACACACACCCCCACACACACTCACCCCACACACACTCACCCCACACACACTCACCCCACACACACTCACCCCACACACACTCACCCCACACACACTCACCCCACACACACACCCCCACACACACTCACCCCACACACACTCACCCCACACACACTCACCCCACACACACTCACCCCACACACACTCACCCCACACACACTCACCCCACACACTCACCCCACACACACTCACCCCACCCACCCCATACACACTCACCCCACACACACTCACCCCACACACACTCACCCCACACACACTCACCCCACACACACTCACCCCACACACCCCCCACACACCCCACACACTCACCCCACACACACTCACCCCACACTCACCCCACACACACTCACCCCACACACACTCACCCCACACACTCACCCCACACACACTCACCCCACACACACTCACCCCACACACACTCACCCCACACACACTCACCCCACCCACCCCATACACACTCACCCCACACACACTCACCCCACACACACTCACCCCACACACACTCACCCCACACACACTCCCCCCATACACACTCACCCCACACACCCCCCATACACACTCACCCCACACACACTCAGCCCACACACACTCACCCCACACACACTCACCCCACACACCCCCCACACACCCCACACACACTCACCCACACACACTCACCCCACACACACTCACCCCACACACACTCACCCCACACACACTCACCCCACACACTCCCCACACACCCCGCACACTCACCCCACACACACTCACCCCACACACCCCCCACACACCCCACACACTCACCCCACACACACTCACCCCACACACACTCACCCCACACACACTCACCCCACACACACCATACACACTCACCCCACACACCCCACACACACTCACCCCACACACACCCCACACACACTCACCCCACACACACCCACCCAACACACACTCACCCCACACACACTCACCCCACACACCCCCCACACACACCCACCCCATACACACTCACCCCACACACACTCACCCCATACACACACACCCCACACACTCACCCCACACACACTCACCCCACACACACTCACCCCACACACACTCACCCCACACACACTCACTCACATACACACCCCACACACACTCACCCCACACACACTCACCCCACACACACTCACCCCACACACACTCACCCCACACACACTCAACCCACACACACTCACCCCACACACACTCACCCCACACACACTCACCCCACACACACTCACCCCACACACACTCACCCCACACACACTCACCCCACACACACTCACCCCACACACACTCACCCCATACACACTCACCCCACACACACTCACCCCACACACACTCACCCCACACACACTCACTCCATACACACTCACCCCACACACACTCACCCCACACACACACCCCCCACACACTCACCCCACACACACACCCCACACACACTCACCCCACACACACTCTCTCCATACACACTCACCCCACACACACTCACCCCACACACACAGCCCCCACACACTCACCCCACACACACTCACCCCACCCACCCACCCCATACACACTCACCCCACACACCCCCCATACACACTCACCCCACACACACTCACCCCACACACACTCACCCCACCCACCCCACACACACTCACCCCACACACACTCACCCCACACACACTCACCCCACACACACTCACCCCACACACCCCCCATACACACTCACCCCACACACCCCCCATACACACTCACCCCACACACACTCACCCCACACACACTCACCCCACACACACTCACCCCACACACACTCACCCCACACACCCCACACACACTCACCCCACACACACTCACCCCACACACACTCACCCCACACACACTCACCCCACACACACTCACCCCACACACTCCCCACACACCCCGCACACTCACCCCACACACACTCACCCCACACACACTCACCCCACACACACTCACCCCACACACCCCCCACACACCCCACACACTCACCCCACACACATTCACCCCACACACACTCACCCCACACACACCATACACACTCACCCCCACACACCCCACACACACTCACCCCACACACACCCCACACACACTCACCCCACACACACTCACCCCACACACACCATACACACTCACCCCACACACACTCACCCCACACACACTCACTCCATACACACTCACCCCACACACACTCACCCCACACACACACCCCCCACACACTCACCCCACACACACACCCCACACACACACCCCACACACACTCACCCCACACACACTCACCCCATACACACTCACCCCACACACACTCACTCTCACACACACACCCCACACACACTCACACACACACCCCACACACACTCACTCACACACACCCCACACACATTCACTCTCACACACACACTCACTCTCACACACACACCCCACACACACTCACACACTCACCCCACACACACTCACCCCACACACACTCACCCCACACACACACCCCACACACACACACCCCACACACACTCACCCCACACACACACCCCACACACACTCACCCCACACACACTCACCCCATACACACTCACCCCACACACACTCACCCCACACACACTCACCCCACACACACTCACACACACACCCCACACACACTCACTCACACACACCCCACACACATTCACTCTCACACACACACTCACTCTCACACACACACCCCACACACACTCACACACTCACCCCACACACACTCACCCCACACACACCCCCCCCACACACTCACCCCACACACACACCCCACACACACTCACCCCACACACACACCCCACACACACTCACCCCACACACACTCACCCCATACACACTCACCCCACACACACTCACCCCACACACACTCACCCCACACACACCATACACACTCACCCCACACACCCCACACACACTCACCCCACACACACCCCACACACACTCACCCCACACACGCTCACCCCACACACACTCACCCCACACACACCCACCCCACACACACTCACCCCACACACACTCACCCCACACACCCCCCACACACACCCACCCCATACACACTCACCCCACACACACACCCACCCCATACACACTCACCCCATACACACACACCCCACACACTCACCCCACACACACTCACCCCACACACACTCACCCCATACACACTCACCCCACACACACTCACCCCACACACACTCACCCCACACACACTCACTCACATACACACCCCACACACACTCACCCCACACACACTCACCCCATACACACTCACCCCACACACACTCACCCACACACACTCACCCCACACACACTCACCCCACACACACTCACCCCACACACACTCACCCCACACACACTCACCCCACACACACTCACCCCATACACACTCACCCCACACACACTCACCCCACACACACTCACTCCATACACACTCACCCCACACACACTCACCCCACACACACACCCCCCACACACTCACCCCACACACTCACCCCACACACACACCCCACACACACTCACCCCACACACACACCCCACACACACTCACCCCACAGACACTCACCCCATACACACTCACCCCACACACGCACACACTCACACACACACCCCACACACACTCACTCACACACACCCCACACACATTCACTCTCACACACACACCCCAGACACACTCACTCACTCACACTCACTCACACACACCCCACACACACTCACTCACACACACACACCTCACACACACTCACTCACACACACTCACTCTCACACACACACCCCACACACACTCACTCACACACACACCCCACCACTCACACACACACACTCACTCTCACACACACACACCCCACACACACTCACTCTCACACACACACCCCACACACACTCACTCACACACACCCCACACACACTCACTCTCACACACCCCACACACATTCACTCTCACACACACACTCACTCTCACACACACACCCCACACACACTCACACTCACCCCACACACACTCACCCCACACACACCCCCCCCACACACTCACCCCACACACACACACTCACCCCACACTCACTAACTCACTCACACAATGGGTTTCACTTCAGACAGAAGAGAATGGTGAAGCAGGACATCTGGAATGCTTGACAAAGGCTTGAGGAGAAAACCAACACGGAACGATCAGGACAAAATATTCTAGTGATAATAGGAGGTGCAATTAATTAATGTTGCAAAGTCACTGAAACAAATTACAGAGAGGACTATCTACGGATAAACAGTTATGCTTACTTTACTTGTGTGAAGTGCTTGAGTCCAATGGAGTCTCGTTTCCTACAGTCTTCAGAGCTCTCAAAGTCTTTCCGAGCGGTTTTACTCACCCAATTTAACGCAAATCAGAAAGCAGAGACTGTGGTGTCTACTATGAAACGATTTTCTGTTGCTGGGGCTCAGTCTCCATCGGAGGCAGCAAGAGTGATGAAATGCACGCACAGCCCTAATCCTGCCAGGGCTGTGAGATTTACTGAGGATGCAACTGATGAGTCTTCAAGAATCAGTCCGAGCCAGATAGGGTCCAATTCACATCTATCCAATTAAAGGCTGCTTTTCCCTGACATCACAGCAACTCACAGTCAGGGGACATCCCATCTGTTAGAGGATGCTCCACAATAACAGGCAATTCCCAGAGGAGAACAGTACAAGGACCAGGAATTTTATGAATGCTAAACAGATTGATGTGCGGGGAAGTAGTTGACCGATTTAATGAGGTTAAGGGCCGAGGGAGGATAAGGGTTTTTTTGAGTTTAAATTGAAGTAGGCAGAAAATTCTGTTTACAAAATTCTCATTATGAAACCGCAGACACATAATATCCACAATCTGTCGTTCTGTTTCTTGTACAATATCCTTTTATTTCATTGCAAATTAATTTGCAAAAATGCAAGAGGAATTTCAGGGCAAATATTTTGAAGGCCATTTGTTTTTGAATAGCCGGAAATCTGTGAGAGGTCTTGCTAGGATTTTACTCCTGAAATGCTTTTTCCTTACTTACTTTAATTCTGTTAAAACCTGTCACTTGCACCGCCCTTTATTAACATTCTTGACAAGTCTTGAATTCAAGTTTAAATGGTCGTGGGTTCAAGCCCCACTCCAGGACTCCAGCCCATATTCAAGGCCGACACTCCAGTGTAGTACTGAGGGAGCGCCGCACTGTCGGAGGGGCAGTACTGAGGGAGCGCAGCACTGTCGGAGGGGCAGTACTGAGGGAGTGCTGCACTGTCGGAGGGGCAGTACTGAGGGAGCGCCGCACTGTCAGAGGGGCAGTACTGAGGGAGGGGCAGTACTGAGGGAGTGCCGCACTGTCGGTGGAGCAGTACTGAGGGAGTGCTGCACTGTCGGAGGGGCAGTACTGTGGGAGCGCTGCACTGTCGGAGGGTCAGTACTGAGAGAGTGCCGCACTGTCGGAGGGGCAGTACTGAGGGAGTGCCGCACTGTCGGAGGGGCAGTACTGAGGGAGCGCCTCACTGTTGGTGGGGCAGTACTGAGGGAGCACTGCACTGTCGGTGGGGCAGTACTGAGAGAGCACTGCACTGTCAGAGAGTAAGGACTGAGGGAGCGCTGCACTGTCGGAGGGGCAGTACTGAGGGAATGCTGCACTGTCGGAGGGGCAGTACTGAGGGAGCTGCACTTTAAGAGGGGTAGTACTGAGGGAGCGCCGCACTGTTGGAGGGGCAGTACTGAGGGAGCGCTGCATTGTTGGAGGGGCAGTACTGAGGGAGCGCCGCACTGTCGGAGGAGCAGCACTGAGGGAGCACTGCAATGTCGGAGGGGCAGTACTGAGGGAGCACTGCAGTGTTGGAGGGGCAGTACTGAGGGAGTGCTGCACTTTTGGAGGGGCGATAATGAGGGAGTGCTGCACTGTCGGAGGGGCAATACTGAGGGAGCGCAGCATTGTCGGAGGGGCGGTACTGAGGGAGCGCCGCACTGTCGGAGGGGCAGTACTGAGGGAGCGCCGCACTGTCGGAGGGTCAGTACTGAGGGAGTGCTGCACTGTCGGAGGGGTAGTACTGAGGGAGCGCCGCACTGTCGGAGGGGCAGTACTGAGGGAGAGCCGCACTGTCGGAGGGGCAGTACTATGAATGATGTGTTAAACTGAGGCCTCTTCTGACAATTTTGGTACTTCACATGGATGTTCCAGATCCAATGGCACTATTCAAAGAAGGAATTCTCCCAGGGTCCTAGCCAACATTTCTTCCTAAACCAACAATGCCAATTAACAGATCAGACTGCCAAGGATGGGCTCCATGGTGTGCGCAGAGCTCTGTGCAATGTTTAAAGGTGGACTCCTCCACACCCTTACCATTGCACCTATCATCTCGGAATGCATGGCCATCACCCTTCTTGTGAACGCCTCCCCATCAAGGTCCTCATCTGAGTCCTGTGCAGCAGAACTCACGTGAACTCGACTCCGGGGAGTTGGCTCCTGAGCTATCCTTTCCCCCTGGCCTTGCTGCAGCTCGCTCATCCCCGGTGCATCACCCAGTGCTGACCCCTCTACTAAACTTGCCTCTAAAGGTCACGTAGTGCCAGTGTCTGAGCTGGTGCCTGCGGGTGAGAGATGCAGTGATGCAGTGACGCCGTGCTTTCTTCCTCCTCCTCTTCTCCCGCCTCACTGGGAGGCTCAGGGACAGGCTGGTCATCTGGTTGCTGATTACCTGAAAGCATAAAGGCACAAGACTCGCGTTAAGGTGAGGACAGGAGGGCAGGAAGGGAGCAAGGAATACAGACAGTATCAGGAGCTGGAAAGTGGGAACGACTTGTGCTGTGAGGGGGAAGTGGGATGAGAGAAGGAGAGGGGATGAACATACTGTTGTTGCCCCCAAGGGGGTCGACATCACCGACAGCCACGCCGCCCACCACCTGCTGCCCAATGAGTCACAGCACTCGCTCCTACAGGTCTGTAAGCTGTTGGATGTCCGCTTCACCCCCACCTGTTCGTTCCTGCTCCCTCCTATTGTGGGCCAGCTTGGCCTGCAAGAGAAAGGAACGTGCGTGTGTGAGTGTGCAGCTGTGTGTTTGGGAGATGTGTCTGTCGTAGTTGAATAGCTGTGATTGTAGACAAGGCGTGAGATGTGGATTTGAGTTTGAGTAGGTGGAGATACTTGGTGGGTGAGTGGTGGGGGTGTGGTGGGTTGTGCAGTGTGTACAGACTGAGGCTCAGATGCTGGTATGTAGGATTGTTGAAGCTTGTACTCACACTGACCACCTGAGTGAGGTCGTTGAATTATTTACGGCACTGTGTGAGGGTCCTGAGGACCACACTGCGCCACTTCCCTCAAGATTGCCCTGAAGACCTGGGGCAATGACCTCCTGCCAGTGGCCGGGAACAGCGCTGCCCTCCTTCTTTCGACTGCCCCGACCAATGCCTCCAATGCCTGGTCGCTGAAACAGCGAGCTCTCTCCCTGGGACAGGGATCAGCCATGAGGAGAAGAGGTGCAGCTGTTGAGTTGCTTGGAGGCTGCCTTCAGAGTCAGCAATGTGGAGAATGAGGTTGTGCTGAATCTTCAACCTCCCCTTTAAGAACTGGAAGGAGCCAGTGTGAATGAAGAGTCCCGATTGGACTGCACCTGAAATTGGTTATAGCTCTGAGTGTAGCGCCCCGCTCTCTCTGTGTGTAGCGCCCCGCTCTCTCTGTGTGTAGCGCCCCACTCTCTGTGTGTGTAGTGCCCCGCTCTCTCTGTGTGTGTGTGTAGCGCCCCGCTCTCTCTCTCTGTGTGTAGCGCCCCGCTCTCTCTGTGTGTAGCGCCCCGCTCTCTCTGTGTGTGTAGCGCCCCGCTCTCTCTGTGTGTAGCGCCCCACTCTCTCTGTGTGTAGCGCCCCGCTCTCTCTGTGTGTGTAGCGCCCCGCTCTCTCTGTGTGTAGCGCCCCGCTCTCTCTCTCTGTGTGTAGCGCCCCACTCTCTCTGTGTGTAGCGCCCCGCTCTCTCTCTCTGTGTGTAGCGCCCCACTCTCTCTGTGTGTAGCGCCCCGCTCTCTCTGTGTGTGTAGCGCCAGCTCTCTCTGTGTGTCGCGCCCCGCTCTCTCTCTGTGTGTAGCGCCCCGCTCTCTCTCTGTGTAGCGCCCCGCTCTCTGTGTGTGTAGCGCCCCGCTCTCTGTGTGTGTAGCGCCCCGCTCTCTGTGTGTGTAGCGCCCGCTCTCTCTGTGTAGCGCCCCGCTCTCTCTGTGTGTAGCGCCCCGCTCTCTCTGTGTGTAGCGCCCCGCTCTCTCTCTGTGTGTGTAGCGCCCCGCTCTCTCTGTGTGTGTAGCGCCCCGCTCTCTCTGTGTGTAGCGCCCCGCTCTCTCTCTGTGTGTAGCGCCCCGCTCTCTCTGTGTGTAGCGCCCCGCTCTCTCTCTGTGTGTGTAGCGCCCCGCTCTGTCTGTGTGTGTGTAGCGCCCCGCTCTCTCTGTGTGTGTGTAGCGTCCCGTTCTCTCTGTGTGTAGCGCCCCGCTCTCACTGTGTGTTGCGCCCCGCTCTCTCTCTCTGTGTGTAGCGCCCCGCTCTCTCTCTGTGTGTAGCGCCCCGCTCTCTCTCTGTGTGTAGCGCCCCGCTCTCTCTGTGTGTGTAGCGCCCCGCTCTCTCTCTCTGTGTAGCGCCCCGCTCTCTCTCTGTGTGTGTGTAGCGCCCCGCTCTCTCTCTCTGTGTGTGTGGTGCCCCGCTCTCTCTCTCTGTGTGTGTAGCGCCCCGCTCTCTCTCTCTGTGTGTAGCGCCCCGCTCTCTCTCTGTGTGTAGCGCCCCGCTCTCTCTGTGTGTGTAGCGCCCCGCTCTCTCTCTCTGTGTAGCGCCCCGCTCTCTCTCTGTGTGTGTGTAGCGCCCCGCTCTCTCTCTCTGTGTGTGTGGTGCCCCGCTCTCTCTCTCTGTGTGTGTAGCGCCCCGCTCTCTCTCTCTGTGTGTAGCGCCCCGCTCTCTGTGTGTGTGTAGCGCCCCGCTCTCTCTGTGTGTAGCGCCCCGCTCTCTCTGTGTGTGTAGCGCCCCGCTCTCTGTGTGTGTAGCGCCCCACTCTCTCTGTGTGTAGCGCCCCGCTCTCTCTGTGTGTGTAGCGCCCCGCTCTCTGTGTGTGTAGCGCCCCGCTCTCTCTGTGTGTAGCGCCCCGCTCTCTCTGTGTGTAGCGCCCCGCTCTCTCTGTGTGTGTAGCGCCCCGCTCTCTCTCCGTGTGTAGCGCCCCGCTCTCTCTGTGTGTAGCGCCCCGCTCTCTCTGTGTGTGTAGCGCCCCGCTCTCTCTCTCTGTGTGTAGCGCCCCGCTCTCTCTCTCTCTGAGTGTAGCGCCCCGCTCTCTCTCTCTGTGTGTTGCGCCCCGCTCTCTCTCTCTCTGTGTGTAGCGCCCCGCTCTCTCTCTCTGTGTGTAGCGCCCCGCTCTCTCTGTGTGTGTAGCGCCCCGCTCTCTCTCTCTGTGTGTAGCGCCCCGCTCTCTCTCCGTGTGTAGCGCCCCGCTCTCTGTGTGTGTGTAGTGCCCCGCTCTCTCTGTGTAGCGCCCCGCTCTCTCTCTCTGTGTGTAGCGCCCCGCTCTCTCTGTGTGTAGCGCCCCGCTCTCTCTCTGTGTGTAGCGCCCCGCTCTCTCTCCGTGTGTAGCGCCCCGCTCTCTCTGTGTGTAGCGCCCCGCTCTCTCTCTGTGTGTAGCGCCCCGCTCTCTCTGTGTGTAGCGCCCCGCTCTCTCTCTCTCTGTGTAGCGCCCCGCTCTCTCTGTGTAGCGCCCCGCTCTCTCTCTCTGTGTGTAGCGCCCCGCTCTCTCTCTCTGTGTAGCGCCCCGCTCTCTCTCTGTGTGTAGCGCCCCGCTCTCTCTCCGTGTGTAGCGCCCCGCTCTCTGTGTGTGTGTAGCGCCCCGCTCTCTGTGTGTAGCGCCCCGCTCTCTCTCTCTGTGTAGCGCCCCGCTCTCTCTGTGTGTAGCGCCCCGCTCTCTCTCTGTGTGTTGCGCCCCGCTCTCTCTCTCTGTGTAGCGCCCCGCTCTCTGTGTGTAGCGCCCCGCTCTCTCTCTCTGTGTAGCGCCCCGCTCTCTCTCTCTGTGTGTAGCGCCCCGCTCTCTCTCTGTGTGTCGCGCCCCGCTCTCTCTCTGTGTGTTGCGCCCCGCTCTCTCTCTGTGTGTCGCGCCCCGCTCTCTCTCTGTGTGTAACGCCCCGCTCTCTCTCTCTGTGTGTAGCGCCCCGCTCTCTCTCTGTGTGTTGCGCCCCGCTCTCTCTCTGTGTGTAACGCCCCGCTCTCTCTCTGTGTGTGTAGCGCCCCGCTCTCTCTGTGTGTGTAGCGCCCCGCTCTCTCTCTGTGTGTTGCGCCCCGCTCTCTCTCTGTGTGTGTAGCGCCCCGCTCTCTCTCTGTGTGTTGCGCCCCGCTCTCTCTCTGTGTGTAGCGCCCCGCTCTCTCTGTGTGTGTAGCGCCCCGCTCTCTCTCTCTGTGTGTAGCGCCCCGCTCTCTCTGTGTGTGTAGCGCCCCGCTCTCTCTCTGTGTGTAGCGCCCCGCTCTCTCTCTGTGTGTAGCTCCCCGCTCTCTCTCTCTGTGTGTAGCGCCCCGCTCTCTCTGTGTGTAGCGCCCCGCTCTCTCTCTGTGTGTAGCGCCCCGCTCTATCTCTCTGTGTGTAACGCCCCGCTCTCTCTCTGTGTGTAGCGCCCCGCTCTCTCTCTGTGTGTTGCGCCCCGCTCTCTCTCTCTGTGTGTAGCGCCCCGCTCTCTCTCTGTGTGTAGCGCCCCGCTCTCTCTCTGTGTGTTGCGCCCCGCTCTCTCTCTCTGTGTGTAGCGCCCCGCTCTCTCTCTGTGTGTAGCGCCCCGCTCTCTCTCTGTGTGTAGCGCCCCACTCTCTCTCTGTGTGTAGCGCCCCGCTCTCTCTCTGTGTGTAGCGCCCCGCTCTCTCTGTGTGTGTAGCGCCCCACTCTCTCTCTCTGTGTGTGTGTAGCGCCCCGCTCTCTCTCTCTGTGTGTAGCGCCCCGCTCTCTCTCTCTCTGTGTGTAGCGCCCCGCTCTCTCTCTCTGTGTGTAGCGCCCCGCTCTCTCTGTGTGTAGCGCCCCGCTCTCTCTCTGTGTGTTGCGCCCCGCTCTCTCTGTGTGTGTAGCGCCCCGCTCTCTCTCTGTGTAGCGCCCCGCTCTCTCTCTGTGTGTTGCGCCCCGCTCTCTCTCTGTGTAGCGCCCCGCTCTCTCTCTGTGTGTTGCGCCCCGCTCTCTCTCTGTGTAGCGCCCCGCTCTCTCTGTGTATAGCGCCCCGCTCTCTGTGTGTGTAGCGCCCCGCTCTCTCTGTGTGTAGCGCCCCGCTCTCTCTGTGTGTGTAGCGCCCCGCTCTCTCTGTGAGTGTGTAGCGCCCCGCTCTCTCTGTGTGTGGTGCCCCGCTCTCTCTCTCTGTGTGTATAGCGCCCCGCTCTCTCTCTGTGTGTAGTGCCCCGCTCTCTCTGTGTGTGTAGCGCCCCACTCTCTCTCTGTGTGTAGCGCCCCGCTCTCTCTCTCTGTGTGTGTAGCGCCCCGCTCTCTCTCTCTGTGTGTATAGCGCCCCGCTCTCTCTCTGTGTGTAGTGCCCCGCTCTCTCTCTGTGTGTAGCGCCCCGCTCTCTCTCTCTGTGTGTATAGCGCCCCGCTCTCTCTCTGTGTGTAGTGCCCCGCTCTCTGTGTGTGTAGCGCCCCGCTCTCTCTCTCTGTGTAGTGCCCCGCTCTCTCTGTGTGTGTAGCGCCCCGCTCTCTCTGTGTGTGTAGCGCCCGCTCTCTCTCTCTGTGTGTTGTGCCCCGCTCTCTCTCTGTGTGTAGCGCCCCGCTCTCTCTCTCTCTGTGTAGTGCCCCGCTCTCTCTCTGTGTGTAGCGCCCCACTCTCTGTGTGTAGCGCCCCGCTCTCTCTGTGTGTGTAGCGCCCCGCTGTGTGTAACGCCCCGCTCTCTGTGTGTAGCGCCCCACTCTCTGTGTGTTGCGCCCCGCTCTCTCTGTGTGTGTAGCGCCCCACTCTCTGTGTGTAGCGCCCCGCTCTCTCTCTCTGTGTAGCGCCCCGCTCTCTCTCTCTGTGTAGCGCCCCGCTCTCTCTCTGCATGTGTAGCGCCCCGCTCTCTGTGTGTGTGTAGCGCCCCGCTCTCTCTCTGTGTGTAGTGCCCTGCTCTCTCTCTGTGTAGCGCCCCGCTCTCTCTGTGTGTAGTGCCCCGCTCTCTCTCTGTGTGTAGCGCCCCGCTCTCTCTGTGTGTAGCGCCCCGCTCTCTCTGTGTGTAGCGCCCCGCTTTCTCTGTGTGTAGCACCCCGCTTTCTCTGTGTGTAGTGCCCCGCTCACTCTCGCTGTGTGTAGCGCCCGCTTTCTCTGTGTGTAGTGCCCCGCTCTCTCTCTCTGTGTAGTGCCCCGCTCTCTCTGTGTGTAACGCCCCGCTCTCTCTGTGTGTAGCGCCCCGCTCTCTCTCTGTGTGTGTAGCACCCCGCTCTCTCTCTCTGTGTGTAGCACCCTGCTCTCTCTGTATGTAGCGCCGCGCGCTCTCTCTGTGTGTAGCGCCCCGCTCTCTCTGTGTGTAGCACCCCGCTCTCTCTCTGTGTGTAGTGCCCCGCTCTCTCTCTGTGTGTAGTGCCCCGCTCTCTCTCTGTGTGTAGTGCCCCGCTCTCTCTCTGTGTGTAGCGCCCCGCTCTCTCTCTGTGTGTGTAGCGCCCCGCTCTCTCTCTGTGTGTGTAGCGCCCCGCTCTCTCTGTGTGTAGCGCCCCGCTCTCTCTGTGTGTAGCGCCCCGCTCTCTCTCTCTGTGTGTAGCGCCCCGCTCTCTCTCTCTCTGTGTGTAGCGCCCCGCTCTCTCTCTCTGTGTGTAGCGCCCCGCTCTCTCTCTGTGTGTAGTGCCCCGCTCTCTCTGTGTGTAGTGCCCCGCTCTCTCTCTGTGTGTGTAGCGCCCCGCTCTGTGTGTGTGTAGCGCCCCGCTCTCTCTGTGTGTAGCGCCCCGCTCTCTCTGTGTGTAGCGCCCCGCTCTCTCTGTGTGTAGCGCCCCGCTCTCTCTATGTGTAGCGCCCCGCTCTCTCTGTGTGTAGCGCCCCGCTCTCTCTGTGTGTAGCGCCCCGCTCTCTCTCTCTGTGTAGCGCCCCGCTCTCTCTGTGTGTAGTGCCCCGCTCTCTCTGTGTGTAGCGCCCCGCTCTCTCTGTGTGTAGCGCCCCGCTCTCTCTGTGTGTGTAGCGCCCCGCTCTCTCTGTGTGTGTAGCGCCCCGCTCTCTCTCTGTGTGTAGCGCCCCGCTCTCTCTGTGTGTGTAGCGCCCCGCTCTCTCTCTGTGTGTAGCGCCCCGCTCTCTCTGTGTGTGTAGCGCCCCGCTCTCTCTCTGTGTGTAGCGCCCTGCTCTCTCTCTGTGGGTAGCGCCCCGCTCTCTCTGTGTGTAGCGCCCCGCTCTCTCTCTGTGTGTAGCGCCCCGCTCTCTCTCTGTGTGTAGCGCCCCGCTCTCTCTCTGTGTGTAGCGCCCCGCTCTCTCTCTGTGTGTGTAGCGCCCCGCTCTCTCTCTGTGTGTAGCGCCCCGCTCTCTCTCTGTGTGTAGCGCCCCGCTCTCTCTCTCTGTGTGTAGCGCCCCGCTCTCTCTCTGTGTGTAGCGCCCCGCTCTCTCTGTGTGTGTAGTGCCCCGCTCTCTGTGTGTAGCGCCCCGCTCTCTGTGTGTGTAGTGCCCCGCTCTCTGTGTGTAGCGCCCCGCTCTCTCTCTCTGTGTAGTGCCCCGCTCTCTGTGTGTAGCGCCCCGCTCTCTCTCGCTGTGTGTAGCGCCCCGCTCTCTCTCTCTGTGTAGCGCCCGCTCTCTCTGTGTGTAGCGCCCCGCTCTCTCTCTGTGTAGCGCCCCGCTCTCTCTGTGTGTGTGTGTAGTGCCCCGCTCTCTCTGTGTGTCGCGCCCCACTCGCTCTCTCTCTGTGTGTGTGTAGCGCCCCGCTCTCTCTCTGTGTAGCGCCCCGCTCTCTCTGTGTGTGTGTGTAGCGCCCCGCTCTCTCTCTGTGTAGCGCCCCGCTCTCTCTCTGTGTGTGTGTAGCGCCCCGCTCTCTCTCTGTGTGTCGCGCCCCACTCTCTCTCTCTCTGTGTAGCGCCCCGCTCTCTCTCTGTGTGTGTGTAGCGCCCCGCTCTCTCTCTGTGTGTCGCGCCCCACTCTCTCTCTCTCTGTGTAGCGCCCCGCTCTCTCTGTGTGTAGCGCCCCGCTCTCTCTCTGTGTGTGTGTAGCGCCCCGCTCTCTCTCTGTGTGTCGCGCCCCACTCGCTCTCTCTCTGTGTAGCGCCCTGCTCTCTCTCTGTGTGTGTAGCACCCTAAGTTAGGTGATTAGCGCTCCAGTTGTTTCTTGGAGCGCTAACAATTAATTTCATGGGAGGTCATATGGATTAGCGCCTGCCGCTAATATTCCAACTTTTTTTAATTTAGTGCCCCAATCGGGGCGATACCGAATTTCTAGCCCATCGGCTGTTGTTTACACACCTGCTAGTTTTTGGCAGGGCTTTTGCAATCACATGTATTTTTGGCTCTCAAACCCTGTATTTTTCTCCTTTTCCAGCCCATTGCTGCTAATCTCCTGCAGGAAAGGCAGAGGGCAGAACTGTCACTGCTAACAGACGGAATGCAAACTCTGCGTAAAGTGGGACTGAAAATGCGAACAAGAGAGCGAGTTTTTATTGGGGATGAAACTGATCCTGGCAGTTATTCCTCCCCCTTGAGGAGAAACACACCATTTATTATCTTGCCCAAGAGCTGCTGAATCTGACTCAATTAAGACGCCTGAGTTGAAATGTCGGTCGCTGCTGCTCTCGATGCTCCAGTTGAGAAGCCAGTGCCTGACCAGCCCAGCTCCTGGGCATTTCGGTATCTACTCGCTAATCATGGGGGACTTTAATCTACATATTGACTGGGCAAATCAAATTACCACTAATGGTGTGGAGGACGAATTCTTGGAATGCAGGCGAGATGGTTTCCTGGATCAGTATGTGGAGGAACCAACCAGGGAACAGGCTATTCTGGATCTGGTACTGTGTAATGAGAAAGGGCTAATCAATAATCTTGTGGTAAAGGGGCTTTTAGGGACAAGTGACCATAATATGATTGAATTTTACATTAAGTTTGAGAGTGATGTAGTCCAATCTGAAATAAGGTCTTCAATCTAAACAGAGGAAACTACAAGGGTATGAGGGACAAGTTGGCCATGGTAGATTGGGAGACTACACTAAAAGGTATGAAGGTGGACATATAATGGCTAACATTCAAGGAAATAATACATAATTTGCAACAAACATATATTCCTCGAGGGCATAAAAGCCCAAAAGGAAAAGAGATCCAACCATGGCTAACAAAAGAAATTAAAGCTAGTATTAAGTCAAAGGAGGAAGCTTATAAAGTTGCCAGAAAAAGCGGTCAGCCTGAGGATTGGGATCTTTTTAGAAATCAGCAAAGGGGGACCAAGAAATTGATAAAGAAAGGGAAAATGGAATATGAGCACAAACTAGCGAAAAATATAAAAACGGATTGTAAAAGCTTCTATAGGTATGTGAAAAGGAAAAGACTGGTGAAGGTAAATGTAGGTCCTTTACAGTCAGAGACGGGAGAATTTATAATGGGGAATGAGGAAATGGCAGAGAAATTAAATAAATACTTTGTTTCTGTCTTCACGGAGGAAGACACAAAAAACCTCCCAGAAATACGAGAAAACCAAGGGTGTGGCGAGAATGAGGAACTTAAAGAAATTATTATTAGTAAAAAAACAGTACTATGGGAAATTAATGGGACTAAAAGTCGATAAATCCCAAGGACCGGATGACCTACATCCAGGGTTTTGAAAGAGGTGGCCATTGGGATAGTGGACGCATTGGTTGTCATTTTCCAAAATTCTATAGATTCTGGAACGGTTCCCACAGATTGGAGGATAGCAAATGTAACCCAGCTATTTAAGAAAGGAGGGAGAGAGAAAACGAGGAACTACAGACCTGTTAGCCTCACATCAGTAGTTGGGAAAATGCTGGAATCTATTATAAAGGGTGCAATAACTGGGCACTTAGAAACTAATAGTAAGATTGGGCAGAGTCAACATGGATTTATGAAAGGGAAATCCTGTTTGACAAACCTATTGGAGTTCTTTGAGGATGTAACTAGTGGAGTAGGCAAAGGGGAACCGGTAGATGTGGTGTATTTGGATTTTCAGAAGGCCTTCGATAAGGTCCCACACAAAGGTTGGTGAACAAAATTAGAGCACATGGAATTGGGGGTAATATACTAGCATGGATTGAGAATTGGTTAACAGACAGAAAACAAATAGTAGGGATAAACGGGTCTTTTTCAGGATGGCAGGCTGTGCCTAGTGGGGTACCGCAAGGATCGGTGCTTGGACCCCAGCTATTCACAATCTATATCAATGATTTGGATGAGGGGACTAAATGTAACATTTCCAAATTTGCTGATGACACAAAGCTAGGTGGCAGTGTCAGTTGTGAAAAGGATGTGAAGAGGCTTCAAGGGGATCTCGACAAGCTCAGTGAGTGGGCGAGAACATGGCAGATGGAATATAATGTGGATAAATGTGAAGTTATCCACTTTGGTAGAAAAAACAGAAAGGCAGAGTATTTCCTAAATGGTGAAAGATTGGGGAATGCAGATGCTCAACGGGACCTGGGTATCCTTGTACATGAGTCACTGAAAGTGAATGTGCAGGTGCAGCAAGCCATTAGGAAGGCAAATGGTATGCTGGCCTTCATTACAAGGGGATTTGAGTACAGGAGTAAAGTCGTCTTACTCCAATTATATAGGGCCTTGGTGAGACCACACCTGGAGTGCTGTGTACAATTTTGGTCTCCTTACCTAAGGAAGGATATACTTGCCATAGAGGGAGTGCAACGAAGGTTCACGAGATTGATTCCTGGGATGGCGGGACAGTCGTATGAGAAGAGATTCAGTAAACTAGGCCTGTATTCTCTTGAATTCAGAAGAATGAGAGGGGATCTCATTGAAGCATACAAAATTATTTCAAGACTTGCTAGGGTGCATGCTGGGAGAATGTTTCCCTTGGCTGGGGAGTCTAGAACCAGGGGCCACAGCCTCAGGATAAAGGGTAGGCCATTCAGGACTGAGATGAGAAGAAATTTCTTCACACAGAGGGTGGTGAACCTTTGGAATTCTCTACCCCAGAGGGCTGTGGAGGCTCAGTCATTGGGTATATTCAAAACAGAAGTCGATAGATTTCTGACTAGTAAGGGCATCAAGGGATATGGCGATAGGGCCGGTGAATGGAGTTGAGGCAGAAGATCAGCCATGATCTCATTGAATGGCGGAGCAGGCTCGAAGGGCCGAATGACCGACTCCTGCTCCTATTTCTTATGTTCTTACTCGTTCTGTCTGGTTTCACACAACCCTTCCCAAAATTTCCCCACATGGTCACTCATCTCCGTGCAGATTGAGGAGGCTCACCACCACTTTCTCAAAGTCAACCAGGAATGTGCAATAAATGCCGGCTTCGCCAGTGATGCCCGTATCCCGAGAATGAATTTTAAAAAAATTCCTTCAGCTTGGGATCTTGTGAGCAAAATGGCTGCCATATGTTCCTCAGTGCCAGCCGTGGCTCAGTGGGTCGCTCTCTCTCTCTCGTCTCGGATTCAGAAGGTCGTGGGTTCAAGTCCCACGCCAAAGTCCCACTCCAGAGACACGAGTGCAAAAATCTAGGCTGACACTCCCAGTGCAGTGCTGAGGGAGTGCCGCACTGTCGGAGGTGCCGTCTTTCCGATGAGACGTTAAACTGAGGCCCCGTCTACTCTCACAGGTGGACGTAAAAGGTCCCATGGCACTATTTCGAAGAAGAGCAGGGGAGTTTTCCCCGGTGTCCTGGGCCCAATATTTATCCCTCAATCAACATCACTAAAACAGATGATCTGGTCAGTATCACAGTGCTGTTTGTGGGAGCTTGCTGTGCACAAATTGGCTGCCGTGTTTCCTACATTACAACAGTGACTACACTTCAGAAGTGCTTCATTGGCTGTAGAGCACTTTGGGACGTCCTGAGGTTGTGAAAGGCGCTGTAGAAATGCAAGTCTTTCTTTTCTTTTACAAACAACAGTCAATGCACTTCACAGTAATTTATTGTTTGTGAATCCCTTTGAGATGTTTCTGAGATGGATGAGGTGCTGTAGAAACACGAGCGCTTCTTTTGTTGGCCCAGCTTTGCTTCACCAAGCTGTGCTGGGGGCCTTTGGCGCCTGTACACAAGGTTTTCGGGATGCTTAGTACGTTGTGTGAAACCGTTTCAACTGTGTTAACCTTCTGCTCCTATTTCGAGTTGTCTATCTGGCTCAGTGGCCAACACTCTCACCTGAGTCAGGACGTCCTGGGTTCAAGTGCAGTTGGGATTGCTTCATTGTTGGAGGTGCCTTACTTCAGATCAAGCTTCTATTCCAGTGGGTGTTAAAGATCCCATGGCACTATTTGAAGAAGAGCAAGGCGTTGTCCCAGAGTCTTGGCCAACGATCCCCACCCCCCCCACAACCATCCCCACCAAAATCTCATTAACCAATCATTCATCTCATTGCTGTTGTGGGTGGGATCTATCTGTGTACGAAATGGCTGCCATGTTTGTCTAGGGGTGTTTCAGTTCAAAGCGATTTATTGAATGTGAAGCACGTCGAGGTGTTGTTATATAAAAACAAGTTCGTTCATAGTCACTGATTTAATTCCCCTTTGTTATAATATAAATGGAAAGTCTAAGGGGTAAAAATTGAGTCGCGCCCCATTTGGGGCGCTAACCTCGCCGGGGCGCGACTTTTAGCGCCCCGAAAAAATTAGCGGCCCCGCGCCGGAACTTCAGTGGTTGCGCCCCAAGAGGGAAGCGGGGCGCAACTGGAAGCAGCCCGCATCCCTCTTGGGGCGCTGCGAGTGAATATCCTGGCGCTACGTGCCGCAGCGCCACGCGCTGCGGCACGTCGCGCCGCGGTATTGCAGGCCTTCCTCCCCTTCTTAAAGGGGAGGGACCCTGCGCAGCGCGAACCGGGGCCCAGCTGGGCCCCCAGGGATCGGGAGTGCCGGCAAAAGAGCCCGGCACTCAAGAGAAGTGCCGGGCTCTTGGAGCGCAGCCGGCACTTCACGGTGGGGGGGCTTCACGGGGGCCGGGGGCAGGTGCTGGCAGGCGGCCAGCAACAAAAATGGCCGCCTGCCACCTCCGCTTTAAATATCGCCGCCCCGGCCGCACGTACGCCTCCCTGAACCCGTCGGACATAGCGTCTGGCGGTAAATCAGGGGGCGCGACTGAAGATCACGGCCGGGGCGCGAGCGGGGTGCTGCGCACGGCGATGACGTCATCGCCGGCGGCGCAGCGCCACAGGGCGCTACCGGCTGCCGCCGCCGCTAACCTCCCACTAAATTTTTCGGGAGGCGTGGGCGGCGCTGCGCCCGGGCGTTAGCTGCTTTACGCCCCATTAGCGCCCTCTTAAGGCGCTAACGGGAGGCGCAAGCAGCTGAATTTTTCCCCCTAAACCTCTTACAAAGTCCTGTTTCATCATGGAAGGCAAAGGCTCTTGGTTTATTTACTTAGAAACTAATCTCTGCAGACTCTTCACAGCAAGACCTTGATATTCATTAAATCACCAGTCGAGTTGGTGAGAAGTTGAAGAAACTGAGCTGAGGAACACGAGCCCAGGTCAATGAATCTTTACAGCTGCAAAATGAATCAGCTGAGATGAGATGACCTCATGTATCCAGCCTCAATCTGCATCCACTCCAGTTTTATTCTGTCCGCTATTTAAGTCGTGTGTAACATCAAAAAGTGGGTTCAAGATCCTTGGAACGTTTTGGCTGTGACACTGGATTTATTACAGGTATTTATTGAAAGCAGAGTGGATACGATCAGGAGAAACCTTGGACTGGAAGCAGTATGAAACCAACAGATATAGTGGGACACATCTTTTAATAGATTGTCTTCATGCAGCTGACACTGTACAGCAAAGACTCAGGATCAGGTCATCATCTCCAAGCATACCTGAACTTAAAAGCCAAAATGTATGAGAGATCAGGGACGCCAAGATTCCCCTCCAGAGATTGAGGCTGTGGAACTCTGAATTCTCCAAGACTGACCAACCTACAGCTTTCCTGTCGTCCGGTCAGTACTTGTTTAAATTGCTTGGCTCCTGTCAGGTGGGAAATCTAATGGTCCTCTCTCCATCCCCTCTCTCTAAACACTTGAATTAAGCAAAGAGCCCAGTGCACAGCAGCCTGAGGAATTTGTGAAGCAGGTTTGACACTGAGCTGGATTTACATTCTATGCAGTGGAGTCTGTGCATTAAAGAGTATTGTGTAATGGGACAGTGTGAGTGTGAGCAGAGTGTGTAACGGGACAGTGTGAGTGTGAGCAGAGTGTGTAATGGGACAGTGCGAGTGTGAGCAGAGCGTGTAACGGGACAGTGTGAGTGTGAGCAGAGTGTGAATTGGGACAGTGCGAGTGTGAGCAGAGTGTGTAACGGGACAGTGCGAGTGTGAGCAGAGTGTGTAATGGGACAGTGTGAGTGTGAGCAGAGTGTGTAATGGGACAGTGCGAGTGTGAGCAGAGTGTAATGGGACAGTGTGAGTGTGAGCAGAGTGTGTAATGGGACAGTGCAAGTGTGAGCAGAGTGTGTAATGGGACCGTGCGAGTGTGAGCAGAGTGTGTAATGGGACAGTGCGAGTGTGAGCAGAGTGTGTAATGGGACAGTGTGAGTGTGAGCAGAGTGTGTAATGGGACAGTGCGAGTGTGAGCAGAGTGTGTAATGGGACAGTGCGAGTGTGAGCAGAGTGTGTAATGGGACAGTGCGAGTGTGAGCAGAGTGTGTAATGGGACAGTGCGAGTGTGAGCAGAGTGTGTAATGGGACAGTGCAAGTGTGAGCAGAGTGTGTAATGGGACAGTGCGAGTGTGAGCAGAGTGTGTAACGGGACAGTGTGAGTGTGAGCAGAGTGTGTAATGGGACAGTGTGAGTGTGAGCAGAGTGTGTAACGGGACAGTGTGAGTGTGAGCAGAGTGTGTAATGGGACAGTGCGAGTGTGAGCAGAGTGTGTAACGGGACAGTGTGAGTGTGAGCAGAGTGTGTAACGGGACAGTGTGAGTGTGAGCAGAGTGTGAATTGGGACAGTGCGAGTGTGAGCAGAGTGTGTAACGGGACAGTGTGAGTGTGAGCAGAGTGTGTAATGGGACAGTGTGAGTGTAAGCAGAGTGTGTAACGGGACAATGCAAGTGTGAGCAGAGCGTGTAATGGGAGTGTGCGAGTGTGAGCAGAGTGTGTAACGGGACAGTGCGAGTGTGAGCAGAATGTGTAATGGGACAGTGCGAGTGTGAGCAGAGTGTGTAAGGGGACAGTGTGAGTGTGAGCAGAGTGTGTAATGGGACAGTGCGAGTGTGAGCAGAGTGTGTAACGGGACAGTGTGAGTGTGAGCAGAATGTGAATTGGGACAGTGCGAGTGTGAGCAGAGTGTGTAACAGGACAGTGCGAGTGAGCATTGTGTGTAATGGGACAGTGTGAGTGTGAGCAGAGTGTGTAATGGGACAGTGCGAGTGTGAGCAGAGTGTGTAATGGGACAGTGCAAGTGTGAGCAGAGTGTGTAATGGGACAGTGTGAGTGTGAGTAGAGTGTGTAACAGGACAGTGCGAGTGTGAGCAGAGTGTGTAACGGGACAGTGTGAGTGTGAGCAGAGTGTGTAATGGGGCAGTGCGAGTGTGAGCAGAGTGTGTAACGGGACAGTGTGAGTGTGAGCAGAGTGTGTAATGGGACAGTGTGAGTGTGAGCAGAGTGTGTAACGGGACAATGCGAGTGTGAGCAGAGCGTGTAACAGGACAGTGCGAGTGTGAGCAGAATGTGTAATGGGACAGTGCGAGTGTGAGCAGAGTGTGTAAGGGGACAGTGCGAGTGTGAGCAGAGTGTGTAATGGGACAGTGCAAGTGTGAGCAGAGTGTGTAATGGGACAGTGTGAGTGTGAGCAGAGTGTGAATTGGGACAGTGCGAGTGTGAGCAGAGTGTGTAATGGGACAGTGTGAGTGTGAGCAGAGTGTGTAATGGGACAGTGCGAGTGTGAGCAGAGTGTGTAACGGGACAATGCGAGTGTGAGCAGAGCGTGTAATGGGAGTGTGCGAGTGTGAGCAGAGTGTGTAACGGGACAGTGCGAGTGTGAGCAGAATGTGTAATGGGACAGTGTGAGTGTGAGCAGAGTGTGTAAGGGGACAGTGCGAGTGTGAGCAGAGTGTGTAATGGGACAGTGCGAGTGTGAGCAGAGTGTGTAACGGGACAGTGTGAGTGTGAGCAGAGTGTGTAACGGGACAGTGCGAGTGTGAGCAGAGTGTGTAACGGGACAGTGCGAGTGTGAGCAGAGTGTGTAATGGGACAGTGCGAGTGTGAGCAGAGTGTGTAATGCGACAGTGCGAGTGTGAGCAGAGTGTGTAATGGGACAGTGTGAGTGTGAGCAGAGTGTGTAATGGGACAGTGTGAGTGTGAGCAGAGTGTGTAATGGGACAGTGCGAGTGTGAGCAGAGTGTGCAATGGGACACTGTGTACTGCCCGCTCCTCCCGATTACTCGGCTTATCGCTGTCACTCAGTGCGTCAGTCTCTAGATTATGGTCCGGTACTCAAGTTATGCCAAAGAGAGGCTGAGAAATCCAAATATTTGGAAAGCTGAAGTCTAATCCTGCTTAGCACAGCCTGCTGATTAAATGTCACCCATCACGAGGAGTAAACTCTCTCCTCAGCTGTCCTGTGCAAAAAACAGAGACGAACCTGGCCTGAGACAGCCACAGACAGTCACCACTCTCTCACTACTTTAGATCTGGTTTATTTACTTTTAAAACATTAATACAGAGAAATAAACAGACCTACTTTTATATTGTGCTTTTCCGCACCTCCGAACACTGCATGTGCAATGAATTACACTGAAGTGCAATGACTGTTATGAGGCAAAGACAACAACCATTTTGTGCACAAACAGCAACGAGATAAATGACCAATTAATCTGAAATAGAAACAAAAACATCTGGAAGCACTCAGCATGTCGGGCAGCATTTGCAGAGAGAGGAACAGAGTTAACGTTTCAGGTCGGTGACCTTTCGTCAGAACTGTTCTTTCCAGCGCTGCAGTATGTAGCTTTTTCTTTTATTGTTACGTTAACCCCACGTTTCTCGCTCCGCAGATGCTGCCAGACACGCTGAGTGTTTCCAGATTTCTCTGTTTCTATTTCAGATTGCCAGCGTCGGCAGTATTTTGCTCTTTGACCAGTTAATCAGGTTTTGTTGACACTGCAACCAGATCTCGGGGCCATAAATATAAGATAGTCACTAATAAATCCAATAGGGAATTCAGGAGAAATTTCTTTACCTGGAGTGTGGTGAGAATGTGGAACTCGCTACTACAGGGAGTGGTTGAGTCGAATAGTATAGATTCATTTAAGGGGAAGCTAGATAGAAAGAAAGAAAGACTTGCATTTATATGGCGCCTTTCACGACCACTGGACGTCCCGAAGTGCTTTACAGCCAATGAAGCACTTTTTGAAGTGTAGACACTGTTGTAATGTGGGAAACACAGCAGCCAATTTGTGCACAGCAAGCTCCCACAAACAGCAATGTGATAAATGACCAGATCATCTGTTTTAGTGATGTTGCACTAAGTCTGACAGCCTTGATCCCATTTTCCGCTTGTCCTTCATTGCAGCCACTTCCTCTTTGCTGATTAATACAGAAACAGGAAGAGGCCATTCAGCCCCTCGAGCCAGTTCCACCATTCAATTAGATAAAGAGATGAGGGAGAAAGGAATAGAAGGATATGTTGATGGGGTGAGATGAAGAGGGGTGGGAGGAGACTCGTGTGGAGCATAAACACCGGCACGGACCAGTTGGGCCGAATGGCCTGTTTCTGTGCTGTAAATACTGTGTATTACAGGTGTCTGTAAATCATCACTTTATTTGTACATGATCCTGTTTGGACTAAATAACGCACGGCCTCTGTCCTCTCCTGCGCTGTAAACAGCGGCTCCTTAAAGCCGGCACCTGTAGTGGCTGCAGCCAATGTCACGGCCTTCGCTCAGCTCCTGACCAGCTGCCGTGGCGGTGCTGAGACCCGTGCTCGGAGTGTGTACCCGTGAGTCCAGGCTTCAGGTGCTGCTATTCTGTTTCTGTACAGGGGCAAGCAGAACCTGAAGTGCCTGAACTGGCTCTGCGCACACCTTCCTTCTCCGCTCATCCCGAGCATGAGATCAGTCAGTCAGTCAGTCCGACCAAGGTCAGCCTTAAAACCTGAAGTCAATCACTTGGAACCACCATTCAGGGCAGAGTAATTTCAGCCTTATCTGCTTCGCTGCTGCTGCTGCACTTGGAATTGCTGCTTTCTGCATTTCATCAACCTGTCAGTGATGCTCAGCCTGCCCGCTCCTGATACAGCACTGATTGAATAAACAAGATCGCCGCAGGAACAGGCCCCAGTATATTGCACTAAGTCTAACAGCCTTGATCCCATTTTCCGCTTGTCCTTCATTGCAGCCGCTTTCTCATCACTGATCACCACAGGAACAGGATGAGGCCCTTCAGCCCCTCGAGCCTGTTCTGCCATTCAATCAGATCAAGGCTGATCTGTATCCTAACTCCACCTCCCGCCTTGGTTCCGTAACCCTTAAAACCCTTGTCCAACAAAAATCTATCCATCTCAGTTTTGAAATTTTCAATTGACCCCCAGCCTCAACAGCCTTTTGGGGAGAGAGTTCCAGAATTCCGCTACCCTTTGTGCGAAGAATATGCACACTTGAAATTGATTTATATTAAAGAATTTTTATTTTATTTCTGTGATTTCGGCACGTGAAGGCTTAATTTCCTACTTCAAAACTTCAAAGAAGAAAAGTAGGAGTATTTCCAATCTTGGGCTGAAGAGAAACCAGAGCAATGTGACTGCAGTGTGTACCATCCACAAGATGCACAGCAGCAACTCGCCAAGGCTTCTTCGGCAGCACCTCCCAAACCCTGTATGATTCTATGAAGTGGAGCTTCCGATAGTCAAAACTGTAGTGGAGGGTCGCACTTGGGTGAAAATCCAAATTTGGTGGGTCAATAAAAGATTGGGTTCATAGAATCATGGAATGATACAGCACAGAAGGAGGCCATTCGGCCCATCGTGCCTGTGCCGGCTCTTTGAAAGAGCTCTCCAATTAGTCCCGCTCCCCCCTGCTCTTTCCCCATAGCCTGGCAAAATGTTTTTCCTTTTCAAGTATTTATCTAATTCTCTTTTGAATGTTACTATTGAATCTGCTTCCACCGCCCTTTCAGGCAGCGCATTCCAGATCACAACAACTCGCTGCGTAAAAATGTTTCCTCATCTTGCCTCTGGTTCTTTTGCCAATTACCTTAATTCTGTGTCCTCTGGTTACCGACCCTCTGCCACTGGAGACAGTTTCTCCTTATTTACTCTATCAAAACCCCTCATGATTTTGAACACCTCTATCAAATCTCCCCTTAACCTTCTCTGCTCTAAGGAGAACAACCCCAGCTTCTCCAGTCTCTCCACATCACTGAAGTCACTTATTTCTGGTACCATTCTCGTAAATCTCCTCTGCACCCTCTCCAAGGCTTTGACATCCTTCCTAAAGTGCGGTGCCCAGAACTGAACACAAAACTCCAGTTGGGGCCTAACCAGTGTTTTATAAAGGTTTAGCAGATCTTCAGAAAATGCTGGAAATACTCAGCAGGTCAGACAGCATCTGTGGAGAGAGAAACAGAGTTAACGTTTCAGGTTGATGACCTTTCGTCAGAACTATGTTTGTGTTTAGCATAAATTCCTTGTTTCTGTTCTCTATGTCTCTATTAATAAAGCCCAGGATCCCGTATGTCTTTTTAACGGCCTTCTCAACTTGTCCTGCCACCTTCAATGATTTGTGTTCATACACCCCCAGGTCTCTCTATTCCTGCACCCCTTTAAAATTGTACCGTTCAGTTCACATTGCCTCTCCTCATTCTTCCTACCAAAATGTATCACTTTTTACCTCATTAAAATAGCGGACAAAGGAAAGGTTAAGCCAAAAATAATTTTTTTCTTTTTGGGGGTAATTTTCAATGAGGGGAGATGTTGAAGATTCCGATGTACGCTTCCATTGATATCATAAAAACACAATTTCCTATACTTAAAGAGATAATCTAGGAAAAGTCTTGGGCCTAATAATTAGCGATTAACTCCTCATTAAAATAGCCGACAAAGAAATTGCATACAACTCAGTTCATAATATTCCCACAGGCAATTTCAAGACCAGAGCTTCCGTCTCTGCTGCACCCGAGTGTAAATTAAAAGCCTGTCAGTGTTTAAAAATAGAAAATCAATTGACTTCCACTTCCACAACCAATGTCCTTCTACACACTGAAACAGGCTCGTTTGTGAATAATTGTGTGTGATTTAATTGTTGATAGCATCATTGAGCAAGGTTAAACTTACAGCGCTCTCCTCACACATGGACGGTGTTGCTACATAAATCCACCCTTTAGACCCAAGAAAACACCAGTCATCAGCCTGCGTATCCTGGGAACGATGAACTAACAAAGTGTGTTCCCATGTTTTATAGAATCATAGACTCTTACAGCCCAGAAGGAGGCCTTTCGGCCCATCGTGCCTGTGCCGGCTCTTTGAAAGAGCTCTCCAATTAGTCCCACTCCCCTGCTCTTTCCCCAGAGCCCTGCAAAATTTTTCTTTTCAAGTATTTATCCAATTCCCTTTTGAAAGTTACTATTGAATCTGCTTCCCCCGCCCTTTCAGGCAGCGCATTCCAGATCACAACAACTCGCTGCGTAAAATAAATAATTTCTCCTCATCTTCCCCCTCTGGTTCTTTTTGCCAATTATCTTAAATCTGTGTCCTCTGGTTACCGACCCTTCAGCCAGTGGAAACAGTTTCTCCTTATTTACTCTATCAAAACCCCTCATGATTTTGAATCCCCCTTCTCCTTCTCTGCTCTAAGGAGAACAACCCCAGATTCTCCAGTCACTCATCCCTGGTACCATTCTGGCAAATCTCCTCTGCACCCTCTCCAAGGCCTTGACATCCTTCCTAAAGTGTGGTGCCCAGAGTTGAACACAATACTCTAGCTGAGGCCTAACCAGTGTTTTATAAAGGTTTAGCGTAACTCCCTTGCTTTGTACTCTATGCCTCTATTTATAAAGCCCAGGATCCCGTATGCCTTTTTCTCAACCTGTCCTGCCACCTTCAATGATTTATGTATGTACACCCCCAGGTCTCTCTGCTCCTGCACCCCCTTTAAAATTGTACCATTGCCTTTTTATTGCCTCTCCTCGTTCTTCTTTGCAAAATTCACTTCACACTTCTCTGTATTAAATTTCATCTGCCATATGTCTGCCCATTTCACCAGTCTGTCTGTGTCCTGGAGTCGGTTACTCTCCTCCTCACTGTTTACTACATTTTCAAGCTTTGTGTCATCTGCAAACTTTGAAATTGTGTCCTGTATACTCAAGTCCAGGTCATTAATATATATCAAAAAGAGCAGTGGTCCTAATACTGACCCTTGGGGAACACCACTGTATACTTCCCTCCAGTCTGATAGACAACCGTACACCACTACTCTCTGCTTTTTGTCCCTTAGCCAATTTTGTATCCCCGCTGCCACTGTCCCTTTAATCCCATGTGTAATCTCGGGATTACTCCCCACCCATGGGCTAGAAGAGGGAAGGACAGGAAGATTAATAAGATCAACACGTGGCTGAAGGGATGGTGTCAGGATGAGGGTTTCTGGGTTTTTTTATGCGGCATTGACACCAGTTCTGGGGAAAAACCAGGAGCTATTCTGCAAGGATGTGCTTCATCTGAACAGGGAGGGAGCCGAATAAATAAATAGGGAAGTGAAGAGTCATTTAAACTAGGAAGGAAGGAAAGCAAGGAATGCCAAAGCAATCAGAAAGCACAAATGGAGAAGGTACCAAAAGATGAGGCAAATAAAAAAATAAAAAATAATTCAGCAGAAAAGGAATAAAGGGAGTCGAAGAGGAAAATCAAATCGACCCGTTATAAGCAGGGAAAAGACTGAGATAAAGGAACGACATCTTAGATTGGACAAAAGAAACAAGGGAAAAGGAGTAGTGTTAAAACGAATACATTGCAGGTATTACAGTGCCCAGTGTGTGGGAAATAAACCGGCGATTGGAAGCAATTATGTCACAGGAAACTATAGATTTAGTAGCAGTGACAGAAACTTGGCTGCAAATTGGGCAGGAAATGGGAAATAAACATTTTGATTTAAGGTGATTGGCAAAAGAACCAGAGGCAACATAAGGAAACACATTCTTATACAAGGAGTGTTTCGGGTCTGGAACGCACGGCCTGACAGGGCGGTGGAAACAGATTCAATAGTCGCCTTCAAAAGGGGATTGGATCAAATACTTGAAGGAGAAAAAAATTGCAGGGATATGGGGAAAGAGCGGGAGGGAGTGGGACTGATGGGATTGCTCTTCGAAAGAGCCGGCGCAGACTCGATGGGCCGAATGGCCTCCTTCTGTGCTGTACTGTTCGATGATTCAATGATATTTTTCTAAGGGGCAGAATAGGTAAGAAAGGAGGAGGAGTGGTAATGTTGGTGAAGGAGGGCGGGCGTACACAAGAGAGTCAGTCAGAGTGAGTAGAAAAACAAGGGAAGATTGGAGCAGAGTCGATTTCAGAAAGGTGAGGAGGGAGCCTGATGTTAAATGTGAGTTGGGACTCCTGAGGTTGGAGGATGAGTAGAAATTGGCAGGGATTTTTAACAAGTACTCTGTTTCAGTGTTTACAAAAGAGAAAGATATTGGGGAGAAGGCAACTCCTGAATTGGTTAAAAGTCAGTCAAGAGATATTAGAAAGAATACAGACTCTAGCCTGGCTCTGGAATGAGTTGCCACGGTGACCCCATCAAACCAACCCGACTTTTTGGAAAGGAAGACATTTCCTCCAACGCTTCAACTGTTTGACATGAAATTCAATTCATTCACATGTAGAAAACTCGCAGTCCAGTAAATTCAAGAACTGCCGGGTGGGTGGAAAAATTAAAACAAATGAACAAATGGTATAGCAATGCAAGTCTTTAATAGTTTAAAACAGGTGATAGCGAATCTCTCTCCATTTTTATTGACTTCAGAAATATTAAGAATACTTTTTATTCTATTCTCAAAAAAAAAACAGCTCTGAATTTACAAATTGGGCAATAATCAGTTAGCACAAACATTAAAACCCAATATTTGAGCAGCAGAAATGATTTTGCTCCATTCTTTGTCAGCAGAGGGTGCAACAGGACAGATTTCAGTTGGTTTCAAGGCTGCTCTTGGTCTCTATAGCTTCAGACATCAGCATCTCTCTGACTGTTTTTTAAAGTTCGTTTTTATGGGATGTGGGCGTCGCTGGCAAGGCCGGCATTTATTGCCCATCCCTAGTTGCCCTTGAGAAGGTGGTGGTGAGCCGCCTTCTTGAACCGCTGCAGACCGTGTGGTGAAGGTGCTTCCACAGTGCTGTTAGGGAGGGAGTTCCAGGATTTTGACCCAGCGACGATGAAGGATCGGCGATATACTTCCAAGTCAGGATGGTGTGTGACCTGGAGGGGAACTTGGAGGTGGTGGTGTTCCCATGCGCCTGCTGCCCTTGTCCTTCGAGGTGAAAGACATCACGGGTTTGGGAGGTGCTGCCGAAGAAGCCTTGGCAAGTTGTTGCAGTGCATCTTGTAGATGGTACATACTGCAGCCACGGTGTGCCGGTGGTGGTGGGAGTGAATGTTTAAGATGGTAGAGGGGGTGCCAATCAAGCGGGCTGGTTTGTCCTGGATGGTGTCGAGCTTCTTGAGTGTTGTTGGAGCTGCACTCATCCAGGCAAGTGGAGAGTATTCCATCACACTCCTTACTTGTGCCTTGTAGATGGTGGAAAGGCTTTGGGGAGTTAGGAGGCGAGACACTCGCCACAGAATACCTAGCCTCTGACCTGCTCTTGTTGCCACAGTATTTATGTGGCTGGTCCAGTTAAGTTTCTGGTCAATGGTGACCCCCAGGATGTTGATGGTGGGGGATTCTTGATGGTAATGCCGTTGACTGTCAAGGGGAGGTGGTTAGACTCTCGCTTGTTGGAGATAGTCATTGCCTGGCACTTCTGTGGCGTGAATGTTACCTGCCACTTAGCAGAACAAGCCTGAACGTCGTCCAGGTCTTGTTGCATGCGGGCATGGACTGCTTCATTATCTGAGGAGTTGTGAATGGTGCTGAACACTGTGCAGTCATCAGCGAACATCCCCATTTCTGACCTTATATTGGAGGGATGGTCATTGATGAAGCAGCAGAAGATGGTTGGGCCTCGGACACTGCCCTGAGGAACTCCTGCAGCAATATCCTGGGGCTGTGATGATTGACCTTCAACCACCACAACCACCTTCCTTTGTGCTAGGTATGACTCCAGCCAGTGGAGCGTTTTCCCCCCGATTCCCATTGACTTCAGTTTTACTAGGGCTCCTTGATGCCAGACTCAGTCAATTGCTGCCTTGATGTCAAGGGCAGTCACTCTCACCTCACCTCTGGAATTCAGCTCCTTTGTCCATGTTTGGACCAAGGCTGTAATGAGGTCTGGAGCCGAGTGATCTTGGCAAAACCCAAACTGGGCATCAGTGAGCAGGTTATTGCTGAGTAAGTGCCGCTTGATAGCACTGTCGATGACACCTTCCATCACTTTGCTGATGATTGAGAGTAGACTGATGGGGCGGTAATTGGCCGGGTTGGATTTGTCCTGCTTTTTGTGCACAGGACATACCTGGGCAGTTTTCCAGATTGTTGGATAGATGCCAGTGTTGTAGCTGTACTCGAATAGCTTGGCTAGAGGTGCGGCTAGTTCTGAAGCACAAGTCTTCATCACGATAGCCGGGATGTTGTCGGGGTCCATAGCCTTTGCTGTATCCAGTGCGCTCAGCAGTTTCTTGATATCACGTGGAGTGAATCGAATTGGCTGAAGACTGGCTTCTGTGATGGTGGGGACCTCAGGAGTAGGCAGATATGGATCATCCATTCGGCACTTCTGGCTGAAGATGGTTGCAAACGCTTCAGCCTTGTCTTTTGCACTCGCATGCTGGGCTCCACCATCATTGAGGATGGGGATATTCATGGAGCCTCCTCTTCCCATTAGTTGTTTAATGGTCCACCACCATTCACGACTGGATGTGGCAGGACTGCAGAGCCTTGATCTGATCCGTTGATTGTGGGATCTCTTAGCCCTGTCTATAGCATGCTGCTTCCGTTTTTTAGCATGCATGAAGTCCTGTGTTGCAGCTTCCCCAGGTTGGCACCTCATTTTTAGGTATGCCTGGTGCTACTCCTGGCATGCTCTTCTACACTCCTTATTGAACCAGGGTTGGTCCCCTGGCTTGATGGTAATGGTAGAGTGAGGGATATGCCGGGCCATGAGGTTACAGATTGCGGTGGAATACAATTCTGCTGCTGCTGCTGGCCCACAGCGCCTCATGGATGCCCAGTTTTGAGCTGCGAGATCTGTTCTGAATCTATCCCATTTAGCACAGTGGTAGTGCCACACAACACGATAGAGAGTGTCCTCAGTGTGAAAAGCAGTGTGATGGGACTTCGTCTCCACAATGACTGTGCGGTGGTCACTGCTACCAATACTGTCATGGACAGATGAATCTGCGACAGGTAGATTGGTGAGGACGAGGTCAAGTAGATTTTTCCTTCGTGTTGGTTCTCTCACCACCTGTCGCAGGCCCAGACTGGCAGTTATGTCCTTCAGGACTCGGCCAGCTCGGTCAGTAGTGGTGCTACCGAGCCACTCTTGGTGATGGACATTGAAGTCCCCCACCCAGAGTACATTCTGTGCCCTTGCTACTCTCAGTGCTTCTTCCAAGTGGTGTTCAACATGGAGGAGTCCTGATTCATCAGCTGAGGGAGGGCAGTAGGTGGTAATCAGCAGGAGGCTTCCTTGCCCATGCTTGACCTGAAGCCATGAGACTTCCTGGGGTCCGGAGTCAATGTTGAGGACTCCCAGGGCCACTCCTTCCCGACTGTATACCACTGTGCCGCCACCCCTGGTGGGTCTGTCCTGCCGGTGGGATAGGACATACCCAGGGATGGTGATGGAGGAGTTTGGGACATTGGCTGAAAGGTATAATTCTGTGAGTATGACTATGTCAGGCTGTTGCTTGTCTAGTCTGTGGGACAGCTCTCCCAATTTTGGCACAAGTCCCCAGATGTTGGTGAGGAGGACTTTGCAGGGTTGACTGGGCTGGGTGTGCCGTTGCCGTGTCCGTGGTCGGTGCCGAGGTCGATGCTGGGTGGTCCGTCCGGTTTCATTCTTTTTATTGTTTTTCGTACAAGGCTGTTGTGCTCTGGACTCCTGCTCCCTCGTGCACAACCTGCACAGACTGTACCGTCCACCTGGGCTTCGAGCTTCTCCCCACTGTACTGTCGACACGCCGGGTTAGTGAGTGTGACTCCTTGTAACGGAGTGCGGGTCCAGACGGCGAGAAGAAACTCACCGCCGCGGATCGAATAAGCTGCGTCCTACACGACTCCTGGAGAAGCTGCTTTCCACGGATTAGCTGACGGAGTGGAGTGTTTTGTACCAGAGGCCGTGCTGGAACACTTGGGGGTAGAAATTAGGTCGCGCCCCATTTGGGGCGCAAATATCGTCCGGACGCAAATATTAGCGCCTGGCGCTAATTATCGGCACTGACGGGAAACTTCACTTTTACCGCCCCGGGAGGTGAGTGGAGCGCTAAAGCAGGCGCTGCACACCTCTCTTAAGGCGCAAAGGCCGAGCAGTGAGGCGCTAACTCGGAGCGCTGGCGAAGCTCATGTAATGTCAGTCAGCAATGGAACACACACACAATGGCACGGGCCAGTTCTTAAAGGGGATGGTTAATCTTGCTTTCCATCCACATCCTGTTCATTGCTGCCTTGAATCTCGGCCTGGAGAGACTTGCACATCAAATGTGCTGGAAAGAACAATGGAGAGCACCAGGCAAAGAGCTCAGAGTGCAGCTCCCACGGTCTCTGCTAAATCGATACAAGGAATGGCAAATCAAAATGAACCTGCAAAGTGCTGCTCAGTACCCAAAACTCCTTCACACAACGTTGAATCTCTCCAGAAGTCTCTCCCTCTCTCTCTCAGAATGCGTAGTTCAAAAATGCCACCAACAATAAAAGCCAGGAAGAGGCCCCCTTTAAATAGCGCCCCCCCCCCAGCCCCACAGCGATTGATAGCGTTCCAGTCTTCTGGTCGTTGGAAGCGCCAGGTGGTAAGGCAGGGGGCGCCACTCAATTTCCGCTACGGGGCGCCCCAAGGGCGTTGCACCATGGAATGACATCACAATCTGCGCGCGCAGGTGGTCGCAGCGGTAAGTTTTAGCGCCGCCGCACAATCTCAAGTTAAGTTCTCGAGCGGCGCAAACAGCGTTAGCGGCTTAACACCCCATTAGCGCCCTCTTAAGGCGCTAACGGGAGGCGCAACCAAGTGAATTTTTACCCCTTGGTGTGTAGACTGGGATCTGGGGCTGGTTCACAGAGGGGAAGTCCGAAATAATCAACCTAGGACTCCTGGCAACCCCTAAATGTGATGCTTCTCCTCCAGTCGCCAGAGTCTGGGAATCCTGGCTTTTAAGACAAGCTGCCTGCTAGCGAGAGGGAGAGAGTTAGCCTGAGAGGGGAGGGCAGCACTGAGGCAGGGATAGCAGACTGTGAGCCCCAGGGTGATGGACAGGACCGTGTGTGACACCCTGCATCCAGGAGACGAGGCTGTGGCTCCTAGACGGGTGGTGGGGGGGTCGTCTAGTCGAGTCTCCCCGACACCACCTCCAGCCTGAGTGGTCCTGCATTTTCAGCCGGAGTTCCTGGGGTCAAGGAGCCTGTTCCAGGTCGCTCGCTCCATGTCGCCGGTCACCTGGGGGACGAGAGGCTTCACCTGTTGAGCATGTTTGCCCCTCAGGCTGGTGCTCAGCGAGTGAGCTTCGTTAACCAAGAGTCCACTGACCTCGACTCCATCAACGCGGCGAGTGCATCGTCCTCGAGGGGATTTAACCGCTTCCTCGAGGCTCGGGAGCGCCCCGATCCCTCACTTCACTCCCTCATTCCAGTCTCTCGCTCTGATCCCTCGCTCTGATCCCTCGCTCCGATCTCTCTCTGATCCTCGCTCTGATCCCTCGCTCCGATCCCTCGCTCCGATCCCTTGCTCCGGTCTCTCTCTCCGATCCCTCGCTCTGATCCCTCGCTCTGATCCCTCGCTCTGATCCCTCGCTCCGATCCCTCGCTCCGATCCCTCGCTCCGCTCCCTCGCTCCGCTCCCTCGCTCCGCTCCCTCGCTCCGATCTCTCTCTGATCCCTCGCTCTGATCCCTCGCTCTGATCCCTCGCTCCGGTCTCTCGCTCTGATCCCTCGCTCTGATCCCTCGCTCCGGTCTCTCGCTCTGATCCCTCGCTCCGATCTCTCTCTCCGATCTCTCTCTCCGATCCCTCGCTCCGCTCACTCATTCCGGTCTCTCTCTCCGATCCCTCGCTCCGATCCCTCGCTCTGATCCCTCGCTCTGATCTCTCTCTCCGATCCCTTGCTCTGATCCCTCGCTCCGATCTCTCTCTCCGATCCCTCACTCTGATCTCTCTCTCCGATCCCTCGCTCCGGTCTCTCGCTCTGATCCCTCGCTCCGATCCCTCGCTCCGATCTCTCACTCTGATCTCTCTCTCCAATCCCTCGCTCTGATCCCTCGCTCCGATCTCTCGCTCCGATCCCTCGCTCCGATCCCTCGCTCTGATCCCTCGCTCCGGTCTCTCTCTCCGATCTCTCGCTCTGGTCTCTCTCTCCGATCCCTCACTTCACTCCCTCATTCCAGTCTCTCGCTCTGATCCCTCGCTCCAATCCCTCGCTCCGATCTCTCTCTCCGATCCCTCGCTCCGCTCACTCATTCCGGTCTCTCTCTCCGATCCCTCGCTCTGATCCCTCGCTCCAATCTCTCGCTCTGATCCCTCGCTCCGATCCCTCGCTCCGATCCCTCGCTCCGCTCCCTCGCTCCGCTCCCTCGCTCCGATCTCTCTCTCCGATCCCTCACTCCGCTCCCTCGCTCCGCTCCCTCGCTCTGATCC
The DNA here is from genome assembly GCA_030390025.1 of Squalus acanthias. NCBI lineage: Eukaryota > Metazoa > Chordata > Chondrichthyes > Squaliformes > Squalidae > Squalus > Squalus acanthias. The sequence continues at coordinate 2,605,650 of CM059446.1, read as the reverse complement.
CTCGCTCTGATCTCTCGCTCCGATCTCTCTCTCCGATCCCTCGCTCCGCTCACTCATTCCGGTCTCTCTCTCCGATCCCTCGCTCTGATCCCTCGCTCCGATCTCTCTCTCCGCTCCCTCGCTCCGATCCCTCGCTCCGCTCCCTCGCTCCGATCTCTCGCTCCGATCCCTCGCTCCGATCCCTCGCTCCGATCCCTCGCTCCGATCCCTCGCTCCGCTCCCTCTCTCCGATCCCTCGCTCTGATCCCTCGCTCCGATCTCTCTCTCCGATCCCTCGCTCTGATCCCTCGCTCCGATCTCTCTCTCCGATCCCTCGCTCCGATCCCTCGCTCCGCTCCCTCGCTCCGGTCTCTCTCTCCGATCTCTCTCTCCGCTCCCTCGCTCCGATCCCTCGCTCCGCTCCCTCGCTCCGATCTCTCGCTCCGATCCCTCGCTCCGATCCCTCGCTCTGATCCCTCGCTCCGCTCCCTCTCTCCGATCCCTCGCTCTGATCCCTCGCTCCGGTCTCTCTCTCCGATCCCTCGCTCTGATCTCTCTCTCCGATCCCTCGCTCTGATCCCTCGCTCTGATCCCTCGCTCCGATCCCTCGCTCTGATCCCTCGCTCCGATCCCTCGCTCTGATCCCTCGCTCTGATCCCTCGCTCCGGTCTCTCTCTCCGCTCCCTCTCTCCGATCCCTCGCTCCGATCCCTCGCTCTGATCCCTCGCTCCGATCCCTCGCTCCGCTCCCTCGCTCCGATCTCTCTCTCCGATCCCTAGCTCTGATCCCTCGCTCCGATCTCTCTCTCTGATCCCTCGCTCCGATCTCTCGCTCCGATCTCTCGCTCCGATCCCTCGCTCCGATCTCTCGCTCCGATCCCTCGCTCCGATCCCTCACTCCGATCTCTCTCTCCGATCCCTCGCTCCGATCTCTCGCTCCGATCCCTCGCTCCGATCCCTCGCTCCGATCTCTCGCTCCGATCCCTCGCTCTGATCCCTCGCTCCGATCTCTCTCTCCGATCCCTCGCTCCGATCCCTCGCTCCGATCCCTCGCTCCGGTCTCTCTCTCCGATCCCTCGCTCTGATCTCTCTCTCCGATCCCTCGCTCTGATCCCTCGCTCCGATCCCTCGCTCCGATCCCTTGCTCCGATCCCTCGCTCTGATCTCTCTCTCCGATCCCTCGCTCTGATCCCTCTCTCCGATCCCTCGCTCTGATCCCTCGCTCCGATCTCTCGCTCTGATCTCTCTTGCTCCGATCTCTCGCTCCGATCCCTCGCTCCGGTCTCTCTCTCCGATCCCTTGCTCCGATCCCTCGCTCCGATCCCTCGCTCCGATCCCTCGCTCTGATCCCTCGCTCCGATCCCTCGCTCTGATCCCTCGCCCTGATCCCTCGCTCCGATCCCTCGCTCCGATCCCTCGCTCTGATCCCTCGCTCCGAGCCCTCGCTCCGATCCCTCGCTCCGATCCCTCGCTCCGGTCTCTCTCTCCGCTCCCTCTCTCCGATCCCTCGCTCCGATCCCTCGCTCTGATCCCTCGCTCTGATCCCTCGCTCCGGTCTCTCTCTCCGGTCTCTTGCTCCGATCCCTCGCTCCGGTCTCTCTCTCCGATCCCTCGCTCCGATCCCTCGCTCCGATCTCTCTCTCCGGTCTCTTGCTCCGATCCCTCGCTCCGGTCTCTCTCTCCGATCCCTCGCTCTGATCCCTCGCTCTGGTCTCTCTCTCCGATCCCTCGCTCTGATCCCTCGCTCCGGTCTCTCGCTCCGCTCCCTCGCTCCGCTCCCTCGCTCCGGTCTCTCTCTCCGATCCCTTGCTCCGGTCTCTCTCTCCGATCCCTCGCTCTGATCCCTCGCTCCGATCCCTCGCTCCGGTCTCTCTCTCCGATCCCTCGCTCCGGTCTCTCTCTCCGATCCCTCGCTCTGATCCCTCGCTCCGCTCCCTCACTCCGCTCCCTCTCTCCGATCCCTCGCTCTGATCCCTCGCTCCGATCCCTTGCTCCGGTCTCTCTCTCCGATCCCTCGCTCTGATCCCTCGCTCCGATCCCTCGCTCCGCTCTCTCTCTCCGATCCCTCGCTCTGATCCCTCGCTCCGATCCCTCACTCCGTTCTCTTTCTCTGGTCTCCCGCTGTGCCTGTCGATGGAGAAGGTGAAGGGCCCAGTGAGGGTGGATGGAGTCTTTCCTGCGCCTCTTGCCCGTCAGCATGGCCAACATTACCACCAAAAGAAATGAAGCAAAGTGGAACGGAAAGAAGTCAAAGAGAGACCGACAGGTAAGCCAGCTGTCTAGTCATTGGGGATCCCATTGTCAGGCACACTGACACCACACTGTGCCGAGGTCAGGCTTTGTCCCACACAGTTTTGTTTTCCAGGAGCCAGAGTTAAGGATCTATGTGAGTGGACGACCTGTGAAAGGTGAGAAGGATGGAACCATAGCGGGAACATGTGGGAACAAACGATGTGATGGATAAATAGTCCTTTCCCTTGCAGGACAACTACAGGAATTTGGCTCACGCACTAAAGGAGAAGGGAGCGACGGTGCTCATCTCCAACCTTCCAGTGCTACGGGGTTCTACAGAAAGGAACAGCAGAATCATTGGACTCCACCTGTGGCTCAAGGACCTATGTAGGAGGGAGAGACTTACCTTTATAGACAATCGGGGAACTTTTCAACGGCAAGGTAAGTTTATTTTTAGGAAGGGTGGCTTCTATCTGAACTTCCTGGGTGCACAGATGTTGGCTGAGAATTTTCAGGTAGCCTTTGGGGAGCATTTAAACTAGTTGGGCCATGGTTTAGAGTAGATAAACCAGCCAATAGTTACACTGAGGTAGGGAGCACTAATAGACTAGCCAGATAATCTAAAGGTAATAGATCCTAAAGGAATAGTTCCCAGAGTCGGCTAAATGATCGACCCTTGAAATGCTTCTATGCTAATGCAAGAAGTCTTGGAAATAAATTGCTGGAACTACAATCTTGTGCATGATTAGAAAACCCAGATGTTATAAGTATCATTGAATTACATCGAATATACAGCACAGAAACAGGCCATTCGGCCCAACTCGTCTGTGCTGGTGTTTATACTTCACACGACTCTCCTCTCATTCCATCCACCTCATCTCAGCCTTTCAGCAAATCTTTCTATTCCCTTTTCTCTCATGTACTCATCTAGTTTCCTTTTGAAAGCATCTAGGCTACTTGGCTCAACCACTTCCTGTGGGAGCGAGTTCACATTCTAACCACTCTCTGAGTAAAGAAATTTCTCCTTATTTCCCTATTTGATTTATTAGTAACTATCTTGTATTCATGGTCCCTAGTTTTAGATTCTCCCACAAGTGGAAACATTCTCTCCACATCTACCTTGTCCAACCCATTCATAATTTTAAAGACCTCTATCAGGTCTCCTCTAAGTTTTCTCTTTTCTAAAGGAAAAAAACCCCAACCTGTTCAATCTTTCCTGACAGCTGTAATCTCTCAGTCCTGGTACCATCCTTGTAAATCTCCAGTGCTTCGATGTCCTTTCTTGTAGTATGGAGACCAGAACTGTGCACGGTATCACTGAGACATAGCTAGATTTAAATGATGGAGCCAAATGCCATATCACAGGTTATGACTGTTTTTAGGATAGAATATGCCGGAAGGGAGGAAGTGCCAGCCTAGTTCGTCAGAAACAATCGGCCTGATGTGGCAAGAGATATTGGCACAACAGCAGCAACTGAAACTGCTTGGATTCAATCAGTCCAAGGCAATGGTCCTAAGTTAATGATTGTCACCTGTTCTAGGCTCCAGGACAGGCAGCCCTATAAGAACATAAGAATTAGGAGCAGGAGTCGGCCATTCAGCCCCTCGAGCCTGCTCCGCCATTCAGTAAGATCATGGCTGATCTTCGACCTCAACTCCACTTTCCTGCCCGATCCCCATATCCCTCGATTCTCTTAGTGTTCCAGCTGATGAGGAACTTTGGTCACAAATTGCTCAGGCTTCCAGTATCGGCCCAGTTTGCATTATTACATAGAATTACAGCACAGACACAGGCCATAGGAGCATCAAAGCAAAATTGTGTTCCTCATTTTCTTTGAACACTTCATTTATTGGTTGTAAAAATCTTGGGGATTTGGGGGTGGGGGAAAAGGCTGTTTGACCGGCTGGGGCGGGAGGTCATGTGATGCAATCTCCAGGAATCCGTCCAACCAGAGTACGCGGGGGTCGGTGATTGGCAGTGTGACTGCCCCCCCCACCCGTGTATATCTCATTCTGTGTCCACGCTGCCCACAGGTTTTGATGTTCAGACAGTCCAAGGCATCACAGGCATGTTTCCAACATCTGCAGCCTATTGGGCGAGAGAATCATCCTTTAAATCCCGCTTTAAAATCTCTTACCAATTAATTTGTAACATTTCTGCAGTCTGTTGTCTGTTGGTGGTCGTGTTTTTTTTGTGTGGAAGTTTAACTGTGTACAACGTAGATGCAAAAATGTATATTTTTTTAATTCATTCACGTGATGTGGGTGTCGATGGCAAGACCAGCATTTATTGCCCATCCCCTCATTGCCCTTGAGAAGGTGGTGGTGACCTGCCTTCTTGAACCGCTGCAGTCCGTGTGGTGAAGGTGCTCCCACAGTGCTGTTAGGGAGGGAGTTCCAGGATTTTGACCCAGCGACGATGAAGGAACGGCCGGTATATTTCCAAGTCAGGATGGTGGGTGACTTTGGGCTGGATTTTGCCAGGCCCGAGGAGTCGGGTTTGGAGGCGGGTCAGGTGGGAAAGTTGCAAAAAATGGTGGTGGGCTCCGATCCTGCCTCTGAGCAACTTTCCCAAAAGCGGCCTTTCAGACCCCGTTTCGGTCCCGCCTCCAAGAGGCGGGATAGGCCCTTAACAAGCACTTAAGTGCCTCTATAATGCCATTTTGAGAGGCCTTTCTGAGTTTAACACATTTCCCGCATGCTGCACGTCTCCTCTGGAACACGCCAGTTAATCCTGGCGGGCTCACAAGTGGATGGCTTACTAACAGCTGCAGCTCCACCATTAAAACGGAGTTTTCTACAATGATCATTTGCAGGTGGCAGAACTTTCTTTTCTCAGGTCTGGGAGAACTTTTAGCAGGCCTACTCATTTTGGAAGTTTTGAAGCTGAGATCCATCTCCAGTGTGACCTCCTGGGAAACCCCTCTCCCCACTTTGACTGAGCGCTTCCTCAACTGAGGTATATACCTGCAGCATGGGAACCATTTATTTCCTTTCCTCCTGGACCTCAGATTTGGACGAAGATTAGCCGCGGCAGCAGCAGAACCCGGAACAACAGCAGCACCAACAGCAGGAGCAACAACAGGAGCGCCAACCTGCTGCTCACCCACCTGAAGCTGCACAGGCCAGAAGGCGCCAGCGCAGGGAAGGACGTCGCCGCAGGAGATACCCCCAAAACAGGGTTTACAGACAGAGGATGAGCTACCTCAACATGACTGAGCAGCAGTGCCAAAAGAGGCTCAGACTTTCGCAAGATGTAGTGGGTGACATCTGCGCAATGCTGCAGCAAGACCTGGAGACCAGAGGAGCGGGTGGACACCCCTTACCAGTGGCCGTCAAAGTCACCACCGCCGTCAACTTTTTTGCTTCAGGCTCCTTCCAGGGATCAACAGCAGTCATCAGCGGCATCTCCCAGGTGGCCGCACACACTTGCATCACGCAGGTAACCGATGCCCTCTTTGCCAACGCCCACAATTACATCAACTTCTCCAAGGACCAAGCAAGTGTAACCGCGCGTTGGCATTGCTAATCTGGCAGGCTTTCCAAGGGTGCAGGGCGTCGTAGACTGCACACATGTGGCCCTTAAGGCACCCCATCACAATCCAGGTATTTTTGTCAACCGCAAGGGCTTCCACTCCCTCAACGTGCAGCTGGTGTGTAAACACAATAAGGAAATTTTGCATGTTTGCGCCAAGTACCCTGGCAGTTGCCATGACTCATTCATCCCGCGGCAGTCTAGTGTGCCTCCGCTCTTCAGTCCACCAGACCAACTTTGCGGATGGCTACTTGGAGACAAGGGCTATCCCCTAAAGACGTGGCTAATGACGCTGTTGAGGAGGCCATCCAACGAAGCTGAGGAGAGCTACAACTCCAGCCACATTTCCACCAGATCCATTATCGAGCAAACCATCGGCTTGCTGAAGATGCGATTCAGATGCCTTGATAGATCAGGTGGAGCCCTGCAGTACTCAGCAGCCAGGGTCTCCAAAATCGTCATGGTCTGCTATGCACTTCACAACATGGCACGGCATCGTGGCTTGCAGCTGCCGGAGGTACAAGTGACTCATCACATAGCCTCCTCAGATGAGGATGAGGAGGAGAGCAACAACAAACAGCTTGCGGAGGCGGATCAACCAGCGGCAGCAGTACGCGAGAACATTGCTGCCCGGGATGCAAGGGATGCATTCATCTTGGCCAGATTTGCTTAGGCTGCCCAATCAAACACATTTGGCTCGCACCTTCTTACCACACCATTGACAATGGACAAGAACCTGCGACTTCCTATCACTCTGACCACCATACTGACAATTCCAAGTCGACCTGAGCCCTCAATGTGGAAGTCCCATTTGTGAAATGACACAGCCCACAACGTCAACAGTTTGCCATCAAGTCATTTTATCACATAAATTCACGGATGGCATTTCAGAATTAAACACAACAGAACACCCAAGTGACTACCCTTGTGACTACTTGTGCTTTATCTTCCTCTTACGCGTGCTCCTACGTGGTGCTTCCCCTGTGGCTTCAGCAGATGTGGAGGCCCCTTGCTCACTTTCATGCTGCTCCTGCCTCGATACCTTTGGCGGGCGTCCTCTGGGGTTGCGAGCCTGTGAGGGCTCGGCAACAGTCTGCTGCTCCTGCGGCTGTGCAGGGGTTGAGACGCCGATCTCAGTTGGGTGTGGACTCTGGTGGGGCTCTGACCGAGGGCTCTGCTGTGGCATGGTCATGTGAGCGCTTGGAGAGGAGCCCCCACTTCCTTGTTGTCTGCCACCAACATCCCTCTCATGGGTCAGCCCCACTTCAGAGCTAGTAAATAGCTTGACAGCACCTTGCTGCACTTCAGGGGGGCCATGCGGATTCGTTTCTGCACTGGCAGTCCTACTCCAGAGGACTTCCATGAAGGCCTGATTTCTCTGCTCAATAGCTGGCCATCGCTCCTCAAGAGATGTCAGTCTATTCTGAACAATGACCATGTTTTCAAGACCCTGGCGACTTAGCTCCTCCATGGCCATAGCCATCCTCTCTTCTATGGTAGCCAGCCTTTCCACAGAGGTTGCCATCCTTTCCGTGGTGATGCGTTCATGCGCCAATGCCTCCACAAAGGCTCTGCTCATGTTCGCGATGGACTCCTCCATCCTCTCCACACTCGCAGCGACCCTGGAGACAAAACCTGCCAGAGACTCCTGCACCTGTTCCTGGAGTTCCAGCACCGCTCTCCTTCTGGATGGACCCGGAGGCACACGGTCGTCATGCAGCTGAGCCGAGCTGGCAGAGTCCTGCGCCCTCCGACGAGGACTCTCCATTGCTGTCCCTGTCTCCACCATCTGCTGATGCTCACTTGTGAGCTGTGATACACCAGGTGACAACACTACTCTATCTCGCGAAGGTCCCACCGAGGTGCGAGTGTCTGCGCTGGTGCTAGGTGCGCTGAATTCTGCTGACGCTGCGCCCTCAGAGGTTGCAGCTTCCTCTGAGGAGTCTGGAGGCTCAGGCTGTTCCTCCTGGACAGTGGGGAGGGGGGCTGTCGATGGTTCTGTGGGAGAGTAAAGGAAAGAGTGAGACATGTGAGATAAACGTTGCATGCATATTGAATTGTGCAGATGCTCATAGGTCAATCTATTAGAGCATCAGAATCATTATCAGTCACTTATGCAATGTCAATGAGAGAGAGAGATGAAAAACTATTCTGTCACCAGCTTGCTCTGATGCGCCCGTCTGTCCGTCCCCCACTTGCGCATCCTCCTCGACTCCCACGATCTCCAGGGCCACCTCCTCTGCACTGGTGAGCTGGGCTATTGAGGGTGGCCCTCCTCCTGTCTTCGCCCTTTCCCTCTTATTGTGGGCTCTCTTTTCCTGCAATGAGGGACACAAGTGAAGTTTGAGTGAGAATGAAGGAGTGAGTGTAGAGAATCGATAGCATAGATGCTTAGAAGGACACAAAGATGGAGTGAGGTCCCAAGACCAAAGGCCCTCCCTGTGTGCTGTAAATTGTTGGCATAGCATAACAGTGATGGGGAGTGTGAGGGCTGCATAGTCGAATAGTTAAGTGAATGTGAACATACAGAGAGAGGGAATGGTTAAGGGTGCAGGGATGTAAGGGTCAAGTGGGATGTGGAGGAGGAGGTTGACAATGAAGAGTGGTGGGGATGAGAGGCGATGGGGAGCAGATTGAGGGTCATGGTGATGTAATACTCACTTTTCCTGTGCGGAGAAGGTCATGAAACCTCTTCCTGCACTGCAGCCAGGTTCTGCTGCACATTGAGATGGCACTCACCTCCTGGGCCACTTGCAGCCACACAGCTTTGGTCTGCTGGGGAGGTTTCTTCCTCCCAGAAGAAGGAAACAGCACTTCCTTATTCGCTCTTGCTCCCTCCACCAGAGCTTGGAGGGAGTCCTCATCAAAGTGGGGTGCGCACTTGGGCCTTGAGCTTGCCATGGTTGCACCAATAATCCTTCAGAAGTCTCAGCATCAAAGTAGTTAGGCAGAAAATGAACCAAGGCTGCTTGCAGGCCTTAAATGCAGCTGCTTAGATGACGTCATCGGAGGCGAGTTTCAGGACCAAAAGACTCATTGGGCCAGGGGTTCCCACACGCTGGAAATCAAGTGCCCAATTAGGGCAAAATCGCTCAATTGTCCCACCTCACATCGGAGGCGGGGGCGGGACCCGCCGACCATCTGACCCGACCCCAACCCGCCCCCAATGACAAAATCCAGCCCTTTGTGTTTGTGTAGAATTCCATTGAGCAGTATTTTAACCAGTCATTAACCTGTTTGCATTGAATAGGTTCACATCTTTATTGAACTAGTGTCCCTGGGAATTTCCCACAGACTATCGTTAACCAGGGGGCATTAAACCCCCGAGATCTTTTGCAAGGTCGCTGTTCAAGTCGTGCTGTGGCAGAGTGAGGGGAATGGAGAATCCGTGGGGATGGGTTGTAGTGACAGGAGGTGAGAGAATGGGAGGAACGAGGCCACAGAGGGAATTAAGTGCAAGGTTACACATTTGAGATACTGGATGCCTGGGAGCCAGTGTAAGTCAGTGTACCGTTATAATACAGGACTGTTATTCTCAGACTGGCAGTAATCCCCATTTTTTTTCTGTCATCTAATGGTCCACTTCCCTCTGCTGTGCGATGTGCAATAGCACTCTGACCAGAGTCTTGTCTTTGCACTTAATGAATACATTAGTTAGGGACCATGGCCACATTCAATTTTCCACTCCAGTTCTCTCGCTAATGTGACTTGACAGAACCAGGACTAAAGTGCAGGCAGTAGCGGAACTGCCAAGCGGCAGAACTGAACGGAGCAGACCCTTGTTTCTGAGGCATAATGCAGAGATTTACTTCACCTGAGGAAGGAGCGATAGCTCCGAAAGCTTGTGATTTCAAATAAAACTGTTGGACTATAACCTGGTGTTGTGCGACCTCTCAATAATGCAGAGAGGCAGAGAGAGCTGTCTTCACACGTGGCTGATCTGCTGGGAATCTGAAATCCAATCAATAGAGGATTTGGTTAATATTTTCACCTTGATCGGGAACCCATGCTGATTTCGGGTCAGTTCCGATGATCCGAATCTTCTCAGTAGCGCTGAAGGTGGCAGAAACCGAGAAGGGCGAGAGAGTGACTGTCAGATTTCAGGCCAGCGAGAGGGCACACCTCAGTTGGCAGTGATCTTTAGTTAGTGTAACAGATAACCAGAGGTCGGCCTCAGTCACATGGGTTCACAGCAGAAAACACAGATTGAATTTTACAGGATGCTACGATCCTGGGGTTCATTTTGAGGCTGGCGGGGGGGGGGGGGGGGGGGGGTTCAACTGAAATTTTTAAAACTGAGATTGATGTTTATCATTCCGAGAACTTAGATACGAAAGTTCTTTGGTATTGATACATATAACATCACCCTTTTAGTGTTTGTGCTCTCTCTCTCAATGATCATTTCGACAGATTTAAGTACAACCCTGCACATTTTAGTGCACATTCCTGTATGCCTCAGAGACATGGACCATGTACAGCAGGCACCTCAAAGCACTGGAGAGGTACCACCAATGCTGCCTCCGCAAGATCCTGCAAATCCATTGGCAGGATAGGCGCACCAACGTCAGTGTTCTCGCTCAGGCCAACATCCCCAGCATCGAAGCTTTGACCACGCTCGATCAGCTCCGATGGATGGGTCACATCGTCCGCATGCCCGATACGAGACTCCCGAAACAAGCGCTCTACTCGGAGCTCCGACACGGCAAGAGAGCCCCAGGTGGGCAGAGGAAACGCTTCAAGGACACCCTCAAAGCCTCCTTGAAAAAGTGTAACATCCCCACCGACACCTGGGAATCCCTGGCCCAAGACCGTACAAAGTGAAGGAGAAGCATCCGGGAAGGCGCCGAACACCTCGAGTCTCTTCGCCAGGAGCAAGCGGAAGCCAAGCGCAAACAGCGGAAGCCAAGCGCAAACAGCGGAAGGAGCGCACGTCAACCCAAGCACCCCACCCACCCGCCCCTTCAACCACCGTCTGCCCCACCTGTGACAGAGACTGTAGGTCCCGCATTGGACTCATCAGTCACCTGAGAACTAATGTGGAAGCAAGTCATCTTCGGTTCCGAGGGACTGCCTAAGAAGAAGAAGAAGAAGTGTATGTTGAAATAACAACAGAAAGCGCTGGAAAAACTCAGCAGGCCAGGCAACATCCGTGGAGAGAGAAACAGAGTTAACGTTTCAGGTCGAAGACCCTTCGTCGGAGCTCAGTTCTGACGAAGGGTCTTCGACCTGAAACGTTAACTCTGTTTCTCTCTCCACGGATGTTGCCTGGCCTGCTGAGTTTTTCCAGCGCTTTCTGTTGTTATTTCAGTTTTCCAGCATCCGCAGTATTTTGCTATTGTAAGAAGTGTATGTTGTCATTTTGCTAAATGCTACAATTTTAGCACCGCACTTGGCTCAACCCCGATTGTGACTGTTGGACTCAGTAGCGTCACTGCCATTCCAGTTAAGTGCACCGTTGGTCAGGCAAAATTCTTTGAGGTTGAAAAATTCACAGCTGTAAAATTATTGGCACAGTCCTTCCTAACTTAGGTGTGTCTGCAGTGAATATTTTAATAAACACTAGGGTGAAGTACTGGTGAGTACAGGCCTGTCACTAGCGCTGTTTGTGTTGGGAGGAACATGAGGCGAATCAAGAGTACACACACAGGATTAATGAGTGTCAGCATAAATGGGACTTAGTCCTCTCGCATATTGGCACCAATATGTTAAATAAGGCTTATGACAATTGAAACAGTTCAAACATAAAATTCATTAAAAAAATATTTTTCTTTCAAAGGAATTAAACAAGGAAGTACTTGCATTTCAGGATGCCCCACTGTCCCTTACACCCTTAAGAAGGCATACGAGATACTTGCCTTTATTAGCCGAGGCATACAGGGAGGTTATGCTTGAACTGTATAAAACACCAGTTAGGCTGCAGCTGGAGTACTGCGTGCAGTTCTGGTCACCACATTACAGGAAGGATGTGATTGCACTAGAGAGGGTACAGAGGAGATTTATGAGGATGTTGCCTGGGCTGGGGAATTTTAGCTATGAGGAAAGATTGGATAGGCTGGGGTTGTTTTCTTTGGAACAGAGGAGGCTGAGGGGAGACCGAATTGAGGTGTATAAAATTATGAGGGGCCTAGATAGAGTGGATAGGAAGGATTTATTTCCCTCAGCAGAGGGGTCGAGAACCAGGGGGCACAGATTTAAAGTAATTGGTAGGAGATTTAGAGGGGATTTGAGGAGAATCTTTTTCACCCAGAGGGTGGTGGGGGTTTGGAACTCACTGCCTGAAAGGGTGGTAGAGGCAGAAACCCTCATCACATTTAAAAAGTACTTGGATATGCACTTGAAGTGCCGTAACCTACAGGGCTACGGACCAAGAGCTGGAAGGTGGGATTAGGCTGGGATAGCTCTTTGTTGGCCGGCAGGGACAAGATGGACCGAATGGCCTCCTTCTGTGCTGTAAATTTTGATGATTCTATGATTCTAACGTGTGGGAGTACGGCTCCAGTCACTGTTCACTGAGATAATGAATAGATTCTTTAAAAATTCCCTCTGGTAGCCATCTCTGCTGACGCATGTGCATCTAGAGCCAACCCAAGAAAATGTTAAAGAAAGAAAGGACCTGCATTTCTACAGCGCCTTTCACCACACCAGAATGTCCCTATGCGCTTTACAGCTAATTTTTGAAGTGTAGTCACTGTTGAAGCTGCAACACAGGACTACATGCATGCTAAAAAGCGGAAGCAGCATGCTATAGACAGGGCTAAGCAATCCCACAATCAATGGATCAGATCAAAGCTCTGCAGTCCTGCCACATCCAGTCGTGAATGGTGGTGGACCATTAAACAACTAACGGGAGGAGGAGGCTCCATGAATATCCCCATCCTCAATGATGATGGAGCCCAGCACCTGAGTGCAAAAGACAAGGCTGAAGTGTTTGCAACCATTTTCAGCCAGAAGTGCCGAGTGGATGATCCATATCGGCCTACTCCTGAGGTCCCCACCATCACAGAAGCCAGTCTTCAGCCAATTCGATTCACTCCACGTGTTATCAAGAAACGGCTGAGCGCACTGGATACAGCAAAGGCTATGGGCCCCAACAACATCCCGGCTATCGTGCTGAAGACTTGTGCTCCAGAACTAGCCATGCCTAGCAAAGCTGTTCCAGTACAGCTACAACACTGGCATCTATCCGACAATGTGGAAAACTGCCCAGGTATGTCCTGTCCACAAAAAGCACGACAAATCCAACCCGGCTAATTACCGCATCATCAGTCTACTCTCAATCATCAGCAAAGTGATGGAAGGTGTCATCGACAGTGCTATCAAGCGGCACTTACTCACCAATAACCTGCTCACTGATGCCCAGTTTGGGTTCCGCCAAGACCACTCGGCTCCCGACCTCATTACAGCCTTGGTCCAAACGTGGACAAAGGAGCTGAATTCCAGAGGTGAGGTGAGAGTGACTGCCCTTGACATCAAGGCAGCATTTGACCAAGTGTGGCATCAAGGAGCCCTAGTAAAACTGAAGTCAATGGGAATCAGGGGGAAAACGCTCCACTGGCTGGAGTCATACCTAGCACAAAGGAAGATGGTTGTGGTGATTGGAGGTCAATCATCACAGCCCCAGGACATCGCTGCAGGAGTTCCTCAGGGCAGTGTCCTAGGCCCAACCATCTTCAGCTGCTTCATCAATGACCTTCCCTCCAACATAAGGTCAGAAATGGGGATGTTCGCTGATGACTGCACAGTGTTCAGCGCCATTCACAACTCCTCAAATAATGAAGCAGTCCATGCCTGCATGCAACAAGACCTGGACGACGTTCAGGCTTGGGCTGATAAGTGGCAGGTAACATTTGCGCCACAGAAGTGCCAGGCAACGATTATCTCCAACAAGCGAGAGTCTAACCACTGCCCCTTGACATTCAACGGCATTACCATCGCTGAATCCCCCACCATCAACATCCTGGGGGTCACCACTGACCAGAAACTTAACTGGACCAGCCACATAAATACTGTGGCAACAAGAGCAGGTCAGAGGCTAGGTATTCTGCGGCGAGTGTCTCATCTCATGACTCCCCAAAGCCTTTCCACCATCTACAAGGCACAAGTAAGGAGCGTGATGGAATACACTCCACTTGCCTGGATGAGTGCAGCTCCAACAACACTCAAGAAGCTCGACACCATCCAGGACAAAGCAGCCCGTTTGATTGGCATCCCATCCACCACCTTAAACATTCACTCCCTCCACCACCGGCGTACCGTGGCTGCAGTGTGTACCATCTACAAGATGGACTGCAGCAACTCGCCAAGGCTTCTTCGGCAGCACCTTCCAAACCCGCGACCTCTTCCACCTCAAAGGACAAGGGCAGCAGGCGCATGGGAACACCACCACCTCCAAGTTCCCCTCCAAGTCACACATCATCCTGACTTGGAAGTATATCGCCGATCCTTCATCGTCGCTGGGTCAAAATCCTGGCACTCCCTCCCTAACAGCACTGTGGGAGTACCTTCACCACATGGACTGCAGCGGTTCAAGAAGGCGGCTCACCACCACCTTCTCAAGGGCAATTAGGGATGGGCAATAAATGCTGGCCTTGCCAGCGACGCCCACATCCCATAAACGAATTTAAAAAAATGTCGGAAACGCGGCAGCCAATTTACACACAGCAAGCTCCCACAAACAGCAATGAGATACATGACCAGAGTTTTAGTGATGTTTGTTGAGGGACAGCAGGGGGAACGCTCCTGCTCTTCTTTTAATAGTGGTTGTGGATCTTTGCAAGAACTCACCGACAGTATTGCTGTGCAGCAACCAGAGCTGGTCTTTCCTGATGTGGCAAAACAAGATTTCACAATCAATAGGATGCAGAATAGCATCAGTCGAACTCACAAAGGAATGTTGCTATAGATACACGTAGACAGTGGCATGGGAGCAGGAAGACGGAGGAGTCATGAAGGGTTGGGGTCGGGTTTGGGAGGGTAATGTACCCGAGGGGAGAATGGAAAGGTGGCATGACTGGGTGACAGGAAAGAGAGGAGAGAAGAGCTCGAGAGGGGCCAAGAGGGCAAAAAAGGTTATCTTAATGTTTCATTTAATGTTACAATATTCAATTAACCAACTGTCTGCCTACAGTTGGCGAATTTCACTTGATCAACAACCTCACTAAACACCGAGGCATTGTGCAAAGTAAGGCTCGCAAATTCAACAGAAATTGTCCATTTTTTAGTGAGTCTCTCCCTCTGTCCCCGATCCCTCTGTCCCCGATCCCTCTGAGAGTCCAGCTCTCCCTGAAGTGGAGTATATGAGGAATAGGGAACACAATAATAGTTTGTATTCTGCAGTTTATATACTGCGCACTGTCGAATTTTACAATTATTTAAGTCAATTGAGAGAAACGAGCTACATAAAACTGACTGAACGGTGAAGTGCAAATTCACTTACTGTTTATTACTCAGCAAGAGAGCATTTCAGAAACCACCGGTGTAAGACCTGTAACAAGTATGAAAACAAGTAATGCTGGAAAGATTAAACTAATTTTGAGGCAATGCGGGCGGTGAGTTTCTGGGTATCTGTTAGAGTCCATAATGGAGAAATTGGTCTTTTGAGTCATTCAGCTTAAAAGAACAAAATAATTTGCATTTCCACAGCGCTTTTCATGTCCGCAGGACGTCCCAAAGCACTTCACAGTTAATGAATTATTTTTTGAAGTGCAGTCACTGTTGTTCTGTAGGCAAACACAGCAGCCAATTTGCGCACAGCAAGGTGCCACAGATGACCAGATAATCTATTTCGGAGTGGCTCCCGTCAACGACGAGGCGGAAATGGAAGCCTGAGTTCAGGCATGCGCACTCCGCCTGCGTGTCATCATCAGGCGAGCGTCCGATCCTCCGAATATCGTGCATGCGCAAAATCGGTAAATTTCTCGCGCCTGCGCAGTTCCAGTTTAATGACGTGACGTCATATTCAACGACTTCAGCCTCTTCCAAGCCGCGCAGGCGCGAGAAATTCATATCCTGCAGTTTCGCTGGCAGGAAGTGCGTCCAATCTATTTTGATGGTGTTATTTGAAGGATAAATGTTGGCCAGGACACCGGCAGAACTCCCCCTTCTCTTGTGCCATGAGATCTTAGGCAGGCTGGGGCTTGGTTCAACAACTGATCCAAAAGACAGAGCCTCTCCTAATGCAGCTCACTCCCTCATTACTGCATTGAACAGTCAGCCTAGATTATGCATCGTGAACCTTGAGCTCACAACCTTCATGCCTCGGAGGCACAAGTGCTACCAGTGAGCTATGCTGACACTTTACGCAGGAATGCAGCAGCATGATGCTACCTACCATTAGGGAATGTACGTCGCCTACTCGGGACTCAGGCACTGTATCCGTAATTTAAGCATCTTAATGAGCCTCTGACATTTCCAAGAAATTAACTGCCCAGTAATCCGGCTGTATTGATCGGAAACCTGAAAGGTGTGCTTGAAAGAGCGGTGGAAGCAGAATCAATGCCAACTTTCAAAAGGGAATTGGATATATACTTGAAATGGAAACATTTGCAGGGCTGTGGGGCAAGAGTAGGGGAGTAGGATGAATTGGAGAGCTCTACCAAAGAGCCGACACAGGCACGATGGGCCAAATGGCCTCCTGTGTTGTAAGATTCCATCAGCATTTGCGCCTTTTATTTCTACCAATTTTCTCCCTCCTTCTTTCTGAGGTGTTGACTCTTTTTCTGATTCCACAGTGACTGGAGACCCTCTAATACTTCGGGTGATTGGCCATTCTTCGTCTGTGAACCTGGACAGTGAGCAGACTATTCTACCAAGAGGCATCACGCTCACCCATGAGATACCGGTGACCTACATTTGTAAACTGGCCGAGACACAGAATGTCAACTCCACAATAGTTTCCCCCAGAGGAAACGCCTTAATTTGAGATCTAAAGCCTTGAGCACTCACAAACCTTTTCAAAAGCGATGCTTCTCTGTAAATGAATATTGGCCCAGAAATTAAACAGTGAGGGTTCCCGCGGGGGTAAGGAATCCCCGCGATATCGCACTCCGCGCCTACCTTTTTGCTCCGGGCCCACACGAACTTTAGTGTGAAAGGCTCTCTCTCTTGGAACCGTGCAGTGCTTGCGTGACCCAGAGACGCAATTAGTTCGTGCGAGCTCTGGGATCACGTGATTCAGTTAGAGCCAATGGCAGCACACCATCTTTCATTCATAGTTTTGACAGGAAGAGCTGTCAAAGCTATGAATACTACACCCCCCCAAAAGAACAGCTAAACCTCAATTAAATTTTTTAAAAAGCCATCACATTAATAAAATAAGTATAGTTAAATAAATTAACCACTTTAAACAAAAAATTAAATTTTTGAAAAAATGTAAAATCTTTTTAAAAGTTATAAAAATAAACTTACCTTTCTTTAAAGTCTCTAAAAAAGATAAACCTGTTGAAAAAAATTTAAAATAACACTTAATTAACTACTTACCTCGTTAAAAGGGGGTCCTACGCCTGCTTTCTTTATGTGTAAAATCTTCACCACTTACCTGCGCGTTCAAAGCTGAAAAAATAACTATGTGCACTGTGTGCGCACAGCCTGTAGCGTGCACTGTGTGCGCACAGCCTGTAGCGCGCACGCGGTTCACTTAGGAACCGCCGCCTTTTGAATTCACGAAGTGCCGGTTTCCCGCGCATGCACAGTGCATGCAGGAAACCGGCAATCGGAGACCTAATACGCGAGAGTACACAGTGCGTACTCTCGCGTATTAGGTGTAATTTTCAGGCCATTATCAAGTAAAATTAATTTTTAAATAATAAATAATAAATGGATCAGTGTTATTTGTCTGTAATCCACCACAGCGAAACTGTCCAGGATTTATTTCTGTCCGTGGGCGCTTAAGATCATACTGTGGAGTCTCATAAACCAAATATAATGGCCCACGTTTTTAAACAAGAACATAAGAACTCTGTCTTGAATATACTCAACAACTGAGCCTCCACAGCCCTCTGGGGTAGACAATTCCAAGATTCACCACCCTCCGAGTGAAGAAATTTCTCCTCATAGCAGTCCCAAATAGCCGACACCTTATTCTGAGACTGTGACCCCTGGTTCTAGACTCCCCAGCCAGGGGAAACATCCTCCCTGCATCTACCTTGTCAAGCCCTGTAAGAATTTTGTATGTTTCAATGAGATCACCTCTCATTATTCTAAACTTCAGAGAATATAGACCCAGTCTGCTCAATCTCTCCTCATAGGACAATCCCCCCATCCCAGGAACCAGTCTGGTGAACCTTCGTTGCACTCCCTCTATGGCAAGTATATCCTTCCTTAGGTAAGGAGACAAAAACTGTACACAATATTCCAGGTGTGGTCTCACCAGGGCCCTATATAATTGCAGTAAGACATCTTTACTCTTATACTCAAATCCTCTTGTAATAAAGGCCAACATACCATTTGCTTTCCTAATGGCTTGCTGTACCTTACTGTTAACTTTCAGTGATTCGTGTACAAGGATACCCAGGTCCGTCTGAACACCAACATTTCCCAATCTCTCACCAATTAAAAAATAAAGAAAACCGTAGTGAGTCAGAAATATAAGCAAAATAGAACTTTCTTGCTTGAGTTTTTGTGGGCTGAAGTCAGGGTTTGAGGGCCAGATATCCCACAGCTCTAAGTTTGGACGCCACTGCACTGCAGATTGAATTCCAGTAATCGCACAGGATGACATCAAAATTATAATCTGCTGATGATGTAATTGTGGGTCAATGGAATGGACGGTTTCCAATGCATTCGATGCAGTGAGGCTGTTTCCCCGATCATATAATCATAGAAATTGACAGCACAGATGGAGGCCATTCGGCCCATTGTGTCTGTGCCAGCCGAAATAGAGCTATCCAGCCATATCCCACTTTCCAGCTCTTGGTCCGTAGCCCTGCAGGTTACGGCACTTCAAGTGCATATCCAAGTACTTTTTAAATGTAATGAGGGTTTCTGCCTCTACCACCCTTTCAGGCAGCAAGTTCCAGACCCCCAACACCCTCTGGGTGAAAAAAGTTGTCCTCAACTCCCTTCTAATCCTTCTACCAATTACTTTAAATCTATGCCCCCTGGTTATTCTATTCCCCTGGCTGTAGAGTCTAGAACTAGGGGTCACAGTCTCAGGATAAGGGGTCGGCCATTTAGGACTGAGATTAAGAGAAATTTCTTCATTCAGAGGGCTGTGAATCCTTGGAATTCTCTACCCCAGAGAGCTGAGGAGGCTCAGTTGTTGAGTATATTCAAGACGAAGATCGATAGATTTTTGGACACTAAGGGAATCAAGGGATATGGGAATAATGCAGGAAAGTGGAGTTGAGGTAGAAGATCAGTCATGATCTTATTGAATGGCGGAGCAGGCTCGAGGGGCCGTATGGCCGACTCCTGCTCCTTTTTCTTATGTTACATCCCCATTTCGACCATCAACACCAATGATGACATCACCATGCAATGCAATGCTTTCAAATGGTCAAACTCAACAGGACAAGGGGCACAAACCAACCCAGGTCTGTGTGGCCATTTGAGAGGGGACTATCTGCTCAGGAGAAAATGAGGTGAGATTACACTCGGCACTTTCAGGCCTGCAGTGGTGTTGAAAGGATGATTTTAGTTATGTCACTGACCCCCCTGCCGACTCATTGAATGGCACCTATTTCTCCAAGGTATGAGTCGGTGTTCTGGGACCATACGAGCACACTATTGCAATCCAGGACATTTGTGCATTTATTGACCTTTTGCTTTGTGATCTCTCTACTGCTGTTAAATTATCTTACTCTTCCTTTCTGTCTCTTTTTTTCTCTCTCTCTTAATCTAATCTTTCTTTCCCTCCCTTTATTTCTCTTTCAGTACCTGATTTGACTCTAATTCACCTGATTTTCTTTTCCGTCGTTCCTCTGTTTTTTTCTCAATCCTTGAATCTCATTGGTTGGGGGGGATAGACTGCTGGTCCCCTCGTTCACCGGGGTCCCCGCTGCCCCACTGCCCTCGCTGCGCCGTTATCAGCCTCGCACTGCCAGCAAGTTACGCTGCAAATTATATTCAAGCTGAAGGGTGAGGGATAAAGTCTAACTAACGGGGCACGTTGTGAGATGCCCCACTCCAGCAAGATTTAGCCCAATGTCGATATATCTTCTTACAAATCTGTTGTTGAACCATCACCAGAGGAGAGTAGCTCTGCCAAACCCAACAGCCTCGCTTGTCTGGGCATCCTGCTTTACTGATGGATTCTTGGCAGTTTCCTCTGCCTTATTTATTCTGTGGCTTGACTCATAATAACAATTACTCTGTCCATTTGCTGTTCCTTTTAGCCTAAATGGATCTTAAATCTCCCTTTATCTGCATGATGGCTCGATAACATCCACTCCCCATTCGGTCCCACAGCAACGACATTACACGGGAGAAGAAATGATTAATGGTGTTTACTTTGTTGATTGTTGGTGAATCATATTGTGCTCACATTTCTGAAAGCTTTGTTGTGTGTCATGAGTTAATTCTGCAGCTTTTATCTGACACATAAGTAGGGCAGAGTGTTTTATACAATTATGGTTTTACCACCTATAAAGATTTCCTTTTATCATTTTTGGGACCGAGGTATACGCCAATGTAAATCCCACACGTGACTCTCTTGTTTGGTGTCCCTGTTTTGTCTGTTGTTGAGGTTTTGATGGACCCTCAAGTGAGAGGCTGAGGAGCAACTCAATCCCAGGCACTCGTTTATCCCACTGGCCAACTAACCCCTCAGAGATTCACAACACCGACCACCTTCTCTGTGGCTGCTTTTACAGTCATTAGCTGCCCCCTTCAGTAACACGCGTGTCCCACAGCTGCTGAGATGGATGATATATAAATGCAGGTTCTTTCTTGTTGTTGTGACTAAATAATTTTCCAAAAGCTGAGATGTGTTGTAATTTCACTCGGAACCGAGAGGTGGAAGCACTCATCTCTAAGCTGAAACTTGAAGCACGATTTTGGAGTGAGTTACACAGTTCAAAGAATTCAAAAATGCACTGGCCCAGATGTTGCTGGAGCGAGGCATCCCGCAGCGTGCCCAGTTAGTTAGTCTTGTTTGTGCACATTTAGGTTTTTACATTTTTTGCCCTGTAAGTTACTGGAAGTGAGAGCTGATAACGGCACAGCGAGGGCAACAGAGAATCCGGGACCTTAGTGAACAATGGGACAAACTATGTATCTCCTAAACCTACAAGACTAAAGGATTGAGAAATAAATAGAGGAAGGACTGAGAAGGAAGTGTAAATTAGAGTGGGTGAATTCAATGACAAATCATGTACAGAAATAGAAAGAAAAAAGAAAGAAAAAGAAAGAGGAAAAGAGTGCAGTTTGTCACGGAGTGCAGATTGGAACAGAGTGCTAAGCTGCGAGTTTGGTGAGTGAGGGAGTAAATCTTAAAGGTTAATCTCTTATTTTTATAAATTTTTATAAATTCTAGTCTTGTGTGCTTGCAATTAGCATTTAAATTTACTGTTTCAAGTTTTAAGTTTCTTCCAGGCTTGGGCAGGGCTAAGCAAGCTCTGTGCTGGAGAGCAGGTGATAGTAATTAATGAATTAACTAGTCTAATCTGGTTCTGTAACTGCCAGAGAGCTCACTTATTTAAATCTCAGCAGTATAAATAAGGGAGACTAGAGTGCAGATTGGAACAGAGTGCTAAGCTGCGAGTTTGGTGAGTGAGGGAGTTTGGGGAGGGAGGTTTTCCTTCCTTTTTCCATCTTTGTCAGCTTCCTGGTGCGGCGGCGGACCTGCGTGAGGCAAGGTGGCGGCAGAGGGTTTAAAAGGCTCCAGAGACCAGGTAAGGCGGGACCAGTCTCTGAACTCGGAGGGAGGGAGAGAGGTAAAAATAATCGAGGTGTGACGTCACCAGAAAGCAGGTAAGTAATTGGTTGGTGAGTATTTCTCTCTTTTTAAACTTAAACTCTGTGGGTTGTAGTTAATAAGGCCTTTCTGGTGCAGAGTGACTGTTGGTAAACCATTTAACTGGTGTAATTTAGAGGGATTGATTTAATTTAAATCCAATTAATTAGAGGGGCTACTAGCATCTATAATCGGGCAGAGAGTGTCCATAACTAACAGTAAAAAATTTAATGAATTACATAGAATGGAGCAGGTGATGTGTTATTGTTGCGAGATGTGGGAGCCGGTGGACCCCATTGAGGCTCGCGGTGATTACATCTGTGACAAGTGTCTGCTGCTACAGGAACTCCAGCTCCGTGTTGATGAGCTGGAGTCTGAGCTTCAGATACTGCGACATATCAGGGAGGGGGAGAAGTACCTGGACTCTGTGTTTCGGGAGGTGGTCACACCTATGAAGTTAATTAATTCAGATGTAGGGACAGGACGGTGTGACTACGAGTGAGGCAGGTATGGCGATCCAGGAGGTAGTGTTGGAGGAGCCGCAGCCCTTGCTCTTGTCCAACAGGTTCGAGGTTCTTACCCCCTGTGGGGACAGGAGCAGGGACTGCAGGGAGGATGAACAACCTGGCCACAGCACTGTGGAACGGGGGGCCATTCAAGAGGGGGGAGTAAATAGAAATGTTGTAGTGGTAGGGGATAGTATTATTAGGGGGATAGATAGAGTTCTCTGCAGCCGAGAGCGAGAGTCCCGTAGGCTGTGTTGCCTGCCCGGTGCCAGGGTTAAGGACATCTCCTCTGGGCTGGAAAGAAACTTGCAGTGGGAGGGGGTGGATCCAGTTGTCGTGGTCCATGTTGGTACAAACGATGTAGATAGGACAAGGAAGCCGGTTCTGTTAAAGGAGTATGAGCAGCTAGGGGTCAAATTAAAAAACAGAACCTCAAGGGTAATAATCTCTGGATTATTACCTGAGCCATGAGCGAATTTGGCTAGGACAAATAAAATTAGAGAGTTAAATGAGTGGCTCAAAGACTGGTGTGGGAGAAATGGGTTTTGCTTCCTGGGACACTGGCACCAGTACTGGGGCAGGAGGGAGCTGTTCCGTTGGGACGGGCTTCACTTGGCCAGTGCTGGGACTAGAGTCCTGGCGGATCATATAACTAGGGCTGTAGAGAGGGCTTTAAACTAACTAGTGGGGGGGAGGTTCCTAGAGAGCAAATAATAAAAATGACAACAGAGAAGGTCATAGACTTAGGTAGCAGTGGGGAAATTAAAAACCAGAGTGTGTCAGGAAGGGGCAGAAGGTATGGAGTAAAAGGTAAAGTAATAAAAAGGGCAAAATCAGGAACTAAGTGTCACAAAACATATTTGAAAATTCTCTATCTGAATGCACGTAGCATTCGTAACAAAATAGACGAGTTAATGGCACAAATAACTACATATGGGTATGATCTTGTGGCCATTACAGAAACATGGCTGCAGGGTGACAATGCCTGGGAATTAAACATACCAGGTTATTTAACGATCAGGAAGGACAGGCAGGAAGGAAGGGGAGGTTGGGTGGCTATGTTAATAAAGGAAGGAATCACTTTAATACAGAGAAATGATATTGGGTCAAAAGATCAGGATAATGAAACAGTTTGGGTGGAGATAAGGAATAATAAGGGGAAAAAAACACTAGTGGGCGTAGTCTATAGGCCTCCGAACAGTTGCAACTCTGTTGGACGGAGTATCAATCAGGAAATAGTTGAGGCTTGTAATAAGGGAACATCTATAATTATGGGGGATTTTAACTATCATATTAATTGGACAAATCAAATTGGGCAGGGCTGCCTTGAGGATGAGTTCATTGAGTGTATTAGGGATGGGTTTCTTGAGCAGTATGTAACTGAACCGACCAGGGGGCAAGCAACCTTAGATCTGATCCTGTGTAACGAGACAGGATTAATTAAAAATGTCCTAGTAAAGGATCCCCTTGGAATGAGTGACCATAGCATGGTTGAATTCCATATTCAATTAGAGGGTGAGAAGGTTGGATCTCAAACAAGCGTGCTAAGCTTGAATAAAGGAGACTATGAAGGTATGTGAGCAGAATTGAGTAGAGTGGATTGGGAAAATAGATTAAAGGGTAAGACGATACATGATCAGTGGTGTACATTTAAGGAGTTATTTTACAACTTCCAAAAAATATATATTCCACTGAGAAGAAAAGGGTGTAAAAGAAAAGACAGTCATCCGTGGCTAAGTAAAGAAATTAAGGATAGTATTCGACTAAAAACAAGGGCCTTTAAGGTAGCCAAATCTAGTGGAAGGATAGAGGATTGGGAAAACTTTAAAAGACAGCAAAAAATAACAAAAAGATTGATTAAGAAAGGGAAGATAGATTATGAAAGTAAATTAGCAAAAAATATAAAAACAGATAGTAAGAGTTTTTATAGTTATATAAAAAGAAAAAGGGTGGCTAAAGTAAATGTTGGTCCCTTAGAGGATGAGACTGGGAAATTAATGGTGGGAAATATGGAGATGGCAAATACACTGAATGAATATTTTGTATCAGTCTTTACAGTAGAGGACACTAAGAATATCCCAACACTGGACAAACAGGGGGCTATAGGGGGGGAGGAGCTAAACACGATCAAAATCACTAAGGAAACGGTACTCGGTAAAATAATGGGACTCAAGGCGGATAAATCACCTGCACCTGATGGCTTACATCCTAGGGTCTTGAGGGAAGTGACGGTAGGGATTGTGGATGCATTGGTAATAATTTTCCAAAACTCCCTGGACTCAGCAAAGATCCCGGCAGACTGGAAAACTGCTAATGTAACACCCTTATTTAAAAAGGGCAGTAGACAGAAGGCTGGAAACTATAGACCGGTTAGCCTAACATCTGTGGTAGGTAAAATTTTGGAGTCCATTATTAAGGAGACAGTAACGGGACATTTGGATAATCATAATTTAATAGGACAAAGTCAGCATGGTTTTATGAAGGGGAAGTCATGTTTGACAAATTTGCTGGAGTTCTTTGAGGAAGTAACATACAGGGTGGATAAAGGGGAACCAGTGGATGTGGTGTATTTAGACTTCCAAAAGGCATTTGACAAGGTGCCACACAAAAGATTATTGCTTAAGATAAAAAATCACGGGATTGGGGGTAATATTCTGGCATGGATAGAGGATTGGCTATCTAACAGAAGGCAGAGAGTTGGGATAAATGGTTAATTCTCAGACTGGCAATCAGTAACTAGTGGTGTTCCGCAGGGGTCAGTGCTGGGTCCCCAACTCTTTACAATCTATATTAACGATTTGGAGGAGGGGACCGAGTGTAACATATCAAAGTTTGCAGATGATACTAAGATGGGAGGGAAAGTAGTGAGTGAGGAGGACATAAAAAACCTGCAAGGGGACATAGACAGGCTAAGTAAGTGGGCAGAGATTTGGCAGATGGAATACAATACTGGAAAGTGTGAGGTTATGCACTTTGGCAGGAAAAATAGTAGAGCAAGTTATTATCTAAATGGCAAGAAACTGGAAAGTACTGAAGTACAAAGGGATCTGGGGGTCCTGGTGCACGAAACTCAAAAGGTTAGTATGCAGGTGCAGCAAGTGATTAAGAAGGCCAATGGAATGTTGGCTTTCATTGCTAGGGGGATAGAATATAAAAATAGGGAGGTATTGCTTCAGTTGTACAAGGTATTGGTGAGACCGCACCTGGAATACTGCATACAGTTTTGGTGTCCTTACTTAAGGAAAGACATCCTTGCTCTCGAGGCAGTGCAAAAAAGGTTCACTCGGTTAATCCCGGGGATGAGGGGGTGGTCATATGAGGAGAGGTTGGGTAGATTGGGACTCTACTCATTGGAGTTCAGAAGAATGAGAGGCGATCTTATTGAAACATATAAGATTGTGAAGGGGTTGGATCGGGTGGATGCGGGGAGGATGTTCCCGATGACGGGTGAGACGAGAACTAGGGGACATAGTCTTAGAATAAGGGGCTGCTCTTTCAAAACTGAGATGAGGAGGAACTACTTCACTCAGAGGGTGGTAGGTCCATGGAATATGCTGCCACAAAAAGCTGTAGAAGCTACAACATTAATTAAATTTAAAACAGAAATAGACAGTTTCCTAGAAGTAAAGGGCATTAAGGGTTACGGGGAGCGGGCAGGAATTTGGACATGAGTCTAGGTTCGGACCGGTCATGGCCCTGTGGGTAGTGGAGCGGGCCCAGGGACTGTGTAGCCTGATTCTGCTCCTATTTTGTGTGTGCAATTCTGTTAGATGCAGGAGATGGTTCTGTGATAGATAGTAGATTGGCGGTTAGGATCAGATCAGCCATGATCTTATTGAATGGCGGAGCAGGCTCGAGGGGCCGATTGGCCTACTCCTGCTCCTATTTCTTATGTTCTTATGTTCTTATCCCAATCTGGGCATCAATGAGCAGATTATTGGTGAGTAAGTGCCGCTTGATAGCACTGTCGATGACACCTTCCATCACTTTGCTGATGATTGAGAGTAGACTGATGGGGCGGTAATTGGCTGGATTGAATTTGTCCTGCTTTTTGTGCACAGGACATACCTGGGCAGTTTTCCACATTGTTGGATAGATGCCAGTGTTGTAGCTGTACTGGAACAGCTTGGCTAGAGGCGTGGCTAGTTCTGGAGCACAAGTCTTCAGCACGATAGCCGGGATGTTGTCGGGGCCCATAGCCTTTGCTGTATCCAGTGCGCTCAGCCGTTTCTTGATATCACGTGGAGTGAATCGAATTGGCTGAAGACTGATTCGATATGGATCATCCACTCGGCACTTCTGGCTGAAGATTGTTGCAAACGCTTCAGCCTTGTCTTTTGCACTCATGTGCTGGGCTCCACCATCATTGAGGATGGGGATATTCATGGAGCCTCCTCTTCCCGTTAGTTGTTTAATGGTCCACCACTATCCACGACTGAATGTGGCAGGGCTGCAGCACTTTGATCTGATCCGTTGATTGTGGGGTCGCTGAGCCCTGTCTATAGCATGTTGGTTCCGCTTTTTAGCATGCATGAAGTCCTGTGTTGCAGTTTCCCCAGGTTGGCACCTCATTTTTAGGTACGCCTGGTGCTGCTCCTGGCATGCTCTTCTACACTCCTTATTGAACCAGGGTTGGTCCCCTGGCTTGATGGTAATGGTAGAGTGAGGGATATGCCGGGCCATGAGGTTACAGATTGTGGTGGAATACAATTCTGCTGCTGCTGCTGGCCCACAGCGCCTCATGGATGCCCAGTTTTGAGCTGCTAGATCTGTTCTGAATCTATCCCATTTAGCACGGTGGTAGTGCCACACAACACGATGGGACTTCACAATGACTGTGCGGTGGTCACAGCTATCAATGCTCTCATGGACAGATGCATTTGCGACAGGTAGATTGGTGAGGACGAGGTCAAGTAGGTTTTTCCCTCGTGTTGGTTCTCTCACCACCTGTCGCAGGCCCAGACTGGCAGCTACGTCCTTCAGGACTCGGCCAGCTAGGCCAGTAGTGGTGCTACCGAGCCACTCTTGGTGATGGACATTGAAGTCCCCCACCCAGAGTATATTGTGTGCCCTTACTACTATCAGTGCTTCTTCCAAGTGGTGTTCAACATGGAGGAGTACTGATTCATCAGCTGAGGGAGGGCGGTAGGTGGTAATCAGCAGGAGGTTTCCTTGCCCATGCTTGACCTGAAGCCATGAGACTTCCTGGGGTCCAGAGTCACTGTTTAGGACTCCCAGGGCCACTCCTTCCCGACTGTATACCACTGTGCCGCCACCCCTGGTGGGTCTGTCCTGCCGGTTGGACAGGACATACCCAGGGATGGTGATGGAGAAGTTTGGGACATTGGCTGAGAGGTATGATTCTGTGAGTATGACTATGGCAGGCTGTTGCTTGACTTGTCTGTGGGACAGCTCCCCCAATTTTGGCACAAGTCCCCAGATGTTGGTGAGGAGGACTTTCCAGGGTCGTCTGGGCTGGGTGTGCCGCTGTCGTGTCCGTGGCCAGTGCCGAGCTTGATGCCGGGTGGTCTGTCCGGTTTCATTCATATTATTGTGTTTCGTAGCGGTTTTTGTTACAACTGAGTGGCTTGCTAGGCCATTTCAGAGGGCAGTTAATAGTCAACCACATTGCTGTGGGTCTGGAGTCACATGTCAGCCAGACCAGGTAAGGACAGCAGATTTCCTTCCCTAAAGGACATTAGTGAACCAGATGGGTTTTTACGACAATCCGTTACTTTCATGGTTACCATTACTGATACTGGCTTTTTATTCCAGATTTATTTAATTAACTGAATTTAAATTCCCCAGCTGCCGTGGATCATTAGTCTAAGTTTCTGGATTACTAGCCCAGTGACATTACCGCTATGCTACCATTCCCGTACTTGATTGGCTGTAAAGCACTTTGGAACATCCTGAGGTCATGAAAGGCACCATAGACATGGAAGTCTTTCTTTCTCCCTCTCCCAATAAACCGATTGGAGAATATTTTTCCCAAATTATGATATATGACAATTTCATCCTCTGTACTGTGAAAACATAATGATGCCCATGGCTCATAATTTCACAATACATTCCAGCGGTGAGACCGACATCCAGCTGTTCCCCCTCTTAAAAAAAACAACGAACCCCCGCCTCTCATCCGAGAAACGATGACTGCAATCAATCATTTATAAAGAACTCGCATTTATATGCACCCTTCACGAGCTCAGGAGGGCCAAAGCGATTTTTTGGAAGTGTAGTCACTGTTGTAATATTGGAAACGAGGCAGCCAATTTGTACACAACAAGCTCCCACAAACAGAAATGTGACACAATAACACAACATGACGATGGGATGCTGTGGTTTCCAGCATGATCGACAGTATCAATTTGGAACACACAAGCACTGAACAATCATCCCAAATCTGAAAACCTACTTCAAAAAGGTTTGTTGGCTTATTTTAAAAAACAACCTACATTATTTGCAATAATAATTTAAAAACTAACACACAAGAAAAAGAAAACACATTAAATCTATTTGGAATGATAACAACAAAAGTTAAACACACTGGAGAATAACAAAACAAAAGTCAAAAGGAGATTAAAGATTATCGAACTGCTTCAAGACAGTGACACTGCCGCAGTCCCAGGGACATACTGTCCTAACTCCCAAAGGCAGTGTCAGCTACCCAGAGGAGCTGTCATTACAGAAAATGTTAAAAAAATTATAAATAACATAAATAAAAAGCAAAGGAACGTCAAACGCTGGAAATCGGAAACAAAACCAGTAAAAACTTATTCTGATGCTCACACTGGTGCTCACACTCACTGATGCTCACACTCACTGGTGCTCACACTCTCTGGTGCTCACACTCACTGATGCTGACACTGATGCTCACGCTCACTGATGCTCACGCTCTCTGGTGCTCACACTCTCTGGTGCTCACACTCACTGGTGCTCACACTCTCTGGTGCTCTCACTGATGCTGACACTCACTGATGCTGACACTGATGCTCACACTCACTGATGCTCACACTCACTGATGCTCACACTCTCTGGTGCTCACACTGATGTTCACACTCACTGATGTTCACACTTACTGATGCACACACTCTCTGGTGCTCACACTCACTGATGCTCACACTCACTGGTGCTCACTCTCACTGATGCTCACACTGGTGCTCACTCTCACTGATGCTCACTCTTACTATTGCTCACTCTGATTGACGTTCACACTCACTGATGCTCACACTGGTCCTCACACTTGCTGATGCTCACACTTACTATTGCTCACTCTCACTGGTGCTCACACTCACTGGGGCTCACACTCACTATTGTTCTCTCACTGATGCTCTCACTGATGCTCACTCTCACTGATGCTCACTCTCACTGCTGCTCACTCTCTATTGTTCACACTCACTGATGCTCACATTGATGCTCACTCTCACTATTGTTCACTCTCACTGATGCTCACTCTCACTATTGCTCATTATCACTGATGCTCCCTCTCACTGATGCTCACACTCACTGGTGCTCACACTCACTATTGTTTACACTCACCGATACGCACACTGATGCTCACTGGTGCTCACACTTACTATTGTTCACACTTACTGATGCTCACACTATTGCTCACTCTCACTGATGCTCACAATGTTACTCACTCTCTCTATTGTTCACTCTCTCTGGTGCTCACTTTCACTGGTGCTCACACACACTATTGTTCACACACACTGTCGCTCACTCTCTCTATTGTTCACTCTCTCTATTGTTCACTCTCTCTGGTGCTCACTCTTACTGGTGCTCACACTCACTATTGTTCACTCTCACTGAAGCTCACTCTCTCTATTGTTCTCTCTCACTGGTGTTCACTTTCTCTATTGTTCACACTCACTGATGCTCACACTCACCATTGCTCTCTCTCTATTGTTCACACTCACTATTGTTTACACTCACTGTTGCTCACTCTCACTGTTGCTCACTCTCACTGTTGTTCTCTCTCACTATTGTTCACACTCACTATTGTTCGCACTCACTATTGTTCACATTCACTATTGTTCACACTCATTGATGGTAACTCTCACTATTGATCACTCTCACTGATGCTCACTCTCACTATTGCTCACTCTCACTGATGCTCACTCTCACTGATGCTCACACTCACCGGTGCTCACACTCACTATTGTTTACACTCACTGATACTCACACTCACTGGTGCTCACACTTACTATTGTTCACACTTACTGATCCTCACACTATTGCTCACCCTCACTATTGCTCACTCTCACTGATGCTCACAATGTTGCTCACTCTCACTGGTGCTCACTTTCACTGGTGCTCACACTCACTATTGTTCACACTCTCTGTCGCTCACTCTCTCTATTGTTCACTCTCTCTATTGTTCACTCTCACTGGCGCTCACACTCACTATTGTTCACTCTCACTGATGCTCACTCTCTATTGTTCTCTCTCACTGGTGCTCACTCTCTCTATTGTTCACACTCACTGATGCTCACACTCACTGTTGCTCTCTCTTTATTGCTCACACTCACTGTTGTTCTCTCTCTATTGTTCACACTCACTGTTGCTCTCTCTCACTATTGTTTACACTCACTATTGTTCACTCTCAATGTTGCTTTCTCTCACTATTGTTTACACTCACTCTTGTTTACACTCACTGTTGCTCTCTCACTATTGTTTACATTACTATTGTTCACACTCATTGCTTCTCACCGGTTCTGGTCCAGAGTGCGTGCTGACGCATGCGCGTTCCCGGCGGATGACGTCAGTGCCAGCTGTGAACGGAGCAACGGCCGGAGCGCGAGAGACCGGCACCGGGAGAGAGCGGGAGAGAGAGAGACCCCGGCACTGAGGGACCGGGAGACTGAGGGACCGGGAGAGAGAGAGAGAGAGAAAAAGAGAGGGGTACCGGGAGACCGGCACCGGGAGAGAGCGAGGTACCCCGGCACTGAGAGACCGGGAGAGAGAGAGAGAGAGAGAGGCGCACAGCCGGCACCGAGAGACCGAGTCCGGTACCCCGGCACTGAGAGACCGGCATCGAGAGCCCGAGGCCGGCTCCTCACCCCGCATCGCACCATGGGCCGCCCGGGAGGCTCGGCACACGCTCCTGGATTGCAGGTACCGCAGAACAGCCCGAGAGAACGGGGCAAATTACCCCCGGGACCCCCCCCCCCCCCCCCCGGGACTCCTCCCCCCCCCCCCC